>OY390707.1:72550953-73181153 GCA_959613345.1 Tolmerus cingulatus | reverse complement strand
ATTAGCCCACCAACGAAAATGTTTTTCGGAAGAGGAGATCACTTTTCTCGGCTCTCATTGGCCACCTTATCAAGGTGGAGCGGAAAGCTGACCAATCAAGAGCAATTTCTTGAAATAGAATCAAACACACACGTCTAACACATACGCATTTTTGTTTTCGATTTCTAAAAGCTCCCCTATCCATGAAACACATCTCTTAGGGCAACAGCCAATGACGGTTTTTTGGAGAAGCCATTTAAAAACTAACGACTGATATATGTATTATAGTTTACCGGGAGAAATCGTTTGCATATTAACTTGTTTGGGATCCAAAAGTAAATTCCTACATATTTTCATAACAATCCGTGCACATTGCGTAGTCTTAATTTAAGTTAAGACAACAAACACGGCATAAAGTGATTACTACTTTTATACAAGGAATATTTACCGATTAACCCACAAGCGATTTTGTCAGGCAAATGAAAAAAATTCCCGGGACCCGGAGCTCGGCACTGCCTTTCCTTCAACTTATTTTTGAAGGCAGGCTGTCTAAGCCCACTGCCCCATGCTGCTTTGCCGACAGCCCTTAGAATAATAGAAACTTACCACCCCCCCCATGCTGCTTTCCCCGCAGCCCTATCACCTACTTGGCAGCGGACGAACTGCCAACCCTTCGCGATACTAAAAAGAAAAAAATTGCCGGGACACGGAGCTCGGCACAACCTCCCCCGACGAACGCTCATTGCCGACTGATACGCAAGTGCCTTCTCTGATTACGAGGCTGTCATCCGCTTTGGCGGTCAGCTAGGATAACATCGAAGGCTTCATAGCTGAAAACTCCACGAGTGATTACGCTACACAAACGACACTACCGAACAAAACTCCTACAGGAACTCTACGGACAGAAGATTTCCACTAAATAAATTAACCTCATCGCTAACAAAATCTAAGTCTTTAAAAAAAAAATTAATTAAAAACACGTATTAAATCCGCGGCACCCGGAGCACGACAGAACCTGCCCCA
The DNA here is from genome assembly GCA_959613345.1 of Tolmerus cingulatus. NCBI lineage: Eukaryota > Metazoa > Arthropoda > Insecta > Diptera > Asilidae > Tolmerus > Tolmerus cingulatus. The sequence continues at coordinate 73,180,151 of OY390707.1, read as the reverse complement.
CTGCCCCATGCTGCTTTGCCGACAGCCCTTAGAATAATAGAAACTTACCACCCCCCCCATGCTGCTTTCCCCGCAGCCCTATCACCTACTTGGCAGCGGACGAACTGCCAACCCTTCGCGCTACTAAAATGAAAAAAATTCCCGGGACCCGGAGCTCGGCACAATCTCCTCCGACGAACGCTCAAACAAAACTTCTACAGATACCCCACGGACAGAAAATTTCAACTAAATAAATTAACTTTATCGCTAACAAAATGTAAGTCTTTAAAAAAAAAAATTAATTAACAACACGTATTAAATCCGCGGCACCCGGATAATGCAATTATACACAGAACTTGCAAGACTGCATTAGCCCACCAACGAAAATGTTTTTCGGAAGAGGAGATCACTTTTCTCGGCTCTCATTGGCCACCTTATCAAGGTGGAGCGGAAAGCTGACCAATCAAGAGCAATTTCTTGAAATAGAATCAAACACACACGTCTAACACATACGCATTTTTGTTTTCGATTTCTAAAAGCTCCCCTATCCATGAAACACATCTCTTAGGGCAACAGCCAATGACGGTTTTTTGGAGAAGCCATTTAAAAACTAACGACTGATATATGTATTATAGTTTACCGGGAGAAATCGTTTGCATATTAACTTGTTTGGGATCCAAAAGTAAATTCCTACATATTTTCATAACAATCCGTGCACATTGCGTAGTCTTAATTTAAGTTAAGACAACAAACACGGCATAAAGTGATTACTACTTTTATACAAGGAATATTTACCGATTAACCCACAAGCGATTTTGTCAGGCAAATGAAAAAAATTCCCGGGACCCGGAGCTCGGCACTGCCTTTCCTTCAACTTATTTCTGAAGGCAGGCTGTCTAAGCCCACTGCCCCATGCTGCTTTGCCGACAGCCCTTAGAATAATAGAAACTTACCACCCCCCCCATGCTGCTTTCCCCGCAGCCTTATCACCTACTTGGCAGCGGACGAACTGCCAACCCTTCGCGATACTAAAAAGAAAAAAATTGCCGGGACACGGAGCTCGGCACAACCTCCCCCGATGAACGCTCATTGCCGACTGATACGCAAGTGCCTTCTCTGATTACGAGGCTGTCATCCGCTTTGGCGGTCAGCTAGGATAACATCGAAGGCTTCATAGCTGAAAACTCCACGAGTGATTACGCTACACAAACGACACTACCGAACAAAACTCCTACAGGAACTCTACGGACAGAAGATTTCCACTAAATAAATTAACCTCATCGCTAACAAAATCTAAGTCTTTAAAAAAAAAATTAATTAAAAACACGTATTAAATCCGCGGCACCCGGAGCACGACAGAACCTGCCCCACTGCCCCATGCTGCTTTGCCGACAGCCCTTAGAATAATAGAAACTTACCACCCCCCCCATGCTGCTTTCCCCGCAGCCCTATCACCTACTTGGCAGCGGACGAACTGCCAACCCTTCGCGCTACTAAAATGAAAAAAATTCCCGGGACCCGGAGCTCGGCACAATCTCCTCCGACGAACGCTCAAACAAAACTTCTACAGATACCCCACGGACAGAAAATTTCAACTAAATAAATTAACTTTATCGCTAACAAAATGTAAGTCTTTAAAAAAAAAAATTAATTAACAACACGTATTAAATCCGCGGCACCCGGATAATGCAATTATACACAGAACTTGCAAGACTGCATTAGCCCACCAACGAAAATGTTTTTCGGAAGAGGAGATCACTTTTCTCGGCTCTCATTGGCCACCTTATCAAGGTGGAGCGGAAAGCTGACCAATCAAGAGCAATTTCTTGAAATAGAATCAAACACACACGTCTAACACATACGCATTTTTGTTTTCGATTTCTAAAAGCTCCCCTATCCATGAAACACATCTCTTAGGGCAACAGCCAATGACGGTTTTTTGGAGAAGCCATTTAAAAACTAACGACTGATATATGTATTATAGTTTACCGGGAGAAATCGTTTGCATATTAACTTGTTTGGGATCCAAAAGTAAATTCCTACATATTTTCATAACAATCCGTGCACATTGCGTAGTCTTAATTTAAGTTAAGACAACAAACACGGCATAAAGTGATTACTACTTTTATACAAGGAATATTTACCGATTAACCCACAAGCGATTTTGTCAGGCAAATGAAAAAAATTCCCGGGACCCGGAGCTCGGCACTGCCTTTCCTTCAACTTATTTTTGAAGGCAGGCTGTTTAAGCCCACTGCCCCATGCTGCTTTGCCGACAGCCCTTAGAATAATAGAAACTTACCACCCCCCCATGCTGCTTTCCCCGCAGCCCTATCACCTACTTGGCAGCGGACGAACTGCCAACCCTTCGCGATACTAAAAAGAAAAAAATTGCCGGGACACGGAGCTCGGCACAACCTCCCCCGACGAACGCTCATTGCCGACTGATACGCAAGTGCCTTCTCTGATTACGAGGCTGTCATCCGCTTTGGCGGTCAGCTAGGATAACATCGAAGGCTTCATAGCTGAAAACTCCACGAGTGATTACGCTACACAAACGACACTACCGAACAAAACTCCTACAGGAACTCTACGGACAGAAGATTTCCACTAAATAAATTAACCTCATCGCTAACAAAATCTAAGTCTTTAAAAAAAAAATTAATTAAAAACACGTATTAAATCCGCGGCACCCGGAGCACGACAGAACCTGCCCCACTGCCCCATGCTGCTTTGCCGACAGCCCTTAGAATAATAGAAACTTACCACCCCCCCCATGCTGCTTTCCCCGCAGCCCTATCACCTACTTGGCAGCGGACGAACTGCCAACCCTTCGCGCTACTAAAATGAAAAAAATTCCCGGGACCCGGAGCTCGGCACAATCTCCTCCGACGAACGCTCAAACAAAACTTCTACAGATACCCCACGGACAGAAAATTTCAACTAAATAAATTAACTTTATCGCTAACAAAATGTAAGTCTTTAAAAAAAAAAATTAATTAACAACACGTATTAAATCCGCGGCACCCGGATAATGCAATTATACACAGAACTTGCAAGACTGCATTAGCCCACCAACGAAAATGTTTTTCGGAAGAGGAGATCACTTTTCTCGGCTCTCATTGGCCACCTTATCAAGGTGGAGCGGAAAGCTGACCAATCAAGAGCAATTTCTTGAAATAGGATCAAACACACACGTCTAACACATACGCATTTTTGTTTTCGATTTCTAAAAGCTCCCCTATCCATGAAACACATCTCTTAGGGCAACAGCCAATGACGGTTTTTTGGAGAAGCCATTTAAAAACTAACGACTGATATATGTATTATAGTTTACCGGGAGAAATCGTTTGCATATTAACTTGTTTGGGATCCAAAAGTAAATTCCTACATATTTTCATAACAATCCGTGCACATTGCGTAGTCTTAATTTAAGTTAAGACAACAAACACGGCATAAAGTGATTACTACTTTTATACAAGGAATATTTACCGATTAACCCACAAGCGATTTTGTCAGGCAAATGAAAAAAATTCCCGGGACCCGGAGCTCGGCACTGCCTTTCCTTCAACTTATTTTTGAAGGCAGGCTGTCTAAGCCCACTGCCCCATGCTGCTTTGCCGACAGCCCTTAGAATAATAGAAACTTACCACCCCCCCCATGCTGCTTTCCCCGCAGCCCTATCACCTACTTGGCAGCGGACGAACTGCCAACCCTTCGCGATACTAAAAAGAAAAAAATTGCTGGGACACGGAGCTCGGCACAACCTCCCCCGACGAACGCTCATTGCCGACTGATACGCAAGTGCCTTCTCTGATTACGAGGCTGTCATCCGCTTTGGCGGTCAGCTAGGATAACATCGAAGGCTTCATAGCTGAAAACTCCACGAGTGATTACGCTACACAAACGACACTACCGAACAAAACTCCTACAGGAACTCTACGGACAGAAGATTTCCACTAAATAAATTAACCTCATCGCTAACAAAATCTAAGTCTTTAAAAAAAAAATTAATTAAAAACACGTATTAAATCCGCGGCACCCGGAGCACGACAGAACCTGCCCCACTGCCCCATGCTGCTTTGCCGACAGCCCTTAGAATAATAGAAACTTACCACCCCCCCCATGCTGCTTTCCCCGCAGCCCTATCACCTACTTGGCAGCGGACGAACTGCCAACCCTTCGCGCTACTAAAATGAAAAAAATTCCCGGGACCCGGAGCTCGGCACAATCTCCTCCGACGAACGCTCAAACAAAACTTCTACAGATACCCCACGGACAGAAAATTTCAACTAAATAAATTAACTTTATCGCTAACAAAATGTAAGTCTTTAAAAAAAAAAATTAATTAACAACACGTATTAAATCCGCGGCACCCGGATAATGCAATTATACACAGAACTTGCAAGACTGCATTAGCCCACCAACGAAAATGTTTTTCGGAAGAGGAGATCACTTTTCTCGGCTCTCATTGGCCACCTTATCAAGGTGGAGCGGAAAGCTGACCAATCAAGAGCAATTTCTTGAAATAGAATCAAACACACACGTCTAACACATACGCATTTTTGTTTTCGATTTCTAAAAGCTCCCCTATCCATGAAACACATCTCTTAGGGCAACAGCCAATGACGGTTTTTTGGAGAAGCAATTTAAAAACTAACGACTGATATATGTATTATAGTTTACCGGGAGAAATCGTTTGCATATTAACTTGTTTGGGATCCAAAAGTAAATTCCTACATATTTTCATAACAATCCGTGCACATTGCGTAGTCTTAATTTAAGTTAAGACAACAAACACGGCATAAAGTGATTACTACTTTTATACAAGGAATATTTACCGATTAACCCACAAGCGATTTTGTCAGGCAAATGAAAAAAATTCCCGGGACCCGGAGCTCGGCACTGCCTTTCCTTCAACTTATTTTTGAAGGCAGGCTGTTTAAGCCCACTGCCCCATGCTGCTTTGCCGACAGCCCTTAGAATAATAGAAACTTACCACCCCCCCATGCTGCTTTCCCCGCAGCCCTATCACCTACTTGGCAGCGGACGAACTGCCAACCCTTCGCGATACTAAAAAGAAAAAAATTGCCGGGACACGGAGCTCGGCACAACCTCCCCCGACGAACGCTCATTGCCGACTGATACGCAAGTGCCTTCTCTGATTACGAGGCTGTCATCCGCTTTGGCGGTCAGCTAGGATAACATCGAAGGCTTCATAGCTGAAAACTCCACGAGTGATTACGCTACACAAACGACACTACCGAACAAAACTCCTACAGGAACTCTACGGACAGAAGATTTCCACTAAATAAATTAACCTCATCGCTAACAAAATCTAAGTCTTTAAAAAAAAAATTAATTAAAAACACGTATTAAATCCGCGGCACCCGGAGCACGACAGAACCTGCCCCACTGCCCCATGCTGCTTTGCCGACAGCCCTTAGAATAATAGAAACTTACCACCCCCCCCATGCTGCTTTCCCCGCAGCCCTATCACCTACTTGGCAGCGGACGAACTGCCAACCCTTCGCGCTACTAAAATGAAAAAAATTCCCGGGACCCGGAGCTCGGCACAATCTCCTCCGACGAACGCTCAAACAAAACTTCTACAGATACCCCACGGACAGAAAATTTCAACTAAATAAATTAACTTTATCGCTAACAAAATGTAAGTCTTTAAAAAAAAAAATTAATTAACAACACGTATTAAATCCGCGGCACCCGGATAATGCAATTATACACAGAACTTGCAAGACTGCATTAGCCCACCAACGAAAATGTTTTTCGGAAGAGGAGATCACTTTTCTCGGCTCTCATTGGCCACCTTATCAAGGTGGAGCGGAAAGCTGACCAATCAAGAGCAATTTCTTGAAATAGGATCAAACACACACGTCTAACACATACGCATTTTTGTTTTCGATTTCTAAAAGCTCCCCTATCCATGAAACACATCTCTTAGGGCAACAGCCAATGACGGTTTTTTGGAGAAGCCATTTAAAAACTAACGACTGATATATGTATTATAGTTTACCGGGAGAAATCGTTTGCATATTAACTTGTTTGGGATCCAAAAGTAAATTCCTACATATTTTCATAACAATCCGTGCACATTGCGTAGTCTTAATTTAAGTTAAGACAACAAACACGGCATAAAGTGATTACTACTTTTATACAAGGAATATTTACCGATTAACCCACAAGCGATTTTGTCAGGCAAATGAAAAAAATTCCCGGGACCCGGAGCTCGGCACTGCCTTTCCTTCAACTTATTTTTGAAGGCAGGCTGTCTAAGCCCACTGCCCCATGCTGCTTTGCCGACAGCCCTTAGAATAATAGAAACTTACCACCCCCCCCATGCTGCTTTCCCCGCAGCCCTATCACCTACTTGGCAGCGGACGAACTGCCAACCCTTCGCGATACTAAAAAGAAAAAAATTGCCGGGACACGGAGCTCGGCACAACCTCCCCCGACGAACGCTCATTGCCGACTGATACGCAAGTGCCTTCTCTGATTACGAGGCTGTCATCCGCTTTGGCGGTCAGCTAGGATAACATCGAAGGCTTCATAGCTGAAAACTCCACGAGTGATTACGCTACACAAACGACACTACCGAACAAAACTCCTACAGGAACTCTACGGACAGAAGATTTCCACTAAATAAATTAACCTCATCGCTAACAAAATGTGTCTTTAAAAAAAAAATTAATTAAAAACACGTATTAAATCCGCGGCACCCGGAGCACGACAGAACCCGCCCCACTGCCCCATGCTGCTTTGCCGACAGCCCTTAGAATAATAGAAACTTACCACCCCCCCATGCTGCTTTCCCCGCAGCCCTATCACCTACTTGGCAGCGGACGAACTGCCAACCCTTCGCGCTACTAAAATGAAAAAAATTCCCGGGACCCGGAGCTCGGCACAATCTCCTCCGACGAACGCTCAAACAAAACTTCTACAGATACCCCACGGACAGAAAATTTCAACTAAATAAATTAACTTTATCGCTAACAAAATGTAAGTCTTTAAAAAAAAAAATTAATTAACAACACGTATTAAATCCGCGGCACCCGGATAATGCAATTATACACAGAACTTGCAAGACTGCATTAGCCCACCAACGAAAATGTTTTTCGGAAGAGGAGATCACTTTTCTCGGCTCTCATTGGCCACCTTATCAAGGTGGAGCGGAAAGCTGACCAATCAAGAGCAATTTCTTGAAATAGAATCAAACACACACGTCTAACACATACGCATTTTTGTTTTCGATTTCTAAAAGCTCCCCTATCCATGAAACACATCTCTTAGGGCAACAGCCAATGACGGTTTTTTGGAGAAGCCATTTAAAAACTAACGACTGATATATGTATTATAGTTTACCGGGAGAAATCGTTTGCATATTAACTTGTTTGGGATCCAAAAGTAAATTCCTACATATTTTCATAACAATCCGTGCACATTGCGTAGTCTTAATTTAAGTTAAGACAACAAACACGGCATAAAGTGATTACTACTTTTATACAAGGAATATTTACCGATTAACCCACAAGCGATTTTGTCAGGCAAATGAAAAAAATTCCCGGGACCCGGAGCTCGGCACTGCCTTTCCTTCAACTTATTTTTGAAGGCAGGCTGTCTAAGCCCACTGCCCCATGCTGCTTTGCCGACAGCCCTTAGAATAATAGAAACTTACCACCCCCCCCATGCTGCTTTCCCCGCAGCCCTATCACCTACTTGGCAGCGGACGAACTGCCAACCCTTCGCGATACTAAAAAGAAAAAAATTGCCGGGACACGGAGCTCGGCACAACCTCCCCCGACGAACGCTCATTGCCGACTGATACGCAAGTGCTTTCTCTGATTACGAGGCTGTCATCCGCTTTGGCGGTCAGCTAGGATAACATCGAAGGCTTCATAGCTGAAAACTCCACGAGTGATTACGCTACACAAACGACACTACCGAACAAAACTCCTACAGGAACTCTACGGACAGAAGATTTCCACTAAATAAATTAACCTCATCGCTAACAAAATCTAAGTCTTTAAAAAAAAAATTAATTAAAAACACGTATTAAATCCGCGGCACCCGGAGCACGACAGAACCTGCCCCACTGCCCCATGCTGCTTTGCCGACAGCCCTTAGAATAATAGAAACTTACCACCCCCCCCATGCTGCTTTCCCCGCAGCCCTATCACCTACTTGGCAGCGGACGAACTGCCAACCCTTCGCGCTACTAAAATGAAAAAAATTCCCGGGACCCGGAGCTCGGCACAATCTCCTCCGACGAACGCTCAAACAAAACTTCTACAGATACCCCACGGACAGAAAATTTCAACTAAATAAATTAACTTTATCGCTAACAAAATGTAAGTCTTTAAAAAAAAAAATTAATTAACAACACGTATTAAATCCGCGGCACCCGGATAATGCAATTATACACAGAACTTGCAAGACTGCATTAGCCCACCAACGAAAATGTTTTTCGGAAGAGGAGATCACTTTTCTCGGCTCTCATTGGCCACCTTATCAAGGTGGAGCGGAAAGCTGACCAATCAAGAGCAATTTCTTGAAATAGAATCAAACACACACGTCTAACACATACGCATTTTTGTTTTCGATTTCTAAAAGCTCCCCTATCCATGAAACACATCTCTTAGGGCAACAGCCAATGACGGTTTTTTGGAGAAGCCATTTAAAAACTAACGACTGATATATGTATTATAGTTTACCGGGAGAAATCGTTTGCATATTAACTTGTTTGGGATCCAAAAGTAAATTCCTACATATTTTCATAACAATCCGTGCACATTGCGTAGTCTTAATTTAAGTTAAGACAACAAACACGGCATAAAGTGATTACTACTTTTATACAAGGAATATTTACCGATTAACCCACAAGCGATTTTGTCAGGCAAATGAAAAAAATTCCCGGGACCCGGAGCTCGGCACTGCCTTTCCTTCAACTTATTTTTGAAGGCAGGCTGTCTAAGCCCACTGCCCCATGCTGCTTTGCCGACAGCCCTTAGAATAATAGAAACTTACCACCCCCCCCATGCTGCTTTCCCCGCAGCCCTATCACCTACTTGGCAGCGGACGAACTGCCAACCCTTCGCGATACTAAAAAGAAAAAAATTGCCGGGACACGGAGCTCGGCACAACCTCCCCCGACGAACGCTCATTGCCGACTGATACGCAAGTGCCTTCTCTGATTACGAGGCTGTCATCCGCTTTGGCGGTCAGCTAGGATAACATCGAAGGCTTCATAGCTGAAAACTCCACGAGTGATTACGCTACACAAACGACACTACCGAACAAAACTCCTACAGGAACTCTACGGACAGAAGATTTCCACTAAATAAATTAACCTCATCGCTAACAAAATGTAAGTCTTTAAAAAAAAAATTAATTAAAAACACGTATTAAATCCGCGGCACCCGGAGCACGACAGAACCTGCCCCACTGCCCCATGCTGCTTTGCCGACAGCCCTTAGAATAATAGAAACTTACCACCCCCCCATGCTGCTTTCCCCGCAGCCCTATCACCTACTTGGCAGCGGACGAACTGCCAACCCTTCGCGCTACTAAAATGAAAAAAATTCCCGGGACCCGGAGCTCGGCACAATCTCCTCCGACGAACGCTCAAACAAAACTTCTACAGATACCCCACGGACAGAAAATTTCAACTAAATAAATTAACTTTATCGCTAACAAAATGTAAGTCTTTAAAAAAAAAAATTAATTAACAACACGTATTAAATCCGCGGCACCCGGATAATGCAATTATACACAGAACTTGCAAGACTGCATTAGCCCACCAACGAAAATGTTTTTCGGAAGAGGAGATCACTTTTCTCGGCTCTCATTGGCCACCTTATCAAGGTGGAGCGGAAAGCTGACCAATCAAGAGCAATTTCTTGAAATAGAATCAAACACACACGTCTAACACATACGCATTTTTGTTTTCGATTTCTAAAAGCTCCCCTATCCATGAAACACATCTCTTAGGGCAACAGCCAATGACGGTTTTTTGGAGAAGCCATTTAAAAACTAACGACTGATATATGTATTATAGTTTACCGGGAGAAATCGTTTGCATATTAACTTGTTTGGGATCCAAAAGTAAATTCCTACATATTTTCATAACAATCCGTGCACATTGCGTAGTCTTAATTTAAGTTAAGACAACAAACACGGCATAAAGTGATTACTACTTTTATACAAGGAATATTTACCGATTAACCCACAAGCGATTTTGTCAGGCAAATGAAAAAAATTCCCGGGACCCGGAGCTCGGCACTGCCTTTCCTTCAACTTATTTTTGAAGGCAGGCTGTCTAAGCCCACTGCCCCATGCTGCTTTGCCGACAGCCCTTAGAATAATAGAAACTTACCACCCCCCCCATGCTGCTTTCCCCGCAGCCCTATCACCTACTTGGCAGCGGACGAACTGCCAACCCTTCGCGATACTAAAAAGAAAAAAATTGCCGGGACACGGAGCTCGGCACAACCTCCCCCGACGAACGCTCATTGCCGACTGATACGCAAGTGCCTTCTCTGATTACGAGGCTGTCATCCGCTTTGGCGGTCAGCTAGGATAACATCGAAGGCTTCATAGCTGAAAACTCCACGAGTGATTACGCTACACAAACGACACTACCGAACAAAACTCCTACAGGAACTCTACGGACAGAAGATTTCCACTAAATAAATTAACCTCATCGCTAACAAAATCTAAGTCTTTAAAAAAAAAATTAATTAAAAACACGTATTAAATCCGCGGCACCCGGAGCACGACAGAACCTGCCCCACTGCCCCATGCTGCTTTGCCGACAGCCCTTAGAATAATAGAAACTTACCACCCCCCCCATGCTGCTTTCCCCGCAGCCCTATCACCTACTTGGCAGCGGACGAACTGCCAACCCTTCGCGCTACTAAAATGAAAAAAATTCCCGGGACCCGGAGCTCGGCACAATCTCCTCCGACGAACGCTCAAACAAAACTTCTACAGATACCCCACGGACAGAAAATTTCAACTAAATAAATTAACTTTATCGCTAACAAAATGTAAGTCTTTAAAAAAAAAAATTAATTAACAACACGTATTAAATCCGCGGCACCCGGATAATGCAATTATACACAGAACTTGCAAGACTGCATTAGCCCACCAACGAAAATGTTTTTCGGAAGAGGAGATCACTTTTCTCGGCTCTCATTGGCCACCTTATCAAGGTGGAGCGGAAAGCTGACCAATCAAGAGCAATTTCTTGAAATAGAATCAAACACACACGTCTAACACATACGCATTTTTGTTTTCGATTTCTAAAAGCTCCCCTATCCATGAAACACATCTCTTAGGGCAACAGCCAATGACGGTTTTTTGGAGAAGCCATTTAAAAACTAACGACTGATATATGTATTATAGTTTACCGGGAGAAATCGTTTGCATATTAACTTGTTTGGGATCCAAAAGTAAATTCCTACATATTTTCATAACAATCCGTGCACATTGCGTAGTCTTAATTTAAGTTAAGACAACAAACACGGCATAAAGTGATTACTACTTTTATACAAGGAATATTTACCGATTAACCCACAAGCGATTTTGTCAGGCAAATGAAAAAAATTCCCGGGACCCGGAGCTCGGCACTGCCTTTCCTTCAACTTATTTTTGAAGGCAGGCTGTCTAAGCCCACTGCCCCATGCTGCTTTGCCGACAGCCCTTAGAATAATAGAAACTTACCACCCCCCCATGCTGCTTTCCCCGCAGCCCTATCACCTACTTGGCAGCGGACGAACTGCCAACCCTTCGCGATACTAAAAAGAAAAAAATTGCCGGGACGCGGAGCTCGGCACAACCTCCCCCGACGAACGCTCATTGCCGACTGATACGCAAGTGCCTTCTCTGATTACGAGGCTGTCATCCGCTTTGGCGGTCAGCTAGGATAACATCGAAGGCTTCATAGCTGAAAACTCCACGAGTGATTAAGCCACACAAACGACACTACCGAACAAAACTCCTACAGGTACTCTACGGACAGAAGATTTCCACTAAATAAATTAACCTCATCGCTAACAAAATCTAAGTCTTTAAAAAAAAAATTAATTAAAAACACGTATTAAATCCGCGGCACCCGGAGCACGACAGAACCTGCCCCACTGCCCCATGCTGCTTTGCCGACAGCCCTTAGAATAATAGAAACTTACCACCCCCCCATGCTGCTTTCCCCGCAGCCCTATCACCTACTTGGCAGCGGACGAACTGCCAACCCTTCGCGCTACTAAAATGAAAAAAATTCCCGGGACCCGGAGCTCGGCACAACCTCCTCCGACGAACGCTCAAACAAAACTTCTACAGATACCCCACGGACAGAAAATTTCAACTAAATAAATTAACTTTATCGCTAACAAAATGTAAGTCTTTAAAAAAAAAAATTAATTAACAACACGTATTAAATCCGCGGCACCCGGAGCACGACAGAACCTGCCCCACTGCCCCATGCTGCTTTGCCGACAGCCCTTAGAATAATAGAAACTTACCATCCCCCCATGCTGCTTTCCCCGCAGCCCTATCACCTACTTGGCAGCGGACGAACTGCCAACCCTTCGCGCTACTAAACTGAAAAAGATTCCCGGGATACGGAGCCCGGCACAACCACCCCCGACGAACGCTCATTCCCGACTGATACGCAACTGCCTTCTCTGATTACGAGGCTGGTAACAAACAACCGCACAGCGCTACTAAACCCGCGCCGGCACGAATCTGAGGTAAAATTGCATCACCGATGGCCCCAACATTATTAAAAATAATTCAAACCCTTTCAAAAATAAAAGGGAACAGGTTTGGGATAGGGATGTAGCACTAAGTAAATAAATTGCATGCTGCTCATCTTGGGCAGTCACTATTATATGAAAAAATTAAATAAAGAAAAGGACTAACCACTAATTCGTAAGTGATATTTCGCGGGAAGAAGGCAAAAGTTTACTCATCAACGTCACTTACAATTCTGAATATTAAATACATGTTAACACAGTACTAAAAAAAAACAGGGAGCATTTCCGCGGATAATTGTCTCATTTACACTCGTTAATGTAAAAAAATTCCATTGAAATCCTCAGGCTATTAAAGAAACTGAAGCTGTATAATGAAATATAATATTGAAATTATCTACCTACGAAATTATGTTCATTTACTTTTAATGCTTCGGTTTTACGGGTTATTACTTTAGAAGTGCGTCACGTATATTAGAAATAGAAGTGCAAATTGCATTTACTGGTACCTACTCTTTAACATAATACATATTTTACATCAATAAAAAAAAAATATATTCCCAAGCTTAATATTAATCAAACCATGTAAGAGTAAGCTTTATATTCCTCTCATTTAGGTCCCATCATTGCTATCTAGTATCGAAAAAGCAGTTTTAAATCTCAAGGATTAAGCTAAGTAAATGTTAGGAGATTAAATCGCCATTGTCATCTAACAAAATTAAAAAAAAACCGTAAAGAAATAAAATACAAATAATGCAATTATACACAGAACTTGCAAGACTGCATTAGCCCACCAACGAAAATGTTTTTGGGAAGAGGAGATCACTTTTCTCGGCTCTCATTGGCCAACTTATCAAGGTGGAGCGGAAAGCTGACCAATCAAGAGCAATTTCTTGAAATAGAATCAAACACACACGTCTAACACATACGCATTTTTGTTTTCGAGTTCTAAAAGCTCCCCTATCCATGAAACACATCTCTTAGGGCAACAGCCAATGACGGACTCTAACACTCTATCTCTACCACGCCTTCCTCTCTCTCTCAAATAAAACGACGGCCACACTTACTCAAAAATGGTTTTTTGGAGAAGCCATTTAAAAACTAACGACTGATATATGTATTATAGTTTACTGGGAGAAATCGTTTGCATATTAACTTGTTTGGGATCCAAAAGTAAATTCCTACATATTTTCATAACAATCCGTGCACATTGCATAGTCTTAATTTAAGTTAAGACAACAAACACGGCATAAAATGATTACTACTTTTATACAAGGAATATTTACCGACTAACCCACAGGCGATTTTGTCAGGCATTTATATATTAGTACGGTATTATACAATATTATATTTTGTTATGTTAAGGCTACGAAATTTGATTGTACATTTGTAATTCCTTCTTTGGTTCTCTTAACTATTCTACTTCCAAACAAATATTTACCCTCGCCTATACGCGATATAGTTTATATGAATACAATTTTAAAACATTTCATTTTTTATGCTACATCTTGTTTTTAGTCGCTTGTCTAATTTTGTAACAATTACTTTGTTTACGTACAATCTTTTCTTAGTTAAAAATAGTAACCTCATGGTATTTATTATATCTTTCGTTCCGGTTTTGCTTTTAAAAATTATTCGAAAATAATAGAGAAGAGGGGTTTAAAAAAGTAAAGTATTACAAAAGTTAAACAATTGTTGTAATAGCTTTATACGTTTGCTCGTATGTAATCTTAAACGCTTGTACGAGGTAATTAAAATACTTTTAGTTATTAAACTTCCGAAATAAATGAGAGAAGCATTGGGTTTATTTCCTTAAACGTTTTAGTCGGAAAGATTTGAGACAGAACCAAAGCAATAATAGAAATACTACTGCCGAGCGCTGACCGTCTACTACACCACCAATCTACCACAGTGACCTCACCAGAAGAGAGAGCACCATAATCTTTCGAGTCAGGACGGGCTACACACTCTACACCAAAGGGCACGTCTATATGAGAGTACCTCAACGAGGATGTATCGCCTGCCAGTGCCCCCTTACCACCTGCACCGAGGCTAGATCCCTCTTCGGCCTTGATCTGCCACCCTTGACAACTCTTCTAGACCCCTCAGACCCAGCGGCCATTCTTAGTACTCTAAATAGCATAGGTATCTTATCAATTATTTAAGTTTCTTAGGTATAGCTTTAGTAGTATTAATAATTCTGCCTTGTTTGTGTCGTCTTAAAGTCACGTGACTGCCCATTGTATTATATTTCATTATAGGTAGAATAAACATGTAAAAACTGAAATAGATATATAAGTAGAATCAGGAGTAGATACATAAATAGAAATACCCTTAGAAGTTAATTTATATTTAAGCTCAAGCGCCATATGGCCTGTGCCGCCGAGTGCGCTATTAGTTTATACATTAGGTTAGGCCCTAGATGTTAAATAGTTTAAATAAATAAGACTTCTATAGGTACTCCACGGACAGAAAATGTCGACTAAATAAATTAAGCCCACTGCCCCACGCTGTTTTGCCCACAGCCCTTAGAATTATAACCACTTACCACCCGCCCCATGCTGCTTTCCCCGCAGCCCTATCACTTACACATTTATTATTTATTTATTTAAACTATTATACATTTTGGGCTTTGTTGAAGACGATCCAATCCTTCAACAAGCTGGAGGATGCGAGATGGTTTGTTGGGCTTAGCAGTCGGCCGTCCTTATTGGAACCGACACTTACTCTCTGTTAGAACGTCGTGCCGGTTGCACCGTTCAATAAAGTTTCATTCGTCCTTATACCGTGCGTTTTCTTTTTATAGTAGTTACCCCATGGCTGCGCTTTATCCAACTCGCCAACAGGCTTAACCTAATATAAATTATAATCTAATAGCGCGGTCGGCGACACAAGCCATATGGCGCTTGAACTTACACATATTTCTTGAAAAAGAGGAAGCGCAAATGTCCACGTAATTAATTTCACGGTTGCAAGGGTTGGCCAGGCTTTACAAGACGAGAGAACAAAGTGACGGCCTCAGTAGTCACCTTCCCATCTTCAGCAGCACTACCCAGCATCAGAACCTATGCGCTTGGCGACAATAGCTCCAGCTTCGACGCCGAATTGTTTGCGCTTTGGAACGCAGTGGAACACTGCCGGACTTTGGCCGGAAATTGCAGAATTTTCTCCGACTGCATGGCAGTGGTAAAAGCCCTTAACAACCCAAGCCCAGACGAGGTCCTCCTCGCTGAAATCAGATTCGGCAGCTATCACATCCCAAGGAAGAATTACTGTCGAGTGGATACCTAGTCATGTAGGTATCTACGGCAATGAATTGGCCGATCTAGCGGCCAGGGACGCGCAACGCACCCCATCTATCGGCCTGGCGTGCATCCCGCCGCTCACTGGATATATCCGACGGTTCAGCCCCCACATGATCAAGGAGGTTTATGAGGCTTGATCAAGCTCCTCAACCTTCCTGGCCGACTACCAAGCCACCAGTTTACAATAAGGACCTCTCGAGGAGAGAAGGGACCATGATATTCAGGTTGACGACCGGCCACACTTTGTATACTAAAGGTCATATATATTTTGGGACTCCACAGCAAGGATGTGCCTTAGCTGCGACGAGACCAAATCTCACTATGATCCGGATTTTCCACCCTTGGCCACCTTGTTGAATATTTCTTCCTTCCTTTGTAAGTATAATAATTTAATAGAATAGGATTATAGCGTAAGTTACTTTTTAACCTTTAGGTCATATTTGCTCGCATAAGAAATACGTACCCACATATTGTTAATTGGTTAGGTCTTGTTAATTTTCACTTCTAGTTTTAATATTTAAATGAATTTCTAAAACTAGGTTATATTCAAATATGTATTACTCAGGAAGATTAGCTTTATTTTCGGCCTTTTTCCTTCCTCTCTAATACTCTTGTTTTTATTTTTTTTACCCCATCAGGGATAGAATAACATCTATATACTTTTTACCATTTAATTTAGTATGCGCCATATTGGCTCTGCTCCCGAGAGCGCTAATAGACAGGGCATAAATTAAGTTTATATCTTATCACAAATAAATAAATAAATAAATAAGACCGTAAGATTAAAAAACAAATCCTGTGATACATATCCTGGCGATACAACCAGGAATAATTTAGAGCAAACGTGTGAAACAGCTTTTCAGATTATAGATTCTCCGAGCTCTCTGTGGTGTCTAGAAAAACCCAAGATTCTGGATTTACGTACAGACTCGAAATAGAACCCTTTAACGTGAATAATCCACGGTTGAGCGGAACGGGCTTTGGTTTATATATAGCGGTCTGCACCCAATCCTTGTATATTTCCTCAGCTTTCTGCCGGCGTATTTGCTCCAACCGCATCTCAAGTTGTAATTCCTCATTTATTTTTTCCTTAAACTCCTTTTCCTGCTTTAATTTTTTCTTGAGCCAAGCTTGAAAGTTTCTTTGTTTGGCCAATTGCTCATTTTCGTTACTGTTTGATTCCGTTTCGTCTTTATTCTTCATCTCTTTTGATTGCTTTTCATGTTTTAGTTGTTTGTTTTTTCTAGCCACCCACTCCTTATACTTCTGTTGGGCTAGAGCCCTTCTTTGATGATTTTTTTTCTGAGCCTCCCTTTCTTTCTCTTGTTTCCTTTTTGCTTCATAATATTTTGCAGTTCTAAACGAAACATGTTAGGATAAATTATGAATTCAGTTTCTGCAACTTACTACGTAAATGAGAATGTTTTATAATATGTACTAACTAGCCAATGGGCGCTGTGCTGAGCATTGAGCCATTATAGGTAACATACGTTTCTATAACTGAATTATATAACATGTTAAAATCAGCTCAATGGCATCAAATTACTTAGAATGGCGCCACAGTTAGAAAGCATTCCTAGTAAAATGTTAATGAATTTACTCGTATGCAAAATACTGTTCTTAGATAATTGAGCATTTAAAATAATTCGTGATTCTAACCTAAGATGAATTAGATGATCATAGCCATACCTTTTTGCATCTAACCACTCTCTGTAAGCGTTAGGCTTCTGGACCATTTTTGTAACTTCACATACTTTTCGATACGAGTACGACATGGTGTTGCTTGACGGAAAAGATTCATTCGAGTTTATTTCAAGAAGTGGAATTGTTTCGAGGAGTATACGCATTTGGTCCGTTACTTCGTCGGAATTGGAATTTGAACGCGACGAATTAGAATGTGGATCCTCATCATTCTGATAATCATATTTTTCCGTAGACAGTTTTCCTCTTGTTATGTCTAAATCGTTTTCGATAAAAATTGCAGAATTAACGTGCCTGAGGCGAAATATAGTTATAAAAATATATAAAGTGTAATTAAATGTATTTTCTGCATACTTCACACTTTTGTAATTATTTGTTGTGTTATTGACATGGTGCAAGAGTTGTTCTTCTGCATCATTGGTGGGAGGAGTCGTGTCAGCCTTCCTTTGAGTTTCGAGGCATAGCTTCCTAAAAGTACGTCGAGAAGTTCTAATTTCCTTACCTTCTTCATCCAAACGAACCGAATAGAATGCCATTGCTACGGAAATTACTTTTATTAGTTATCACAATAAGCTTTCCCAAAAGAAAACGTGTTCCAGAAACTTTAGCACTTTTTGAACGAAAAATATGTGGGAGTTGCAGCGAGGAAGTAAGTCAGAAATGTATTAAGAGGGCTGAATGCAAGCGGCCGAATTTTTTACAGACAACAATCACAACATGAAATTATTGAACTTTTATTTTATGATCAAAATACTATTTTTCTCCGACATCTGTTACCGGGGGCGGGGAGACCTAATTGAGTCACTTCCTGCCTACTGTGTTATTGCAGAAAGGATATTAGATTAAATTATCTAGTGGCAATTTATCGGCGTTGCGAAATACTAAGCAAAAGCTGTCTTCTTTTCTTCTTCTTCTTTTTGCTATTTGTCACTCGCAGACAGCACACCCATTCAAATGGATTCGAAATGTATCTCTAAATTAAAAAAATTGATATGATGTGGCAGTACCACAAAAAAGCAACGTAGTGACCGTATAGAAAATCGCAAAGAAACTGTAGTTGCAGTACGATAAGAAAAAAAGCTGAGAAGAGAGTTTAAGAAAAATAGAGCATATCAAACATTTGGTCTCTTTTCTCCCTCCTTAATCGACTCAAGTGACGTGAGGTCGTGAGTTACTGCAGTTTGTGTATCTGTCTAATGTAGTAGCAGTTTTTGGCTCTTACGCCATTCTCTCTTATAAACTATTGTAAAATAAATTATTATAAATAGATAAATTTTCGCAGTACTTAAAGAATATTAAAAATCATGTCAGTAAATCTGCGTGCGATATATGCATTTGCTAGAGAAATGTATCCAAAGAAAGTTTCAGAGAACATTCAGTACGGGACAGCTGGATTTCGAACGAAGTGAGCAAATAATACAAGCAAGTTAACTTAGTTTTAATTCTCATAGGCACATTAATTTATTCATTATTAGGCAGCACAGATAAAATTAGCCCAATAATATATATAAATTATATTTTTTTATGTTCCCTCTTAATATTTAAATATCAATTTTGGAAAAACCAGGTTGATTTTTTGTTTGCAGAATAAATCATAAGTATATTATAAAATTGGCCAACTGGCGCTACTCACCCGCCTGCATGGAACCGGTCGGACGACGGCCGTTGATAAATTCCTGGTTGAACTGTGCGGTTGAAATCTAACGCGATAGTTTACTTGAGACCTTGGGGCAATGCATTTAAGATAGACACAGAAAGACAAAAGTTTGCCTTTTTGAATTAAAAATTAATTCAGTAGAATTATCTTACTTTTATAATCATATTGCGACTACCAAAAAAATTATCGTAGATTTTGATTAATAAAATAGAAAATAGATTTATTTATTGACCTAATTCACAGATCCAAACGCAGTCGAAGGTGATATTAAAATCTTGCTTGTTGCAAATAAATCAAAAAGGAAAAGAAAAGATTATGTTTAAGTTATGGAAATGAATATAAGCTCAAGATTCTTAATCCATTAATTTTATGTAATCTTTTTATTTGGTAGAAAGTAAAGAAAAATGTTTATATTTGCAGGGCCGAAAATTTGGACTATGTTATGTATCGCATGGGATTACTAGCTACTCTGCGATCACGTATTAAAAATGGTCTTGTTATAGGCGTAATGATAACGGCTTCACATAACCCAGAGCCAGATAATGGGGTTAAGTTAATAGACCCTTTGGGGGAAATGTTGGAATCAAGTTGGGAAACTATTGCTACTGATTTAGTAAATGTTGATGACAATGAGCTGGAAGCGTATGTAGGGAAATTAATTGGAGATCTCAATATTAACATTTGCCAATCCTCCAACGTTTACGTGGGAATGGATAACAGGTATCATAGCCCCCGTCTTTTAAAGGCAGTTACAGACGGAGTATTAGCTTTGAAGGGAAATGTAAAAGAGTTTGGAATTGTAACCACACCAATGTTGCACTATTTTGTTGTGGCTGCAAATACAAAACATGCATACGGTATTCCCACTGAAGAAGGTTACTACAAAAAGATAATATCTGCATTTGAAGCCCTTCAAGTTGGTATATCTCAGGTCGGAGACTATACGAATAAACTTTACTTCGACGGTGCTAATGGAGTTGGAGCGAGAAAAATGTTACAATTTTTAAAGCGGATGAACAACTCATTAAACGTAACTGTCTTCAATAGTGGCGAGGGAAAAATAAACCACGAATGTGGTGCGGACTATGTAAAAGTGCAACAGAGAATACCTACCGGCATGCCAGCTGTAGAGCCTTATTCAAGATGTGTATCGGTGGATGGGGATGCTGATAGAGTCGTTTATTTTTTTGTAGACGAAAATGGTATCTTCCACTTACTAGATGGTGATCGAATTGCCACACTGGTCGCTGGTTATTTGGCGGAATTTATTCAAAAATATGAAATGGACCTACAGATGGGCTTGGTTCAAACTGCCTATGCCAATGGTGCTTCCACTGAGTATATAAAGAATACCCTTCAAGTACCAGTTGCATGTGTTCCAACGGGTGTAAAACATTTACATCACAAAGCCCTTGAATACGACATCGGAGTTTATTTTGAAGCTAACGGACATGGAACAATTGTATTTAGCAAAAAAACGAAAGACTTGATAAAAGAAGCAGCTCAAGAAACTGAAACAAATAAAAATAAGAAAAAAAGTGCAGAACGACTTCTTAAAATTATTGATTTGGTGAACGAGACCGTTGGAGATGCAATTTCGGATATGCTTTTAGTGGAAATAATTCTTCATGAGAAGGGTTGGGACGTTAAGCAATGGTTGGAAACTTATACGGACTTACCGAATTTACAACTCAAGATTAAAGTTCAAGATCGTAATATCATTTCTACAACTGATGCCGAGAGAGTTTGCGTAAATCCCGAGGGACTTCAAAGAGAAATTAATAAAGTTGTTGCCAAATATAATAAAGGAAGATCCTTTGTCAGGCCATCAGGTACTGAAGATGTTGTACGTCTGTACGCCGAAGCATCAACAAAAGCCGTAAGTCAACATAAATCTAATTGCGTTTATAAAATGTTAGCTTTATTTCAGGATGCAGAATCATTAGCATATGAAGTTGGAGTTCTTGTATACAAAATGGCTGGTGGAGTTGGACCTGAACCCGTTATTCCAGAGAAGAAGTACGCTGCTCATATATGAATTTAATAATATAATAATAATTTTGAGAATTGCCTTCTAACCTTATAATATTCTGTTTGTAATATTTAAGACATTGTTGCATTCCACTGCCAAGGAATCCTTTTTAAATATATATATATATATACTTCAATATTCACAGTCGGCTTTTGCTTTGAATTTCTCGTATGATCACCCTGTTTGTTTTTAACGTCTATATAACGAATCATCTCTGTGCATACAGAAATACAAAAGTTCTTTTTGAAACCAGCGGACTAGTGGACGTAGAAAATAAACAAGCCCAAAATAGCATTTTTGCTAAAACACAAACTATATAGATTTTATCTGCCGTAAGAATTTATTCATAGTAATTATACAACGTATGTGTTTAATATACATACCATTATTCTAGAATTTGCATACAGTATATCAAATTAAAGGAAACAATGGGCATTTACGATACTTCCCTCGTTGTGTAAAAACAATAATCCCGCAGACTCGAGAGCACATGCTTTAAAAATAATAAAACTGAATAAAATAAATTGCCGTAAATAACTAGGCAGTTTTTGCTCTAATAGCTGCACGTTTACTGGTAACAGCCTGGAAACCAGATTTAATACTGGCTACAGAGCATCTAGAGCCACAAGACTCGCATTGCAAGAAAAATAATCTCGTGTCCTTCTGCAGTATAGTTTCCGGTGAACGGCATGTGTGACATGTTACATATTCCTTTATGTATCTCCTTAAAACGTTCTCAATTTGCTTAGGCTGAAATCGTCCTTTAATTATAAGTTGTCGATTGCCGTCCATAGAACCACTTGTACCCAACTCAGCCAATAAAAAGTCGAGTAAATGCTTCGGTTGCCTATGCAATGTCTTACAAATGTCTGTGAAGTTAGCAAAAGATGTTTTCTTTGTTCCTACGCGTAACACTTGCGGTGGCCTCATAACGAATTTGGGCTTGCGCCCAGCAGCCATATCTGGATTTTTGTCAAAGATAATTTCAAAAACTCGTTGTAGGAGTTCATCGTAGGTGTAATCGCGATCAGATCCCGCCCAAGATGTGCTGTTTTCGTCCGCTATAATTGAAATAAAATAAAATATGTTATTTGTAATACAACTATTTCTAAAATTAAGTGCGTTTATTCACCTACCAATTTCGGGCGCACTCAATTCCGTATCGGTAAGGCATGTAAAATTAAATAATTTCTATTAAATTGTATCCCTTAAAAATTAATTTCCTTCGATTTCCCTGTTCGTATACAATTATCTAATACTTTCTAACAACATCTTGAACATTATTCCGCGATTTGTGCTTCATGAGATATATGAGTTTAACCTCAAAACAGTTACTTTTACCGCAAATAACTTGATTTAAAAAAAACATATGTCACAAAAATAAAGAAATAACACATTTCATTGAATGATGTAGACAAATTCTGAATCAGGACACAAACCTAATCAAACTGGCATGGATTCCCGGACATATAGGGATAACAGGAAATGAACTAGCAGACCACTACGCTAAAACTCGTTTCCATCCCTGTGAACGGACGAAGGAATTACCTGCTTCGTCCTTCATATCGAGAATGAGCAGACTGGAGATTTTGAGGAGACATCAACTTTGCTGAGACGGAGAAAGAACTTTCCTAGCTCCCCATTGGATTTCTCCCCCAACATACAGCAAGAGCCTGACCAGAGCCCAGGGTATCGCCTTGTTCCGAGTCAGAACAGGCCACACTTTCATTACTCATGGTGCCACCGGTGTCAAATACCATTAGCCGGCCAGCACATACTGGGAGATTGTCCTATTACCGCAAGACTCTACGGCGGGACAATGCCCCCCTTTATCCTCTCTCTTAGACCCATCCAATCCCGATCCCCTACTGTGCATCTTATTAAAACTAATCGTCCTTCATAAAATATGTATAGGTAGGTATTAAAAACAAAACTATAATTATTATTTCAACACGAAGATGATTATTTAGTCTCCTTGGTAGGAACAAAAAAAAGAATTTCTGTTTTCCAGTTTACCCCAATATTCAACTCGAGTCCGATTTTGTTATCTAGCAACTAATTTCTCCTAGCATTAAAGAATAAATTTAATTTTTAACTTATAACACTAACACGAAAAATTATTATTTAGTATCTTTAGTAAAAAAGAAGAAATCTTTGTTTTAGTTTATCCTATTATGGAATTCGAGTCCGATCTTGTCATCTCGCTACTAATTTATCCTAGTATTAAATAATAAATCTAAGCTGTAGTTAATAAAAATGCGCCATATGGGCCTGGCACCAGAGTGCGCCTTTTTTATATACCATAATAGGATATAAATTTATTTTGTACCTTGTTTTTGGTAAATAAATAAACAAATAAATAATTCATAAACGAGAAAATACTTTATTACTAAAACAGAATTATTTTTTTCGAAGTTATAACTGGAGAAATTGGAACGATTTTCATATTTTTTAGCTAGCCTTTTTAATTTTGATGATATTTAATTTCTCTTCGGCTTCCTACAAATATTTAATCAAATTTGCAAAAGATTTCAACAATTCGCCGTGTTCGAACGTACATATTAGAATAGGAAATCTTAAAATGGGATTCGAACCAAATATAATTACGTTCCAACCTGTGGTAACATCCCTTTTTCTGCTACTGAATTGTGCAGTATAAAAGAAATTGATATTTTATGACCGTAATTGACGTTAATTAGTTACATTAAGTATTTTTCAAATTGTTGTTAAAATCAAATTCATTGATAATAACGAAAGTCCAACACTTATAACTGAGGAGAAATAGTATCTTATGCCCAAAAAATCGTTACAGCAACAAGCATAAAATATTACATTTTACGGCTAATTTCCTACAATACCGGAATACAATAGCTAGTCTAATCTATTTGTTATAATACAGCATACTCAATTACTTTATCCTTTCTGAATGTCTTCTCCGAGAGACGCATGGACATCTAAACTCATATTTACAAAAGGAGTTTATCATTGAATTATATATTTCAAAATATCACGAAAAGCTAAGTCAAATTATCGAAATAGTAACGCTTGGGCACCTGGGATGATAAAATTTGGACCCAGAGACAATGAGTACTCAGATTAAGGAAAATAAAATCAAATGTGCATATTATTGGGAAATGCTCTGAAAAATTTTCAAAGGTTCATGTCATGTATTCGAAAAAACAAAGAGAAACTAAATACGAATATTTGCAGATGGCCAATTTAAGGGTGGACATTGACAACTGTAACATTTATAGATCAAGACGAGTGTTAGATTTTCTTCAGGGGAAAGACCTAGCAGTACAGCAATTTTCGATTAATTGACATAATAAAGTTGATATATTACCATTTTCCTTGTCTTCAGACTTCTCTTCCTCCTTTTCAGCAACCAATTCATCGAGATCCTTCTTCTTTTTCTTCTTTTTCTTGGTCTTTGAGAAATCTATATCCAAATCTACATCTTCCTCGAAGTTCCCATCCTCTGGTACGCCTTCGCCCTGAGCAGTCGCTTCAGTTTTTGCCTCAGAAATCGAAAGAGCATTTTCGAGTTCATCTAAATTAAAAGGCTTCTTCTTTTTTTTCTTCTTTTTGCCGGCAGTCTCTAAATCTAAATCGTCAAATTCATTCAATCCAGTTTCAGCATCTGGCTCTTTCTCAGGAACACCGTCTTCAACATTTGTCGACATTTCATCAAGCCCCAAAGCAGCATCCAGGTCAAAGTTAGTCTTCTTCTTCTTCTTTTTCTTCATAACGGTAGGATCAAAATTCTGCAGTGGGAAAAACAAGACGAAACTTTTAACACATAACCTTAGCTTTGTTAGTTGGACCACATGAACCATGAAAGCATTTTATATCAAATTGCACGTTTAAATATATACGTACCATATCGTCTTCTGCCATTGTTCTAGTTTCTCGACGTAAAAACTCGATATTACTGGACAAATACCAAATTATCCAAAAGGAAAAACTATTGCATCAGAAACTCACAGAACTAGCGATGGTGACAGAGCAACTACACAACTCCTAAATGCCACCCTGTTGAGTTAATCCATGTTTTTAAATACTGGGCACAGTTCGTTAGTTCATATACATTTCTCAACAAAATTTATTTATAGTATAGTTTGTTATTTATTTCGATTTCTAGCACACAAATCTGAAATCCAGTTTTTATCGCAGTTTCTACATAGGTAAGGAGAGATTTTAGAATATCTCA
Organism: Tolmerus cingulatus; assembly: GCA_959613345.1. Classification (NCBI taxonomy): domain Eukaryota; kingdom Metazoa; phylum Arthropoda; class Insecta; order Diptera; family Asilidae; genus Tolmerus; species Tolmerus cingulatus. The sequence continues at coordinate 73,154,500 of OY390707.1, read as the reverse complement.
CTTTTTCGAATGCAACAAACTTCATTGCAGACGTAAAATTATCGTTCATTACTTTACCGTACCATCGCCGGTCAACTGACTGCGGTGATAGCATGTGTTAAGATTTTTTACTATTTATATCCAATTTCGTAATTGTTTCCCACTACTGGTCCGTACCCGCGGCTTTATTTAAGTTCAGACCCATGGGTCGGATTCTGATGAAATGTGGCCTGCGCATTCCGCTGAACCCAAAACGGAAGAATCTGAAAGAATGTTGCTGCGGCGGCCTATATTTTCGAAAATATTTAAATTTAATTTTTGACAAACTGTCAAAACTGAAAGTTCATTATTTTTTAAATTGAAGGACACATTTCATCAGAATTCGACGCGGAGTCGCGGATCTAGGCATCTACACTTTGCTTTTCACTTTACTACACACAATATCCTGAAAAAATAACTATTTTTATTCATAAAAATGCCCAAATATATACCTTTCCTTTTCCCTCGCTGCGTCAGCCACTGACGATGTCCTTTGTTACTGGGATTGTTCACTTCTTTTTAGTTTCTTGCAGATGTCCACATTGTCATCCTTTGTTCGTAAAATGTGTTTGAGCTCCTGATCACTCAGCAAGATTTTTCGGCATTTTACGACATATTTTCCCTATTAGATTTGCAATTTCTGGCATTGTAAATGTAATAAATAGTAGCAAGAGGTGCAAATGCTACACAGGAATTTATTTGCATTGTTTATTTTTCTAAGTGCTTAGAAATATATATACATGTATACATATATATATATATTCATATATGCATGCATTCTTATATAGGCGAATGTGCATATGTATTATATATGTGTATACGCACACACGCTCACACACACGCGCGCGCGCGTAACGTTTTGGGCCACAACGGAATGCGCAGGCCACATTTCATCAGAATCCGACCCATGGGTCTGAACTTAAAATTTTCCGATTTCAATTGAAATGACCGTCAATTAGATAAAAATAAAAATCAAACCATATTAAAACTTGGATAATAAAGAAAAGGATGTGACATCAGCTGATTTTGGTGACCCAAGTTTCCCGATGGTTAGTAGGTCAGGTAATGTAATTTCAAGGCACCTAAAAATTATAATGTAGAGGGGAAAAAGGGGCATACCACATAAATTTGCACTGATTAATTTTTGAATAAAATCTTTAACTTTTACAGAAGGCTTTCTTTTAACAAGAAATTGAAATGAAATAATATAAAAAAATACGCCTAATGTAAAAATTCATAAAATCCTGTAGACCATCCAAAAACATTTTTTAGAGTACACTACTGATTTGTGCCTTGAAACAGCTGAGATCAAGTGATATTATCTAGCCTTCCTCTAGTTCCGTCTCATTCTCTTTAATGTAGTAAAGAATTTCACATAGTGAAGAAATTTGGTCGCTTACAGGGCTTTTACACATTATGTCGCATCTTTTATTATTTAAGTATTAAAATTAACTGTTACAATATTAGTTTAACGATGACCAACACTTGGCTACGACAAATGATTTTGCCGAAATTACTATCATTTAATACGTATTTTAGGTTTACAAGTTAATACCAATTCGATGACGTCACAATTCTCCCAGCCATTAAATGTCAAAAACTATGTAGACCATACCTTGTCTTCCTCTTAGTGTGTTCCTCCAAGGTCTTCCTATCTCTTGGTGCTTTTCTGTATATCAGTGTTATGATTTGTTTTTAATAAACAAATTAATATGGGTACGCTACGGCATTTAATCGGATTGATCGTGTCTGTTATCGCGTTTGGATCATCTTTTTATACAATTGGAAAATTTATGGTATTCCTTTCAAACCCAGGAAAAATACACTTTGACCATGTTTGGATAATGAATTTACTAGACAACAAGTCGAAAATTGAGGCTGCTATGGGGGCTGTTGTAACTGATATCCTCTTGATTCAACTATTTATTTTTCAACATAGTTTTATGAGATGGAGTCTAATTAAAAGAATTCTCCAGAAAATTGGACTGAATCAAGTAGAACGAGCGATCTACTGCTGTACTTCAGCGCTATGTTTGTGGGTGAGTCAACTGAGTATCTTACAAAAAATTTATAAGACTGTATACTACGTACCATTTACATATCTTACTTTTGCACAAAATGTTTAAGAATAAAATGCGTTCGATTCGTGGCAGGTATGTATATACAGGGTGTGCGCACAATGCGTAGCAAAGAGCATATAATCATTGACACAAGGTTAACGTGTTTTGGGCACAAAATATTTGCCCGCGAATGGGTGCAATTTGCTATAAAGAGATCGCAGATATTATTTTGTAAAAACTCAATATTTTAGATGTACTTAATATGGCAAAAGAACTGGTTTCGTGTGAACTTATTTAGAAATTTTCCGCCTTAATTTGAAGTACTTGGATGGCCGAACTTTGCTCGGAAAAGTTAAATAAAAAAATTATGACCTTGAAAATAAGCGCAACTGCACCAACTCTCGTTCCGAGCGTTTTGTGCCTTCTTATAAAATTAATGACATTCTACCTATTTATTTGAACTTAAACCTATACGTCAAGCTTTAATTCAATGTTTCCCTTTTGGGCAACGAACAATTGCTAATTTAGGGACTAATAATATTTTGGAACAATTTAAAACCACATGTTAGATCTAAGAAATATAAGAACTAGTAGCCTGATGAAAAAAATCTTAAATATTCTGGTATATATATTAAAAAAAATAAATAAATAGGATGTTTAATACCCTATTCAGATTTTAACAAATAACTGGAAATCCGCTCCTACGATTACTTTGTGGCAGCTGGATGTTTCCAAACATCATCTTCTGTGGTTTGCTTTTGTTTTGGTGCACATCGTAGCATGGATGGTAATTTATGGTGGCTGTATAATGATGGATTTGCCAGAAATTCTTGGAATGAAGCAGGTATATAATATATTATTACAATACTGCTCTATATGCAGCATCTTAGGCAATTTTCCATTAACCTAAGAAATAAGAAGTTAAATATACATTGACATTTCAGGTGGTCTACGATATGCGTAATTATAATCAACCAATGGCTTACAAATCCTTTGAACTGCGACATCTTTATAGTCACATCAGGCATCCGTCTTTTACAGCGTTCTCGATTATTTTGTGGTTCACTAATGTAATGACATTGGATAGACTTTTACTGGCGTTTTTATTGACTTCTTATATGTACCTGGCTTGGACAACAGATCATGATGACATGATTTACCACAAATGTCAACTTCACAGAAAGAGAGAAGAGTTGAAAAGAATGGTACACTAGTATTTTGATGAACGGCAAAAACACAAACAAATTGCCATAATTAAGTAGATATTTAACTATAGAATAAAATGTTTTAACAAAAGAAGTGTATACAAATAAGTCGTACAATAGCAAAGGCAATTAGCGTTAAGTACCTTTGACACAACCTAAAATTGTGAATACTTACTAGGATAACAAAACCAAGATATTTTTAAGTTGCATACGTTTGTTAACGAAATTTAAAATTGCAATACCCTTTACCACAGAATTTCAGTATCTATTACTACAGAAGGTCTACGATAGTTATAATATTCACTAATCAAATCCAAATTGTTTATGAATTCTGTTAAAGGTGAGAACAATAAAATAAATCGCAATACTGAAATAATCGTCTTTACTGTTTCAATTGAAATGAACAAGCGAAGGATCAAAAGGTTGACCTTTAAACGGAGAACCTTCGGCGTCCCATGCAGCACGAAGTATTTCGCTATTCCTTATTTGTTCCGAAGTTGGCTGGCCCAAAAGCTGTTGTTGTTGATCGAATCTTAATTTTTTTATAACCTCCTGTGATTCTTCCGGTAATTCCTCCATTGGTCGCGAACAATCAATTTTACTCAGATCTAATGGGGGTTCCGATTCAAAAAAACGATCCCACCACACCTCCTGTACTTTATCTGAAAATTATAAGATGACTATCTGTTTCTGGAAATATTTTTTATGATAATTGATTGAATTAAAACAGCGCAAAGATTAATCCAAGGCATTACAAAAAATTGTTGTAAACCATTTTACAGCAAGAGTTATTCATTTCTTACCTATGGAAATTTGTAACTTCCCTTCGGATATACTCCAAACAGCGTCAACATTTTTACACTTCCTTAATAGTTTTCCTTCCAATAAAGCACTTTCAGGATGCAACTTTTGAGTTATTTTAAGGTAATCTTTGTCTATTTGTACATTCAGTTCTTTCGGACTGATTATGCTTTTAGGTAATATCATATGAAATTCCAAATCAGTTATAGTTTGATTCCAGCAATAGTTTTCAAAACAACCTCCATTGTAATATTCATTGTCTTGAAATTTTTCCTTAGGTTTTCTAAACGAGCTTACTTCTTTAGTCTTATTTTGTTGTAAGAGTTTCTGAGTATCAATAGGCGGGGTCTGTTTTTCACTTTTGTGTGTCGAAAGTAAGACCTTTTCAGCACTATGTGCCTGCCAGCAATATTTGTCATATTTTTTTAAAGCCTGATAACAAAAAATATTTATATTAATGGTAGTTAAACTAGGGTTTGTCTATCATCTCCGAGGGTTTTCGACTTGAGATTTTAATACAAAAACTTTATAGAAATGCATACAACTTATTGCTACATATTTGCTGAGCATTTTGGAAAAGGAATTTCTGAATTAAAATAACATTTATAGATTTATATATATATGATGTTTATACGTGGCTTTTGTGTTGCATGTGAGACGAAAAGTTTCACTATTTTTATTAAAATGTTGTTCATTGTATTTTTCTTCTGTCCTACTATAAAGTACGTTTGAAACCTCGGAAATAATAGAATTCCCAAACTATGTACTGCACATACACATAGAACAATATTTTCTTTTGCGCCAGGAGGGAAGCCAATTATGTCACCTTCTTTATGCATAATTTGATAAAAATCTGTTCTGTAATATACAAGAGAATATCAAATAATTCAAGCTTACATTATCATATTAGGCACACGAAATATTTTAATCATTTAACTACCTCCTTGACAAGAAGCCAAACACAGTATCAAGAAAATCTACAACAGTCTTCTTCTCTTGAAGCAATTCCATTAAAATGCCATCACTTCGGTCCATATTGTTTAGTTTTTATGAAAAATTGACAAATTGTTTATTTCAAACTGAAGGAAGTATCTAAAGAAACGCTTTAGTAAATAATTAGCGGGTGCTTCGCCTTGTTTAAATGTCAAAGTGTTCTGTCATGTCGTCACTTATGACGTTCTGGATTCAAGTCAGCTGGGAGCTGTGTATAACTCTGTTCGCAAACCAATATACCTGAATTTGCCACTCAGGCCAAAAAGTATTAAGGACGATACATAGAACTCAAGATATAGTAAAGAAATGCTACATCTTGAAACCAAACACGGTATGATCCCGGAGGAACGAATTTGGCTGTAAAAATCTGAAGAAAATTACGCTTAGTGATTTCATTTGATAACAATTGTAAAAATGATTGAATCTTATCTTCAAATCAATTCTTAAATGAACTGGTTTTCCCTCCAAAAGAACTGTCGCATTATCGCAAATGGACGACAAAATCGTCACCATAAAAATTTTATATGGGTATAAAGCATAAATTAATATATTGATAGAAATATTACTTTACTCAATACTTTCTTTTTATTAGATTTTAGGGTTCCGAGTGATGTCCATGTGCGGAACTGGTGGCTACAAAAGTTTAATCTGAAATCACCTTTATGCCCCTCCGCAATACCAGCAGAAATTTTACGACTGTACTGTCTATTTTTACTCACACATCTTAAAATTGGCTTCACTTTTTTCAGCCCATTTCCACTCCATGCTGGTTCGTTTTTCCGAGGGTGTAATGTATACTATTTCTGACATTTTACTAGTTGGCAGGGCTGTGACGTTAGAGGATAGCAATTTCACCAATTCTGGCTAAATCATGTAGTTGATAAATAAGTAAAAACTATTTTAAACGCTTTTCAGCAGCAAGAAATCTATCACAAGGAAATAAAAGGCAACTATGTTATTAAAATGAAGTTAGATTCTGCAAATCACAAGAAATTACATTATTGCGGCTTTCCATAATATGGAAAGGGATAAATATTTGTAAGCAACTGAAACAAGAAATGAAACATCTTTATAGGGTGCTTCTTTATTTTTTCGATTTTATTATGCCTGCATCACATTATCTATAATATTTACCTCAATTGATTAAAAACAAAACAATTATATCACACAAGTTTACAGCAAGGCATACAAATTCTTATTTAATAATTAATTTCCCAAATGGTAACTTTTTTTGGATTAATTTGTCAAGTTGTAAAAATTCGCTGAGTAAATAAAGTCCCCTCGGTACTTTTCCTTTGCAAGAACCGCGCATGGAAGTCAAAAGTTGTTGCGACTTTGAAATGCGAAATGAAAAAATGTCAACAAACGTATCTGTATAATGCACTGCGTGTACTGCCTGGTTCTTCCCCTTCTTCAAATTAGATGTAACCTACACCTGGAACATCACAAGGGGAAAGCAAAAATCCAACCACGCATGCATTTACTTAAGTGCAAAGATATGGTTTTACTTCGTGGTTCTTTTCATTTCAAGCGATAAATACGTGGACCTCGAAAATTCAAACATGTACATTCTTCGTACGCACTATCAATACCATTACTTTTCAGTGACACGTTGGGATGCGCATGTGGCGCTGGTGTAAAAGTAAGAGCATACCTATAGTTTCTCTAAACTAGACTGTGGTGCGAAAAAGCTGTCATCAAGCAGGCCTTTTAAGTTATAATTTGGGCATTCTTATTTTCGTTGATTCCCTCATTGGTTAGCTCGCCCGCTATTATTAAACAGGTTTGGTGTGCTATGAGAGCTTGGCCAAATGGGAATGAAATCACAGTAAGCGTGCCTTCCGCCCCGGTAATATGTTATATTTGATTGGTTCTCTGTTTACTAATAATAGGTTTGAATACTTTGACTCGCAGTCGAATTCGGTCAGTTCATTTTCCATGTTCGTTCTATTCTTTTACATTAAGCTGTTGTATGTTATGTTCTCAATATTCTTTACGTTGCACCGAATAAACTGGAATTTGTAATTAATTTAGCAATATGTCAAGTAATTATCATTTTTACGCGGTTCGACCTGTGGAAGATCTAATTTTAAGTGCAGAACATAAACTATCTGGGCGTGTGGCGCAGTACTTAAGAGACTTCCAATTGGATGGAATTCGGTTCCTTTATAAACATTTCGAAAATAATGAATCTTGCATTTTAAATGATGAAAGTGGCCTTGGTAAAACCGCAACTGTTTGTGCCTTTTTGGAAACGGTCTTACCACATGACGCAACTAGGAATTGTCTCATAATTGTAAAAAATGACGAACGCGTTAAAAATTGGAAATTTCATTTAGAAGCACTTACGAAGCTTCCCAACAAGGTCGTGTTCAGAAATGAAGGTGATTAAAGACATCACGCTAAAACTGTTTGAACTTAACATTTATTTTTCAGATGTTTCGAACGGGATAGTCTTTCTAACAAAATGGGATTCATTTCAAAAATCTGCTTCTCTTGCAAAGCATGATTTCGATTGCGTGATCATCGATAACCGAGGAGAACTATTGGCGAATAAAATATGTTCTGGATATCTACTACGTAACTATGTGAACAAGATATCATTGATTATATCTAGTGCGGATGTTGCCGTAATTATTTCCTATATCGAAATGCTGTTTATTTACTTTTACTTCTTCTTGTAGATAGACCTTAGGCAGTTCCATATGATGTTGAAAATGTGTGGTCGCTTAGGAAAAACATACGAAGATGTTAAAATTTTTGAAGACAATTTTTCACTGCCTTCAAATGACGGTGCTTCAGAAGATGTCAACTTGTTAGAAGCATATTTTTTGAGAAGAGAAAGAATAATAAATTTTTGCAGGTAATTATTCGCGTTATGCCTACAGAGTTGTATTCACTCAAAATTATATGATTTACTCATTTGTATCTTAAGTGGAACTTTGGAAAAATGTCGAACCACATTTGAGTGTTTAACTTTGGATGCAGGATTTGCTTTGTTTAAAAAAGTCAACTCTTTAATCAATAGATCTGTTAGTTGAAAAAACTCAACAGCTCTCGAGCGCTCTGGGTTGTCAATTTGCTGTTTTTAAGCACTTTTTAAAAAAACCCAGAGCCCTCCAACTAGCTCCGGGTTTTAGGTTGGAGCGAAAAAGAGCTGTCTAATGGGTTTAATTTTGTCAATTAGCAGGGCGCTCTGTAGCGCCCCAGTTTCTGTTTTTTGACTTTCGAAACAAACAGACCTCACGTTGTTAGTAACTTTTTGTTAAATCGTAATTTATTATGCCGAATCGCATAAAAAGTATTTGACATTTTCCTATCCGAACTGATATTCGTGAACAGTGTAGAGGGTTGAGGAATATGGATTATTAGTAAACTGGGAAATGATCGGGACTCTAAACGAGTTCAAGTTTTTGGGCATTCGAATTCGATAATATGTAATCTAAAATTCAAGACTCACGGTGACAAAGTAACGACCAATATAGAAAAGTAGGTAGATTTCTTTGATAGCTCGTATCTCGAAATGGTAGTGAAGGTTTGCATCAGTTCCTAAAAATGATTTTCTTACCACGATAACTACTGCATTTTTCAATGGATTTTGATCCGACTTTGCATATACATTTATTGATTCGATATCCAGGCCATTGAAAATTGCGGGATTTGATCAAAGAGGAAGGGTTTGGTTTGTCTAATAATAACTAATCATTAACGCGAAATATGTTTGTGTTTATTACGTCTTATAACATGGTTCAAATGAAAGCCTAAATCCTTATTGTTACGAATTTTAAAAATGTGCAAAAAAAGAAATTTTGTTTTTCTAATTCTCGGAAAATACCCTATAGAAATGATGTATCATTTGTTTAGGTACTAAATTGTTGTAAACCAATGCAATTAATCATGACGGGTGGTGTCATTTCCAGATACTACCTTAATTGGTTCGATCCTTGTACTGCGAAAAAAATAGAATAGCGTTAATCAAGTATATGTTCTCTTGTACTGTTCAAGCGTTGGGTTTCTAATTTCCCGGAATGGGACACACCATCTTTGTATGCATATGCGTAGCCTCCGTATAATTTGTATGAAATCTTGAGCGATGAGGGCCAGCGGGGAAAAGTGTCGCCGTAATACGTCTCGTGTGAACGATAAAGTAATGTTCTAGTGTTTCGAAAACACGATAGAATGGTCAAGGCAAGAAATAATTGCAATTCTGGGTATTTTTTTTTCTGATGTGCTATAATACTCCAGCCACATCTAATTTGTCAAATGAAAAGATCATATTAATGTTTTACTGAGAACTATTTTGCTAGTAGACTAAATAGAGTAAACAGAAGCTAGTTTAAGATTACCGTTCCCCTGCCACATACACTGAAAATGGTCCGCAAATAAAAGCTCTAGCTTGGCAAGCGCATTCATTTTAACGTGTAAGTCTGTCATGAAAACTTTCTTGAAAATACTGGCAGAGAACGGTTAAAATTACTAAAAATACTAAAGAAATTTAACTTAAAATAAAAGCTTAGCTTATACAGAATGTTATTTTTTTTTCTGAAATACAGGGAATTCCGTCTACGAAGGTATCGACATCAATACGATGATGTGTTGCCATTAGTTCAGCAGGACGACTACATTAAAAGTTTGAATATATGGGTTACTGCTCCTACTTGCTATTCAAAGTCCAGTTCATCATCTGTTAAAATATTGAGCTCATCTTCCGAAAAAGATGCTGAACAACTGCTAAAATCTTACTTCGTTGAAAAAGAACAAAGAGAGACCGACGAGGCGGGGGGAAAATTGAATAAGACCACTCGGGTATCAACAGGTTTCAACAATGATGATGAAGACATGCCACCACTTCTTTTGGAATCGGATTCAGAAGAACGATGTGCAGATCAGTTCAAAAAACGCCGAGAAACTCGGCACATAGTTGATGTTCAAATAAAGGATGCAAACTGCAAAACTGAACCAAAAAGGACGCAAGTATATGAGGAAAATTGTGCAGTAAAAACGTCCACCAAAAATAGGGAAAAACTATACGCAGCGAACATTTCTTCAGTAAGAACAAATATGAGGAGTCTTCATGCAACACGATCAAAAACGCAAAAAAATAAGTACCTTCTGTTCGCACATAATATTCAAAATAAAAAAAAGAGCAAAATCCGAAAGCAAATAATGAAAAGTGAAACGATTGCACCAGACAATATTGAGAAGAATAGAGTGCGAAAGCAGTATATGAAAACTAAAGCAGAAAATGTAGAGCCATTTTGCTATAACAAATATCCGACGAGATCCAGAGCAAAGATCTCTTGTAAAGTCTTCGAGAATTTAGATAAATTAAATAAGAAAAAAGCTGTCCGCAATAATTGTGTAAAAAGAGAAAGCGTGGTGCCTCATAAGAAATGTCAAGCAATTAATAACAACGTTAAATCGACAAAAGTATGTAAGCACAAAAGCAATGCTAAGGCGAAAAAAGAATTTTTTGAAAGAAAAGCAAAGCATAAGAAGTCGAGTAATACTGAAAATGCTTTAAAAATTCTTCCCAAAAACACAACAGGAACGATAATTAGAACTTGTATAACAGATACTGATACCCCACAATGTGGTATTCAGGATGTTCTACATGATTCACCACAAGATGACATTGTTGTACTTTCAAGTTCTACAGATAACTGCACTCCCTTATCTACGTCAAATAGCATGAACGTATTTCAAACAGCTTCGAGTTTGTTGTCATCTCCAGATATTTTTAGTAATGTTACTGACAATTGCGATATATTATGCTCTCAGAGAGATAAATTGCATGGTAGTAGATTTACAACAAGTTCTTCTTTTCGCAAAACTGAAACTACAATATTAAGAAGTAGTAATTCTTCCTGTTTAGATTTACTGGAAAAGGAATTTAGCAATGAAAAAAGCAATTACCTGCAGGAGAACGAAAGAGTTTTAGGAATGTCCATAGACAAGAATTTGATTCACTTCAACGAAGAAATATCTGAAATGACATCAGGGAAAGGTCGTTTAGTAACGTCTCAGAAGAATAAAATAACCAAATATTTAATTGGATCGGAGCCGACAAATCAAGGCAAATCATTACAATTAGCTTACCATGAGGACCATTTAGAAGATAATACTAAATTCGAAGAAAATCCTAAAACACCCAAGAAGCCAAAAATGGCGCGAAATTTGAATACTTTCCACAACTCCCCTAAAACTAAAGTTCCTAAGAACATAATTTCAAACAGCCTTAAAACATGGCTTTTAAAATCCCAAACTACTCATGAAGATACTGTTAAATCATCCCAACGGAGGAGATTGGATTTGTGGTTCAATGATTAATTTTTAAAGAGATCTCGTTTATAGATTTTATTCATATTATTACTACAACTAACTGCACAACAAACATAATAAAATTGGATTTTTAATTATAAGGCAATACAAAAAGGCATTTTTTAAAATTAAATATGGATTTTGAGTGGTTATTTTATGAATAGAAAAATATTTTGTATAGATATATATGTTTGTATATAATAGAAATGGAAACACTCTTTCAAAAATAAAAATTTGGAAGTACTATAAAATCACGTCTTTTTATTAAATTGTAAAGTTAAATTACGAATAATTGCACGCCGTTGAAACTCGACTTCACGTTGGCAAAATTTTCCTAAGAATGGAGGACATTGAAACCGTGCGTTTTCCAGGCAATAAGTGTCACTACTACCCAAAGCACTGATTTTGAAAAGTCCTTCAGAATTCACTGCAATAACAAAAAATATAAGTTAAATTAAAACTTGCAATCAATTCCATTGAATAATGGTTGGGTGGATTCAAAAATATCAAATTTTGTATGCAGAAAAGCTCATTTTTTGGGCTGAAAATTCTTATCTATGTAATACATTATTATCAATTGCAACAAAACGCAAGTTTGGCAAATAATTAAAACTCGTAATCTTAGGAAAATGCGACAATATATAACGGAGAGCTATTGATAAATATTAAAAAATAAAATTTATACGTACGACAATATAGGCCAAGAAAAAAACAAGTTCTGTGCTTCGATTCTACTACGAAACTTCCACCTTGTTCTGATGGTAATTTCCTTACAGAAAAATCAGCTATAGCCGAATTTTTCCAATATGGCCAGTGTGATAATCTCTCGTTGTATTGTACGGAGTATTTCCAGTGATCGTATGACCCCGTATCTGATGTAATTTTGAAGTCTAAGCTAAAATAATAAAAACAGATTAACAACATTAACGACTTTCGTTAGAATTGTAAATTGAAGACCGCAGAGTTTGAGTTTGGCACAAACTGACCGTTTTTTTCGTACGGGCACATCTATTGTGGGCAGACTAGTAAGAATTCTGCTGCATTCAAGTGAGTTGAAACTCATGCGGTACTCACGACCGCACCAAATGTATTCACCGCTTACCACGTTCCCTGCCAGAATTTGCAAAAAAGCTTTCGTCAAGGGATTTGCACATAAAAATGTTTTTGCTGAGAGCTTTTTTTTGCGTACCTTTTTCGGTACACGTGGCAGGGAACATCTTATCCTTTTGGGCGCTGAGTTGTGCGAAGTTAGGCGAGTACTGTGGATCGCCTACTTTTTGTGGCGAAGCCCAAATTGAATGGGTGTGCGGGACCCCATATATGCCTAAATGCGCTCAATGGGATAAAGAAGCGCGATTTTATTTTCCAAGCGTAGTAAAGTGCGAATAGTTTTAGTGTAGACAATTTTTGTATAAGTTAGAAGCGGAGAAGGAAAAAAACGAATTTTGTTATGCACACACCTTCCCAAAAACTCTTCTTTAACGCCCTCTTTGAAGATGAAAACCCCTGGGCCTGAGAAGCCAACAAACGGTCAAGCTTCTTCGCACTTTCTTTCTCGTTTATGAACCCATTTGCAATATCCCTTTAAATGCGAGATGTACCTTAAAAACTCCAACGCGCTCAGCTGCTGCACAAATGCATTCCGCTCGTCGTGAAAACAACAGTCATTGTTTGGGGTTTATTCCTTTAAATAATGCAAATAAATTAAAATCGCATTTCTTTCTCTAGGAACCTTCGTTTTATTACGCTCACGTACAGGAATTTCGCGCGTTGTAGATACAGCATTTCCTTGGGCTTTAGTTTCAAAACCAGTGATCACAATCCCGGTTGGTTTTTGCTAGTCAGGACTGAAAGTCAATCGTTCCTAATTAAGAAAGCAGGTTTTTGGAACCACTTCACTAATTAGAAATGTGTGGTAATTTAATAAATCATTTAGAGTCCTGTGTGTCGAGGGTACTATACCCTGATTGATTACCTTTCTATGGTGTGCACACATGTCTACCGGAATCTCTCGCCTTTTTAGTATTTACTGTTACAATCCTGATATTAATTTACCTAAGCCTACCTTGAAAAATTGTCTCAAAATTTGCGGCTGTACATTGATTGGGATATTAAAATTATAATCATTTAGAGGTAAAAATATTCCACTTACATGGTAGGATTAAGCAATTTCATTTTGCTGAAATCTGCCACAAAATCCCAGACGTATTCTGGTTTTGTATCTTTTATGACGGTGTCAATTTGAAATTCGTAATATCCACTCGAGAATATTATGTAGCACAAAAAGACAACTGAAAGTACTAATGCCAGCCGCCTCTTATTCCAACGTTTAATATGCATAATTTCTATGCGAATTCCTCTTGCTTCAATATGAATAGAAAATTGTGTACAAAATTTAGCAGCTACTTTGTTTTACTGGACTTCCCTCAGTTGTGGTCCTCAAAATTTGCAACGGTAACTAAAGTGCTTTACACTGCTTCAATGTTGCGGCATCTAAAAATAAAGTCAGGCACAAGCACGCAACATCCTGAGATAAGCTTACATCCGATTTGAAAGTCAAATCTGCTCGCAGCTGATTTCATCGGTAGCCAAGCGGAAATCTTAAATTTGACTGCATGTATGATTAAATTCGTGAACCAGTCTTAAGAAAGACTTCAGAATGGAATAATTACATCAAGCATATAAATAGGAACATAATGCGCAGGCTCTGACTTATATAGTTAGCGAAGTATTAGTATCTTAATAAACATAACTTGATTGCGTTTCGGGCGGAATTAAACCAAACATATCTTCGTCAAAAACCAGGAAACACTTTACAATCCAACGCGCTACACCTACATTAAGCGGCAAACTATTATGCACTGCAAGTACAGAGCTGTGTGCTGCTGGTTGCAATGCAAGCGCGTTTTTAGATAACCAAACTACTACAGTTTTAACATTTCCCCTCCTCCTCTTCCGAATAAGTATGCCTAACTTGACTTGACCCAACTAAACAATGGAGGAACGAACGAAAACGGGGAGGCTATACTGTTGTAAAAACCTTGTAAGTGAGATAACCATTTTTGCGCGTGGGAACGGTGCAAAACGGGAATAGGGGAACACATTATTTTGACGCCTACTTGTTGAGTGGATTTATGTTGGATTGTTCATGTTCGCATAGTGAGGTTTTCTACCGAATATAGAATAAATTAAAGCATTATTATTTATTTATTTATTGTTAAAGGAAATTTTGAATATGAAGTGCGCCGTGCTCTGTTGTAAAAACAATTACTATATACCAATGGAAAAGCATTTTTCTGGGAAATTAGAGTGCTATTTATTATTTTATAAGTGTTTTTAAGTAATCGCCGGCATAAGTTATATAAAGGGGAAAATAAAATTTTAATTTCGGCGTTTCAGTTTGCTTAAGTTTCAGAATGTCTCATGTTTTATGTCACCTTATTATTTTTTAGTGGCGGCACATTTTCAGGAAGAATGGAAAGGGGCATCAAGAAAGTTTCACAAGAAATCTTTAAATATGATTAACTCCAAATCAAATCATAGTATTTTGTTTCCTTAGTAAATTGTTAATTGCAGGTTTTCAAATTGTAATGTTTTTCTCTATTCAACGTTTTTATTAATTAGCATTTTAAACATTAGAGACCTCAAAAATGCTACTTTGAACTACTACAATGAGTAAAATTTACGCAATCTAATCCCTCTAACACAACTGGAGAAATCTTAAAGATTTTCTGGTTGCGGCCTCTGCCATTTCTTTGATTCCCCTATGAATTAAATAAACAACCATTTTTCATTGTCCATTTTTAAATTTCTGATTCCATGGCTTAGAGAAATAAACTAATATGGAGAATAACGACATATGGAAAAAGCCACCAATTTGTGTGCATGAGGATTTGCCACCAACACTGCTAGAACTTTGAGAATAAGCGATATCCCTCTTGACCCGTTCCTTAGGAAACTGATTCATTGCAATCAAGATTTCCACATGCCGTAGCCGTTCCTCACTTATTTTACATTTTTACACCGAATTGTACAATCTTGTCAATGTAAATCTAAAATGCAAATAATACAATAAAAAGTTCCAAATTTAATATAAGTACTTAAAAAATCCATAGATTTAGGTCTAAAATCCGTAATTTGTCTCCGTTTGAAGCGGGGGTAGGGTAAAGGCTGATTATTACCAATTCCACCATTCGTTTCTTTCTTTAATTTCCGTTTATTTTGTCTGCTAAATTTTACTTTTTATACGTTTATTCGATCAACTTGTTTATTTACTATACACTCTTGAGTTTCGCGTGTGGCTGTACTCGTACTAAACTGTTATATCAGTCACCATTTTTGTGTAGCACACGTAAATTGCGGTATGTCATTGAAGTCGCTTTTTATCTCTTATTTTCCGTACGATTTCGTGTAGAAAGTTACTAAATTCTAGTAAAATTGTCTTATTGGTGGACTTTAAATGGTCAGAATTTCAGCATTTATCGTCATTAATGCAGTGAATACAAAAGCTAATAAAAATTAGAAATATACAGCACTAGGCAAAAATTTCACTTGTTTTCTATGTGCAAATATTAGAATTTCAGTTCTCCTACTTTTGCCATTTTGTTCAAGAGCTGTGATCTAAATAACCCCATTTATTTTTAAGACGTTATCAGGTGAGTAGGCTTTCGTGGTTTAGAAAGTTTCCTGTTTTAGGTAATCCCTGCATGTTTGGAAGGGCTTTACGTCTAATCGGAGTCCCCTCTCCCCGCCCCATCCTTCCCGTTAGCAAAAACTTTATCTGCGTAAAAAATTTATTTTAAATGTTACTTTGTATTAATATTCGCCGAAAGTCACTGCTACCGTTTTTGTGAATTACATATCCGCAATTTATAGAATTAATTGAATACAATTTAATGGTTTGCTTTGTAGCAAGTGTAGCAAACTGCTGAAAGCGCTGTCATGTGATGGAGTGCTAAGTATTTACAATTCGCCTGTTATGTCTGCAACTTGAAGTAGATATCTGTCAACGATGATCTCTAAGGAACTTTACTCTTTGAAGCAAAACAAATATGAGAAAATATTGGTTTTATTGCACCATAGCTAACAGTAATTTGCGCTATTTTATTAATTAGTAGGTATATTTAATTCATGTTTGCTTGACACATTATTGTTGTTTGCTCATGAAAGGGCTAAGTTACACCTGCATAATCACTGATCCTAGTATCTTATATTCGTGGGTGTCTCTTAAGCATTTTATTGAAATGAATTGTTTTGAAATAATTTTTCGGGTGGTCCATTAACAAGCAATTTCTTTTTTTATCTATGAGTACTATAGTTTTGGAAGGGTCGCATTCAATAAGAAACAAAGTGAGCAAATTTTGAAATGTATAATAAATATTATTTCAGCTTTCATTACTCTATGAAGCCTTATTGCAATCGTATAGTTTTGTAGTATTTAAGTATATCCAATTGATTATGATTTTAATAATATTTATTTTTATATGTTAGTTTGTGTATACACTTGTACAATGTTACAATGCATTAAATTCATACATTAATACTAATTAAAATTTAGCAGTTAATTTATTTTTATAGACTTAGAAAGTTTGCGCGTATTCTGGTTTTTTGACTGATGCCATTTGGGAGGTCATTAAATAATTTTAAACCTTTGTACATTATGGAATTAACATTTTTCTAACATAAAATATTCCTTAAAGAATGTGTTAATTTATTAATTCCACCTTATGTACCTAGGTAACAATTCTCGCTTTAATATGAACACCAAGAAAAGCGTATTACATTCCAAAGAGATTCACCAGAAACCAAATCTTAAAGAAGTCCTGAACTTACACTTACAGATCACACGCATTTTTTTCTTTGGAATACTTATAGTGTATACATATATTTGATTTGATTCCTTATCTTACATAGGAAACCAATTTTGTTTGCTAGTTTTGAGAAAATATTACTGATATATGTAGGTATTGCTCAAATTTTCAATCTTTATTCATAGTTACAAAAGATACTTAATTTTGTCTGCCTACTCTATAACTTCATTATCTACTTCTAGTATGGTGTTAGAAATTTGCTTTGGTCTTACATTTAATATTTTTGCTTTTTATAAAATTATACATACAGTGGTAGCTGCGAATTTAGTTCAACCATGTTCAACCTTTCCAGACGGAAATAACAGAATAAATTGTGATTCAAATCAAGCATAACTTTTTCAAATTTTTACATTTAATGTGTTACTAAGTTTTATTTAAAAGAAGAAATCCGCATTTGGGTTGCATCTGTAACAAGAATATAAAAAATAATGACTTTTTGTTTGGACAGAATTTTAGCACAGTTTTTAATTTGAAATTTTTATTTTTTTTAATCGTTTTGAAAAATTTATCTTAACATTTTTTTGAACTAGTGTTAGGATTTGGTGGGATATCCTTTGCTTTTCAAAAAGCTTATCCTATAACAGAAATTTAGAAGATATTAACACAACCTTCATGCATATGGACGATATCCCAGATTGCGAAGAAATACCCTCGGTCAGTACCTTCACTTCAATATCTAAAAACGAAGACTCGCTTCTCTAGTAATGATTTTTACAATTTCATCCTCTTAGTCGCCATTACAGTATATAACACCTTAAATTATTAGCACACTTATACAAACTATAGGTCATTCTCTTACAGGAGACCTTCATTCTCCTGAACGGCTCCGTTTATATAGATATTTCGGTACAAATTCCATCAGGGACACTAGGCGTAGTGAAGTAGCTGTGCTAGTGCACAACTCCCTCAGCGTAGAGGAGATGTTTACATCTGTTCGTCACAACTGTTTTCATCTTCTTATACCTTGGGAATGCCCAAGGGGTAACGATTGGAGGTGTGGAGGGCTTGGCAGGTCAGCTTCCCGAAAACCCCATTTATGTTGGAAATTTCAACACTCATAGTGACGTGACAAGGTTAGCTGTCTGGATAGAAGCTTGTCGTTTGTGCATGAACAAAAATGTGCCAACCATTTTCTTTCATGTTAGATCCTTGTCAGTAATCGACCATACTCTCATCCCTTCATATACAGCTCCCCTTCTCAATTGGGTCACCCATGATGATCTGGAAAGAAGTGATCATTTTCCGTTTGTCGTATGGACTTGGTTTCAGCAAGCTCGATTCAAACCGATCAAAAATTCATTGAGAAAAAGCTAACTGAGACAAATTTAGAAAAAAAAATCGAGGAGGAAGTTTCCCAACGGCCCCCGTGCAATGTCTGCCTATTTTTAAACGAATTTATATGTGGAGGTGATTGTCAAAATGGGGAGGGGAAATACGCCCTTCTATAGACATCATATTGCAGCTTGGCCTTAATTGAACTATATTAATTAATAAGTACATACTAGATAAATGCTAGCAGAACCATTGATTGTATTAAATTCTAAAGAATATTTTTTCAGAGCAACATTTAGTTAGAAACATTGTGTAGAGAACTAAAATATGATTATCCTTAAGCAAAAATGAAATGATTAAAAAACAAATTAGTTTTAATTCTTTCACTCTTTTAATTACTAATATTTTTCATTGTTTTCTTAGCAGAATCAAGCAAATAAGAAGACTTATTAACCGGATGCATAAGAAACTAAAGTGCATCGAAAAAATAAACATTTCAAGCGAAAAATTACAAAATTGTGAGGAAGTCAGGGCAATCCTAAAATCAGTGAGTTGAATTTTCTTATAAAATGTTCATGGTAAAAAGTAATAATAATCACTAAATTAGTATTTGCAGGTATATCAATAACAAATACAAAGTTTAAAATTTTTTAAATTATTGAAAGTTTATGAATATTTCGGAGCTTCCTGAGTTTAAGGTAGAAAAAGAAGGAAAGAAAGTTTCACCCTCCGTTCTACGGAAATTATATGGGCAAGAATCTTTTTTTACTTCAAGGAGGTGATTGGAAAAGTTAGAATTTATTTTAAAAGAGGGTAAATATATGCGGGGAATAAAGACGTACTGCAACGTTGCAATGTATACGAATCGATTCTATGAAGTATCCTGGCCATTGCCTGTGCCGTAACGAGCCATCCCGACCTCTTATCCCTTCATTTTTTTTTAATTTGATTATTTTTTAAAGTACACTTACAAGTCTTAAGTGCTACAAGCAAATTGAAGTATTACAAAATACCTACAGCGCGTACTAAAGTGTCTACGCGGTTTCTAGATTCTGTGAATACTATGTAGGTACATAATTTTCAAACTGTTTCATAATATTTAGTTTAAATACTCACGTTCTCTAATAGTATACAATAATTATACAAATGTAATTTTAGGTAAAGCCTGCTTGATTATAAAAGTCATTTAGCTTATAGATTACATCTTTGGATGTAAGAGATGCAAACGAAATTAGCACAACTTTTTTAATTTTAATTTCTTTTATTGCGACAAAAGCAGCAGCAGTGCATACTTTTTTTTAAATGTTATCAAAGGTGAAAGTTCAATTTCTAATACAATACATAACAGCTATGACTAAGGAATGCGTCTACCTTTTCTAGGCATTTCTTAGGTTTCTTGTATGTATAAATTTAATTATATTTCTTTCAATGCTGATAGGTTTTTCAACGTCCATGAACGGCAAAACTAAGTCGTCAGTTATTCGCGGAAGCTCTTCCTCATAACTCTGTACAACGGCAGTGTTAGTGACGAAAACTTGCACCATATAGGGAAGATCTGCAGACATTTTGTTTGTGTTATACATTTTTTCTCGTCTGGAAACACCAAATAGTTTTCTTTCAAAATTTTCAATGTGTCTGGTGTCTCATTACATAAAATTATCTGATTGCTTTTTGTTTTAATGAGCGTTTTCATTATTACATCAAAATTTTGGCTTTTATCATAAATGTAAGTAAACGTCAATGGAGACTTAACTGAATAAGTTTCTTATGCTTTTGTTTCGAACACTTTTAATTTGTTTGTGAGTAATTTTTCGTAAAGTGATGTTCTATATGTAAATATATACAATATATAAATGCTTTTTGTTGTGGCATGTTTAATTGCAAAAAAACATTAAGTTGTGTTTTTTTTTAATAAAAATATTTTATGGTATATATAAAGTAAAACATATACCGACTTCATTTCGATTGTGCTTACTACTTTGTGCTTCTCAAAGCAATTTTTCTACAATTTACGTAATGTGTATAATGCTACATTTTTAACCTGTACGTATCAGGTGAATACAAGGTTATGTGAGCCGCCCATTTGTCAAATCGGTTATCTTCGATGAAATGACATATTACGTTGGTTTTTACTACTTCTTTTAAAACAAAAGCATCTGCTTTATCAAAATATGTCTCACCAATTTAAAACTAGAAGAAGGATGGCTAATCCCTTAACATGATTAAAACAACACCCTTTGTTCAGCTCAAGTCTTCTTTAGCAATTATTATTATCTATTTTGCCAAAAAAATAAGATCTAAATTTATAGTTGATTATGTATAACTGCAAGAATCAACATTGAGGAAAGTTTTAATAAATCTGCAAAATTATAAAACCACTAGCTTCCATAAGAAATTTTGTTATCTAAACTATTTACTTCAACTTAAGAAGATTAATTTCAATGTAACGCAATTTAATTTTTTATTTTCTTAATTCTTAATATAAAACTACATTCTATATACATAATATGTTTGTGGAGACAAATTGCTTCTTTCTGTTGAGTCAGTGTTTTTATTAAGAATATTTGGATCTTGTGTTAAACATTTTTGAATGTGTTCCATTGTGCAATACCTATCCAGTTTTGTTTTAAATTTTACCACAATTCACAAAATGATTCATTTTTTAACATTTAATCAAGCATTTCAAATTAATCGAAATAAAGAAAATTTCTCATTTTCATTGTACTGTAGCTTGCTTCGGAGCGCACAACAAATATTATTACAAAATTGAAAGTAAGTCTCATTATTTAATTCTCATCAACAGCTTTTATAGGTTCATTTAGCATTAATTATTCTGGTAAATGATGGAAATATTTCTCGGATTTTGAAGCAATATCAAATTTAAAGGAAAAATTTCATTAAAAGCCTTCATGATAATTCCTTGTAATTTATACAAGTGGCTTTTTTTCCCCTTTTATTATGTTTGGATAAATTGCTTGTTAACTATTTAAAAATTTTATTTTGTTCGTTCTTTAGTGAAAAAACAAAAGGACGATATGCAGGTCAACGTGGCAGGTATTCGAAGAAATATTAAAAACTTAGCTCACAACTACTCGGATGCACAGGTTAGAATTCAAATAAAATGTTTAATATGTACTTAACATTATTTTGTAATTTTCTAAAAAGGTTAAAGTAAGAGAAGCCACATCCAATGATCCGTGGGGTCCATCTGCCACAATAATGGCAGAAATAGCTGATTTAACATACAACGTTGTTGCCTTTTCTGAAATAATGCAAATGATATGGAAGCGATTAAACGACCATGGTAAAAATTGGCGACATGTCTATAAAGCACTTATTGTGCTTGAGTACTTAATTAAAACTGGAACCGAAAAAGTTGCTCAGCAATGCAAGGAAAATATTTTCGCTATTCAAACACTCAGGGAGTTCGTCTATTTTGAAGAAGGAAAAGATCAGGGGTTGCATGTTCGAGAAAAGGCAAAGCAATTAGTATCTCTCCTAAAAGATGATGAACGTTTGAAAAATGAACGAACAAAGGCACTAAAAGCAAAAGAGAGGTTCGCACAGCATGCCAGTGGCTTTGGAAGTGATGGCTATATCGAGGGTCCTACGCATCGTGAAACGCCAACGGGCTGGCAGGAATCCGAGCCGAAAGTCTCCGACATTGAGTTTGTTCGACCTCAGACAGCAGGGGAAGAAGAGTTGCAGCTGCAGCTTGCAATGGCTATGTCTAGAGAGGAAGCGGAGCAAGAAGAGGCCAAGCGACGCAGTGACGATGTTCGATTGCAGTTAGCTTTAAGTCAAAGTGAGCAAGATTTTAAGTAAGTGTTTTGAAGATACTGAACTGACAATTTAACAAAACATGTTAATTTAGTAGGCGACAGCATGAAAAGAAACCAGACGACAAACATAAACAAAGCCATTTGATGGATTTGTTAGATATTTCTTTAGGAGCAACAAATATTTCGAGCCCACCACCTGTAGGTGCTGTGGGTGGAATTCCCTCAGATCCATGGGCATCGTCAGGTCGCGCTCCAAGCCAAGTAATTATTGCGAAAAAAGCCACCTACAATTTTAAGATTTCATAAAAATGTTGAGCTTAATTTATTTATAAGTAAAATTAACAACTATTGGGAGCTGCTATAAGATAACATATTTACAACATAATTTTTGCATAAGTGAGTGGACACCTCTTTTCGAAATCATCATATATTCAGTTTTTCATATGGATTTGTAGCGTACTCTATAATTGAGCTTTTGTGTCTTAGAGCCGAGTTTGGAGAAATACTCTGTACTCGTAATTAATAAACGAAGAATGCCTACATATATACCCAATAAAGGTTCGCATATTAAGAAAAATGTAGCTCATTAATGTACTTATGCAAAAATTTCAATTCAATGTTTACTTTCCAATTAATGTAAACGCCTTATGCATGAATGGCGTTGATATAAATCTGAATTTGAGTTTGCTTTAATTTGTTTACAAAGAAGACGTATATTTATTTATTTATTTATATATTTTTTTGCAGTTATCTGATCCCTGGTCCAGAACTTCCTCTCCTCCGGTTGATCCTTGGCAACCCTCATCTAAAATTCCAATAGCGGTAGGAGGATCTATTCTTCCATCAACTGAAGGATGGATGCAGCAAAGGACACAATCACCTTCAGTCGCTTCTGGATCTTCAACTGAAGGCTGGCTTCAAAATAACCCTACACCAACAAGTGGTTTAAATGGTAATACTGGTGCACAAGATCCATGGTTACCCAAAGCTGTTCCTTCAAGTAATAATACATCAGTCTCCGATCCATGGTTAGGGGGAAAGCAAGAAAAACTTGCTACTCCGGAAGATCCTTGGCAACCAAAGCTTCATGAGCAACCTAAAAATGCAGATCCATGGAGTCCTAGGGATAGTGAAGTGAATTTTTATAAAACGTTATTAAAAATCATAGATCTATGTTTTATATTAATATTTTTATAGCAAAGACCATCGCCTACTGGTATTGCTATTACCCCTGCTTCAGATTTAGATGAATTTGATGTGATAACAAATCGTAATAAGACTGGGCAGTTAAATAATTCAACAATTGGTTCTAATAATAACAACGGTGCGGATCTGTGTTTAAATTTAAAATATTAATTAAAACTAATTATTCCTACTTTAATCAATTTAGCTTCAATTATGGATGAACTGGATCCGCTTTCAACAAAAAAATCAATGAAAACACCGCAAACATTTTTAGGTGAAAATTCGTCATTAGTTAACTTGGATAATCTTATAAAGCCAGTTGTATTCAATAACGTTGGGCCGGCTGCGTATAATCCATTTAGTGATGCGTCTGTGGCGCCAGGAGTCATTGTACCACCAAAACCAAATCTGTTTCAACAACAACAAACGCAAGCCGTATGTTGATCATTAATCATAGAAATATAAACTAAATACGGAACGGGTGTAAGGTAAATTAACCGTACACTATTTCTAGATGTGTTCGTATCCAATATGTTAGTAATCTTTAGCAAGTTCAGACATAAATGTGTATAATTAATCAGAGGAACATTTAAGAGAAATTTTGTCAGGTTGAATCTGCTGGAATGGAGTGGAACAACTCAAAAATAATGACAGCACATGAAACAATTTCACATAAGATTTCAGATAAATTTATAAAAAATATAGTTTAGCTTGACATAAATTTTTGTCCCTCTGGATATTCACTAAGCACGCCACCCTATTTTGTGGGATGTAAACAAACCAGCGAAGTTGAAAAACATGATGATTTTTTCAATTTATTGAAGTTGACTTAGAACTTATGTATATCACCTATGTTGCTTTTGTAACACTCCACTTGCCTAAAACATGATTTCCCCCCAAAGCTTTCGTGTCGTTTAGGCAGTCCACTACAGAGCACTTCAATTCGCAAATTTAGTGTCTATTATGAGTTAATCGCACTTAAAAAATAATTTGTAAAACCATGAAAACGTATTTTACAGAATTTTTGAACAAACCGATACTTTAAAGCCCCAAAAACTTGAACTTTTTGTAACTAACAACCCAAAAACTTAGCTTTTTGTAATTAACACCAAACGATGACAAATTTTATCTGACAGTTAAGAAATTTACTTTATGCTGCGTTCCTGTTGCTCCCTATTGCTCTACTATATGACAAGTTACCTTTAGAATGATGTAGCTCACGTACTGAGTTTTTACACGATATAGCCGGTTCCTTGTTTAGTTTATATTTCTACGGCTTTAATACGTAGTTTTCTAAAATTCAACTTTGCTTCCAATTTAGGTTCCGTCCATAAATCAAATAAGACAGCAACCGTTTCCAGTAAATCTTAATCAAGATCCTTGGGCGCCTGTTAATCCTGGCTCAACAGCTCAGGCAAGTATAAATTTTGTGTACGAATTAGGAATATGTGTATAAGATAGAAAATTCTTGCAATGATGTTTTCTTCTATAGCAGTTTTCGAAGATGTTTGTGTTGGAGAAGTAACACGAATTATGCCGTAGTTCTGTTTTCAGTTTCAATTGAATCAAACTGTCAAACTTATTCGACTATTACATTTCCGACCGTATCTATTTTTAATATAATTCTGCAATCTTAGGTTAAAAGTCTCGTAAAATGGATAAGGTTGATCAATTTGAAGTGTTCATTCTATAATGAATTATCAAAAATATGCCGCAGCAAATACCTAAAAATTGCGTAATTAGTTTGACAATGATTTTGACCAAGTTCATGCTACAGATCTCTTTAACCTACTTGTATGAGTAAGTCGTTCTGTATTTGCACAATGCGCAATGGCTTGGTAATTAAATAGGCGATTTCCGAATTCATTAAATTCTTCAATTCCTCTCTTCCTGTATAACAATTAACGAATTTTTAATCTACAATCAGAGTACGTAAACGCTTGTTCATGAATGCTCTCAAATTGCTCTTCGCCCTTATATCAGTTTTGAGCGCGACCGTTATTTATTTTTTAACAACATGCTCTTACGTTCGAGCGATTCATTTTATTTGTCGTTCTCATGGCCGCAAGCAACATGCTTTATTTTTTATTTCACACATTAGCGCGAGTGATCTAAGCTTTCTAATTCGCTCACGCATAAGAGCGCTCGTAGATAACATTGTAGATAGGCATAAAATTGATCGTTTTGAGACTGAGTAAGCTGTTAACTTCAGTTGGATTTCGCTTTCAATTTATGTTGCGTTCGTATTTAAAATAAAATGTCAGTTATAATATTTAATTTGCAATTTTTAATAATCAAAGATCAAAGGTTTATGCTAGTTAGCCAATGCGTAGGTACATTTTTGTGTCCATTGTCATATTAAATCAACTGTACCCTGCTTGGAATATTTAATTTACATAGTCAGACGGATCAAATATAATTTTTGTCTCGTATTCCCATATAACAAAACGAATTGATAAAAATGCAAAATTACTGGATTAATGCTTACATTTAAAACAAACATTTCTTGTATTTCTTATTGTGTAAAACAACTGTACAACTTGGTTGCAAGCTATTTCACCTTTTATCATGCATATAAGGAATGAATGCGTAATGTATTCAAAGAAGTACATGAATTTTTCATTTAAATTTTTAATTGTTTGATATTATTTATGCATAGTATGTTATTTAGTTCCTTATGTACTCTGAAATAGACAACGTGAATCGAACACTTATAAAAATACTTTACTTTCCTTGTGTCACGATCATAAATATTCTGTACATTAAAACAATTAGTCAATCTAGTGGAACTTAACATGTAATATCATTGCTAAGTTATAAGTTTTCCATTCTGTTTCCGCATTCGTATTATCTTTTCTTTTAATAATTTACGAGCTAAGCCGTTTACTGAAATTTTTCTGCTTGGCTCAAGCCAATACTAATAAGTGTAATAGCCGTGGTATCTGGAAAATTAATTTTAAAAATATGCCTTCATGATCAATAAGATTGAAAAACAAAACCAGTGGTAGACTGATAAGATTGAAAGAGTTTGGTTTCAACATGAAAAATAACTAAAATAATTTTTTTCGCTTGCATGCAGTGCCATGAGTATCTAATTGATTACGATTCTGATAAAATAACCGTTTGTACCAACAATAATTATTTTTACAATCAACTCACTGATAAGAATAGTTCATTGTACAACTACAAAAATAACGGTAGTTGTGGTGAAGTGCTCTCTAATAATAACAACGAAATTCATCACAATAATTTGTTATATTCTGAAATTACAAACTATCGTGAAGTGAGTAAAACGTAGATGATTTGTAATTATGTTAGTATTTAGAATCGTGTAGCCCGTAACCAATCTGAAAGTGAATAAAATTGGTCAGCTTTATATTGAGAATTTTTATTGCTAATGGTGATCTTATAAGTTCTTTTAAAAACGTTAAAGATAGGTTATTCCCGATCCATTTTTCATAAAATTAACTCTTCATGTATTCTTGTTGTAGCCATCTGTGGAAGCTTGGACGCTTAAATAAAATGGGTAACGAATCTAATGTTATTTTCGCATGCCTCACACTTTTATTAACACTTTACATTAAACAATTTTACTTGTTATATTTTCTTCTTAGAGCCATAGGTAAATAACTAATTTAGCTTAAAGCACATAGTTTAAAAAATATATATAGATATATATATTGTAGTAAATTTTTTCGTTTTACATGAATATGGTAAATAATACATCAATTAATATATTTTTGTGTTCTTACAGAACAATAACAATTTGCCTTGGATGAAACCAGAAGCAGCAGCATCTAATCCATTTTTATCGTAGGGGACCTAATAATAAGTTTTTATGGAACAGAAATATAACCGAACAATGGTAATTTTCCATATCTTCTATTTTTATAATTAAAACAACAATTTCTTTTAGTTTTGTATTTACTTTAACGGCCTTAGTGTAGATAAACTCTTTCATATGTTTTTAATTTGTATATATATATATATTTACAGTAGCTGATTTTAGTCTTTCAACAAAATAATATTTGTATTCAAAGCCACTAGATTTCTTTGTTTATAAACATTAAATTAATTAAATTATTAAAGCTAACATCAACATTTATATCTTTTCAGAATAATATAAGCACACCAAAGTGCACTTTTGCATAAATAAATATTTATCAAAAATACAAAAATAATTGATAAAATACTTTCACGTTGATTCGATAAGGTCTTTTGTTTAATGGAGGTCGTCAGAAGCTATTTGTACATAGAACATTTTCCATTCATCTAAGAAGGAAAGTTTGTTATATTTAACTCGAGACTTTACATACGGGAAATATATATTTTTACAGAAACTCTTTAATTATTATAGCATAAGTGCTGAACCTTTGCGGGTTTGTTATTATGTTTTATTAATCGGTGCAAATTGTAATTAGTTCAATGTGCTTTTAGTATGTAAATAGTGATTTGCGTAAAGTAGAATTCTTGGTAGAAAAAAAATAAAAAAAAATAAATTCTTGTATTATTTCTTTAAGTGAACAAATCAAGAAGCAAATTAAACTCGCGTTACATTACAGAGCGTTCTTAAGCGTTCTAACCGGGAGAGTATGGGCGAACTACATAGACATGTATACTACTGTGATTTAAAATCTAATAATTTTTGTATTAATAACAAACGGCTTTTGCTTTATATAACTTCACACTATGATAACGTCAAATTAGAAAATCCTCTATTTTTACAAGTGTTTGATGCCTAGATTTTGATTTTTTTATAAAATTGCAAGTAAAACAATTATAAAGAAACAATTTCAATCAATTGTATATAACACTGGCGGTTTAATTTTCAAGATAGATAACGGTACGCGAGCGCCATACATGGTAAGCGATAATTATTGTAAATTTTAACCATTCTATCATATTTATTGTTTATCGCGATGTTTCTACAGCTTATTGCTCTTTAACGATTAACCTTAATAATATATCAAAATGATGAGATATTTATACGCAAGTAAAGTTTAGTTACAATTATCTACCTAATTTGTATTGAAAAGTTTTAACAACATACCATTTTTAAGATTTTAGAAACACGATTCAAATAAATATTTATTTTATTTGTAACAAGGTTTTTCAATTCTCATATTCCAATCAATTTCCAGACAATTTTTATTAATGACTCATGCAAGAGGTCTGACTAAAATGGATTACACCAGTTTAAAAAATGCAAAAAATCTAGTGTTCATTCGCATATATTTTTAGGTAGTACATATTTAACAGCGATAAAATTTGCAGATTTCTCACCATGTAACCTTATTATTATTGGAAGTAGTCGCATAATAAAAAAAACCGCCAATGCAAATATATTTGGGTGTTCATTATGTGGTTGTGCGTCGCATGGAAATGGTCTTTAATCATTATTTGTCCTCGAGATATTCTAGACGGAAAAAAGCTTACGTACGTACGCATCGTACATTCGTATATACAGACATCTTTCTAAAACCGATGGACTCCGAACATAGGGACTTGAAACCTTTGAGGTATGTATGTCAACATTTTTAATTAAAAAAATCTGACCCATTAAAATAATTTCTAAATGGAAGGTTAATAAATAAAGAATTCACTGTTTTTTTACTTGACATTTATTAAACATGTGTGCAGAAGACGTTATATTTTATGTATATTGCTCTATTTATGTTAGAAAAAAACATCTATTTTTTTTACAGACTAGCCAAAATAAAGCTTTGCTGTTCAAAAGCAGTTTTTTGTATGTATTAAGTTTCGGTGTAATATTGTATTAAAATACGTATATTGTGCTTCAAAGGTAAAAGTAAACACATTGTTTGCGGTAAACATACGTATACGTTTTTTGCTGTCTGTTACTTGAGCGCGGGTCACGTAAAAATATGTTTTTATGAGACGTGTGCGAGCATACAGGTCACTGTAAATCTGTATGTTATTTGTATCGCAAGACAATGTATCAAACATCCGTTACACGCATAAGTCTGCGGCGGAATATACACGCATTCAATACAATGTGTTAACGTCCTTAGAGAAGAATAAGCAAGGATTTTTATACGCCATATAAAACAATTTGAGTTTGAGATTACACTTTTCTTAGTTTTCACCATTTTTCTTTGGATAATTAAGAAAACGTTTACCTACATATTGTAAAGATATCATTTAAAAGATTGCATGTTATACATATTGACTACTCCATCTCGTATACCCATAGTATAATATTGTTCATTCTATGTAATCCAACCTCGAGCTCACTTTTGGACCTAGAAAACAACAAAATTCTCTATCATTAAAACAAAAACAAAAATTCTTTTCAGCCATACGTTCTATTATAAAGCTGAATATAAGATTGCACTCGCATCCAGACTTTTCTCTACAAATCAAACCTTCCCTCTTGCAATTACAACACATTTTACAGTACTGCCAGCACATAAAAAACTACAACTCCCAGTTGAAAATATTGATGACGTTTATAATAAATTGTGTTTGCTTTAAATGTATTGTTCCTTCCCTACAAATTTGTGGAATATATTCTAATTTCCCTATGTGCATTTTTATTGAATAAACTATCGAATAAAAACATAATTCAGCTATAACTTTTTACTACGAAGCTGTTCAAAGGGTCTTAATTGGTGGTGTTGAAAAGATAACTTAACAAAGACGGTTGGGAGTGAATTCGAATATGTGCTTCTTCCCATTTTGTCCTTATGAGACGCTCAAGGGGTGTCACGACGGCTGATTCCTCTCTTTCTGGAGCTGATGGTACGTTTGCGACAGAAGACTGCCTTTGTAGCATGTACGTCGCTCTCTCGTTGTAATGTTTGTTGTCAACCGTCATTGATATTTGATTTCCTGAGCAACTATAATACATCAAATCAAATTTACTTTCAGCATGATAATTCCTTAGAAGCTCTTGATTGTTGTTAAATATAACGCCGTAATGTCCAGCACAACAGGTAATCCATATTGGTAAAAGTGGCGTTTTTAAACGAGAACCTGGTTGACGCGTAACTTCCTAGAAGGAAAGGTATAATTTTTAAGCATATCCAATATACATACATAGGCAGACTATAATATTAAAAGGCCACATTTATAACAAAATGAATCGTTGAGAATTATAGTGATGTAAGATAAATTTTAATTTGAATATGGTATTTTAATAGAGTGATGGGGAAATACTGTAATTTTAGTCTTAACTCAGTTCTTAAAAATTGTTGACTTACATTACACACTATGATTCTCAGCGGCTCAAATATACTTTTTTATGTTGTCCTACTAAAAACCCCCAGTTAATTGTAGTATTGATGTAGTATTTAACAAAATGCAATATTGCAATATCTCCTGTAAACTTATTTAAATTTATTTATTTCTACTAATGAAATTAATTGGTAAAATGGAAGTACGTGTATTCAAAGTTCGCGGTGGAAAATATGAAAAACGCAGCCTGACTGGAATTTTTAATTTACCACATTTCCTTTAGTAATTTCCAATAGAAGAAGCCCAATAAATGTCCGATTTAATACACCATACTGAGGAATAGCCTGTAAATATAACTTGGTTATAATTGGTTGAAATATTTCAAGGAATATTATAATAAGAGGACGAATTATATGACGTATGTATTTCGATCACTTTAACTAAACTAAATTAGAAATGTGTTTGTAGGAGACACTTGATACACGGATTAAAAAGGAGGAATAAAATACGATATAATGATAACAATTTAAAAAATAAATCCGCAATTGGCAAGATATATAAACATATGTATGCTATGATGATGACAGTAACTCTTTTCAAAATTAGCTTACATAATGCTCTTCGTCTCCGACATGTATTACACCGTTGTGCAAATGTGGAGTTGCTCGTCCAGTGAGTAGTAGTGTAACCACATTTAATGAACCTTCTTCTGCGGGTCCTACTAAATAACTTCCTCGTAAACAATCGAGATCAGTCCGCACCCTTTTGCAAAGAAGAAAGTTTCGATTAGGACAATATTGTTTTATATATATATTATACAAATGCATAAACGAATTTTAAATGGGCAAAGTAATTTTATCGTAATGAATTGTCAGGTATCCATTCAAAACAATTTAAAACTATGCACATTTTTATTAGTTTATTAGATAAAGTTAATACTTCAAATATCTTAATTAGGTGCAAAATTTGTCAATTTTTTATGTAATTCAGCATTTGTTATTGAGTAGCCTATTTGTTGTACTTACTTAACTAATGTCCGTGTTAAGACTGCGCTGTAAAGAAACAGCATTGCTCCTGGTCCAGGATCTTCCGTGAACTAAAAACGAAATGGGCTTTTTATTGAGCTTCATTAAATACACCTAAATACTTGTCGCCACGAAATTTCATTGGGATTTCCTCTATTCGGATTTATTCATTAGTATTATAAATTACTTACAATCTTTAAATGTCGTCTCAAAAATACTTGTACTTGGTCCATTCGTTTCATCTCAAAAAGGTACAACTACAAATCATATCAATGTACATATATCACACATTTATAATAATTGACGCATTTAAATTTAACCTTTTCTGTAACTGAATCCTGAAAGTATGTTAAGCTGTGCGGAATGAATGGTTCTTCCCCTGGTAATGCTATTACAACTTTAGTTTTCCCTGCTATTGCAAGTAAAATTTCTACCATAGATTGTATTAATGCTTCGGTTTGATGGTGTTCATTTGGGCGAAGAGCTCTGAGAAAAATAGCTTTTAAAGTGTTTCACTTTTTCTAATGCCATTAACTAACTCTTCAGTAGATCGAACTCGCTCACGATATCTTTTATCAAATAAAAAGTATTTCAGAATAAATCCTTGAAGCACTGATAGAAGACCTCTTGTTCCATTTCTCTGACACAGTAATCCGTATGCTAAGTCTTGATTTGGGGTTCCAAAAACTATACCCGTTCTGGTCCACTCTCCACGGGGTGGAGCTGCTGAACTTCCAAAAACCAGTTGCCGCAATTCCTTAAAAGTATCAGCATAAGTATAAGTCTTTAGAATATATGTATTCAAACTTAGGAGAAAAACATAACGAAATTTAAAAGCAGATCCAAGACGAGTCAAAACTCCATTTCAATATTCCGTGATTTAATTTCATAGAGAAAATTTTTGTCTTTTATATATGAAGAAGTTGTTTATCGTTATGTAGTCGTGATAGTTTTCTTTTAATGTGGACCGTACAATCTTAGAATTGTTCATATTTTTATTGTTATTTCTTCAATGAAAATGCATGTAAACTATAACAGCTGGCCCATCCCGGAGTTGCTCGTGTGCCAATTATTTATTTTACGCAGCGCATGCAAAGATTACCTCATCGATGATTGCTTTTTTTCGATCTCACGTACATATATTTATCATCATTGCTCGATTAATATACTTTACAGAAAACATTCATCTATTATACAACTAAACCTTCCTCATGAAATACTCTAATTGTGAAAACCGAAACAAAATACGTTTAGTATGGAGAAAATCAAGGGCAGACTCACAATAAATCGGTGAGTCCCCAATTTATAAGGTGAGTCCCCAATTTAATTCTCTAAAAATTACAAATTAGCATTTTTATTATTATTATTTCTATGTACTGAGAAAAATTAATATTTTAAAAAGACGAAGTAAAGTTATGATATATTGCAATGAAATTTAATTCTTCGGAATATATACTCTAATTGTTATACATTTAATAAAATGGTATTCGATTTAATGAAATTTATTATATGTATTTTCTGCAAAACTTTTTATGTTTAAATATACAATGGAATTGTATACGCAAAAAAAACAATTTCAATGAAACAACGAAATCAATTTATGAAAGAATTTTTGTGTAGTTTCAGCCATCGATGGTACAGTTTTGGGTAAACGTGTTAACTTAGAGTTTAATCTATGAAATAGTGAATTAAGAAAAATGGTTTATTTCACGAAATTGGTATAACAAGATCCATCTAACAAAAAAGCATTAAACTTATTCAAAATTCTTTATATTGTCACTTCTGGTGGAGAAAAATGTCGCTTGAAGTAAAATTAGATTGGCAATTTTCCTATGCAACATATATAACTTAGTACAGCGGCCGCATTTTCATTTTTATTTGAGAGATATGCAGGCAGTTTTCAGAATTTGATAATCATTATTTAAATAAAATAATAATAAATCCATATAAAAATATTCCTATCTGAAGACTTGTGGTTTGTATTACTAACATAATAAGTCTTTACTCTCTTAGTTTTATTTTCTTGTCTTCTAACGATATTTATTTTGTGCCAATGCGCAACTGAAAATTTTGAATTCTCAAGAAAAGTGTACTGAATATATGATGCTGCAATAATTTATGTTTATTTATACAGTAATTATAATATTTTTTACATTTTAATCCTTTGTGCATACAGAATTTGTTCATAATTCCGATCTAAAAATGTCCCAAATTAATTCTTGAAAGTTGACTTAAGATTTTATAACTCACAATAATATATATTGCAGTATAAAAACCAAAGGTGAGTAATTTTACAAACCTGCAGCGCGCTGCCGCTTAGTGTAGGTTTAAAAACTTAAAAGTAATGCATTTATATGGACATTTTAAATTCTGCATATCTATGGTATGTACATATTATTATTTAAGAATATTCAACAATTCAATCTTGAACAAATAACAGCAACAAATAAACACATTGTTTACTGGTAACAAACTCACAACTGCTAAATCTTTATTAATAGGCGTTCCTTCACTAAAACTCATTTTGAAGTTATTTCGATGCAATTGTGAAGTTAAAATATTATATTAGATATTGCTCTATTCAATGTTTCAGAATATAAAAAAACACGCACGCACTGTAGGGATTTCAACAAAGAACTGAACTGATTTCTTAATTTGTTAAAGCAATCGATTTACTTCCATACTCAAGAATGAGAGTGTCAACGAATATATTTAGATTCATATGAGTAACAGCGTTTGCTGATAAATATATCTCGGGAATAAGTGGCAACACGTCCTTGTACCAAAGGTGAAAATCGATTGCCCCTATTGGTTGGACTTCCGAAAATAATGTATGGATATTCCTCATGCGTATCAGAACTTTGATAGCTGTTGACTGTAAGATTTCATGTATTACGTAAATGGTTTAACAATTACATATATTAACTAAGAAATGCCATAAGCCTTGAAGAAATCTCCAAGTTTATATCTGTATTTCTACGAATTCATTACGGTTACTACAAAACTTGTAGTGTAGACGAGGTATACTTATGCAAGATTACTTTTATCTGAAACACTGGGAAAAGACAAACAATTAATCTTCATATCTACATAAATGAACATGCTTTTTATGAACCTTTTCAATTATTATATTTCGTTACTAGCTGATTTCATATCTTAAAAATAAATTATTGGTTTGCACATTGCGGCCTATTCTAAGTATTTCTACTCAAAATCAAAGTAAAATGAAATTCCTGACTCTCTTTATGACTTAAACATGTACACATATAATTGATATTAAAGAGCAGGGATATTTTAAAGTAATTTGCAAATATGATTTTTAAAAGTGTAAATTCAAATCACGTAGTAACTGTGTTTTAGTAAAAAAATTGATGATTTCATGTTTAATGAGCACGAACTTGAATATGAATTTCAAACATGATTTCTAGGACTCCATTTGTGTAAATACTTTATTAAAATGGACGGTCGAAATATGTGAACTGAAGACCCGTTTTAATTAGTTCACATTGACGGTTCTTCTTTTAGTACAAAACGGTAAAGATATAGGGACTTTAGAATTTTCTTTTGTATTGCCTGTTATCGCTTCAAAAAAAGGTAATTGCATTTTTTTTAATAATTCGCTAAAATTATAGCATAAATAATGTGCTTATAAAACTTAAATAGGTTGTCTTATTTAAACAAAACGGACGCACTTTCGGAAACAAATTTTAATTTACCCAAAAGAAACAATTATTTGAGACTGGGAATGAGAGGAATCGACCCAGATGCATTTCCAAGCATAATTACACTTTTGAAACGGAAAAAACCAAAGGACTTACGTGGACTTAAACCACAAAGGTACACGTGTGCATGCTCTAACTGAGGTTGGCATGACGTGGTCAATGAAGTAGCGCATTTGCTAACCAGTACTTCTCAAATTCTGCGTGGAATAGGACATACATCCTTTAAAGGGCACGGACAGCCAGTAAAATATTTATTAAAGTGTTACTTTGATATTTTTGTGCAGTTTATCGCTGCCGCCAGTGTCTTTGGTGTGAGATTTACCAAACGATTCGAAAAAGCTTAACGTATAATACGTTTTACTTAGAATAGAATTTGTATGTTATTACAAATGCTGAACTGAAGAAATATATTCTTTGAATATTAAACAATAGGTGAATAAATTTGCGCGATTACAAATTATACTCGCGTGTGTATTGGTGGTATAAGTTTTATTTTACTTTATTATTTTTGGTATAATGAAAACAAAATATTTATAAGCAAATATTATGTAAAGAGAAAAATTAAATTGTGTATTTTGAAATTTGTAGTACGTAATGTAATGAAATTAAATTTATATAGCTTTTTAAACATTTAACTGAAAAGAATTTGTTAATTTTTATCTTCCAGAAATGGATATAACGAAGATTTCGAAAATCCCGAATGCTAAGACAACTTTGCCTTTGCAGAAAAAATATTCTCTAACGCAGTATACATAAATTGTGGTAGTTTTCCGAATAATTAAAAATATAATTTTATTTTAGAGAATATGCGAAGCAATTAAGAGCAAAACACTGGAAAATATTTTTACCAACAGAAATATCCTCCAGGAATCATCTAGCAAAAAACAAATACCAAAGAGCCAAAGAACAAGAAAAATTAATTTTCAAAAGGAAACATCAACTTACTTCTGAAAAGGATATAAACAAAAACAATGAATACTTCTTATCTAATGAATTAAGAAGCTTTTATGATAATGAAAAAAATACATTGAGCCCCAAGCAAAGCAATTTTACGATAGAACAGGTAGATATGTGCAATTATAATATTAAATTTGCTAGATCTATCACACCTAATCAAAAAAATGCTCAAAAAGATAACACCAAATCTAATGAATATAAAATTAAGGCAAACACACATTCAGAGCTACAAACTACACTTTGCAACGATATGCCTAATCGCAACATCGAACAACAGTACTACTGTATAAATACTTACCAAAGTGCGAATCCAGAAACATTATCTATTCCGGGTGGACATTTTTCAGAATCGTTTTTAAGCAGAGATCCTCTTTATAATAATATTGGTTTTCCTCATGAACTACATCCACACAATTGTACCACATATCAACGAGGCGGAATTTTCACAAACTGGAATTTTCAAGAGAATGCAGAATATTATTTTAACAATGGACCTTCACTCCATCGGTTTACTTGGTTAAACTCCTATGAAGACGATTGGAAGCTTAACTACTACCAACACGAAAATATAAGACGCCACTATGAATGGCTCACTGCTGGAAGAAATTACAACTTCAATGCTTCGGAGCATTTTCACGCGTCTAATTTTAATTTTGCTTTCTATCCATGGAATGTATTTTAGATATGTTAGTGACAAAAGCCTTCAAGCACGCATCAATATAAATTCCAGAAACCCATATGTTAAAAGAAACATATACTTAGTCCCCAAATTTCATCACTACTAAACATTTTATTTGTGAGAAAATGAAGAATAAAAAGATTTAATTCAACATTAGTTTGGGAATATTTGTTTGGACCCATGAGTCGCAAATTTTTTTGTGCATACCAATGTATGTATCTCGAAATTAAAAATAAATAGATAAAAAAACCAATTTATAGCAGAATACTTCTGAAATCATAAGCGGTTAATCACAAAAGTCAAAGTCGGGTACCAAAATCAAAAACCTCTGAAAAGGGTTTGAAGGTGAACGACGAGGTTTGTCTGCCCCAATCCACCCAAGTAGTAACTGTTTCCAACGTTTTCAAAAGCGAAGTACGCGCGCATATTTCACGGTTAAGGGTACTCGCGGAGGTAATTTTTCATATTTGTGCACATAAAATTAAACGTGGAGGGAAAAACTTTGACATGCACCGAAGAAACAATCAATACCATTTATGATTTGAAGCTTATCTCTTGTAATTGTCGACGATAATTACGCTTTAGGTGGTCCATTCTGGAGGTCCAAATATGAATCACTTGTCAATTCAAGCAGTACGACTGTAATTTGGTCAATAATACTAGTAATGTTCTCAAGGCATCAATGGTAACTGACTTGTCCGCAAAGAAAACAATCCAGAGGTATGATTTCGCACGGTCGAGGCGCAAAATCCTATTATTCAAACTTTAAATTGCTCTAAGTGTAAGAATAACTTGTTTTATAATACTACATCACAATTTTGAAACGCTGCAATTTTCTGCGCAGTTTAGTGTAGTTTAATTAAACGAAAATATATTACCCACAGTCTAGCCTTGAAAACAAAATTATAACACCACATAACTTTAAATTATATTGGCTTATGTTACAGAATGAAAAACATATTGACAACTCAGAAATAATCTTTTTAAAGTTAAAATAAAACAAGTTATCGATAATTTGAGTAACTGATACATCTTAACCAATAGTAGACCAATATTGCCACTTTTCAGTGTTTAAAACTGCTTTTCGAAAATGCTGTAATACTGCTTAACAGGGACTCCTTCAGTCTCAAGTTTATAATTGGGGAATGCTTCCCCAAGACCTCATTACACCGGCACGATTCAATTTCTTTCCTATCGTCTGTACATGAAATCCGATTTGCTGAAGGCGATCATGATCTAGGATCTTACGTCCATCAAAAATATACGCTGGCTTCATCATGGATTGATAAATGCGCTTGTAATCCAAACCCTAAGATATAGAAAACTGAAGAAGTAGTAATAACTCTAACTTCATAGAACTTACCACAAATTCGTCCCATTCTGTGCATAGAACTATTGCGTGCGTTCCTCGGACTGCACTATAAGGATTACTATGGATTTTCACTGCCATTTTAACATCTTCTGGAGAATCAGTAACATAAGGATGAGTAAGGTCGTCTATAATTTGTTCTGGTTCCACTTTTGGATCATATATATCTAAATTCGCTCCCTCTTCTAGCAGTGTTTTACACACACTTATTGCGGGTGTTTCTCGTGTATCCCCTGTATTCTTTTTGAATGCAAATCCAAAGATAGATATTCTTTTGTCAGATACTGTATTGAACAAACTTTCTATTATCTGGAAAATAAATATATTTAAAAAATGTAAAAGAATACAACAAAGAAGCTACCTTTTGCGAGAAACGTGATTTTTGGTACTCGTTCATATTAATAACCTGTTGCCAGTAAGCAGCAACTTCTGGCAAATTTAGACCTTCGCAAATATAGACTAAATTTAAAATATCCTTCTGGAAACAGCTGCCGCCGAAACCCACCGAGGCTTGAAGAAATTTCGAGCCAATGCGCGAATCTAAGCCCACCGCTCTAGCTACTTCTGAAACATCTGCACCAGTTGCTTCGCATACGGCCGACAACGAATTTATGCTGGAAATGCGTTGAGCTAGAAAAGCATTCGCGGCCTAAAAATTTAAACAAACAAAAAATTATCAAACCGCAATTTACAAGATTTTATATTTTTTTATATACATATATATATAAAATCATATATTTGCATATGTATAGAGCCGCCCTCACTATTGATGCTTGTGGATTTCATAGTTAACGGATTACACATAGAAGTTACCCATTTAATTTACAAAAGTGAAGCGTTAATAAAAACCAATTATTGCAACAATGAAGAGAACCAAACACATCCAAACTTAATTGTCTGAATCAAACAACAAAAAACCCGGAAATTTTAATATTTATTTTATTAAATTCTTACCAGTTTTGAAAGCTCAGAGCTCCATGTATTAGTCGTTAAAATATTTTCTTTTGGTATCCAATGCTGGTAAATCCATGACAGAGTCTCTATAGCTTGTTGGCCTTCGGAAGTTTCTTCGCCTCCTATTAGAACTCGATCCGCATGTAGTAAA
This sequence comes from Tolmerus cingulatus, assembly GCA_959613345.1. Classification (NCBI taxonomy): domain Eukaryota; kingdom Metazoa; phylum Arthropoda; class Insecta; order Diptera; family Asilidae; genus Tolmerus; species Tolmerus cingulatus. The sequence continues at coordinate 73,114,939 of OY390707.1, read as the reverse complement.
TCTTCAATAGCTGATCCCTCGGCAAGAAATTCGGGATTTGAGAGGATGTCATAACGCACACCTGAACAACATTAATTTAAGCAAGGCGCACCCAAACAAGTAATCTTCTTACCAGGCTTTTGATTGGCTTTCAATATGTGCATAATGCTTTCAGCAGCTCGTACAGGGACAGTACTTTTCTCAACGACGATTTTATTACTTTGTGCTAATTCAGCAATCATGCGTGCAGCATTTTCCACATATTTTAAATCTGCTGCCCGACCTTTCCCATTACCAAAAGTCTTAGTAGGCGTATTAACCGAAATGAATATCAGATCGGATTCTTTTATGGCCGTTTCAATATCAGTTGAGAAAAATAAATTTGTATTTCTGCACTTCTTCACGACATCATCCAAACCTGGCTGAAATTATGAAAACAAAATTTAGCTTGTTTACACAGTTCATACACGTACATTTTTAGGATCAATATTATTTGCACAAATAGATTTTCGAAAAAAATATGCTACTCGACATTTACATGTTTATACAGCAAGTTTTAAAAATTTGAGATGTCAAGCGCTAAAATTACCGGAAATACTTAAATTAAGCTTGGTATGTAGGTCCCCCAGTCTTTCCCATTCAGACATTATTAGAAAAATCGTCGGAGCTAATGTTTTGAACTAATGATTTTTTGAAATTTAAAGTATGTATATCATTAAAATATTATATTGTATACCAAGATATCTATCTTCGGATTAGGTTATTGCAATAAAGTATATGATTAACTTGACCTTTTAAGTTTGGTTTAATTTTGATACTTAACTCGCGTGCCCATATCAAAATATTTCATATTTAGGAGTAAAATCTAAAAATTATAATATATAATGCCTATACCATAATTTTAGTTTCTTCGTATGCTGAGAAACAATTATCAACAAGGAAGTATTACGATAACAATTTTTAGAACGGAAGCGAGTCTGGTACTCTTTAAAAAAGAAAAACGCTAACACCAAGAGATTTCGTAATACATATTTGGAAAGTCTCAATAAATGTATCTGTATATCACACTGAACTTTCAAAATGAATTTTTATTAAAGTTGATTTACTTTATTCCACAACAATTTTGTATTTCAATAAAAGAGCGAATTCAATGATTAATTCGAAAAAGATAAAAATACTAAATGTTATAGAACATCCACACTTAGAATTTTCTCAAACAGGTTCATAAACGTCTCAAGCATAGAGCAGGCTATAAAAAAATTATGAGGATTAGGTTATAACATTAAGGTTCCTATAGGATTCAAAACTAAATGTAATTCTAAATGGTTTCTCTTCCATAAAGTGGAAATTTGTTAAGTGAAAAGTGAGCTCACCTCGTAGATGGGCAGCTTTTCCGAATTCCATTGCGCTATCCTCTCAGCGCTTTTGTCTACTACAGTAACTTTTATGTTGGGACATTTCAACGCCATAACGCTGCACGTAGGGCCACCGACGTAGCCAGCGCCAATGCAGCATATCTTCGAAATTGGCATTGCAAAGGCCCCTAATTACCTACTCGTTTTGGACTTACACACGTTGTAAAAAAGGCAAAAATTGCACTAAAGACTTTATTTATTCCCAGTTCAATCCACCCCATTCAATTCCCTAAAACAAAGAGGATTTCGACTACACCAGACAAAACCCTCCACTCCCAATCGAGCTCAAGTACTGACGTGACAGCAAACAAATGTGCTATGCCAATGCCACTGACATTCATCATTTTTGTACGCCATCGTCGAGACTCGAAATGGCGCACTTATTTAGTTCAAAATTTTTGTGAAACATCCTTTCACTTACTTCATTTCCAAAGTCAAATGAAAGCTGAAATATTTATAATTGAAATATATGGTTACAGAATTTACCTTCGTTGCGATTTAAATTCGGAGTTTTAATTAAGTGGATATTGGGATTGACGACCGGCCGCACAGTCGCGGCATCTACTGACAGAGGCACCAAGACGCAACTGCACTGGTAATATCTGGGCGAGTAACCCGGATTGAACCATTGACCATAATTTAGGCCCGTCAACTTTATTCTTAAAAACAAATTGTGGAAAATTTAAAGCAAGTCCCCATATGCAAGGGCCAATTGTGCAATTTTGCCACACAGCCTCTTGGCGGGCAAAATTCTAAAAATTCACTTAATTCAATTAATTCTTTCCTCGGCTTCTATTATCTTCATAGAAGAATTTTTATAAATAAAAACTTTTGGTGGAATTTCTCAACAGCTTGTTTTTAATTTTTTGAAACAGTGTATTTCCAACCACGATTTAGTGTTTCTCAAGCAGACTTTGAATTGTACATAGCATACGTACCTAATATTACTCGAACGCAAAATAGTTCGGATACCATTTATTTTTACAGAGCCTTTCTATTAAAAAATGATTTTTTAACAATAAACTCATCGTACGAATAAAAACAGTTATTAAAATTCAATATATTGCTTAACTGACGTAATACTCAACCGCGTGTAACAAATCGTTCTTGAGTGTACATACATATATCACATTTAATATTAAGTTTGGCAAAGAAAAAAAAGTCATTAGGAAAAAAATCAGCGAGGACACTGAGGAGCTGCACGTAAGACATCAACAAATATGAGACTGAATAACTTAAGAGACTGTCAGAAGTTAGTATTCTTTATGCCTGAACGTGTCAAACCAGCTATTAAAAAAAGTAGTTACCCAATGGTAGTCGAATATTTCTGCTTAAAGTTTTAGTCCACTGATCTATTAAGCTTGAAGGGCTACGTTTTGTCCCCTTTGTTTTATAAATCTAAGAGCTAAACTTTTAAATTCGTTATGTTCAGCTAAGAAGTGTATTCAATATACATAATTGTTAATTGTGTTTATCCGTACAATAAGCTTATTCTATTACTAATAAAATATTTTGTAATATGAATGTTCCATAAAAATCCACAGTAACCGAACTATTTTCAGTTTGGTTACTATTGTTAAAAGCACCTGAAGACTTGCGGTAATGTTATAGATAAATTGAATTGCTAAGCTTTTAACTGCAACATTGACATTAATGTTATTTCTATTTATTTGGAATTTAGATTAATGATACGTTGAACCTGATGACAGGCACAATAACCGGCGCAATTAATTAAATTACAATTAATTCATAATATATAATAATAATAATAACCAATATCTCAAATCTTTTCTTTTTATCAAATTTATATTAAAATTAATTTGCTATGTTTTGCTATTTGAGCAACACTGAATTTTAAAATGGAAGTGGTAACATTCAAAAATAGTTTATAAAACTACAGTCTTTTTATTATTTTTTTTATTTCTTATCGATACATTCTAAATGAAAAGAACTTGAACGCAAATTATCAACAATTTCAAGGTTATTTTTAACACAGGAAGAAATCAATGAATTCTTATGTAGCCTGATCCTCTCTTCGACTTTACCGTGCCATTCTAAAACGATATGAAATGTATGACTAATTTCGTAGATAAATATCCTAATTATTTATATTTGTTTGTTTTAAACATAGTGCGTAACTCTACAATTACATTTTAACTAACATATTCATGTTTTATTTTTGCGTCGTGAACTCATATTAAAACTGAATGTTGGTTTAGAAGAGAACATCGAATGCTTGACGGATGCCGTTCCCAAATGAATTAACATCCTCACTGACATTACTGGAAAGGACAAAATTAAATGATCCGTCCTATCCTTACTAAAATATCCAATTTGCGACAACCTAATTAATCGTTTTTCTGTTCCGGCTGCTGCATCAAGTCCTCTAATGCAAAAAATGATTCTCCAGTAGATGTGGGCAAAGATTGTGTTGTTGTTACTGACGATTGACCTGAAGTAACTGGTGCAATATTTCCCTGACCGGTAGTTTCGTCTCTTCCGGATTCAGACGTTGAATTTTTTTGATGTTGTGCTGTTTGATCCTGGTTCTCCGTTTGATCTTGAGACTGCTCTGAGTGAATCCCAACATGCTCGTTTTGCTGATCTGTAAAAGCTACAGATACTGGTATTCGAACACCATCTTCTCCGATTGCATGGGCGCCTTCTTGTAAATCTCCGTCTTGTGCTTGCTGTATAACAATATGACCATCAGCGTTCAACAAAGATGCATCAATCAATTGGGCTTCGTTATCGCCCTGTTGGACAATAATCATTTGGTTGTTGTCGCCAATCATCTGCAGTGTTTCTCCATCGAGGCTATCCCCAGTATGGAGGACGCCAACACTTTGTAGCAATTGTTGTATTTGCTCAGAATCTGTTCCCTGCACAAGGATTTGGTTACCGTCCGCATCAGTAGTTATAATGTGGTTGTCGAGTTGCAATATTTGGCCGTTCTCGTTCAGTATAAATTTTATTTGATTTCCCTCAACTGAATTTTGCATGTCCTCCAAGTCCATTGGTACTTGATCAGTATTAGATGGTTGACTTTGAGAATCACCCTCGTCGTCTAGACTGGGCATACTAACTGGTGCTGTCGGTTGCTGTTGCTGCTGCGATTGTGATTGGTGTTGTTCCTCCTCTGTTCCTGCGACCTTTTCTACTTGCCTAGCTTGATTTTGCGGACTAGCGTCTTCCGGTTGATCTAAAACTGGCATGTCTATACCTACAGAAATTCCATCTGCGGTTGTTGGAGGCACCGAATGATCTGACTGTTGCTCCTGTGAAGTCTGCGTATAAAAAGAGAAGGAATTATGTTAATATGATTATAATAAATGCCAATATCCTAAAAAATGTTTTAATTGAATTATTCATTGAAGTCCGATATTCATTGGTGACTGATAACGAAAATAGCTGATACCCTGACATGCTACGTCAACATTTAGTCTTAGTTCCCATAAATTAGCTCTTTCAAAATGTTAAACCTGGCTTTTGAATTTTCACGAAAGCTTCTAAACAATCAGGTGTAACCAAAGGTTTTTATAATTATTACAAATGCAATTACCAATCATTTCCTTCCGTGCTCTTTGTTTGTTTTTTTTTTTTTTTTTTGGTTGCTATTCAGTTTAGCACCAATTTTCCCCTTGCGCCGACAACGCAAAAGCTATTACAGCAAGAATTTTGTAAAGCACGAACTTGTATTGGGTGCAAGTTCTTTATGTTATATTTTTTTTAGTCAGAAGTATAAGCTCCCACACAAAGCCAAGATGCACAATTAGTTAATTAGATAAAAGGCGGTATATGAACGTAATGGCATCTTAGTGATTGTAGAATATTTAATTAATCTTAATAAATTTCAGATAGAGATGGCACCTAGTAATTAAATAATAACTATCGTGTGCTTTTTCGTACAATTAAAATGCTACACTTTGAAACCTCATTATTGTTAGGAAGAAGCAGATTTTATTATGGCTCGATAGGTAAATTGGAAATTAATCAAAACACTTACATTTTTATTAATCTGCTCGTTACTTTCCTGTTGAGGAATTGTGATGTTAAAAGTAATTCCACCCACTGCGTTCTCCTGGCTTGTAATCACTAAATTCTCATTGGTGTTGTTGCTAACAGCTTCGCCTTCGGACTTATCTGAGTGCATTCTTTCGAAGATGCTTTCAATATCTGCTTCCGATATAGAATTGGCCTGTGTTGTAGTAGTCAGGGTAGTTGTATTCGTGTTTCTAACCTCCTGTCGAATAAGGCTTTGAGAAGAAGCAGTGTTTACCATACCGGGTTTCTTATTTTCACGCTTATGCGTTTCCATATGCTGATTATAATAGTTTTCTTGAATGAATGTTAGAGAACATATGTTGCACGAAAAGAAATGTATTCCTTTTGTATCCAAGTTTTCAGAGGATTCCCTTAGAGCCTCGTCAATGGTATCCTGCAACAGTTTCTGCGTTGTCAAAACATGGGCGGGTTGTTGAGTCTGTTGCGTTTGTTGTACTTTACTTTGATGAGTCTTAAAATGTTCCACTAACATTTCTCTTTGTGTGAACGAAGCTGAACAAGTGCCACACTTAAAATAATTGGGCTGATGCGATTTTGCATGAATACTGGCTTGTTCTCGGGTTTCGAAACGGTTTGAACAAAGCCTACATTTGAACGGTTTTACCTTTATGTGTTTTTTCAAGTGATCGTCATAATTCCCTTTATCGGTGGTTTTATATTGACACATTGTGCAAGAGTAAAGCTGGGATACATTCTCAGTCATTCTCATTTCAGGATGATTTAATTCTATGTGCTTTTTAAGCGTTATTTCATTCATAAAAGTCGTGCCGCATGTGTTGCATGTGTAGTCTGCAGGATGTTTTTCTGCAATATGCTGCTTGAGTGCCTGCATGTTCGAAAACATCTTTTTGCAAGTTTTACACTGATACCCATTCTGCTGTTTACATGTTTCATAATGGGGCTGAAATTGCTTTAAATCTGTAGTTTTGAAATCGCACGACATACACTTATAAATTTTTATGGGACCTTTCCTTGCTACTTGTTGACCTGTACCACCTTGGGTGATAATTTTTGTTTGACCTACTCCAGAGCTCATTTGCTTTTCTCCAGATTCGAATAAGTTCGACAGCTGATTATCAATGGGGTCTCTATTTTGCACAGTGATTTTCCTGGTTACATTGTCTTGATCATCATCAGCGATTACTTTTCGAGTGATAACATTTCCGCTGTTCAACTTCTGCATTTTTACTGGAGGCGATGAAGGCACTACTGATTGCCGATCGTCGTCGGATAAATTATACTTTTTGTACAGGTAGCTCAAAAGGTTTGTCCTCACACGATCTAAATCCATTTCCAGTCGATCGACCTGATTAAGCATTGTCATGCACCGTTTGCAGATCACGTCTTCAACGCTAATAATTACCATGAAAGCCTCTCCAAGGATTTGCCCCAATTTATTAGGTAATTTGGTGTTGGAGTGCGTTGTTGCAGACTCCGCTAAAATGGAACTTTGATTGCCGGCAGGATCATCGCAAATGTAACATCTAATCGCATTTAACTGAGTTTGCTGCAACTGTATTTGTCCTCCTTGGTTAATGCTCGCATTGGGCATCGATGCTACTTTTTGTTTCAAAATCCTAGGCTGCGTCGGCCCCGTCACAGTGACAGCACCACTTGACAGCAAATTGTGTATTTTACGTACTGCATTCATTTGGCTCTCCTGCTGTTGATTGATTGCACCATAAACCTAGAATAAATCGAACAGTATTTTAGAGCAATGTAGAATACAATGATTTATTACACAATAACTGAACAAATTTCATCCGAATTAACGCGCGCCCTCATTGCGTATGCCTACGCTTCATTTGCGAGTGTATGCAATCGTTCACTTTGTTAGCCGCCAAAATAAATTACAAATTCAGCACATTAAGGGATTCTGCGATTGCTTAATTTTTTAATAATTTACCTTCCTAACATTTGGCTGTACCACCTTTTTCATAATCACAATTGAAAATGCGCTGGAAGCGCTCTACCAAACTTCAAAAGATAAATAACTCGCGGACCACTGAAACGAAACTGAAGAACATGGCGGCCGTGTGCTGTAACTCGAAAATTAAAGCACTGCACGAAAAACTCAGATAAACCACAACTTACTGCGTTACACTCTCGAAATACGAGGAATTTTGTTTAAAATTTTAGACGATGGCTTTTATCAATTTAATCTTTAATTTATTCGCTTTCAAGCCAAGCAGAAATTGGAACTGCAACAACTTGATTCTTTCGAGTTTTACTTCCTGAATGCTGTCACTTATCAGAAAATGGAGGAGTGTGCACACATGTGTTTATATTCGTGTGAGTGCGTAGCGTTTCTAAGGTGATATGACGTCCACCGCTGGGTAAACAAAAACAAAATTTTCTATTCGGCTTAAACAGCAAGCAGTCCGGAGAACTATTGCTTAGTAAGTTAATAATTTTCGAATTTTGCCATTATCATTGACGATAAAATGAGAGGAGTTCTTAAATGGGTGGAAAAAATCAACGATCTAAGCGAGAAGCCTCACAGCGTCAGGTAAATACTTGTTTTTGCTTATATTTCCTCTTAAGCTTTTTCTCACACTGATGTAGCTTTGTTTTTCGTGTTTTATTATTTCAATCCCCTGAAATGGAATTGCTACAACTTTGCTACCTACTTATGTATGTTAAATTCTCTCTACACGTATGCCGCACTCATATGCTTTGTCTCTTAAAAAAATTAAATATAATTTATTTAATTATGTATGAAACGTCTAGCGTTCCACACTTCATATTTACCTTTCTCGGTGAATTGCCCTCTGTGTGTGAGATTTTGCATTTAAGGTAAATTTACATTCCACCGATTTTATAATTTTGGTGAAATTGAGAGATGCTTTTGAAGGAAGAAAGTCCTAAAGGTGATATGAACAAGAACTGTATGTCGGGTATTAAATTATCTATATTCGAGAACATAAAAACTTACAAATTGCACATACACCCATGGAAATAAGTACATTGCCAAAAATAAAATGTAATATCAGCTTTATATGTTTTATAAATCAATTTATTCTTCTTTCTTAAGACGTTATTTATAAAACAATAACAAAGAAAGTGTAACACAAAGTAGGATTATTTTTTCTTTTCATTTCAATTCAATTGTTTGAAGTGGAAATGTTATGAAAATTTATTATAATTAATAATTTTGTGAATTAAAGTTTGGTTTTACTTTAAAAAAAAATCGGTGGGCGTCATTGATAATTGCTGACGGTGAGTGTGGTGTTTTTACTATTGTTACTGAAGCTGCTGAAAACTGCTACTGGTGCCGTTTCTTCTGACCTGCTGCGTTTCCCCTTATTTGTCTTTTTTAGTTTACTTATCACTTGTAGTTTATATGTTGTACCTTCATTATTTATGGAATTGAAACTTTATTTTTTGATCAAGGTTATTTTTGTATTTATCTATGTGTTTATTTTAATTTTAAATATTATAATGGCTTTCTATTTTAGATGTAGTTTATTCTAAATGTAGCTACTCTATTTTAATTTTAATTTACTATAACTGTCAACATTTTATTCTCACTTTTACTTAGATTATCAGTTCACATAAATTTGAAGGTATAACCAAAGACTTTGGAGCCTACGTTACAAAGACTGTTCACTCATACAATTTAGGTTTTCATTTTTCGTGACCTTGGTACCGTTATTCCTCCTAACCAAAGAACATGGAACCTAGTTACAGTTAACGTAGGTTCCATAGTCTTTGGTAATTAGGTTCCATATAATTTGGTATAATAATGGTCTGTTTTATTCGTTCTTGATTTAATTTCTTGCATACTTTGCTGCTTCAAATTTATTCTTCCTTACTAATTTCTCACTTTGTTCTTTAACCTTACACAAAAAAACCTATTCTTCGTTTGATCAGGCAGTATAATTTAGATTTATAGTTTATAGTTTGATTTGTGTTTCCATTGGGACACACATAATTTTGATGAATAATTAAGCATCTTCGCTGTATTTTATTTGTAACTATGATTGCTGTCGTGATAATCGTTTCCTCGCACTGTTTAGTCCTTCGTTATCATTTTGGGTTATTCTAGTTTTGTTAATAGCTTAAATATTCCTTATAATGCACACCATGTTTTTGTTTTCCTTTTGCCCTTTAACAAGAAAACTGATTTCTAGTGTATTTTTCAAAAATTTATTTTATGTCCGCCTAATTGGATATATTTTGTCGTCTAAAATACTGAATTCTTTCGGCGTCGAATTATAAAACAAAAACCGGGTGACAATTTTGTGGTAGTAAAAAATTCCATGAATTCGACTTTAGGAATTCGGAGATTTTAGATTTCATAGAAACTAGAACAATAAAAAAGAAATATTTTTACTTGGAACATAATAAAAAAATTTATTACTCACTGAAGTTAAATTAAAAGGCTGGATTACAACTAAACTTATCATTTAATCTCATAGAACTCCCTTAAAGGATAGCCAGACATACCGTCATTACGTTTAAGCATAGAAAAACCTTTATTTTGCAATGGTTTAAATCAGAAGATGCGAGGCATTTGCATTTGGCTTATTCCACGACCATTATAGGAAGTGAGAAGAAGTACTTTTTTTTCAGAAAAGAGCAATAAGTGAGATAAATATATAAATTCAAAATGTACTTTTTTCTAAGGAGTAAAGATTACAAAAAGAATCTAAGTCATAAGTGTGTATATAAATGTATCAAAAATTTTAGCATTCAATCAGCATGCGTCCGTCCAGATGGATCTCAACTTATTGTTGCCGCTAGTGACAAAATACTTATCTACGACTCAAATAATGGTACCCTCATTGAAACTCTAAAGGCACATAAAGATTTAGTATACAGCGTTGCATATGCTAAAGATGGAAAGAAGTTCGCTTCTGGAGGAGTAGATAAGTCCGTAATTATTTGGACAAATAAACTCGAAGGCCTCGTTAAATATTCGTTTGTATACATATGTACTCACCTACAATTTCTATTTTGAATTAATGTACCAATTGCAGACACAGCGATAGTATTCAGTGTTTATCTTTTAATCCAATTTCACATCAGTTGGCGTCATGCTCTTCATCAGATTTTGCGTTTTGGTCGGCGGAGCAAAAAGCAGTGCAAAAGCACAAAATAATTGCTAAGGTTAATGCTTGTTCCTGGACCAATGATGGCCAATATCTGGTGCTCGGATTAGCTAATGGCACAATCTCTATAAGAAACAAGGTTTGTATTTGAAATCCAGAGAAAAGAACTGTTGATAATGCGTTTGTAAGTCCGGTGAAGAAAAGGGGAAAATCGATCGTCCAGGAGGTCCGAGTAGTCCAATTTTTGGATTACAGTGTTGCCCCATAAATGCGGGAAAAATAGACAATATCGCGGTAGTTGACTGGAGTCAAACACTTGCTTTGTATACACTCGGAGGGCAGTTAGTTGGAAAGGAGCGACTTTTGGGCTTTGATCCGCTATGCACAACATATTTTCCAAATGGTGAATTTTTACTGGTTAGTGGATGCAATAAAAATGTTCAACTTTTCACAAAGGATGGAGTGAAGCTTGGTACAATTGGAGAAACATTTGACTCATGGGTTTGGACTATTGCAATTCATCCAAACTCACTCACTTACTATGTTGGGTGTCAAGATGGTACTTTAGCATGCTATAATATTATTTCATCCACGGTTCATGCATTATACAGAGAACGATATGCATTCAGAGAAAATATGTGCGACGTTATTATACAACATCTCATTTCTGGGCAAAAGGTCAGAATCAAGTGTCGTGATTTAGTACACAAGATTGCAATATACAGAAACAGGCTTGCGGTGCAATTGCCGGAGCGAGTTGTGCTTTATGAACTAAGCTCCCCGGAAAATCAACCTATGCATTACAAAGTGAAAGAAAAAATAACAAAGAAATTTGACTGTAGCCTTCTCGTATGTATTATTATATCAGCATTGTGACTAATAATCAAACATTTTGAAAATATATTCAGGTTGTTTGCGCCCAACATATTGTTCTTTGTCAAGAAAAGAAACTTCAAAGTCTAGACTTCAACGGTGTTTTGCAAAAAGAGTGGATTATGGATAGTTTTATACGATACATTAAAGTAACTGGCGGACCTCCTGGAAAAGAAGGACTACTGTTGGGACTGAAAAATGGCCAGGTTCGGATTTATTTGAAAATTTGTTATAAGTTAGGATTCATTTTTGCTTAAAATAGGTTTGGCGAATTTTTTTGGATAACGTGCTACCTATTCTTATTACTACGGTTATGTCGTCAGTAAGGTGTCTTGATTTAAATTCATCAAGAAATAAAATTGCCGTAGTAGATGATGCAGGTAGATTGGTCGTGCGGGATATTTTAAATGATTCGCTGTTGTATCAGGTAAGTTTTTCATATCACTGGAAACATTAAGGGGTAATGACTGCTAACTTTCGAGTCCGAAATTATTGGTAATTTTATCGAATTTATTAACGAAAGACAGCTTAACTTATGGAAACAATTTTTTGTTTCAAACATATGTATATATATTTAGATAATTAAGATTGGTTTTTATAATTAATTGAAAACCAAATTGTGGCGCAGCTGCTCCCACAAGAAAATCCATTTTTGTCGTTGGGCGCAACCTTACAAATTTCTCTTTTTACGTGTGTAGGAGCAAAAGAGGGTGTAGGTTTCATCTTCTTTTAATACTGAGGAGGAGTTACAGGTTCAAACAAGTAGCTGTGGTATTGCTTTGTATTTAGTTAAGTTCAAGTAGGAGTAAGCTCCATGAAAAGACGTTTCATATTTTGAAATTATATATCATTAAATTCACATTAATATAATATGCCAATTATTATTCAATTAGAAGGTATTTTTTTAATTAAGTTATTGCAACGGGAAGTACTAAAAAGTCAACCCGAAGAGGAATACTCCGAACTAACTCACAGTTTAATATTTTACCAGGATTCAGGTGTCAACTCTGTGGCCTGGAATACGCATTTAGAGACTATGCTTTGCTATTCCCACACTACGGGTGGTTTGAGCGTTCGAGTGGGAAACCTTCCACCGAGAAGCCCACAAAGTATGATTGGAGTCGTAGTTGGTTTGTGTGGGCCAACAGCATTTTGCTTAAGGGGTAATGTAATGCACAATGTACCTCTAGCGCTTAGTGCAACAATGTGGCAATTTGTAGAAGCTGGATTTTTTGAGTAGGCCATATTAATTAATTAATTTCTTTAGAGTATAAGACATTGTGTTTGTAATAGAGAGGCCTACCAAGTTGCTTGCTTGGGCGTCACTACTGCGGATTGGGAAGGTTTAGCGCAGGCCGCTTTGGAATCCTTGCATCTAAAAATAGCAAAAGACGCCTTCGTGAAAGTTCGTAACTTACCATGGTTGCAATTAATCAATGATATGTCTGACAAACAGAAACGTGGCGAGGTTCCAAAAGAAGTGCTCCTGGGGGATAGTTTCGCTGTTGCAGGAAAGTTTAAAGAAGCTGCTCGATTATATCAGAAATGTGGCCAAAGCAATCGAGCCCTCGCTATGTACAGCGACTTAAGAATGTTTGATTTGGCTCAAGAATTTTTAAAAGATGATAACGTTGCTGATAAACGAGAATTAATTCGAAGAAGAGCTGAGTGGGCGTGCTCAGTTCACGAGCCCAGGGCAGCTGCGGAATTACTACTTGCAGCAGGGGAACATGAGCGAGCTATTGAAATAGTAGCAGAGCAAGGATGGGCAGATGTGTAAGTCTAACTATTTAATTTTTTATCATTTCTCTTTTTAGCAACGGTTTTACAGATTGTATGATATTGGAAGACGGCTAAACCAAAATGATGGCAAACCTCTTGAGTTAGTTGCATCACATTTGAAGCGTTTGAAAGCTTTGCCTTTAGCAGCTGAGATTTTTAAAAAGCTTGGAAACGAAACACAAGTGATATTTTGTAAATAAAAATAATGTATAGACAATTGCATATGCTGCCTTCATAGGTAGTACAATTACACGTTGAGGCTCGAGACTGGTCCGAAGCTTTTAGGCTTGCTGATCATACACCTGAACTTTTGACTTCTGTCCATTACCAGCACGCGCAATGGTTAGCTGAATCTGATCAGTTTATTGAAGCACATAAAGGTAAATTTGGAATTTTCAATACAAATAGGTTAATAGAGAATATAAAAAATGTATGGAAAATGAAACTAATTTAAATAAAAAACTTGTTTGGCTCTATTAATTTATAATGAAAATAATAATAATGAATTATGCAGTAATTAAAATGAATGCCTGAAGTTGGAAGATTTCAGATTTATAGATTATTCTGAGACTGTAGATGTCAATACTTATTTTAATTATTATGTTTCTACGCTTTTTTATGGATTCTATTCAAAATTGTTAATTTATTTTTGACTAGCCTTTCTGAAAGCTGGAAAGGTAAAGGATGCTGAACAACTTTTAAAAGATTTGAGCGAATGTGCTATTTCCGAAGAAAGGTTCTTAGATGCAAGTTACTTCTACTGGTTAATGGCAAAGCAGTGTTTGGAGATGTATTACTTAAAAGAGTAAAGTAGTCAGGTAGACTAACTGTAATATAATTTATATTTACATTTCAGGGAGCAGAATCCATCGGACTATCAATGGATCCAATATAAATCTTTATTTCATATCGCTAAGATTTACTACGCTTACAATGTAGTTCAAGGATATTTAAAAGAACCGTTTACAAGCAACCCTCCAATGACCCTATTTAATGCTAGTAGATACATCGTGAACGAAATTGAAAATAAAAGGCCACCTAAGGGTGTCAGCTTATTGTAATAATTATCTTTAAATGGTAAAATCTATTAATAATTTTATTATTTCAAGCAGTGCGGTACTTTACACTTTATCTAAGCAAGCCAAGCTGGTAGAAGCTAATAAGTTATACCTCCAAGTGAATAAAAAACTACGAAATATTAAACCACCCACACAAATGCTGGAACAAATAGATGTATGTTTTCTAAGGATTTTGAAGATCGTGCTTCAGCATTTTATTTCTTGTAGGTTAGCTATTTAAATAGCAAATGTTCTCGTAGTGGATTTAATGACCCCGAAGAACTCTTGCCTCTGTGTTATAAATGTTCTAATTTTTCCTCGCATTTAAATGGAAATATTTGCCCTACATGTCAACAGGAGTTTATATTTTCCTTTGTCTCGTTCGGTATTTTTTAAGTATAACTACCCAAACGCAAAATAATTTATCTACCTAAAAATTTGTTTGCTAGGTTACATTTAAGGAAATATCGTTTCTTGTCATTGGTAAATTTTTGTGGTGTACTAATATGAAGGATGCTCACACTTCTTTCAAATTTGCACATAGCTCTTGTTGTATTCTTGCCGAGTATCATAGTTTTTTTAAAAGTTTTTCTAAAAAGGCCTATATGTGAGATAAGTCTAGACCATTTGGAGTTCGCATTTATTTATATATAATGTCTTTTTGACCAAACTTTTTTGGACTTGAAGATCGATAGACGTGAAAATATATCATCTTGGTGAAAGAAGTAGCAACGTACTTTTGGTGGTTGTCATACAAGTTTCGACGATGAGACATGATTTTCCGATACTTCTCACAATTGATGAAATTAATTACAACGCCAACAAATTCAATTGTACATCTTCTATTATTATTCTATTATGAGAATTTAGCATAACGCCTTAAACAGTATTTTTAGAATGTTTTATTTTTGAGCGAGTGATTCATTCAATGGAACGATGAGCTACGGCTTGAATTGTTTACATTTGATTTGAGTGAAGAATTAGTTATTTTTAAAAAAACGTGTGTGCATCGTTCATCGTAAGACTTACCATGGTGCATAAGTTTCCCAGATCAACTACGAGTAGTAATATCTGCATAAATTTAAATGTGTGAACAAATCTACAATATTGATAAATTCTTTTGCGTTCGGCATACAAATTGGAAACCATAACTTCACATTTCTTATTTAGAAATACTACCTCTGGTGGAGTTTCATTCTGAATTGGATATTTCTGATTCAGAAGCTGAGCGGATACTACTAGCACCACCTAGGGCTAATGAAGAATATTTGGATCCTTTTGTTGAAAATGTGAATGAGGTATGTATGTATGTATACTGATAATAGCTTAATCAATAGGTGTAGTTTTATTTATTAGTAAAATACAGTGTCAGTTTGAATTTTCTGACATTTGGTTTTCATTCTAGGAAATGACAAGTTCTTTCCCGTTAACTTTCGATAGAAATTCACTAAGAGCAATTGATCCTAATCACATTCTAATAGTTAAACGTCGACAGAAGGACTTAAAAAACACGTACTACAGGCACCTTCTGCCTGACCTGCAAATTACGTACTGTCCGGAGTGCTTATTGGTATTTTAGATAATTTATATCCATATAAATTTCATACATTGTTTTATCTTCTCCAGACTTTTTATTCCGAAGACTTTGAACTGCAGATTTTGCAGAAGGGACATTGTCCGTTTTGTCGAACTTCATCGGAAAACTTATTTGATTAATATTTAAAACTGAAATATACATACCATGACAAAGACGACATGTTATAATATTTGTATGAGAACTGGATAAGAGTAAAATTTAAATTTATTTATTAATGTTATAAAAAAGATCAAACCATCCATGACAAATCAAATTTAAATAATGTGTGATTAATTAAACTTTGAAAATTTCCAAATTGAGATCGTAATCGATAAGAGTGATTCAATTACTACGTATATATACAGCATCGAATCTAAATTGAATATGAATTCAATCCCATTCATACGCAGATTGAATTGAAATCGAATCGAGTTGTTCCAATTTTGCGTAGGTAACTCAATTCTATTGTAATAATAGCTACAAACACGGATCTAGTAATCGATTTAACAATTGCAGCAATAATTTGTTCGGAGTTGTTTTGCCGTAAAAGTTATTTTATTTAATGAAAAAATGTGGAAAAGAATCATTTGGGAGCACGAACAGACATTGGAAATTCTCAACATAATGCAAGAGCAAAATGGCATTTCAATCATGTATACGCAATAAATGTAAAGGTAACTCGAATTTGGTATCACGTTACGAAGTATGAAATTCTTGATATAGAATTAGGAATTAATTTTTTGATTTATTACTTAAGCTACTTTCTAAATATGTATATAGATACATGTTTGCCGTTCATATTTCTTTAATAAACACATACATAATTAATGTTTTGGTTCGTGTACAGCATTCAAAAAATACTACTGCCTATTACCATTTAAAAATCATATACTGCGTTTAATTAATAAATAATAATAAACTCGGAAATTGCGAGCACTGTACTTTAAAAGAAACAAAAGATGTAAAATCTCTCTGAAGCCCAAAGAAATGAATATTAACACTTCCAAATTTAAATGAGCGTCTCCCGCAGTATTTGAAATAAATATGTGAAGTGTATTAAAAAACTGGTAAAAGTGCGAGTTGAACTCTCGCACTGAAAGTTCTTTGTGAAAACAAAAATCCTAAATTCACCCTAAATCTTCTAAAACGCATCAAATATCATCATAAAATGAGAAATTTGTATCCCTTATGAGCTTAGTCAACCCAGCGAAGCTGGTTCGGGTTTGACCGGCAGACAGGCAAATATCGTCGGCATAACTTTCTGGTGCGGAATCCTAAGAAGGGAATCAGCTTTATGAATTTCACTTAAGTGAAAGTATCAATGAATGTAGAAGCATGTAAATAAAGTTTATACCTCTAGCTCCAAAGGTATCCCAATGACACACATATTTTGCATAATTGTATCATCTTAGTGGCACAATTCAAACTACTTTCTCATCTTTCTGAACGCCGACGAGCGCACCGTTGTAGGTTGGATTATCGCCCACAATTGGATCAAAAATTACCAATTCAACTAACTCATTAGTCCCGAGGTCGTAGATGCGAAGAGGTACATCAAATTAAAATACGTAGAAAAAAATCGTTTAGTCATTTAAAAGGAATTATTGACTGGAAGGTCTTCAACCTGCCTTGGCAAGAATTTTTATTCACATTTTATAGTTTTCAGCGACTAGAGACGACACTTGTCGATCAAGCGAAAGCATAAGTCCCGGGCAGACAGGTAAAATATTTTTGTGACTTTACCTTCTGATCTTCGGAAATTTCTCATGTGCTCACGTCAAGTCAATTTCGTAACAGCTGTGATGACCTTTATAGTCTGAATAAAGCGCATTAATTACAATGCGATCATGAGAGTCTTCTGAAATGCACGCCTATAAGAAGCGGATGACATCGTAATTGGCATTAGTTTACTCACAGCCATCGTTAGCAGGAAGCCATGTATAGTAAAGTTGTAAGATACTTCTGCAATTTAACATTTGATTTTTTAAGAACGAGGAATTTCAGATTTTGTTGGTTGTACTGGTTGGCTTAGTTGCCGCTGATCACATTGATAAGGACGCTGAAACAAGAAGTTACTCAAACGATGTAGGCCCCGACGGCTCTTATCAGTACTCGTACGAGACATCTAATGGAATATCAGCACAAGAGTCTGGGAACGGCGGTTATTCTGTCAGTGGATCAGCTCAGTGGGTACCTCCCGATGGGACCCCTATTCAAGTTGTATACACTGCCGATGAGGAAGGATATAAGCCACAAGGCGCTCATTTGCCGACACCACCTCCCACGCCAGATTATGTTCTCAGAGCAATCGATTGGATTAGGGCTCATCCACCCAAAGACGAGACGTACAACAACCAACAGAAACACTTTTAATTTCCTCCCAGCCACAAAATGTATTTCGTTCAATTTAAATTGTTTTAAGTTAAGCATGCTTCAATGAATTAAGCTTATACATACTTTACATATATTGCTGCCAGAAGTACTTGAGTTTCATTTGAACAATGCAACTTATAACATTTTTTTTAAAGAGTGCCCAAACATTCGCTTCTCATCGCAGTTTCTCTTATTCTATTACTTCTATTTATTCTACAAATGCTGGCTACTGAGCACCATGGTAAATTAGCATTTTAGATTTATTCAGTGATAGTTTTCGTTCATTTCTACAATGATTGTGAGTTCACTAATATTTGAGCAATCGCAATATTTTTGCTTTTATGGACTTCGTGTTAACAAGTAAATAAAAATAATATAATTTTCATTTAAATTTTAAAAATGTTGCCCTATTTTCGATTTTTTTCTTCTAGACCCCAGGGAGGTCATTTTCAAACATAATGATTTTGTACAAATGATTATTTTATTTATAAGGTCCTTAAAAATACATCGTAAACTTGCATGTCCGACTTAGCAACAGTGACAACAAAGTCTCGATCAGTTCCTTCAACCAGTGACTTTGGTGAAACGTAAAGGTCCTTGCTGGGATCGTACTGCGCCTTCCCTAAATACTCTAGAAATTCATGGCGTTGTTTTATTCGGAATTCTCTAGATAGTAATATTTCTGGAAACTGTAGAATAGCATCAGGAGGAAGCTTCATCTTTCGATGCACGTATTCGAAACGTTCAATTAAGTGATCAGATTCTGTAACATTTTAGTATTTCGAAAATTAAAAAGAGCTCGCTGCACTGTAGATATATGTAGACCGAACAATTAAATAACTTGACTTACTTATTGTCCATAGTCTGGGTTTCTTTAGCAAAAGGTATTTTATTTCTTCTTCATTGAATCCCATCTCCTCTTTGATGCAGAATGAGCTATCTTGAATGCTTTGTAGGTTATACGTTATTATCTTAGGATGCCGCGTTGCTAAAAGCCGTACCTCATCTCCTCTTAATTTAAAGTTACTTTGAAAGTATCCCAGCCGCTTGTCGATTCTATGCGTAGAAAACATCAGCCAAAATGGGTTTTTTATCACAATTGTTTGTATTTGCTTGGAATTGAACTTCTTTGCTTCAAGGTAGTTAACCCTCACTATTAGATCATCTAATCTTTCTTTAAAAATGAGAGGATTTGTTGTTATATACGTTCCTAATTCTTCAGGAGGGATGCCTAAGTCGTTGAGGAAAGTGAGGTGCGGTCTCATGTCATTTTTAAAATCCAATTTTAGTACAAATTGAGGTAGGCCTTTTCTTTTTTCTATAGAACTCAAATTCACCCCAAGCTTTACTAGCTGCTGTAAAGCCTCCGATTTGTTCACGTACGCTGCTAAATTAAATGTGGGAACGAAATTTGTAAGCACCTGTGGTAAATTTTCAAAATCCACTGGGGATAAAGGGCAAATCGGCTCTTCTTTATGTACACTATTCAAATCATTTTCTTGTTTAATGACTTCAGATTCCAGAAGTTTTGTCACTCTTCTTAATTGTCGAGAAATAATGAAATAAAAATTAATGTTCTGTACCGTCTTCCTGAGGGCGAACATGCTAATTGCTACTTTGGTTTGACAGACACAAGAGCTGTGATCAAAAAAGCCAAAAACACACACGTTCACAAACAACAGCGCGATGTCATT
The DNA here is from genome assembly GCA_959613345.1 of Tolmerus cingulatus. NCBI lineage: Eukaryota > Metazoa > Arthropoda > Insecta > Diptera > Asilidae > Tolmerus > Tolmerus cingulatus. The sequence continues at coordinate 73,095,070 of OY390707.1, read as the reverse complement.
ATTAATGCTGTTTACTTTTGAGCACGCATCCTACTCTGTGTGGAACTTACCAGTGAGGGGAAATTCTCCCTAACGGTTCAGAGTTTAGAATTTAATGCTTCTTGAATTCACACAAGTTTTCTAGTTTAGAGTAAGTTATAATTCTGTGAACCACTTAGAGTGATGTATTAATTATTCGGATTAAGGCTGTGCAAATAGTGCCTAAATGCCGACTAAGCTAAATTTCAGAATTATCAAAAATCTCAAAGAGCGCCAAAATTGGTGGAGTTAAAAAAATTCTTCAAATCGTTGAGGAATCTCAAGGCAGTATCTATATACATGCAGTATTCAAGTAGAAGTTGTGAATGGAAAGCATTTCTAATGTCTAAAATTAAAGGAACAGTGCTCACTTCAGCTTGGACTTGTGACAGTAACATCTTTCCTCACGCGGGTTAAGTGTAATCAATGGGTGTTATCGCACGATCACTCGATGTTTTGTGATAGTACGGCGCGTCATTACGTTTTTTGACTTATATTGTACAGTAGGAATCACCAAACTTTTAATGTTCTCGCCGTCCAGTCAGGAGTACGTAAACACGATGAAGAAACGCCCAAATTCGAAAACACCGGGCGACAGCCCCAAATCCGTGGCCGATACATTTGTGATAATGAATGAGCGCCCCGTTGACGACATATCCTTGGAATTCTTCTACAAACCGCACACAATAACTCTCCTTGCTGTATCAATAATTGCCGTTATGTACTTTGCGTTTGTCAGGTAAGGAGGCAAGGGAAATCATCTCGCGCAGTTTGTTATGCAAGTAAACCCGCAATTGTCAAAGAGCAAAATGTCATTTGCCGTGGAAAATCGCTCTGTTGAAAGCCGCAAATTCTCCACTTTTCTGAATGTGTATTTTTTAAAATCTAGTCGATTGCTCTGCAAAGGGTGCTAGGTGGCCTTTGTCAGTGACGAACCTACGACAGCACGACCGTGTTATGAAAATATTTCGCGCGGAATGGACGAGTAAGCCAATTACGTTTTCGGGTCATGTTGGTTTCTTTTCAATTATGTAAAAATCTTATTTTCGCCTTGCATTCGGCCACCGGGCGGACACCTGTCAGTCTCTAAATATGCGCTTACTGCAGGCGAGGCGTACGTCGATGAGCGAAGTTTCTCGTATAAATGCAGCGAACATTAGTCCTTCGGGTACTTAATTTTCGTGTGCTATTTTGGAGGCAGAATTGGCCTACTTTTAAACGCGATAAGAGATGAGATATGTTCCGCCTTGTGTTGTCCAGCCGTTGCGACCGTTTTTCCGCAGCATTTTTATCGCCTTTCTGGAATGATTGTTTTGCTTGTTCCTAATAATTTTTTGAATAGTCTTCTGTTTATAAGAGAAGATAACGCCCAGCATTTGCAGGGATGAAGCAAATATTGAAGACAACATCTGGGCCGGAATACTTTGCGTAGTATTTTTCTTCCTAATCGTGTCTGTGCTGGCATTTCCCAACGGGCCATTCACGAGGCCGCATCCTGCGGTATGGCGAATACTTTTCGGATGTTCGGTTCTCTACCTGTTAGCACTGCAGTTCCTCATGTTCCAAAACTACAAAACTATTATGAGTATCTTCTACTGGCTCGATCCAAAGCTAAAGGACTTCCACATAAACATGGATAAGGTAAGCTACTAGCACATAAACGATAAGAAATTCAAAATTCTGAAAGCCATCAAAGCATCTTAATAGACAATTAAGGGGAAATTTTGTCACTCTAGTGGAGCAAAACTAGAGCAGACTTTGTAGATGTTTCTTAGCAAAACTAGACAACATATTGGAATTCTGTAAAAAGATTTTTATTATATATATAACTCTTGAACAAAGCTTGTGAATGTTTGTGAGAACTTTAAAAAAAAACAATTCTTTACAGAATTTTTTCAGTGATGCCTCATTTTTTAATACTCCATGTCCAGACCAAAAGCTTTTGGAATTTTGAAGATAGAATCATGAACCAAACAAAATTTGATTTAGTATGATAATTTATTTTTAAAATATTTTTTTTTTGCAAAAATAGCGCGCTATTGAAAACAAAACGTCCAAAAATTATACAATAATAATGTAGTATAAAAGAATCATTCACAGGTCCACAAAAAGAGTAGTTTTAAATATGCAATCAATATTTTAAGTTAATCCTTTAAATATATGTATGTTATGTTTTTCTTGGCTGGCTTCTTAAACAAAGTTACTGAGTTACTACTTAACATTGTATTTTTTGTTGGATGGTAGATCAAAGTTGGTAAAATCCTAAAGGAAAAAGAAAACCAAAAGGAAAATAGAATAAGGGGGCAGGACATTTAATTTTGAGGCGACTATACAGCGGCGGAGCGGTGTGGTTAACAAAAAAATTATCAAAGATTTGGAAGAAAACTATGAATCGGCAAAGTACGGTTTAATAAATTTTTTAATAAAAACATCCATAACATGTATAACCAACATTAGGACACTAAATGTTGGTGAAGAAAAATGATTTCATCATGAAGGTTCTGCAAATGAATTGCCAGAGTTTGAAACCCATCTTTTGAGGAACTTTCTGCCTACTTTATAAAAACGAATATCAGTTGTTTGTTTGCAGGACAAACGTGGCTATTACCGTTAGTCTGGGTCACCCTCTTAGGGTTTTTGCTACAACAACATAGCTAGGTTTCTGAACGAAGCTTTTTAGTTGTTGATTATCCCTATGGCTCAGTATAAAACTTACTATCCTCAAGCCTAATAAACTGTTGCACTCATATAATTTATTAATGTCTCCTTTATAGCATAAATTGTTTGAAGTCTTCTTACGGATTTGGATGAAACTTTTTAAGAACGATCACTTAAGATCAGAGTGACGAATATACAAATAAAAATTGTTCAGTCGTTTATATTTCGTGAGATATTAAACTTTAAAACTCTGGAAAGTGATAGTTTTCTGTCACGAGTTCTCCATGCTCCAACAATTTTAAAAATAAATGTCCACCCGTGTGAATTCGGGACGGGCCGCAAGTAATTAATATTTATATAAAGATATATCGTATAAAATACAGACACGTAACTGAAAGTTGTGTAAGTAAATATGGGTAAAATTTTATGAATTATTAGTATTGTAAGGTACTTCTGCCCGTTTGGGTGAAAGGAAATTTACATTTTAGTTTTACTATCCTTGAAAAGTTGTTGTTTGTTACGATTTAATTATGGCTTATTACATTTTCATAAGGCTGACGAATATTTTTTATAGGAGTATGGCGTTAACTGTTCTGATATCACGTTAGAACGGATCTGGTCGCACGTTGACGTCTTCGCGTGGGGTCATTTCTTAGGGTGGATGTTCAAAGGCATTTTAATACGGCACATGGGGATTCTTTGGGCTATCTCGATAATGTGGGAAATTACCGAAGTGGCCTTTGCTCACCTACTGCCCAACTTTATTGAGTGTTGGTGGGATGCTCTTATATTAGACGTTTTAATTTGTAACGGGCTGGGAATTTGGTGCGGATTAAAACTATGCAAAATGCTTGAAATGAGGGAATACAAGTGGGCGAGCATCAGGGATATTTCTTCAACAACTGGAAAAATAAAAAGAGCTGTCTTACAATTTACTCCAGAGAGTTGGACACATGTGCGGTGGCTGGATCCAAAATCAACGTACATGCGGTTTGCGGCAGTGTGCCAGCTCGTCATATTTTGGCAGGTATGATCTTCTGATAATTTCGGATGTCATTCAGTAATAAACTTCCATTTACAGATTACGGAACTCAACACTTTTTTTTTAAAGCACATTTTCGAAATGCCGCCAGATCACCCTGTAGTCATAGTAAGGTTGATATTTATCGGACTTTTCGTAGCTCCGTCAGTTAGGTAGGTCATATATCGAAGAATATGGACTCAAAGAATTATTTACGCTATCTTGATAAAATATTATTTCTTTTATACAGACAGTATTACATTTACGTGACGGATACCAGATGCAAGCGTGTAGGAACTCAGTGCTGGGTATATGGGGCCATAATGGTCTCTGAGGCAATTCTTTGTATTAAAAATGGAAAGGAACTCTTTGAACGGACGCAGGCCACCAATATAATCCTGTGGCTCTCAGTACAGGTCATTTTGTCCGTACTATTTGTGTACGGATGCGTTCTGTGGCATAAATATGTGGAGGTACTGTCAAAATTACCAAATGTTTAGTTGTTCTCAACATATTTCTTTTTTCCAGAAATCTGTTGTAGATTCTCGAGATGTATCGCCTGTGAAGAGACCCTTGCATGACATAATAGACTCAGCAATTTTGAGAGGAGACTCAAAAGGTATGTGATTTGCCATGAATCGTTTTGATGCCTTGTATGTAAACGTTTGCTCACATTGGTTTCATTGGTATTCATAGGAGTGGATACTCTTTCGATAGGTACTTTTACACTCTGATATTTACCATTAAGAGGAATTATTTTTTGGGGGCGAAATAATCGATGACTGCAATATGTAATATACATACGTATAACAATATGAGCAGAAAATATGTAATATGTCGTATAAACGTCTCAAAGTGAAGATAATTAACATGAGAAATAAGATTTTTTTATCGATCTGCATAAATTGTAACATTTCATACCGTATATTCTAATTTGGAGCCAATTATCCTCGAGTAGCGTTCCTTCTTCTTGCATCGTCGTAAAGGTTTTAAAACAACTACAAAAATGTAACAACTTTACAAACAAATTATGAACACTTTTAATATTTTTGTTTTTATTGGCCTTCCTTACGTAACTGCATACATTAAATATGCATTCGCGAAGAAAAGAATGTGGCAAAACGGTCCAGCCTTATTTTAAAGCGCTCAAATATAAAGGAATGTTTAATCAGTTATACTTTTAGTTAGATTTTTAGACATACATATGAATATCGTATTGCAGTTATTTGAACGTCGTACCCACTGCTCCCTTTTTTTCGAAATAACTGCACTTTAAGATGTTTGGTATATTTTTTAAAATCCTTTCATAACGTTCTTTATTGTTTACATTATAGACGTGATTCAATGGTTAACGATGCAGACTAGAACCATATAGGCATTCCTCAATTAGAAGTTTTCAGTTTACATTTAAAAATAACCTATAATTAGTAGAATTAATTTTGTTAGGTTAAGAGCCATATGGGCTTCGTCCCCGAACTGCGCTTTAATTAAAGGTTCTTAGGTTAAGCCTGCAACACATTAAATAAAAGAAATGAATGAAAAAATGAAACCATGTAGACTTTTAAGGCAGGATAATAACTTGCCAAATTTTTAGACTTTACAATTGTCTGTTTTAAACTTTTAAAATTTGTTTCAATTTAACGCTTAGTTGGTATAGTAGGACGTGTAGTACTCCAGCTACGAATGTGGTTATTATGAGTAAGCTACTAATTATTTTAAATTGGAAAAACTACGAGGTATTCTTGAAATAGCTATGTACATACATATAAGGCATCATAGATTCTTTTATAAACCATAATATAGAAGCAATTATTATTTTTACTAACTTTGCTCTGAAAAGCTTGGTCAATGGATCTAGAATTAGAAGTATAGTACCTTGTAGCGTAAATGCCGAAGATGGTGGTTTTAAATGTTTGAAATGAAGATATCGTTCACCTTTAATATATTCTTTTGGAGAACCACGAGTGTCAAGGCTGTTCTGGAACAAAACACACAAAAAAGGCAGCTTATAATTTATCAAATTAGACTGTGTAGGATGGTACAAGATTTGTACAAAAATTCCGACAAGTTTTTAAGTAAAATTATTTCGAAAAATATGCAGTGGATTGAAGCCAAATTTAGGTGTAGACAAATATTCGAAAAATTCTTTTTAGAAACTTGCACTGAAGGTGTCAGGAATCGGTATCAAACATTAATTAAATCTTTTGTTAGAATCATTTAACTTACGCCTCTAACAAAAAAAAAAGTAAACAGTAAGAGGCTGTTGTAAATTTATGTAGCTTCGGTAGTTTACAATTCCTTTAGTTTGCTCCATGTAAGTTATTCCTATAGCTTTGTACAAAAATTGTACAAACAGTACATTAAATAACAATAAGCCAATGATTTTCCTATATTTGAATGTCTTCTGAGAAACAAATCCGAGAGAAAAAATCTAAACCTTTTCGAAAGAACCATTTCCGTATTTACAAATTTTATTTTATTTTTTTATTGAATGATGAGAGTTTCTTTATCGTTGTCTTTTTTCTGTTTCCTTTAAGGTCCCACTTATTATGTACATCCAAAAATCATAGCACATGCACATGGAAAATTAAGACCGCGCGAATTAGTTGAAACATCGTATGACATTAAAATAAAAATAGTTTAGGTGTAAAATTATTCTTTATTTTTCTCGGTAGATGACATTTTAGACAGTCGTGTAAAAAGTGCGGTATGTTAAAATCGAATCAACGAATGTCGATGCCGTTGTTTAAAAAAAATATAATTCAAGTGATTTTTCGAGGTAGCTGGAAATAAAACTAGCCTTGCATATAAAGTTTGATTGGAAGCACAATTATGAAATATATTGAAATTAAAATTTAAAATGCTAATTCTTGAATCAGTCTCAGGCGGAAGTTGCAATCCAAAAATATGTATTTACAATTGTATAGTAGAAAACCTATATGAAATGTTTTTTGCGGAAACACAGGTACCTCTGCAAGAGATATGATTGTGAGTAAAGAAACATCGCGTTTAATTTTCTCAAGCATTTTATTTTTGTTTCAAATAAGTAGAACAATTATGGGTTTTTTATGTTTACCGAATTTGTACTAATTTTCCTTTTGCATGTGTTATTTTGTACATTTACTATAATAGTATTTAGAAGATTTTGCGGAATGAGCATAAGCGGTGCTTTTTTTTAATTACCTCTCAGTCAATTATTGTCCAATTTTTAATAATAACAATGTGTAATTCATCTTTCACACTTAGCAAAATTTTCAAATTCGAACACAAAATTAATTTCCTTACAGAAAAAATATAATTAAATTTAATATTTTTTAAGAAGTAGGGTACTGTGAAAAAAATGTGAGCAAAGTTGTTAGGATAATTTAAAACCGATTTATTTAAATCAATGTAAACAGTACAAATTCGTTGTGATATGTTCATTCGTACTTTGCATTTTCGTATTCTTAATTCACAAACAGCATCGCATTTAGCGCATAGGAAAACGATTCAAAAAATTGCTTTTATATTTTTCCGTCGTTTACAATTTATGATATGTTACAATGCTACAATTTATTTATATTTATTTATAACGTTCCTGCCTATCCCATTTCAAGAAAAATTTTGCAGGCATGAGATTTTTTCTGTGGTTAATTTACGACTCTTTTTTTAAAATTTAACCTAAGAATAATTCATTATCAAAATATACGGCTATATTTTATTTCCACATTTTAAAATAATATAATAATAAACTGACAAAAACAATTATTTAAATTTATTTTAGTTCACGAAATATATTCTAGTCGTAATAATATCGCTACAATTTCTATTGTGTCTGTCCATTTGTCCTGGTTTTATTTCTGTAGCGCGTATAGTTTACAATATAGATGTTAAGGGTTCTAAAGGACAACCAATAGTCATACTTTTGAAAAAAATTATAGAGCTTCTTTATAACCCTGATTGGTTTTGTTTGGAAATAAGGTTTTTAAAGGATTGATCTCAATCAACAACATTGAAAGTCATTTATGGCTGGATCAAATGAAGAACATTTCTTCTTGTTCCACCACAAATATTAAATTTCATTAATATTCCACAATTATAATATTTTCTTTATTTATTTTCAATTTCCGTATTTTTTAAGATTTCAGTTTAGAATTGGAGCACTAGTCTCAATCAATTTTGTTTTATTTATTGGTATATGGTCTCGGCATATTTACAAAACAGATAGATACAAATTTCCTTTCGTTTCCGAGAACAAATTATCATTGAGATTTTTTTTGTTTTCTATGGAAGGATTATTTTTTTCAAATTATCAAAACACTAGCCAAATATAATAGGGACAGCACTTAACGCATTTCACGCTTTATAGATATTTAATTAGTTGATCCTCAAAGTGATCAGGCGAATGATGAAAAGATATTTTTAATTACTTTCCTCGTAACAGAATCGCTGAAAAATTCATCGAAGGAAACTAAACATGACTGAAGGATAACTAGGAACTGGAGTGTGCGTATGACTAAAAGACTACCAAATACCGGAGAAAAAGTAGAAAACAATGTAGCGGTGTTTTCACAAATGAATTCATATGAAGCAAATCTAAAAAAGAAAACCGTTTAAATTCTAGTTGTTTTCTTATTTTTAGAAAAATGTACAAATTAAACAAATTGTTTAGGCTTAAGAAATTTTAGGTACGTGTATTCAAATTAAAATTGAGTTCGGCTTCAACGTTTTATATACACATAAGCTTTAAGCCTCAGATGTTTATACTACGGATTGAGTAGAATTGCTGCCTTTATCTTGTTATCTCTTCTCGCTGTGGTAAGAACTGTTAAATGCAATAATGCTACGGCTTACGCTCGAATATTGTTCCATTTTAGTAACTTAGTGTAACTGAAACTGAAAATTAAAGTAAATTTCAAAGGCATTAAAAGACTTTGTTATTTTTGTCGAATTTCTTATTCAAATCAGGGTAAAACAAATGATTAAAGAACAAGTAACCGCATTGAGTGATATGAGAACTTCACTTGTTTAGTACACATATGTATCTACATTTCTTTAATTTTTCATCTTGACAAGCAGAGACGTCGAACAATTCGAAATTACTAGAAAAAAATAGTGCTAATTATAGCCTAATACTTTTTATTTTACAATTTTGAGAATTACTTTGACGCTACTTCAATTGGAATAATAAATTACTAGATACTATTTTTTAATCAAATTTTATTATTCGATTTGGATAATATTCGCACATTATATCACTATTTATCTTGAAAAGCGTTTTTTAATATATTTACACTCCCATAGTATCAGTGATTGTACTTCAAAATGTGTACTTGTAAAATTAATTCAATCAGCTTGTAAGCATGTTGTTTGTAAAAACCTCGCAATTCATGTGTTTAAGGTCATTATAAAAATTCTTGTAACAATTGCCCACTAAGGAAATAAGTTTTGTTATATTATCCCAGAATCAATAGAATTTTCACTTAAAATTAAGAGAACAGTTATTCGCGGCAACCAAAGATATGTTGATTATTTTAGTTTTAAACTCATTATTTGCGTACATTAAATAGATGTTTGGGTACATATTATAATTGAAAAATTAATATTAAAAAAAACAACCAAGTGTTACAATGGTAGCTTGTGAAGTAAAGAAATAACAAATATACTCGTTCAGGGCAGTATATTTGAAAATAAAGTCATTTTAAAAACCATAAATTGTGTTCAATTTTCTTTCTTTGTTGTAAAATATAAATACTTTAAGAATCATTCAGTGTGTCGTTATTCCATTTCAATTTCTTTTGCCAGCGCCGTAACTCTTTCCTGGAGAACATCCTTCATTCCAGGCTCTAAACTGAGGATTTGAACAGCTTCCTGGAGCAATTGCATTGATTCCATGAGTTTTTCCTGAAAATATTTATGTTTTTAGTAATTACATTCCATGCTTTCCTTGAGTTTTGGCTACATATTTGGCATTAGGGGTAATCATGGTTTGTTGTATATCATATTACATCGTCGCACTGAGTGCAGAATTTCAAAACACCTCTAAGTAATAAACATACAGATACGAAATCTTACATAATTGCAATATCATTTTTGTTAAGAAGTAACTAAATATGTAATTCATTGTTTTTTGCAAGCTATTGTAATTTATTTTCGAATACCCAAATAGGAAAAGTAGTGCCTTTGCGTAGGAGTAGATTTCTTCGTTTGTGTCCTTGTACTAGCGATAAACACACAACTGTTACTGTAAATTATGAATGAATTATTAGTAGAATCTAAAACTAATGTTTTAATGTAGTAATCATTATTTTCCCATTACGCAATTATTTTTCAATATTCTATCATTTTAATCATTAAACTAGTTTTTTATAGTTCTTACTTGCGCTGCTTCCTTTGTTATCAGTTGGGCATTGTATTCCCGTTTTGTTTGCACCGCCAGCACTTCCTGTAAGTCTAGAAGTAAGGTGCCTCGGAAATGACCCCACCCGGGTTCAAATAACTCAGCAATTTCCAGCATTTCTAGGCAGAGATCTATTTTACGTTGAACGGCAGTATCTGAAAGTTCTGTTGTCGAAAAGTGATCAACGGTTAATCTGATCACACTTGTAAAGCAACCAAATCTTACCTGAAAGGAAGAATCCTTTCACGTTGCCATAAAGCTGTGTCAAGGCGTACTTAATTTGCAGAACATGAGTGTTTTTTTCATGAAGCGTATCTTGGTACCTAATGAGAAATTCCTCAAGAGCTACTGGGTTCGTTCTGTCCAGTGTCTCAGCTTCCTTTTGTAAAGCAGCATTGCCCCAAGATATTTGCTTGGCTGGGATTTCATGGGGACACAACTGGCATCTCCAGACCGCGGAGTTATCCAGAGGATCTGTTGATATGACCTTTAATAATTCGAAGTTTACAAACGTTTTAATTCAGTAGACCCCGTGTACCTTTCCAATTTTGCAGTTTGAGCAGCAAATAGCCCCAGCGAAGCTGTTAAGCTCAGTGGGGTCTTTGCATCTACTGCAGCAGCAATCGAAGCACTTGCTCTGCTTCAAGTGCTCCCTCCTCATCAGGGTGCTCTTGAGGGACTGGGTGTATGTCGTCGTTATGAGAGCACCCTTCGGAATGTCCACAGTGGCTACCACCAAAATTTCCATGTTGTCGTCGAATAAGTGCCGAGTGTTTGGGATGCACTCGTGGGATATCATGGCCGCAGAGAGGTACAAAGCCCGGAGTTTGCTCGCTTGGTGTCGAACCTCAAAGGTGTTCGTGTCCAGGATGGCTGCTATTCTTAATATTTCCCTTTCGTCGAAATCTGTAATGTTTAATATCGTATGGATGAAGGTGACTAGGTTCGCTTTCAGGACCTTGTACACGGGTGTATCTATTCGTTCGTCCAAATGATCCTCCAGTTCTGATATTTTTTTGAACATTTCTGGTTTCTCCAATTTAAGGAGCATGCACCTCAGGGGAACAATTGCGCAATAAGCAGGCTCCCGCTTCTGATCGGCACTGTGCTTAATGGAGCACACGAATTTTTTGTCAGTCATCAGTTTGCACTCACTTCTGTGGTGTTTTGAAGTTTCGCATTGAGGACCACACAGCGGCCAGGTGCATTTACTGCATTTGTAGAAATCGGCCTGACCAGGCTGCAGCGCCAATAAATTATTGCATCCTAGGCATATCGGAGCCGACAAAGTCTTGGGTCCAGCAAGGATGGGAAATTCGCGTAAAATAATTTCTCCTTTTTTAATGTCTCTAGTTGCGACCAAGTATCTGCCCAATATCTGATTCCTGTTAATCTGCAACAAAATACACAAAACTTAAAATAAAACGCATTCATACGATATTTTTCTTAAAAGAAAGGGTTGCCTAAACTTTTTTGAAGCTTTGGATATCAATTAATTATCATGTCATTATTAAATTTAAAAAAAAAATAATTTTATGAAAACAATTCCGAAATAGCTGAGATATAACCCTTTTGTTACGCCACGCCGTAGATTGCGTATCAACACATTCTAAGGCTGTAATTTCCATCATACTGATCTGAACTAATTAATTATTACAGATCCCGAAAAAGCAAAATTATGCAAGGAAGTTGCGAAATGGAATCATTAATATACTAAAGAAATTACTAACTTTAGTTTATATGTGATTTGAATTTTTCAAAAATTTACTCATTTCGTAGCTTATATTTTAATTTAATATAATATTCTAGATCTAGCCCTTTGCAGGGCAACGATGAGTCTCACTGACCACGCTACTTACATCAACTTTAACAGTGAGTCACGGCCACTCTCTTAAATTATATAAACAAATTGCGTTAATTTCAAACTTGGTTTTACTTACTGTTGCATTATTTACATTAACGAACTTCTAATTTTCAATTTCACTGCATGATCTTATTTTATTTTTCTTTAAAATTGTCGTGGAAGCGGTGGCTCCTCCATGGAAGGCTTTAAATCTTTCGGAATAGATACTCTAGTCATGGACACTCTAATCTGAAACCTTCAAATAAATCCAGCAACTGAACTGAAGGCAGGAATAAATAATGATGATGTGGAAAACTTCCTACGAGAAATTCGCAGTTGTCCCCTTACGTAATAATTGAAGACAAGAACTAGCAAACACCAAGGCAGCAAGACAACACTAATCAAGTTGCAGTGCCATTGTTACCTAATGCAGCAGCTTCATTTTTACCGAGAACATAAGGAATTTAGTACCCTTGGGTATTGAACTATGAAACTAATTCGTTTATTTGTGGACTGGACGTTTTCCCGTGTGCACTGACCTCAAAACACTTGCACTGCGCCTTGTGACCTTTCCTCCAGTGCTCTTTCTGATGTTCTTTGCCACAGTACACCACATTCCTGCATCCACCGCATTTCAGGGTAGACTTAGTCCCGCAGATCGGACAATGGAGAGGAGTCGTCATATTGAGGGTTGAAAAGAACGTTGGTAATTCTTGAAACACGAAACAGCAGTTACGTGGCGTTGCAAAATAACCTGACTTCGTTGTGATATCGAAGAAGCAGCTCAATGAAATCTTTCATGTTCTCACTAAATTTAGACGAGTGTTTAAAATAGAAAAGTTCTCACATGAATAAGTGAACGAAGTAAACTGAAAAACTCAGGAGGCGTTTTCACTGTCGGATGAACTGAAGGGAAATCTTCTACTCATTGGAGTACAAACATTTGCTTTAGTGCTAAGTAAGAAGCAGAGGAAGTAGTGAATGCAAAGAGAGATCACTTTTCAATTACTGTGGGGATTTGAAAGATATAGTTGCGCTTATTACACGAACGTTTGGACTGTGATAGAGCAAAGACGAAAACATCTATTAAAATAGGTTGCCCAATTGGAATAGTATCCAAACGGCATCCAAAAATTGCGAATAGATGGTAAAAACAATAAGTAGTAAGATTTTGTCAGGATAGAACAAAGCATAGAAAAATGAAATGTAATTGTAAATTTAATTCTATTTTCATATGCAGTTATCTTATAAATGAGCCGTCGAAAATCACAGTGACGTAAGTTAACTTTCAATATGAATATGGTATCTTAATAGGATAATGAATAAGTGATATGATTTTAATTTTAACTCAGTATGCAAAAATTGGTGACTTGTGCCACTATGATTCTCAACAGCTCAAATCTTTCATATTATATGTTGCTTCATATGACTGTAGATAATACAGATTTTAATTCCTAACACAGCGATGTTAAGAAACATGTGATGATGCCTTGTTTTCAGATTCAACCCTAAGAATAAATCTAGTTATTTAGAATAAAAAAATGAAGGAAATATATGGTGCAAATCATAAGCATAAAAATACCAGCCATTTTAGAGAAAACACAATATTTATTAATATGAAATCAGTCTTTTTGTTAATTTACAATAATTCTTTTTTTGTAAATCTGCTTCGTTACAATTTCCAAGTGGGAGAATACATTTTTGGGAAACGAGTGAAGTGGTTATATACCTAAACAGTTCTTTTTTTGCTTTTAATTATTTTTGTTTTACTTTCAAACATCCATTAATAAAAATCTTTTGCATTAAAATCCTAATGCCTGGAATTAAGAAATATCGTGTATAAATCAGTATAGCTGTTTTATCAATCATATAGGGTTGTTTTATAAATTTTAGACTTTTCGGGAAATGGAAATTTTAAAGTTTCCCCCTTTTTTTGTAAAAGAAACTAGAACAACTAGGAGGGAAACTGTACTAAAAAACCGATATATTATCTTCATTTGCACAGGATGAAAAGCTGATCACTTACCTCCAGTTTGCACAATGTAGTTTCGGTTTTGAAGACCTTATTTATTAAGAATGTGCATATCTATTCTGTAATGAAAGCACTTTTACTAATGGATGGCTGAAGTAAATAAGGCAGGCTTTTAAATTTCACATTCTTCAATATTTTTTGCTTATATAAATATAATTTAAATTTTTATTTTATAATTGATTACTCGACGTAGAAATATTAAAAAAAAATGTTATAAATAAAACATATGCCTCGGCCGTTCCACTCCCGGACGACGTTATTCTTGAGTACAAAGTCTGGAAAAAAAGAAGTAGCGTGTTGGGGGGTTCTGGGTGGAATGGAACGAATGGGTGTTTTCGATTTTGTTAGTGATTTCTTTTTAAGTCGTTAAAAAGGAACAAATCTAGACTCGAATGCTTCCGAAAGCAATTTACAGTCTAAATCTCAAAAATTGAATGGAAGAAGCCGACTATCAGCACAATTGCTTACCAGCTACTCATACATCTAAGATTCAATAAATTATTCATGAATAAAAAATTATCCTAACAGCGAAACTAATCAAAAATTAAGTCCAGGAAAACCGAACAACGGAAGGATCGCCAGCTTGACTTAGTTTTGCTTATTCTCGAAGTGGTGATAGTGGTGATGGATATGCTCGTGGACGTAGCGGTGCACCATTGAGGAGGATGAGTTCGAGTTGCCGTTGTTGCTGTTGCCGGGCTCGTTGTTAGTGCCGCCTCCTCCACCGCTGTCGCCACACTCAGTGCCACCCCCGATCGCACTGCCGTCGAGTGTTGATGGCAAGGTCTCCTCATCCGAAGTCGGATGGATAAGGTTCTCACACTCGATTGGATCGATAATGTCCACGGGGATCAGAACGCTGGCAGCGAACTTGTTGCTAGCCTCAGTCTTGTCGGAATCTCCAGGTACTATCGGGACAATCCCTTGATTGCGACGCTGCAACTTTTGGTGATGAATGTGGTGATGCAGTCGCCGAATATTGTCTTTGCCGCTATTGTTGACGACGTTACAGTCCTGGACTTTCTTAGGTGTGGGCGTGTCCAGTTTAGCATGCAAAAGGTTGTCGTAGTTTTTCACGTCCTTCTTGCATTTGCTCTCGTCACCCACGTACTTCAGCGCCTTCAAATCATTCGCCTTTAGCACGGTCTGGTCGCGCTCGCTGAGCCATTTCTCAACATGGTCAATGGTTCGACTGAGTTTTTCCTCAGCGCTTAAGTGGGGATTGAGAGCGTTCAACAGGCCGGTGTTGAGTTTAGTGTGACCATGGTTTGAATTTAGCCTCTGGTATCCGTGAAACTGCGGCGAGTTCTGTTGACTGTGGTAGCCGTTTTTCAGCAATTTGCTGCTCTTCGCAATATTACTACTATTTACATAAATTTTTGGTGAATTTACAAGGGATTGATGTTGCTGCTGGTTAGGAACTAGATTTTGTGGATTGTTGCTGTTATTTACCGATGAACAAATTGTTGCGTGTAGAAATGAATCATAGCCACACAAATTCGTTTTTGGATGAGCAATTCCATTGTTTTGAGCTAAGATTGCCGGATTGATTGCCATTTGCTGGTGGTAAATTGGAACGTGATGTGATGTCTGTGAGTAGTTCTCATCAACCGCTTTCTGTGCTATGGCTGTAGTATTTGAACGTTGTCTATGGCGAGCTGGGCTGATGTTTGGTTGGGGTTTTCTAAAATGCACAAAAACAATTAACTAAAAGAATTGGCGTCAGAACTGTAGATTTTATGCAATAAGAGTAATTCTTTAATTTAGCATCGTTGAATGATTCAATGATAATTACAGTTGAATAAATTTGAACTAATAATCTAGGTAGGCATAGTTTCTTCTTACCCGTTTGACTGAAAACACAGTCTATTTTTCTCCATACTCTCTCTAATTATATCGATAAGGTCATTCCGCTTGAGGGCATTATTCCAGCATTCGGTTGCAGGTACAGCATGTCCATCAGATTCGTCTGCAGCCATTCTTCTAGATCTAACCTTCCAGCAGCTCTCATTTCCAACCGATAGGCTGCGTTGACGGGATTCGAAACACTGTTCTTGATACTAAATTATAGCAAAATACAAAGTAATGGTTAAGTGAAGATCAAATGCTCTTAGAGTTGTAATAATAAAAGCAATAAGCGGCTGGAAGAAAACAATAATAACAGCGGTCAAACTCAATCACAAATTAATACTATTCGTTTACTTTTAGGAGAATTGGATAATCTTCTTTCTGCTATTAACTGCTTCTTTTGTTTATGCAAAACAAAAGGAGATTTACTTAGATTCGTAATGTATTATGAATAACGCACAGCAAAGATTTGAAATTACAATTTTGAATCTTAGATAATAGAGTAAAAAAAATTTCTTGATGGTTAGTGTGTTCATTTAAGTAGTTGTGATTTCAGTGCAGATGGGCATTATGATGCAGAGGGAAAAAGAACATATCTTATAAATTTGAACTGGTTAAGTTTTGAATAAAATCTTTAACTTTTATAAAAGGCTTTGCTTTGACAAGAAGTTTAAATGAAACAGTATAAAAAAATATGTTTAATGTAAAAATTCATAAAATTCGGAAACCACTCCTAAAACCATTTTAGAGTACATTACTGAAAACTTCGGGCTCGAAAACCGCTGAGATCGAGTGGTATTCGGCTCCCATTTTCTTGCCCCTATAGTGCCGTCTTGCTCTCTCTAATCTATTAAAAAATCTTCCATATGTAATAAAAAGAAATTTGGTCGCTCACATACAGGGCTTTTACACGTTGTGTCGCATCTTTTACTCTATTATCTAACTTTTGAATTGAGTTTTAATAAGAAATCAAGCAATCCTGTTAATATTCACCAATGCTACCATATTTTTTCCTACTTAAAGCGGTACAAAAAGTGTTTTGGTGGAACGAGCAGCAATCTGACGTGCGCAAACAGCATCCTAATTAAACTATATGAGGTTTTTTTAAGTCAAAATGCAACATTGCAAATATTTGTAATAACATTTGTTTAAAGTATTAAGCATTTAAGGATATTACTAGTTCTATTAAATTGTTTAAAGATTCCGTTCAATAAAAAATTGCACAATGATTTGAATGTGCAAAAAGCGCAACTATTTTTTTTAAAAATATTTACCTTCTGCTTGCGGTTTTTCCGCAAAATTTTTGCTCTAATGGCTGCTTGCTTCAAATACTGGTGATGATTTTTCTGCGCTGCATAAAACGATCCCTGAGCACACTCCTGGCATTCCTCCAAATCTACCTTTCGAGATTCTTTCGGGCAACATTTTATGTTTGCTACACTTTCGTAGATATTTTCCACTGCTGTTTGAATCTTACAATTACTCGCGGCTTGTACTGCCATCTGTTTACCCAATATTTCCGAGTCATCAAATAGCTTGGATGCTGCAACGGGAGATTGAGTCATTCGAGTTTCAGAGCAACAGGGTTTGCTGGTTGCTTCCACGATGAGTTTATTGGATCTGCTGGATGCTGCGGCTTTCTTATCGTTCGAAGCATCCCTTTCACTGCCGCTATTGCCCTCGTCCTCCTCGTCCTCAGATTTAATTAGTTTTCTCGGTCGATATCGATGCTGTTTTCTAGTGTGGTGCTGCCCAGTTGTGGATGTGTGCACTTTTTTATGCTTTCCCGCCGATTTTGCTTTTCCTTCCGGCGATACGGTAAGGCGCACGTTGATAGTTTTGCTACCACAATGTGGCACAACCACGTTTTTGCCTATCGACTCATAGATTGTGTAAACGATGCCTACGATATCGTCCTTCGTTATCTTATTGTGATGGCCATCGAGGTCATAGAACGTGAAGGAGAATTGCAATGGTTGCGAAGATTTCCCACCCTCTACTGACACATCGCAAGTGAATTCCTGTAATAAGAGGAAGTTTAATAAAAAATTTCGTTTAAAGGTCTCATTGTTTCTACAAAGTTTCTTTGCGAATTTAGTGTACGAAATGAAATGAACATGACGTTTATGTTAGGTTCGTAAGACTTATTAGAAGAAAATCGATACGTTGTTATTTTTTGAAGTTGCATAGGAAAGAAATTGTGCTATGTGTAAATTATTTATATTTGTATTTTATAATATCTATTATTTTTCTCAATTTGTGTAATTTGTTCGAAGATTTTGTTTATGTTATTTCTTTGTTTGTTGAAGAAGTAATAAAAATTATAAAGACAACTACATTACTCCTTTTTAATAAAAAAAACAATTCACCTCTAAATGCATTCGTTCATCATGTTTTTGATGATGAGGTCCATCAATTCCATTACTTGTCTCTGAATTCTTAGGCTGATCTTTGTGGACATCGTGTTGCAGTTGGTTGTTTTGCTGTTGCTGAATATTTTCGTTATTCTGCTGTCGACTTTGGTTGTGATGTTGTTGTTGAGACCTTGATTTTGTTGACGTTGGAATTATGTTTAAGGGTGATTTTCTCTGGGATGTTACCTCGCGATCACTTACAAGAAGTAAATCTGGCGGAGCGCTGCAGGAAGATGGCGCTCGGATCGGATAGATCAATTCTTCAGAATCCGTTGTACATTCCTGGAGAACTAAGAATAGATCCAATTTATTTGGTCGACTCAATACAAGACAATAGATCGTCTAGCAATTTAGTTAAAAGTATGATATTTATCGATTAATTGGGAAATTTGCGCCGATCTTTTTAAAAATGTAGTGGGTTTGTTAACACACTTTAGCAATGATATTAAATTCTAGGGAAATATGGCGTTCCCAAAGTAGAGGAGTTATCAGTTTGTAGAACAAACGATGTAGACATTTTGAGCAACGACTGCAAATAAATATTTATTAAGCAAAAAAAAAACGTTGGAAATTCTCCAGGAAGAGTTGGAATAATCTCTTCATGGAGTTTAAAAGTCTTGTAGAATATATGTATGTATGTACAACAAGGAAGAATGGGATCATATAATAAAAGTTTAAATTGTTCCTTTCCTTGTAGTGTAACATACGGGCCTTTTCAACTTATCCCACTTAACAAAGAGATCCTATAATAGCTTATATTAAGAGTCCAACAATTTAGTTACGAAATTAACGACCAATAAAGAAAATTGCATAACTTAGGTTTTAAATGTGTGTTTAATTTGTACGTCTATCGATGTACATTACATGATATATGTTATCTTTGTAGAAATATGTTCCTGCTTCTGAGGTGAAATATACAATTACGCAAAAAATGTACTTATATCTTCTGTATAAAGAGCCGCCAGGTGGGTAGTGACAATTATCTTTCTTGTTAACTTCAGTTTTTTAAAGGAAAAAGATGGTCCACAGCAATTTTGCAACGTTCACGTCACAAGCGCAGCCAAACCTAAGAACTTTCAAGGCAGAAGATCTTGCGTGTCTATCTACAGATTCACAACTTTATTGCTTGCTTCTAGAAACCTCTCCCTTGTTCCCGGCTGATCTCAACGATCAGCAGTCGGCGCCTTTTAATCGTTTTAAACTGTTGATTTTTCGCTTATATTTCTTCGACTTCCACGAGCAGTTTTTTTCGCGCGCGTGTTAAACATATTTTAGAACGAGCAAAAGACGCCGCCACCAGCAGACAACAGAAACAGCTTTGGTGGACGCGGACAAAGTTCGCTCAGTCAAGCGAGAGAGAAAAAATATGAATCGGCTCCACCGAACTGATATTTCGACCTCAGCAGACTCCCCAGTTGTTGCAGGGTTCTAAGATCACCCAGCCCCTTCGGAGGCCCAATGTCCCTGTATATGCTAACCGGAGACTAACAATTTTTGAGGGAAGTCGTACTTATTTATGGCCAACAGGTGTGGAGCGTAACTTTTTGGAGGGAGCGCGTTCAAGGCGTTTTATGTAATCGGAAATATGTCGGCAATTTAGCGAGATTTCTCTGCGGCTGCGGCCCGTTTTTAAGATCCGTCGCTGAAAGCTGAGAAGTCTCGTTCATTCACAGCCCACTGGATCGCTACAAGCGCAGTCACAATTTAAGTGCGCCATATGACGCCCTTGTGGCGGCGTCGCCGGCGGCTTCTTTCAACTCTGCAACAGGTTGGAAAAATTAATTACCTCCGGCTTAAGTAGAACTTAACACATCGCGGGCTCTGTGAAGTTTATGCGATTTTTAATTTTCTCCCGATATTTTCCCCTAGCTTTTTCTTGAAGCTTCAGGTTTCGCCGCTCAATCGGTAATCAGCGATATAATCAAGGTCTCCGATCAACTAATTGTGGAATTTAATTGTAAATTTGGATGCTCTATAAATTAATCAAACCGTCACGAAGAAATGTTTTTTTATGTTGAGAATACATTAGCACATTGTATTGCACGCCTTTTTAGGGAGCTTCAATAATGGTTTAATGGCATGGTACTCCCACATCTGCCTTCAAATTTACCTGAACAAAACTTTTTCTCATCTATTAATTCATTGTAAGTATTTACTACATATTGGATTTTCTTAATGTGATTACTTATTAGCTGATCCTGCAACTTTGTCTGCATGACATACTACATATGTATACGTATGTATTGTCAATAAAAATGTTGAGATTCAGTTCACAATTCAAAATGGACTGTTGGCTTTTGTGCGAGAGTAGTAAGCGAACCATAAATAGTATATTATTCTCTTATTGCATACAGGTGTCTTCCTGTGGCCACATTGTGATTAGATATTACATCGCTTAAAAAATCACTGGACAAAGAAATAAAAAGATTTTGATATCTCTAGTAATTTGTGCGTGATGTGCGTGCAGCACAAAGGCGAATTACGATTTTATTTATGTATATTATTATTTACATATAAGATAAACTTAAAAATGTACCAAAGCAACGCAACATGCACTAAAAGTATTTTCAATGTTGACAATTGATCGGAACGGTTACCCCTATGAAAGGCACAAACTGGACTAGAACATTTGCGCTATATATTATAATTAGTTGACTGCATATCTCACGAATCCAAAAAATTTTTTTCGCTATACGAAACGTCATATTTACTTTATGACATACACACACATTCAATTGAATCAGCCTAGTCTCAGGCTAGGCCAAATTTGTAACTTGGCCTACTCTAAGCCAAAGTCCCGATGACAATGGTTCGCATAAATGTAATCATTGTATTATACTCCGACTGCCGACTGAATGCTTTAAATGTATAAGTGATCGAAGTAGCAGAAGAACATGTTGTGCGTCGTCCTTTTCAACTGAGCAAACACAAATTCAGTGACACACTGAAACTTCCTAGTTGATCATTCTGCTTTTGCATATTCGATGATAAACTGGATAATAGGGCAGGAAAATAAAAGGAGTTCCTCCAAGCTATTAATCAATTGACATTCACGAACCAAACATGACTCTTTGTTAAATAAGTGTCATTATTTTGTAGTTTTCAATAGCATAAACTTCATGTCAAATAAAAACGTTGATTTCATTCGCGCCAACTTTAAACAGGGGCAACACAAGTGAATATTATTTTGTGCTTTTTAAAGCTTCTCTTTATTTTGAAAGGGGTTAAACGTTTTTTTTAAAGAAAAATTCTGTTTTGTGTTAATATCCGTTCCAAACAAATTTGCTTTCGCCATATTATAGGGCAAGAAGCGATACAGCAAAAGGTATGAGAACATGAAGCGAATTATCAAAGAGATTCGTTCAAAACGGTCATCCACACCAAAAAATTGGGAACAAGGGGTAAATTCTATTGGATTTATTTTGCTGGCTTTCATTTTACCGCTTCTGCTGCACCTGAGAGTAAGCGGGGGCAAGTGAGCCGGGCAAATCCCTCTCAACCAATTTTTACGTTTTTTGAAAGAACAACTCTGGGACTAACAAATCCAGGGAATGCACGAAATCCAAATTGCACCTGCCATTCGCGCCGGCTGCAGATCAAAGAGAATTTTCAATTTCGTAAAGGGAATGCTTTCGTTTTCCCCTAAATGCCGATCACTTTTCATCTTTCCCTGAGCGACTTTTCATGTCGCTCGAGTAGGCACTAAAAATAAAGTGAATCGGGGGGAAAGCCGGTTGACAGAACTTTCAATGAATAAAATATCCGCGTCTATCACCGGAACGTGTACGGTCGAGACATATCAAACTTTTTGCAGGAAAGAACTCTGGAAAGTTGCTTTTACGGTCTGGCTTGCTGCCCAGTATTGTAAGAAGTTTTTCACGGCTTTGGAAGAGCTGGTAATTTGCTCGTAGTCTCACGGCGGTTCTCCGCTGATATCGGTGGGGATTTTGTAACTTGTACTGTCAGGTTTCCATAAGATGAATGGGATTGACCTTCATAAGGAATTATATTTAAGAAACCATTATTATAGTAACTCTATGAATTATTTTAATAAAAAAAAGCGGCCAAGATCGCATGTCGAGGCATACTTGTGTGGGACTCCGTAGCTGACTACAACCGATTAAATGCGAATTATTCAATGCTAAATAAAATAATAATGTATGTACATAGGCACTGTGTATTTATGTATGCATGAATATATACCCATATGTATGTTGCGCGTACACATACAAACGCGTCCGCGGTTTTGTTTGAGTCTAAATAAGCATAAGTCGTGTTATTTTTAAAAGGAATTTCAGTATACGTGCTAGTATTCTAGACTTTCTCAGATTTTTCGGAAAATTGTGTTTAGAGTGATATCGTGGCGAACACAAAACTAGTCGGAAATGACCACTTTCGAGTCGAAAAGGCTGCAATATGAATAATTCATTCATTTTACTATAGTCTACCTACACGGCGCTCTGACGTCTTCAAAATCGATACACAGAAATTCTAAAATTCCGGTAAGTTTAATTTGACGCTGAAGGACCCAACATAAGTTTGCAATAAAATCACGTGCTCTGAAAATACATTTATTAATTGGAGGCTAACGAAGACTCCAACGTCCAACTATACGTTAATAAATCCGCAGGACAATGAACTATCAATCGAAAAAAGCAAAGTAGATCAGCAATAAAAATGTAATAAATTAAACTAAAAATTCCGCAGCGGCAATGACATGATCCTAGACATGCATGCAGTCATCGCTTGTGTAACCAATTAGTCTAGATGGTTCCGTTATTTTTAACATAAGAAACTACTAAAGTAATCTCGAGAAAACAGGAATACCCACACCGGATCCATTGGGAATTTGCATACGGATGGACGATGGACCCACAGCAATGAGCAGTGTCAATCCAGGGAAAGTTCGTTTAAAGAGCTCGGCGCCAAACTTGACTGCATCTCTGAATGCAATTAAAACGTGGGCGTTTGGTAGAGAAATTTAAATATTTGACTCCTGCCTGAGCCATTTTCCCACAACTGAGAGAACCCACTGGTTTCCAAGTTGAAGAAAAGGCATGAAGATGCAAGACAAACCAAGTGGAGGCCGTAGAGGCGACCAGCACGCTGACGAAACAAGAAGATGTCTGAAGACGAAGACGCAACTAAACAGAATTGCATGTATTTTCTAATTACGTTACCAGATAACTGCGAGGCGCACTTTAATGTCGTAAAAGAGACGCCGCCGCCTCTGCCGAAAACCTTATGGTACCGAGGGGGGTTAACACCATAGGTGCGATAAAGTGTGGAAATTTCAAAACATACTTGATACTTGATACTTTGAAAGAAAGGCCTACCGAAGTCATACACTTTGGAGCAGCCGATATATCGTTCGATCAGAGAACTAATAAATAACCCATCGACAAATTCGCTGTCACCTTTTCGATGCGAAACTAATGGACGTATTAAAAGGGAACTTGCTGTGTAGAGGATAACACAAAAGCTTTAAAGGGAAAAATGCTTACAGAAT
Organism: Tolmerus cingulatus; assembly: GCA_959613345.1. NCBI lineage: Eukaryota > Metazoa > Arthropoda > Insecta > Diptera > Asilidae > Tolmerus > Tolmerus cingulatus. Next base: position 73,071,348 of record OY390707.1, on the reverse strand, counting down.
ATTCTACTTGTTTCCCTGCTCATTCGTTTGTTCAAGTCCTTATGCAAAACAGAATGCATGTCTTCAACGCAACTAACGCACTCACCTAATGTTTAAATTCTGATTCCCTCCCTCTGCGTGGTATATGTACTTATTGCACCAAATATTTTCTTATTGACATAATCTTCGCTTGCCGAAATAGAGATTTTGAACTCATGCTCACGCGTGAAAAACATTGCATAGATACCTTCTTCATATCATTGGTTTTACAGCTTGGTCTTTTTGAAGGGTAGCTCCGTTTTTTATGTAGATATCCATTCGATATGAGCAACACCGTCATTAACCATTCCTCTTTGCAAGAGATCAAACGATCGATAGATACGACTTCATAATAATTGTCGCTATCAAGCTTCATAAAACGGCTTCGGCCCTCATAAGGCTAGATTATGGAATTATAACTTAGTTTGAATTTTTATGTACGCCAGCCCCCATCGTTATTTTTGTTTAGATACATGAAAAGAGTAATTGGCATCAGACCATGCTCCACGAATGCAAAATACACAAGAGAGCACTCATAAAAATCAAATGGAAAGCACAAACCCTTATTTTTGTGAAAGTTTAGCCTTTTTAAACATGAGCTCAAATTTCTCTATACCTCGATTTTTGATTAAAGATGCTTTCCTCTTGACAATATCCGAAACCAGGGGCAATAAACAAAATTATTCAATTTTCAAGTCTATGACAAATTCTTTTGACCATCCATAAAGCCTAATGGAAAAGATGCTTTTTTTACCAGCAAACGCAACAACATCCAAGAAGACCTGCTAGTGCCATGTCATCTAGTCAAGGAGATAACAGCCTTTCTCGCTCAGATGCCCGCCACACGCTTTTATCTTTTTTTCCACAATGACTAAGAAAAATACGAAAATATAGTGGACGTTATAAGATATATCCCAGGGAGGGGATACTCTAAATTTTCTTAAAATGAATTTCTTCTTTAGGTTGTCAAAGAATATTCACTAAAATATGAAAAATGAAAAAACCAACAGTCAGGGCACTAGAGCGCAGTTGCTTTTCTGCTCATTTATTTAGGAAACCTCCTACTTTTCAGAATTGCATGGTTATTTTCTTAATTAAATGGATTATCTTGAGAAGAGATCTTTTGTCTACTGACAACTAAGTTTTAACATTTTTTAAATAGATTATCTCCTGAAGAAGGTTACTTTCTTTGTATTCCTAGCAGAACATATTTTATATATGTATATACCTACTAAAATTCAAATCACTTATTAAGAAGCGAACAATATTGCAACGAGTTCCATTTCCTTTGGATCCTTGACCGAATCCGATTTATTGATGGCCCCTTGCTAATTATAGATAGAGCGAGTTGTTGCAGTGTGTTCAGGTGATTAATGCCAATATTGCATTTGATGTGATGCAATATTGATTACTCACCTGGCGGACTGTGGGTAATTATATTCAGCTGATTAACATGCTGCGGATTCTTCGGCAGACACCGCTCAGTTTATGTCAATTAGCTCAGAATTTTAATCAAACATTTATCTGAAGCCGTAAGGGACAAATTATAAATTTTTAGTGGATGTTGCAATATTATGTATCGCGAAAAAAACGTATATATTTTCTTTTTTGCCAGTTGATTGAAAACCATGTAAAATTGTGAATGATGGGATAGCATCTTTCGTCTTAACCAGTGTAACTTTAAATTATGCACTCAAAATATTACCTTTTTTTTCAGGTTTCTTAAAGTATAAATTGCACTCGAGAACATTTGAAAAGTCGGTAAGTGTTTGTTCTCTTCGGAGCCAAACATTTCGGACACATCGCAATGTCGTGCCAACTTCAAAAATTGTATATTTGGCTTACGATCGCTGAAAAAGGCAAATCACACCACATTTTGAGTCATATAAAAAACTACTCGATATCAACTTAAAACCAAAAATATTTTAGGCGGGTAGTGAACGTAATCGTCTATGTACATGTGATGCTTCATTAAACAAAACCGGCAAAAAAACGAGACTACTTTTGCCAATCAGACTCCAGGAGTGTCCTAGAAGTTATTAGGATTCTACTGAATGTTAAAATAGTAAGTGTTAACTCACTGAAAGTCTACAAATGTTCTATAAGGCAGCAAAGTCTTACTGTTTACAAAGTTAACAGGCTCACAAAATTTTTATATACTTAAGTCCCAACGTAAGCGAATCGTATGTTGTGTAAAAAATTGCTATCGGACATGAATATTTTTAAATCATCTGGATGTAATGAATACCATCGATCGCGCCAATACATATTGTTTTAGGGTCGTCTAAAGTGTTCTCTTTCGTGTCAGATAAGTCCCATTTCCTACGGGCATTTTTAATGTTTTCATCTCAAACGAACTTGATTTCGTCGCTTTGAAATGGTTAAAGTCTATAATTATTATTATTATAGACAGGGAAATAGGCGAGGCAGATTTATTATGGAAAGAGGGGACGATATGGTGAATTCTGTCATTCTGGAAATGATATTTTATCTATGCCACCTCCGAAATTATTAGATTGAACTACGGAAACGGGTCGGCAATTTTAAATATGAAGAAATCTTGTAAATGGAAGAGATACACTTTTCAACGAGTGACATGGAGGCATTTCCCGACAAAAATTTGCAAAAGTTCCAGTGGCTGACTTTAGGGTCAAACAATTAAAACGCGTTATTTTGTATTATATTTTTCACAGAGAACTGTGCAAAAAGCAGTCTCTTAACTCATTACTAAACAGATAGGTGTTGATAAAGTAGAATTTTTATACGCATAAATTAATGTGAAAACATTATTATGTACCTACTTCTCTACTAAATGATTTTTGTTTAATATGAAACACCCCCGCCCGAAATTCCGAGGATACCAAAACAACAGCCACAACCCATAATTAAATCGAACAAATTCACCTCATTAATCAAAAGCAAAAGAAAATGAAAGGAAAACAGCAGAATGAGGTCTGTCAACAGCCTGATACCACACTCTGAGCTTAAAAGAAGTCTGTTTATTTAATTCTACTTTTACGATTTTTCGCTTCCGACATCCGGACAAAGCGGTCTCTTAAAACGAAGGATAAGGGGTGGGTGAAAACACGGTAGAGACTATTCTGCTAACTTTTTATCTAATTTTGATAATCGGTTGCGCAGATTTTGATTGTGTCGTTTTTTTCAAAAAGTTCAAACAGAATTTTGCCATTTGTCATTTGCCGAAAAAAAGATACGCCACCGGAGTTACTTTGACATCTTTGATGTTTGCCGCAGCATCAAGAGATCTCCCAAAGCGCTTCATTTTTTTTACCCGGCGTGCTCTCTGCTCCTCCCGAGAATAAATAATTCCGAGTTATGCGCGATGGAAGCGCTGTGCGATGTTACGATTTTTTCCCGACGCACAACAGCAAAGGAAAAACATATCGGATCATGTGAATTGTGTTGTGTTTATGCAATCTCGTTTGGTTTTAAGTGCTCATATCACTTGAGTTTTTAAATTGTTCCGTTGGCTTTGAAGATCACTCCGAGCTGAGCAATTTATGAATCGTACGTGCTCATTAAGAAGAGTGGATAGCTTTTTTAACACTAGAACTACCAAGACCAGTCACATTGACTGGTACTCAATTTCTTCCTTGAGTGATTTATAATGGTTAAAGTTATAGGTTCATATTTATTTCAACATTTATTAAGATTCGTGATTACAACATAATCAGAAATGATTTCAATTTATGATTATTAATTCAAATTTGAGGGAACATTATAAAGGCGCAGAAAATAAGTGCAATTACATATTTGAGTGCTGGAAGTTCTAGTTTTATTATCGTCGAAACCAATTAAACTAAATACTGAAATGGATTAACTATGTATAGAGTGTAAATTTAATAATATAATTATACCAAAAAACTCAAGAATATTAAGGAATTAAAGATTTTTGGAACAATACCCATTCACCGACATGTGTATTCGTTTATTTGATTCACCGCCAAATCGACGAAAAGAAATTTTGTTTCAAAACGAACGGGCCAATAGATATTAATTATATTAATATATAATAAATGGTAAATATTATCTTAATTAGCTGTCCGCTAAAAGTCGTTATTTGTAAGAAAAATTTGTAATTAAATATTAATTATTTTCAATAAAGACCTTTGGAATAAAAAAAGAACACATATATAAATTAAAACCAAGTGGTGTTTTCAATTATACAATATGACTGCCACTCTACGTAGGTATTGTAAAATGTCTAGAAGAACACAAATTATACTATGTTTACCAACTTCAATGTTCAAAAATAATTAAGAAGATGCACGTACATACTTATTCCATAATAAATGTAGGTTGTTAATGACGAAATTCTTGGTAATCTCGGAGTCCAAAATAAATACCATGAAGGACATGAGCGGAATGAAATTGCTTTTGAACTTCTTTAAGAAAGCCGCCAGGAACGATCACAGCACCTCCATTCCAGGCTGACCGCCGTCAAGATCCAGCCAGCCGCTCTAGCTGCTGCGAAGGAGCTGCGCGCAGTCAGTTCCGCCAAAGTCAGTCGCAAGTCGGAAGGCAGTAGCTGCCGCAAAATGCAACTGGCCTCGCAATCGTCGCAGCAGCCAACCGACTTCGATTTCGTACCTGCGCGAAATGCCATCGACTTGCCGCAGCCACATTGCGCTGGTGTTGTCCTGTTGTTATTGTTGTCAGTGCGCCATTGCGACCGAAATGCGCACAAGACAAAGATGTAAGAGGGAATTTTTTGTGTCGCTTCAGACGACGCCGCCGATATGAGGCGGCTGGGTTTGGAGGCGAAGGTGAATGTGGACGCTCTTGTGGGGCGGAAGAGATCAAGAAAACGGGACTAGCGCGGCTCGGTGTACGATCGGTTGAGGGTAGGGGCAGCTAAGATTTGGTATGAAAAAAATTTTTTTGTACCGCAAACCATTGATCAGGAATAAAAGCATGACGGTGATCGTGGTAAAACGAGCAAGGTTTTCTAAAAGTAAAGATAACTAGAAGACATTTTTCGAGAAAGATAAAGAGCGAGATGTGGCGTAGTAGTTTGATCGCCTCACTGGTTTCTGACTCCGGTTCCTTTCACAGTTCATCACTCTTCAAGCCATGACATCTTGGCTAGGGCTTGAACAAAAAATTAAAAAAGAATGACGAATAATTGAGCGCTTCATCTGACGATTATGTAGATTCTTCCGTTGCCAGTGGAGACGGGAAGATGTCCACTTTTGCATTATCAAACCTCGGTACGATTTATAAGTTTATTTAATTTTGAACCTCTGAACCATATAAAAGTTTTATAAAGTTGCACTACGCAACTGCATATCATCTGAGCTTTAAATTTTTAGATGCCTTTTAAAACTATGAAATAAAGTGCTACAAGTCCACATAAACGTTAAATTGCACAACCAACGGATTATAAGGAAAACTATAAAAAAAGAAAAGAACGCATCAATGTTTGTTCAGGAATCAAATTTCTTAGTCAAAAATATTTATACGATTGATACCAACAGGAAAGACAGTTTAATTGTTTATTTTACTCCTTGCTTTGCATGTGTTTCCGCCAAACCGTGACTTCAACTTTAATAAACATAGGTTTTTAACAAAGCATTACCGTCCATGTGAAAGTTAAAAGAAACTGTTATCGCATTTTTCCGAATTAAAAGGAATAAGTTGCTCAGTGCAATCTTCAATCTGCCTATCACATTCTAAGGCCGTTTAAAACAAACGGAGAAAATTAAAGTCCGTTGAGTTTCCATGCCCTTGGAAGGCATCAATCGTCGCTTTTCCTTCAACCCATGCAAATTTAACTGTGAATTTCCTTTTTGCTGGAATTCAAGTCGAATTCAAATGGCACTCCTCGAGTCCAGTCTGACGGATAGCTCTTGATCTCGGTGCAATTTCACCTTACAGCCAGCCGCTATTTATGACCAGACGCTCTACGTCGCCCGTTCGCGATGTGGACGAAAGCAGGCTCGGGGACCAGCAGATAACGGTCAGAGGAGTAAGGTAACAAACCTCAACGGATAAAGTGATTTACTACGACAGCTGGAATGCGGTAGGTCTGGTCAATAAAAAAGTTCAAAGCAACCGAGCGGAGCAACTGCGACGTCTCTCGCACTACAACTCTGCTGCTTATGCATGCGTCGCGTTTAATGTCCACGGATTAAGGCGACATCAATAGCATCCGCGGGTTTCTTCAACGGGAGCGGCTAATGCACTTAAGAAGGCACTGAATCCCCAGCGTTAGCACGGAGAGATAAAGTGCCAATTACCACCCAGCGCAAACATTTCCGATGGCTGACAACTTCCTCTTTGTATCATTTCGCTTCGCGCCCGGGCAATTAGTGCGCGGTTCAGGTTCAACCGCGTTTTTTCCGCTAAATCGAATTTTACGATGGAGCGGAAAATTATTCATTCATCCAAGAGGCCGGCCTGTAATTATGACTGCCCGCAGTATGTAAATTGGGGCGAGCATTAGTTAACTATTGGCGCAGTCGACTGCGCGACTGAGCGCAGCGTCCGTCTCGAGTCGCGATAATGAGAAAATTGTGAGTGGAGTTGGCCATTGGAAGGACGTCGGGAACGGGAAAGCCTGCGTCGGTTCACTTGAAAAATGAACTATCTGTCGTAATTTTCAGCGGGCTCGGTGTAAGAGGCGCAATGCGCGCGCAGGGAGAACGGCCGGTGCGGTACAATTTAGTGCGTTCTGGTGCGACGCCCAGCTCCAAATGAGCTTGATGTGAATTATATGCGACCTGCTAAGAAAGTCTCATATGTATTTGAAGCATTGAAAACTAACGTTAATTATGTGGCGCAAATAAAAAGTTATATTTTACCTTCGTTTTTGCACTTCAATTAAAACACTCTACAACTCACCAGCTGCAGTAAGTGCACGGCACGAATAAAAAAGGTATACCTCTCATTTTTTTAACATCCGGCAAATTTGAGCCTTAATAAACTTTTGTTTGTATCGTTATTGCAGCAAGTACCGACATAGCAAGCACCTTTATTGTTCACCACATATGTACGTACATATATGTATATATATACATATATATGTACATGCATATGTATCAAGTAACTTGCATTTGAATAGTCTTATCTAATGTTTTATGTTTTACCAAAGATGGTAAGTTAAAGGTTGAAACATAGAAATATTGAACTTTAGGTTTGCTATAATCCTAAATGGTGATAAGCTATGTGCTATTACTATATAAATAAAAGAACTATATGTACAAGCTATATTTTCACATTGAACGAAGCTGTCGACACCCCAAGGGCGCCTTTAACAAGTTAACTATGTAAATACAAGAGAATGGATAAAATTTCAGCTTCATTTACATATAGTATGTATATACGAGTAAATGATTTTACTTGTCCATTTGTGTGTGATATTGAATGAATAGTTTTATAGAGAATTCGGTGCACTAAATGTATCCGTTGGCGGAGGAGTCGCGCCTTATTAGAAGTCCCGTTTAAAGCTCAAGGTGACAAAATGCAATTAATTTAAATAAAGCTTAGAAAGTCGGTATAGGCCGTTTTAAGACATACTTGCTTCACCCATCAACCCAGTTTTGGGGTTAATTTGTTTGCGGTCCTTCTCATTTGGCTCCTTAAGGAACAATTGGTGTATTATGCCATTCAGAAGCTATTGCTGAGCCTGGGAGGCAGTGCTGGCTTGAATAACAACTACCCCTATTCCGCCTACCAGAACTAAAATGAGGGGACACCAAATCACCTTAAGCAATGCATCCTTGCCGACTGGTACTGCATCCGATTTCTGTGAAATATCTTGAATCTTTTCCAGTTTCGTTATGATGGCGCTCCTATCCAGCCCTAAGTGCAGCACTTGCACCGTCTTAGGTTCTTGTTTTGTTTTTAATCATCGCGCTACTCGCAATGGTGGCCTTTGTTCGAGCGGTGCTCGAGTTGTTGTTTTGTGTGGGAAGCAAAGGAGTCGCGCTATGTATGCCACTTGCGTCGTTAATTCAACAGGAGAGTGTTCTAGAAACCATTGGCGCAAAAGCAGCAATAGGTGCAGTTATCGCCAGTGCACCGCAATATTCATTACCTCTCCTGTAGCAAACACAGTTTATTGTTCGCAATAAAAACATGAAGGCAAGGAAGTCACGGAGAGAGTGATTCTAGGCTCCGCAATAACGGAAAAATAAGGGTGAAGTGGATGCACCACCCTGCATCACGTAAGCACTCACTGTAACGGAATTGTAAAAGTGCCTACTGAACTTGCTGATAAATTCTACAATACCCCGCAGATGCTTGCTGGGTCAACAAATCTCCAATCGTAAGTGTTTGTACATTTAAACATAAGAATTAAAAATTGTCACTTGAAATTATTATGTTAGCTCACATTGCTTGTAGTGAATAAGCAAAATTATCGTTGTGTTTTATTTTTAATTCGAGTACATAATATACTCTTAGAACAATTACATATAATTAGATATTTTCATCCACTATGCTGTGCATTCACATCATCCACTTTGACATAAATGGCAGTTGTCTCTGCAAAGTTCCCAATTTTGACTTGTAATTAGATAAAAACTAATAGGAAACTTCTTTATCATTCAACAGTTCATTTCTGTGATTTTGATTGAGAAAGTCTCAATTGATGACGTAGACCAAATTGACGCAGTTGTAATTACAGTGAGTGAAGGAAAAACACATTCGCCTCAGAATAGCGCGACAAACTCAACTACTTTCCTGCAATTGCTTGACAATGTAATCTGGTAAGCCAATATAAAGAAATATCAATAATTAATTCCCCTAAAGAAAATTATCGCCTTTCTGGTGCACTACAGCTCTGGAAGGCCGAAGAAATCCGTTCAGGTTTTATAGGGGAATCCGCGCAAAGGCGGCAACTGGGCAGTCAATCACTAGCCGTGGTTTATATGCTGTTTTTAATAACTCACCTGTGCAATATCTCTAGATTGATCAAAGCGAAGGCGAAACAAAAGAACGATCGATCCGACCGCCGGTGAGTGCGGCCGGGGTGGGGCACGCGATCTGCTCACCAAAATTTCTTTATACCTCTCAAAACTCCTCTTCCATGGTGGCGCTGGTGCTGCCGCGCATCCACGGCCGGACAGCTGAGGAGTCGGGAGGGCAAGCAAAACAAGAACTAGCTCCGCGCTTGAACCAACGTTGCCGCTCACTTCTTCTGGCCTGGTGCCGCCGCCCGCCAGCTCCGGCCAGGCCACCGCAATTTCAAAGAGCAGCGCCGCACCGCAGATAATCGAAATCTTGTTCCTGGCTGCATGGGTCTTTGAGTCGCCCCCCGCCGGCGTGGCTCCGCGCCCACCCTTTGTTCCAAATATCTCAACTAGGCCATCCCTTTCAGACGTAATACCAATCTTTTGTAAACCGCCGTGAAGTGCGGATCGGATCAATCTGTGCGTTTCAAGCGGGTCGGGCGGCTTTGGTCTTTCTCGGGTTTCTTCTTTTCGTTTTCTTCGTCTTAGCTCGATCGCACTCACACCAACCGACGCCAGCACCGATACCCAAGACGGTGCTTGGTCTTCAGCTACAGCCCGGCAGAACGCCGCTGTGCCGTAAATCCGACGAACTCTCGTAGATAATGCGCCTCTGCGGCAGGGGAGAATCACTCCAGGTATAGAAGGAAGTGATGGATGAAACAAGTAAAAAACCATCAAGAAAAAAAATATTAAAAGAAACCGAGTCGAGCGGACGAAAGTCAGTCATTTAGGTTTTCTAAGAAATTCATTTTGATGCCCTCAGTTCCCCTCGCACTGCTTCGGCACTATTGTGGCGAGTGTGTTGCAAGGCCTCGGGTAATTTACCTCAAGAGGGCCGCATCGCCATCCAGGCTGACGAGCAGCCAATTTCGACCCGCTCTGCCTGCGTATACTGAGAAAAACTTGTCTTGTTCCCCGAAAATTACTGCTGTAGGTCTGGGATACGGCGTACTCGGATAGCACCACGAAAGACCTAGCGGGATATATGGATCAGGCTCCCGATGCGATGCGGCATAAGAAAGGGGTCTAATAGATCAATAATAGTCCTGCGAACACTTCTCTTGCATTTTCTCTTTATGCCCACTTAAAGCAATGAAGTTCGCCCTGGAACTGCTTCAATTACCGCGGAACTAGTCAGCGGACTCAATTCATTCTTTGCGTTGTAGCTGAAGCAAAAGAAGCCAACCAGGGCCCGGATTCCGAAACTGTGAGTTTTGAAATGCGCACAGCAAATTCTGCACACTTCTGTGTTCCGATTCCATACTGTGAATGTGGAAAATTTTGACACTCGCCGTGCGGAAGGTGATTAAATTTTTGCAGATGGTTATAATAAAAGCACAAAAACAGGCATAGATCGGAAAGGTAGCCTCTTCTTTTTTTTAAATCGGTTAAATCGTAATCATTAAAAACTGATCAAAAAATAACAATTACTTCTTGATCAATATCGACCGATCGAAAAGTAAACATTGAAATATGCAAAGTTTTATTTAATCAGAGTAATATGTACTACAAATTAAATAATTGATAGCATGATGATTTTTGTTTATTTTGCATTTCAGAATGCAAAATAATTACATTTTTAATTTTTCTCATCCGTTAACCAACTTACAATTAATGTTTTTCTGAGCAAAGCACATTCTCTTATGATGGGTTTTCCCGGTGTCTATGATCCCCTTTCAGAAAATTCGTTATGGATAAACTATGCACGTGTGCAATGTCCAATTCTCTGCGACTACCATACCGTCCCTACCGATCTCCTACCTGTGAAATTACTGACAGTACTTTAGAGTCAAAACCCACTGAGACGTCTGAAATGAAATGCAGCATAGATTCAGCTGTTCTGTATGCATTAGTGCTTGCGGAATCGCTTTTACGGTGCGAATGCAAACTTATGTCTCCGTGAGTTTTTCTGCCGGTGCGCACCGTTGAAAAACACACAGTTGCGGAATCATCCTCCCCATTTTAGCTCGTACGTTTATATTTAAACTGGTAAACTAAGTATGTAGGTAGGAAGAAGATCGGCAGAGCGGAATACGTCGGGAAATACTTATCGGATCGAAAAAACAAAGAACAAGTGTTTAATATGTTTCGAAAACCTATCATCCAACAATACCAAACTCGATCCACCAGCCGAAGCCTCTGGGGATGGGGTGCAAATGCAAACTGCTCTCTCTGTGAGTTTTTTATGGTGCGCACCATTGAAAAACTCACAGTTGCGGGATCCAGCATCAGGACAGTCGCGGTGAGCTGCAATGCCGAGATTGGTAGCTTCAAGATTTTGTACAGAGGCCGGGCGTGGTGCTAGGCACGGCATATGGCCGTTCGCCGTTCGGCACTGTGGCAGTGTTGATTACAGTGCAGTGCGACGCGCCAGTCGGTCGGTTGTTTTTTGCTTTGACTCTACGCTAGAGGAGATCTGATGCGCGAAGGAGGATCACTTTGCCTCTTTTAAGATCCTTGTTTCTTCTATCCTGTTTTCCAGGAAGCTGCAGTTCTTAATAGTAATCTGAGGAGCAGGGGGAGGGCAAAATATGAAGCTGTTCTAAATGTAATAAGCACATTTTGGAAAGAATATTAGTTATTATGAAGATTTGGATAATTATAAATATGAGAATTTAGAACTCATTACCAGCTCTCATTGCAAAACAGTTTTTTAAATAAAGCAGTATAATTTCATTACATTTTATATCAATTTAGCTACAAATATAAATACACATGTATGCAATAGATTCGTAGTAGAATTTGAAGAAAAAAAAGGAAAACTGAACACTAATATTTCGTAGTTGGCAGCGAACGTACATACGTATGAATTATGTTAGAAGATGGGGTATACAGTATGATGCAAGTAAAACAGGCATAGAAAACTGCAAAGTGAGAGTAGTGAGTCTACTATTTTTCATAATAACCTGGCTTCAGTCTGTTGACAATATAATTTATACATATTCAATTGGTGTAGAGTATTCATTATTTTACATAGCGATGTACATATGTATTTCACAAACACATATCATCTTGTGGTCGAAAGTCTAGGAGGCGTATTTAATTTCCTTGATGTTGATATTGATGTTTTAATCTATCGAATATTGCTAGATCTGAAGTTATGTCAAAGATTTCAAATAAGATTTCATCCGTAAGTTTGAAATTTGTTAATAAGAAAAACAAGTTAGGTGCATTGCATGAATTCAAACCTAGACTCGGTAAAGGCTAAAAAACGATAGATAGTGGTATCGACCTCAGTTCAGTTGTGTTGAATAATTGTCAGAAAATGGTATCTGGGTCAGGCAGTAAAAAGCGAGATTGGGGATCCTTAGCGTGCACAAATTATTGATTAAGTTCCCCTCAGAGAATTTGCAGGCTACTCTGGAGAAACAGAGAAAACAAAAACATATGGCCTGGTGAAGGGTCGCATCGAAAAGCACCCATTTTTCGATAAGACTTGTTCCAAACGCGATGCTTCCCGTGCACAAATGAGACAAACAGAAGAAAAAGTATCTTCAAGATAAATTAAATGCATAATGCATAGCAGGACGACGGAAAGGCGATGCAAAACGAAAGGAAAAGATTCCTTTCGTTGTTATCCAGCCAATTTAACGGGGCTGCGGAGTGGGAGGCCCTTTGGCTTTGATTTAACCGAACTAAATAAATCGAAGAGAACTTCAAAGAGATGGGCACAAAGAGCGCGCCAAGAAAATCCCATTTACCTGAAAATTGTTTGTATCCGCCGAGGATTTTATGCTTCCACCACTTAACGATGTTTCCCGCCATTTCCCCCCGAGTATCTAGCGGCAGCTATTTGTGCCACCAATGACAAAAGCAAACAAGGAGGTGAGAGAAATTCCGAGAAATCCTCCTTCACTTTTTTCGCCTAGTCCAAGAGACGATCTGCTCCCCTCAATCGTCCTCTCGTCCTATTCGGATTCCTTCGCAAAGACCAGCAACACGAGCAGGACACTCGCGAATTCACGCCGCGCGCGGAGAGCTCAATGACTATTTGCACTCGCGTAGTCTAAATGTAAACACAGAGGTCGCACGTTCCATTAATTAAAGGCATTCTCTACTGTGATTGGATCTTTTTACAACTTTGTTTTGTCGCGAGTCCTCTCGGCTGGCGCTGGACACTCCGACTGCAGACGCGGCGGTGGGGCAACGTCACGTCGGCTCGCTGAAGCCCCACTGGGCCACGGACGCTATTCCAATGATTGTGAATGTCAATCCCTACTGCCCGCATTCGGTTCGCAGCACGAAAATCGAAAATCTCGCGACTGTGGAAAATCACAACCCGCACTCACTCCCTCAGGGTTCACGTAAACACAGCAGCTTCGGGCGTCCACCTACGCGTGATGGCACCTTTTACTGTTCACACCCGTCCCACACGCAAGTTCCTGATTTGCTCAGCTTCTTTCAGTCGCGCGAACCGATTCGCCAAATTTCTACTAATTTTCAAGAAATTCCATTAAACAATTCGCGCCTAACTGGTTGAGTTTGCTAAACTAAGCACCACTGGGTATTTTTAGCACAATTTGCCTGAGGCACAGGATCGCGGCACTATCTCATGGCGAAAAAATCCCCGAATCCACACCAAACCTCTCTTAAGCGCGGATGGCTGCCAACTAAACCTCATTCGCTTAGATCTCATGTTTTTGCTTCGAAAAGGTGGAAAGAAAAGCCGCCGTTCGAACATAAGCAGAAGCATGCAACGCAGCATAAGAGCAGAATAAGAGACTGAGAACTCGGCAGAAGAGGCGTAAGACGGAGTTCACCAATTTGTTCACTGCTTCGTTCAGCCAGGCGGGGGTCGACGGGCGCACACCACCAGCAGCAGAACGCGGCCCACGCAGCACCAGTAGCCACCGACCGCAGTGAGCACGCCGCAGCGCGGTCTCTCCAACAAGTCCCAGTGCAAGCGAGTCGCGAGCACAGTAACCACTTCTCCTCAACTAGTCGCCGTGCTGCTGGTGCACTCATCCCACTCCCACTGACGAAGAAGAGGTCCGGCAGAGACAAGTTCTGAGAAACGAATTTAAGAGAGTTTTGTTGTTGACCAACTCAATTCAGAGATGCCAGGTTTGACTATCCTGATTGCACTTTGCATCTTTGCAGCACTTGAAATGTTGGTTAATATTTAGTCAAGTTGGTATATAAATGTAGAACAGAATTTTATTATTTCCAAAGCTTACTACAAAACACACTTAATTTTACTGTATGCTTTCCGTATGAACTTATACACAGGAAACATCCAACATACAAATTTAGACAAATCGTGTCCTTTTGACTGACTGTAGCATATCATTCCTGTATCTATTTGCAATACAAACGCAAATTGCATGGGAAACTTCCAGCTTTACTATTCTCCTTATTCAGTAGGTTAATTTATTTTCGCAGGGTAGGTGTCGCCGTCGTATCAGCCGTGCGTTTTGCGATAACGTAAAATATGCAATAGATGCGTTTGAGGCAGCGTTATGGGAGTAGGTGGGTTTCAGAGGTTCAAAAAAAGAGTATTTTTACCATTTTTTTTTATATATACAATCATATATTTTATTTAAACAATTCAGCATATCAAAGATACATATTTAAACAGTATTTTGTGAAATTTTTATTTAAAAATTCCAAAAACTCAGCCGTTGGTACCTCATCTCCCTTGACGTTTCAAAAAAAATGCTCTTGCCGGGGACAGCGTAACTCATTATTGGTTCATCTAAAATCAAAAAACCAAAAGTATTTCGGATTTCGGTAGTACATGGATAAATCTCGTTATTGGACGAAGGAAAAAAAATTAAAATTTGAATTTTTGACAGACTTTGAACAAAAAAACACATTTTTTGGTCAAATTTTCACCATGTATTGGCTCGAAAAAATTAGTTGTAATAAAAAAAAATCCTTCGTTCAATGACTAGATAATGTTATTTCAAAGATGTGTGCAAAATTTGATGAAATCGCTTCATAACTTTTCGAGAAATCATGTCCACCGACTTAAAAAATTGAGGTTTGAGATAAACGCGTATACCTACGAAGTGCTGCAGTAACGTGGCCTGATGGGCGGAACTTCCGAAGGATCTATCTCTTAGAATTTTACTCGGATCAATTTGAAATTTTAGAAAAATATTTTAAACATATTGTACTATTTAATCAGACAAAAAAAAATTTTTGACATTTTCAAACCCACCTAACGCCTTATACTCTACGACTCCAAACTGAACGGCGAACATAAAACTCCCTATAAAATTGTACCTGTGCTAAATTACTTATTAATAACATAAACTTATGAAAGAAGAATATACTTTCAGCACTAGGTAAATTAAACTAATCCTTTACATATAAAAGCAAATGAAATGAAAACGTATTTATAGTAAGTCGTTGCACGTTTCCCAATATATTTTTCGTTTACAAGTAGAAAACTTTGCCACGCTGTTTTCGTCCGCAAATTTTGTGAAACACGATAAACTATCCAAAAGTTTACAATCCACTCAGTGATTTTATGTAGTGACGATTATTGCCATCGCGCGCTATTGAAAGATGTCCATAATTGAAAAGGATATAATAACAGCACGTATCAATGTTTTGATTAAACACCTATTTTAAATATGATGTTAACCACGTAGTAGTGTAAAATTAAAAACTCAAAACATTTCATGTCCATCAATGAATATTAGCATTCTGAATAATACGAGCAAAGCAAACATTGTATCTTATAACAACTGGTTTTTGTAAGACTACGATCTAAATAAATATATATATGTACATATCTAAGTAAATTTTTATGAACTCAACTTACAAGTGTTTTCAATTTCTTTCGATATTCCGTCTTCATTCTGTCCTGCAAAATCAATCTGCTTTAGCGAACTATTAGATTACATAGCGAGTTATGATAAGTGTGCGGGCTGAGGTAGCTTCACACGGTGAAGATATGCTGCAGCAGAAAAATTACGAGGACTGCAAGAGACTTAGCCTTGCAAGGCAACCCCAATCCCATGATGCACCGACAGCGTCATGAAGAGATAGAACCCGCCAGGCCTGTAATTACAGATGCCCCGCAGCCATTCACTGCAGCGCGTTTATGCACACGCAGCTTTTCTTTTGATTCTGTCCGGCCGCCCGTGGATTTTTTTCACATATACTCTGAGGCTGCATCTATGTAGTTTATCCAGAGCCCAGCGGTTCGTTGTTTCTATTTTGGAGGCTGCATTCGCATCTCGTAGCTCCTTTCCGCGCTTCTATTGGTAAATTAAATACAATAGTTGCGGTGGGAAAGGTAGTTTCAATTCGTTTCCAAAAAACTGGCACGGTAGATGGATAAAGCATATATGTTTAATATATAGCATATATACATGTATGTAATTACATACAGGGGAAGAAAGTGTGGCGTTCTCACTTGGCCGCTGGTTTCGCTGCAGAGATCGACATATGTAGGCATACTTATCTATTTTTTTAATTTATTATTACTAACGAAGAGGCCTGCTTAAAACTTGCTGTAAACTGTATTTAATATTACTATTAATTACCTCCGTAGCACAGAAGTTTACTTCGAATTTACTTTAAGTAACGGCAAAGCAATAAAGCAAAAATAATATACATATGTTATATACACCATAGATTGTTTTTGATTGCAGCTTACAAGGCCATCAAGCCAAATAATCAAAGCTCTTGTTTCCGGACAAGTGTGACTTTCTTAAACAACCACTAAAACCGAACATCAACACGATTATAACATTGGACTTTGCAACTTAGAAAAATCTAGTTTTCTCTTTAAAATAATTATAAGTACATAGTACATACCATAAGTACCTTCGACTATTAATAGTTAAGGGATGGTGTAATTTTAGGATGCGTGCTAATTTTGTTGTTGCTAGAATCATTTTATTTAATTTATATTTGTAAAACGTTTCAAAACCATATGCTCTTCAAAGACTTTATACTCTCTACTTATAGAAATAAATTTATACATATCCACATATTAATAAATACATTAGAAAGTAAGCTTTCCATGACTCAGTGAAAAGTGCCCAACATCCTGAAATGAGATAATCGATCACTCACACCCCGGGTGTGCTTTGGTTCGCTGCACTTTAATTGTGGTGCGAATCACCCTTCTGTCGCCACCCTGCGAGGTGGAACCATTTTCCTGCTGCCATCAGGCTGCAGGCACGGTTGACTTCGCTAAAACATACTCCATGTAATCCCCGCTTTCCCGTTTTGTATAATGTATGTAGTATGCTATTTGCAGCCATCTCTTCCTTTGATGTTGCCCGATCCTTGCTTTGTTACTCATTCCGCAGCCTCTCGAGGGTCGAGCGCAACTATGGCGAGTGAAGTCCACTTTGTTAGGGCTTGCTTCCTGAAACTTTGTAGAATCAAAATCAGCTCTGCTTGTTTTTCGCAACGATCACTTGAAGAGCATCTGTTTTTATTTTCATGCTAATTACTGCCGAGTCGCGGCAGCCGAGATGTTTGCACGCCAAGGGAGAGTCAGGCCGTCCTTGCGGCGGGATGATGTCAATTTACAGGAACTTTCAGCTTTCACTTGGCTGAGCGTTCCTGAAGAGTAGGCCTAAATTTCTAGGGCTTTTATGCACTAATTACATCAGCATTGTGAGGACTTCTTACTTCAAGCGGATGTGCATAGGCAACAGGTGCAAACGGAGTTGGAATGGTTTCCTTTTCCTGGCGTTGCTGAAGCTTTTTACACGGATCTTCCTGTTCTGAAGTCTTAATATTCGTTCTTCTCTGTAATAATTGCTTATCACATCTAGTCTATGTAGTATATAATATGCAATCGTATGCAGAATAACTAAAACGCTAAGGACTTCCTTTGACTTACAAACATAAAAATTGAATTACTGCCTCCACAGTGAATCAAAAGCCATATAAAATATATACTCTTCTTTAGCACACTTTGATGTCATTTCCGTCCGAGAAATAACATATAGTTTTGCTCAATACTTAATAAAGCTATATAAAAAGTTTTTATTTAATTATTGCAATATATTTACCTTGTTGACCTAACTACATATGTACATTTGCCTGTGGTTTTAGTGGTTACTAGCGGGGTTACCCGGTTTTACCCGGTGAACGAATATTTTGGCCCTATTGGGTCTGTCATTATGAACTTCCAACATTTTATAGTAAATTCGAAACTACCTCAAAATATCCACAGTACTAATTTTCATTTAAATTGGTCGCATTTCGAAAATCATTGTACGCCATATTGAATCCGCCATCTTTAATCGCAAATTTCGAACATGGATTCGTAATAAGGACATTCAAATATAGCCGAAATCAATTTTCATTGCAATCACTCGAAATTTTCAATTTTTCGCTTGGGACCGCCATTTTTTAATTAGCAAATAAACAGTAGTCTATATGTTGAACTAGAATATGCAGTATCTTCACCCAACAAATAAAAATGATAGGATCCATCGTTTAGGCTTGATGGGTTGCCCGGTTCTCAAATATATGTTTATTCTCAATAAGGATACCTAAAAACCTTTAAATATCAATTTTCATGCCAATCCCTTACTATTTTACATTTTTGCCACCATGTTGGGCCCGCAATTTTGAAATTAGTTAATGAAAAGTAGTCTAATATGTTGGGCCAGAATATGTGGTATCCTCACCCAAAAAATGAATATGATCGTATCCAGTGTTTAGGCGTGTACACCCGGTGTACAAAAATTGTGGATGCCGTTACCGGCATATATAATATAATGTAATATAATATAAATGCGGCATCCGACTGCTCCTCCATTTATACGCTCGTCAATCACAGTCAGGAAAGTTTCCCTGATCCAGGCTCGGCTCAACTGCCGCCCGTGGGAAGCCCAGCCAACCCAACCTTCCCCGACAGCGTACCTGAAAAGAATGAAGGCAGAAACTGGCTGTTCCTCTATTTATAAACTGACCGCTCACAGCCAGGGAAGAGTTCCGCTCCAGGCTCGGCTCAACCGTTGCCATCGGGGAGCAAATTCAAATCTCCCGAGACCTACAGACGATCGGCTGCTATACTGCCGCGCTGTTCCCAGCTGGGGAGAGCTGCCCAGAACAGGATGAAGTGAGGCGGCCACTCGCTGGTTGTTTTTCACGCTGATTCTGTTCATGGATTTATTTTTCCCGGTTAATAGCTAATTTGTTGTTATTATTAAGTTTTTTATTTTTTATCTTTACTAAAACTAGGTATACAAATTAAAGCTATAAAATCGACTTACTTTGCAATTTATAGTATATATTTAAAAAAAATAAAAATCAATATTATATTTCAATTGCAGTTTTTCTTGGTTTAAATTATTTAAAGTCGTTTATAAACTCAATCAACTTTGTAAAAATACTACTCTGTTTATTTTTTAAATGTTTAACAAATGATTTATTTCATTCATCCAAAAAAAATGTGTATATGAAATTAATTTTATTTTTTAACCCTTAAACCTACATTGCTAAATGTCTCTAAAGAAATATTTCGCTTTGGTAAAGTGCATTCCGTAGAACAAATTTGCAGGAAATAAATTTTATTTGCAATTAATTCTCTGATGCCAAAACCAAGCGCAGTTGCAACTTGTAACTGGAATGCATCTTTCTATTTTTATTATTTTTTTCTATTATTGACTTTTCCAAGTGTTGACTAAATCAACTTAAAATAAAAAACTTTCTTCTGCTAAGCGAATTGCATTTAAAATCATCGGCATTGGATGCCGCATCGGATGCTGGCGTCCGATGCCGATGCTGCAGCTGCTACTACTACTACCGCCAACTCGATTTTCAAATTTCGAACATAGATTCGCAATAAGAAAACCGAAAAACCCTCAAAATACCAACTTTCATGCGATATTTTCAATTTTTGGCCGTCATTTTGGGTCCGCTATTTTCAAATTCGCGTATAAATAGTAGCCTATATGTTGGGCCGGAATATGTAGAACCTTCACCCACAAAATGAAACTAATCAGATCCAGCGTTTAGGCGTGATTGAGCAACAAACAAACAAACAAACTTTCGATTTTATATATATACGTGATTGGAAAAATAGATCGTTTGCGAATTCGAATTTAAATACTTGGCTATTTGCCGGTCTCCGAGCTTTTTGGGCTTGTTGTAGGTATGCAAAGTCGCCTGTTTATTAACCCTTTTTTTTAATTTTCCCAATATCGTATTGTTATTGCAGGCTCTGCAGTAGACCCCAAGCGCTGCCTGCCGCCCGCGCCGCTGCCGTTACACGCGCCAGCACTCCTCAAACCCAGCTCGCAGTCCCAAGTCGCGAGTTGGTCCATCCTGGCAGCGACAAGAAGGGGTTACCGATCCGACCGGTCGTCGTGGCCGCGGCTTTTTTTGCATCCAAATTCGCTTTTCCTTTCAACCGGGCCGCACCGCGCTCGAAGGCAGAGGGCGGCTCTTCTGTACGAAGATCCCGGCTCATCCTTCACCGTCGACTTTTCCATTTATTTGTAGCCACTATCAGAGGTTCTTATCTCTTTGGTGAGACCGCGCCACTTATCTTTTTTCAGGGCATTTAATCGCTCGACTCAAAGGACAGTGAATTATCATTAAAGCGTCCGGGAATGTGCCGCGGCTGGGCCCGGCACACTCGAATTTAATGGGTTTCCTGCACAAAGTGCATTTGTCGTAGGTGTGCTGTGTCAAAGGCCGTGGATCCAGACCTTACTACGCACCGAGATTTTTCGTGGGCAGGTAAGAGTTCATTGCTCATTAGCTCCACGGAATATTTGCGGCATCGGGGAGCTCTGCGAACAAAGACGGCTCAAGCTGCTGCGGTCGGTAAAAGCAAAGTCGTGTTCGGGCCAGAAACAGCGATGCCAGGGCGTGTGTGCAGTCAAACCCGCCACCTTTTGAATGCTTGCAATTTGCCGAGATTTAAGTGCGCACGCGTCACGGGTTCCAAAAAATGCCGTTCAAGCTTGCACGCTCTTCTCAGATAGCAGTAATCAATCAAGCTTAGACTTTTTTCGTGCAGCGGTTTTTCCAAGGAATTGTAAAATGTTCGCCCACAAGAAAAGGCTTTTTAGTAGAACATTTGCTGAGATTATTAGCAACTGACCTACACGAAGGTGCAAAGTATCTACATATGTACACGAGTATATTCTCACTTGCGGAAACAGACTGTCAATGTGACTTTTAGTGCAACATGAAACAAGTGAAATCTTAAGGATGTAAATTGCTCCTAGCTGGAAATACTTCACAATTGAATAACAGTATTCAAACTTTTTTAGACTTTTGAATTTTTGAAAACTGTTCTATTTGTTGTAATGCAGGTTTTTATGTAATTATGAGATATGCAAAGAGATGTATAAAATTATACAACATACGTATGCATAGATATTCGCTTATTCATGAAAAAATGGTAAAGTAAATGTATGTACGTGGACGGCTCATTATTACTTATATATACTTTACTCATTCGTAAATGAGACGGCGTTCTTTGTTCATTGATATATGGTACATATATTGACATTATACTGGGTGAGATAACTGTGACGTAATCAAGTAGTTATTAACTCGCAAATTTAAAACACGCAATAGCAGACAGTAATTTCTCCTTAATAATGTAGTCAATAAGTAAATATAAAAAGCAACTAGTCTACCCGTGCGAATATTTCACACAAAAACTTTTAAGTTCCACCAAATTTCCCAGGAAAGGTTAAATCTGTTCGTTGAAAAAGTCGTTAAAAAAAACTTGGAGCGCTTTAGTGATTTTGCAAAAATAGGTTTGTCGAATTTTCAAAGAAACGTTAATTTTTATTATATTTTATTTTTATTTTTTGTTATTAGCGGAGAAGGTAATCTTCAAAATGATGGCTCAATTATTGGTTTTCATGGATATTACGGGAGATATGGCGTACTGACCCAAAAACTGTCATGGGAAACACTATATGTACAGCGATATTACTGTAGAAGTGTTACAGCGGTAAGGTTTCTGTAAGTATGCATATGATGGAAATCAAAGGCAATTGCTCTTAAGTTCTGTAAATTATGGCATTAATTAAAACTGAAAGTATGAAAGGCTGTCTAATCTCTATCTATTTCAAAGCATAGTACGTGATTGCGCTCAGTTCAGCTTTACTATTTGCAAGAGAAAACATTTTTCTTCCCGCCACAGATTTTTGAAAGCCAACGTAATAGTTTTAGGTCTTTGAGGAAACAGTGATATTTTCCATAATAGTTGTTACAACTAGCTTCAGAACACTTCACTCTTTTGCTGTAATAAATTAGTACCTATACCTTATTTACATATGTACATATACATATACAGTAAGTAAAATACCCTAAATCTGAACGATTTGAATCATAGCTAACCTGCATACAAATAACATAGATGATGATGGAAGAAGCAGCATACCTTGTATTTCTACACCGTACACAGGCAATTCTTCCAGTTCATCTCATTTGCCTATGCCTCGAATTTAAAAAAAACAGACTATATTTCATGACATCTCGCTTGCATGCCAGGCGGCGATGATTGATAGACTCCACCCGATAAAAGAAACATGTGTATTCGTCCCGCTTAGTAATAGGCCTTTTCATCGTGCCGGCAAGGCAGCAGCTGCAGCAAAACTCTGCAACTCATTTAATCGCCAGGAGCGTGGAAGGATAGGCCGACCCTGAAGACCGCAGGCAACTCGTCACGGGCAGTTTTCAAAATCTGCTCCTTTCGGAACATGCGGGCAAAGATCAAAGCGACCGCCGTTGTGTCGATGTCGTGCATATGCGCGACTTTGGCGTCCATTTCGATGGAACGCGATGGCCTCAGTCAGTTTAATCTCATCACCGAAATGCCCGCAATGGGCTGGCACCGTGCGGAGCCGCTCGGATAGGAATTCGGAAGCCCACAATTCGATAGGGGAACCGATCCCGTCCGCCTCCAAGTCACAAAAGGAATCCTGAGTCCCTTGACCACATCGCACGGCGCGGTGTGGCGCACTCATGCTCGTGTCGTGTTGAGAGGAATAAAACGCGATATCTTTGAAGTGAGCATACAGAAACTGGCTCTGTGCGTCGCGAAGCACTCGACCCGTTCGCGGCGCCTCAGCTTACCCCTGCATCTTTGTGATTCTTCGTGCCTCAGCTGCCACCGTTTGTCTCCCAGCTACGCATCTCGAAGAACCGTCCCAGAATTCGTCATTACTGTGAAGTTTAATGACACACTCTGGGGGCTAAGTTTGCATCACTTTATCGCGCCGCCCTGTCCGGCGCGTATTTTTGTGAGCCCCAGCAGCCGGTCGCCGGTGCTGGGCTCCAAAGAGCTTTGGGATTGAGGACGACGATGATTAAATAAATTGCTTGTGTCGATTTGCGGTCTTTCAGTTTCTCAGGCAACCCACACGCTGTATAGGGTGACGCGGATGAGCGACACATTACGTATATACTTCCAACCCTTCAAGCAGGGTAGAGATGCCACAGCCATGAGATAAAGCTGGACCGTTCTTTCTTCTATCCCAAGCGACAGCCAATTTGACAACCTACTGCCCCAGAGATACGACATAAGATATAAGTTAGACTTTCTTCCCCTGAGCTAGTTAAAAAAATAACAATTTGATTTCACGGTCGCAGTTTAAGTTACAACATAACTTTACCAATTTTTGTTGACTTGGCCATTGCATTAAAATTTAGATTTATTTGGGTGAGCATAACGTGCCAGGTGTCGGTTGGTTATGGTCGACGGGACGAGACGTCGGAATCAGCGACATGTGCAGACAGCACCCGTCCCAAAACGCAGGGTCGGTTTGATTTTGGGCAACCGTGCGCGCCGCGGCAGGTCTGCTGCTGGGAGACGTTTTGAAGGAAAAATTAATCGCGCTCTCATTCAAAGTGCAATTAACATGCTGATATACACGGATGATTACCATTGATTTAAAAATTATATTTTAATTGTTTCAATTAAAAAATATTGTTACTAATGAATATTATAAATGCGAAAGTGTGTCTATCTGTCCGGCCTTCGTGACTAAAACTGCTGAACGCATTCTGATGAAATTTAGTACTAAGGTAGTTTGAACACCCGGCGACGAATATAGGCTGCTTTGTTTTTAAATCTACCCCACTTTACTTAGTCGTTACACAGCTCTTTTTCGCACCGGCTTAAAACCCGGAGTTAGTTGACGCGCTCTGGGGTTTTTTGACAAGTGCTGAAAAAACAGCGAATGGAAAACCCAAAGCGCTTTGGAGCTGTTGAGTTTTTTCATCGAACAGACCTTATATGTTCTTACACTACTCCCATTAGATCAGTTGCGGAGAATACTCAACGTATACATCCACAAGTTTTCCCCGTACCAGCATCATTCATTTATCATAGTAAATGTACTAATTACAAGCGAAAGAAATCACGGGTAACAGCTAGTTTACAATACACTGTCCTTAAAGAAAACAATATTGCATTCTTACCAAAAACAAAGCAATATCACATTTTATTAAATTCCACTGTAGACCTACACGTGTATCGATTACAGTTACAACCATAATAGAAACTAGTTAACAAAATCGTAAATCCTCACAGTTAACGATAGTCGTCCCACGGGAGAATAACAAAATATGTATAAAAAAATAAACATAAAACATTAAGTATGCTGTGTTGCGCACCTACGAAAGCTTTTTCTTCCTGCTCTCCTCTTTTAGTGCATTATTTACCGCCCACTCAGGTTTGTAGTTATTAGCTTTCTTAAGAATTGCACAAATTATAACAGAAGGCACTGCAAGAATAGCGAAAAAGCCGGCGAATATTATCAACAATACGTCGATCATTTCCGTTTCAACAAATCCCATCTTCGTTGCTTTGGACTGCAGATACGATGCGTGGTAGCTGTTAAGGACTAAATTGATATAGTAAATTGCCTTGTCCATCGGCAGATTGAGATTGTCTTGGAAAAGGCTGGATGCTGCTTTGATGTGTTGCTGATACGACTGGTTGAACAAAATCTGCTCAATGCCGTCGAGTAGGCTCTCTGAAGTAAAGTGCTCATAGCTCAATTTTACGGCACACCCTAAGCGCTCCATCCGCATAATGTTGACTTCTTGGTCGGGCGAAATAGGGATGCCCAGCATCGGACATTTCCACTTCATAGCCTCCATAATGCTGAGCAGACCGCCCGTAGTTATGAATAGTTTCACTTTTCTATGGGCTGAAACAAGTGTTTATTCAAGTACTAGATAGGAACAGTGTAGAAAGCACCTAAAATAGCCTGCTGTGGTAACCAGGCGTCGAAATATATGTTTGACGACTGCCCCTCCATGTGTGCCTGTTCCCACTTAATGATAACGCGCACGGAGCTCCTCAGAGAGTACAAAGTCCTAAGTAAGGCGGTTAGCTTTTCTTTTGGCAGATCAATTGTCCTTAAATTTGCTCCAAAGCTAATATATACTACACCGTCTTGAGCGCCTTCTATGAACTGTGCAATTTCCTGCAAACGACAGAGAATTAAAAACGATACTTTTTAAAGCTTTATTTTTTTATTCGCTAAATAGCCGTTGAGCCCGGTTATTAATTTTCATCATTTAAGCATAGTTGCCATGGCTCTTTATAACATTAACGCAAACTTGTAAAATTTAATCGCTTTGCACAGATTCTCGATGTAAGAAACAAATAAGTTCAAATTTACCTTAGACATCCCAGTCTTCCTGTGCGCATGACTGCCGCCAATTTCTATCATGTTCGCCACATAAGACCTGGGATAGTTAGTGACTGGGTGAGAGTTGATTAAAACTAAATTCACGGCCCGAACGAGCTTTTTCAGAGGCGGCAGTTCACCCACTGCTGTGATACTTTCGAAATGCCTTTTATACACTGATTCCTGGCATAGTATGTGAAAGAAACTGTCGGAATGTCTAGTTAGAGGGTTCTAGAGTAAAGGTATGTTCTTACTAGTATGAAAGCTTTTCAAAAATACTCATCAAGGTGTTTACGATCCTCTGGAGCAGATTCATATCCTCTAGGAAGGGTAGAAAACTGCTCGGGTCTATGGCTGAGTTATGTGGGTTCCCAGTCATTTCATTCAACCAGTTATTTGTGCCGGACGCACTTACTACAATAGTTGGTATTTGGAGGTAATAGGCTACCCTGAGGAGGAAATGAATATTCTTGTGAGATATTTAAGGAATGACAATTAGAAGATACCCCAATAAGGCTTCGCTCAGAAACAAATCTGCAAAGAACAGGTCGAAATGTTGGCCCGACAGGAGAAGTTTCTGCATTTCCTCACTACTCAGGATGAGGTCGGCGTTCGCTGTACCTGCGTCAATCATTTTTGTGAGCCTCTCTACCGCTGACTTGGACCGTATCTCGTCATAACTAAAGCTGAGTCCCATTTCTACCCAGTTTTGCTTAATTCCACACAACTCAATTTCAGTCAAATTCTCCTGAGGAAGATCCGAATAGGCACTTATTAGCGTGATATTGTGACCTCGGAGGGCCAATTCGGAGAGGATAGCACGCCCGAAAATATAGTGCGACTTCCAGGCATTGGGAAAAACAGCCAGGATGTTGACAGTCTGTGTAACTCCGGCCAAAAGCACCTCAAGGACAGCTAGATTTAGCAAAAATTTTGCGGGACCCATTGGTAGTCAGTCCTCTGCGCTGAGAGTTTTCGCAGTACCCGGAAGAAAACTTCATCACAATTAATCAAATTATGCTCGAGATCTTCGGCTCCGTAGAAAGTTAAAAAAGTCTCCTCATGTAGCAATGATGATCGCTCTGCGTTGCTTTAGAGTTTGCGTTAAGTAGGTCTTCGCTATCTGCACTAATCAACCGGTTCTTTAATTAAATTTGGAACAGAAAATAATCGAAAAAGCAAGCAAGAACTGAAATTCGAATTACGTATGAAAACAAATCTGACAGATCACGATGACAGATGTCGTCTTTGAAGACAAAACTAAAGAAGCGCAATGTCACTCTTCAAGCATAGTAAAGTTCGACTAGTGTTAGTGCGACCAACTGTGGTGAACATTGCTGGATAAAACTAATTTTTTTAACGGCGACAGCGAGTACCCGTGTTACTACGGCTTGCAACTTTACGCACACAAGTGAGAAAAGTAAATAACAAAAGGAATCTTAATCTCCTCCATTCGGCCAGTAGATTCCTTGCTCAGCAGCTATTTCATATCTTGTTGAAATTTTACGACGTTAGCATAAGTCGTGCCAAAAAAGTGTCTAGTGTCGGATAAAATTACGTCTGATTTTATCCGCAGATTGGCAGTTTGAATATATTGCTTCCCGGGAGCCGAACATTTTTACGAAAACAAAATACCTGGTCCAGCTGGCTGTCTGCCAAGGAGGAAGACTCTTGGTTGAATCCGCCTGTGAACATATTTCCATCCACCTAAAGCGTACACACGAGCCATTTGCAGCTTAACGTACATTTCTAGTGCCCCTTACGTAAAGGAAGAGTTTGTTTTTGGTGGTTACACAATCAGAATAGGCATCGGAATTCAGTTACTATGGTCCTCAGTAAAGAAGGTGGGTATATATTTGAAGAAATGCCCCAAGCCAGAGCGCAGGTTACTGAGAAACCACTTTGCAGGCAGGATCGACGTGGATCAACCACTGTGGGATGTGAACACGTTCGTGGGGCGGTTTAAGTACTTCGCCTGGATGACCGACCCTAGGACGTGTTTCACGTCGAGCGAGAAGCTCTACAAAGCGAAGGCCTTAGTGGAAGAGTACAGACTGGGAAAGGAGCCTAAGGACACCTCCAAGGCGGAGGTTCTGCATGCCATGAAGCTGTACACGTCGGCCTTCCATCCAGACACCGGCGACCTCCAGACTTTTTTGGGAAGAATGAGCTTCCAGGTGAGCTTTGCATTTCCTTCGGACGTCCACGCCTCATTTCATTCGCAAGTGCACCGTTTTGCAGACGGTGAACTCCATGAGCGGGTTCTTAAGAGTTGATAACATATTTTGCGGTTCTTTTGAGGGCTCCTCTCCGAAAATGGAAAACTTGAAATTCGTGCACAAGGTGTATAAAGTACAAATAACGGGTTGAGAAAAATCGGTTAACAAAGTACAGTGTATCGAGTCACGTCGTAAAATGGTAAAGAGTAAATTTTCAGAAAACGGTTTAT
This sequence comes from Tolmerus cingulatus, assembly GCA_959613345.1. Classification (NCBI taxonomy): domain Eukaryota; kingdom Metazoa; phylum Arthropoda; class Insecta; order Diptera; family Asilidae; genus Tolmerus; species Tolmerus cingulatus. The sequence goes on along the minus strand of OY390707.1, from coordinate 73,043,305 downwards.
TTTCATTTAATGTTCAACTTGTAAATATAAGAGGAGCTTCAAGTATGTAGTTTTAAATTGCACTTGGCATTGTTTTTGTGATTTTTGCGAACTTAGGAGCTTTACATAATATAGAAATGTTATTACAGTACTGTGAATGGTCCCAAAAATATTCACAGTACTATGTTTTTAAAAGTAAATCGAGACACATAATTTGATAAAACAACTAAACGAAGCTTGTTAAAATGCGAAGGTGCCTGGAGGACTGATCATTACTGGAGCAATGCTGACGTGGTACAGAACAATCGGAGGCGTTGTGTTCTGGCAGTGGGTGAATCAATCCTTTAATGCGTTCGTCAACTACACCAACAGGAACGCAAATTCGCCCACGACGGTTACTCAGCTGGGAGCGTCCTATGTCGCCGCGACGACAAGCGCGCTCGTCACCGCCCTGGGTTGCAAGCAGTACTGGCAAAAGAAGGCTTCTCCTCTGATGGCGGTGAATATCCCCCACCTTTGATGGTAACCTATGGCTATTTAGCGCTACAATTGCAGAGGTACGTGCCCTTTGCCGCCGTGGCCGCTGCGAATTGCGTGAACATCCCCATGATGAGGCAAAACGAGATTCTGCGGGGCATCGACGTGAAAGACGAGAACAACAACGTCGTTGGCCGCAGCCGCCTCGCCGCTGTGAAGGGAATTAGCCAGGTCGTGATCTCCCGGATTGTGATGGCTGCTCCGGGCATGCTGCTACTACCTGTCGTCATGGAGAGCCTGGAGAAGCAGTACCCAAAGTTTAAGCAGATGACTTACTTGCATGGACCGTTCCAAACGGTCTCCGTGGGATTTTTGTAAGATGAAGTAGCAGTGCTCTGAATTTGAATAATAAGCGCATATTTTGTAGCCTTTTGGTGATGGTGCCTGCCGCATGTGCCCTATTTCCACAAAGATGGTGAGTATTGGCAATGTCTTATCTTCTCCATTTTTAAACCGCGAACGTTTATCCAGCTGCTTAAACACAAGCACTATAAAGATGTTTGAATCAAAACTGTACGAGGAGATGGTTGAAAGGAACAAAAACGGTGTGCCACCGAAAGTTTATTTCAACAAGGGACTCTAAGACCTGGACACCAGATATACTATTTCTTTTTTTTTTTAAATATATTTATCAGTGCATTTAAGATGCACGGCTTTTGAGCCGTTTAATAGTATTTTGAAAAGAGGCATTAAAAACCGTTGTGTGTGTTCCTACAGCATTTTATCATTTTGATTATTTTCACGTAAATTCTAATTTAAGATAACTAGATTATTTTTATGTATTTATTTATTTAAATTACCCATTGCATTTAAGGCATTGTATTTATATTTGTGACTCTTAAAGCAATAGCTCCCAACGTTTGAATAAAAAATTTACGAAAAATTCACTCCGTTTCCGTTTTGCTCATCACAGAACCCCTAAATTAACCACGATTTGTAAAATTTTAGGTGTAATAAAAAAAAAAAAACCATCGCCAGAGCAAACATTTGAAAACCCTGATACCACAGATAGGCTTTCATAGGTAAATAGGACAGCCTGAATACCCTCAGATTGTTGTTCATTCTGCTTTGTGCTTTTGCTTAATACTTCCCTACGAATTTGAAGCACATTTCTCAGGACTTACAGAATTATTTATAGCAGAAAAGTTGCGATGTTTAATTAGTTTATCCCTTTAGAACTGTAAGAAGAAATAAAAAAAATACCTCCGAAGCAAACATTTTTATTTCACCCATGTGTCCGCCTGTAGTTTTTCATCTTGAGATTTAATTGACTGACCAAAATAATGAACCGCATTTTCATTATGCTTTCAGTATGTCTCAATTTTCTTATTGATTTATCTATAACAATACGTGTAGTATATAAAAACTGTTTTCTGAAAAAGAAAAATCATGTAAAGTAGGTTTAAATTTTAAACTGAGAAAAAGGAGAGTGGTATGAATAAAACTATTTGGTTTTTGTGGTCAATTGTAATTCTCACATGGCATCTTTAGAATAAGGATTTTATCTGAATTCATTTTCTCTGATTGGACACAACAACATAGAATATACAATTTAAAACTTACTTAACGAGTAAATATAATAGAATTTATTTTATTTATAGTTAATAATAGTTGTCCTCATCGACGACCTACCTTAATTCGTTTCAGTTGTGGCTGTTTTCTTCTTAGTACGAAAACGTGGAATGTAAACCTTTTTCTTTTTATTAAATATTAATTAACATTGCTAAATTTTAGCTGCATCAGTTGCGATCATTTCACTCTTTGTTTTGAGGCATGAAATATACATATTTGTGTTTTGGAGAGAATACGCTTCTCATAAAAATGGGCCCCGTTGAAGTGTTCAGCTGAACGTCAAAAAATTATCCTCAAAGCATTATTTTTATCTCATGTGTTTACACTAAATATTGTGTACAAAATTTCGTATTTTATAGTCTTGGAATATTTAATTCAAATGTTATAGTAGGTAGGTATTTATGTCAGCAGGAGCAAGACACTCTCCCAGAGCAGGTTTCACTTCAAATTTTATCGAATTTTCGGTCTTAAGCGAATCACCTATCACCCAAAAATCATCCATTGCACAATAGCACAAATTGTGAAACCTAGCAAACTGCCAATTTAAGCATATGTCACAATGCATATTTTCAGTAAAGGTGCGCGAATAACTTTGTATTAAGAATTCCAATCAAATAATAACAAATTTCAATAAGTTGAATAGAATTTGGAATAATTTCAAAATCCCTCAATTGCTAAAGCTAGACTTCTAGAATCATTTATGGAGTATATTATTCAGAATATTTTTTAAAATGGAGAACAGAATCTCAATCTGTTTTTGCGAAACTAGCTAGGATTAAAAGTTGCAATAGCACAAACAAGACGTCAATAATGATTTAATCTTTATGTAAAAACAAACTTAATGCTAATAAAAAAATGGTTTTTGCCATACATTTAATTGACACAAACGGGAAACATGTTAACAATTTGTCAATATTTTCATCAAATTGTGACTTGTCGACAAGTTCGATCAATTCCCGTTTCTTCGAACAGGTCTACTGATCCAGTATTAAAATTCCGAGTCGTGGTTATTATTCGATTAGATTCTAATATTATTCACACTTCCTCAATTTTAGTAATGGCTGCCCCATGAAGACGACGAAGCTTTTCGTCATGATCAAAAATATATACTTTAATTATATCTAATGTAATATTACATTTCAACAAAAACAACAGTAGTTTATTATTTTTTTAGAAATATTCTAGCTAATAAATGTTCGTTTCAAATATTCGCGTCTAATGGTCTTCCTATTCCAGTGGAAGTGAATCAGTACACTTGTATTCATTGTAAAAAATTCAAAATTTCGTCAAATACAATACGCGTAAAATGTGTGAAACATTTTGCTTTTTATTTTCATTTATGACAGATACTGCTTTTTAGCAATTTCTAACCTACTCAACCCTTTGATAGTAGTTCGTATTTTCACTCTATGTATACTTCTGCTTATTAAAATCTATAAATGTTATCCACAAGTTAAAGGTAATTTAATTAAAATCTCAAAAATGGTTTCTTTTTCAGTTTAAAAATATTTCAGTTTTGAGAAATGTTATTTTTTCCAAAAACCTTTTTCTTTTCAAGCGCACAAATACTCAAAATTCTCCATATTTATTTTATTGTTGTATTCAGCAACTATTTTCCTTGGCTTTGTTATTATTTATTCGTTTAAATTCTTTGTATTTCCTTATCTTGAGTTATCAAATTTTAAAATATTTCTCTTTTAGTTCTAACATGTACACATTGTGTTATTATTGGAAAAGTACATTTTATAGAATACCGTTTAGAAGTTTTTAAATTCTTCTTTTTCTTAAGCTTATTTGAAATGTAAGACAATTTTTAATATGCTGCATAAAGGCATATGTATTCTTGGTAAATTCTTTAGGTCATATCATATATGTACAAAATTTGTTGTAAGATTTAAAAAGAATTGAACAAATCCTATCTCATAAAGTGAAAAAAGCCAAGAGAAGGAATTGAAAATACATTATTGAAGTAGTAATAGAAAACTGTTCTCAACTCAAATAGCGTGCAATGTTGGCCTTGTTTTATACCATCAGACACTAATGCATTGCCAAATTCACCCATAACTACAAAATAATTCAGCTCTGAATATAAATATTTAAATATGGGATTCCAAGAAATATGGTTTCTAGATTGACAAATGCACTTGTGATGACAATCCTATACAATAACCAGAAACATTGATTTTGCAAAGAAAAATGAGAAAGAAATGTGATCAGCTCCTGAAAACTGAAAACTCAAACAATAGGAGAAGGCTCATTTAAGAAGCAAAATTTCAATTTGAAATTTATTGTTTGCATTATTAATAGTTGCGTCCCTGAACAATAAAAACATGACGATAAACACAAAATATTGAAAATAATAATTAAAGTTAACTAAAAACAAAGTCAGTCTGCATAGAACTAAGCCCAGATAAAAATGAACTTGTGGACCGCTTCCTCGCCGGGCTGCTGCTGCTGGAAGGCCCTTTGTATAGTAAGTTTCAGTAGTAACTGCAAATTACATATATAATTGCTTTCTTGATTTGTGTTACAAAAATATTCAATGACTATGTGTTCGCGAAAACTTATGGTTCTTAGTTGTATATTTAAAAGAGTTTGGCTTTCTTTAGGAAAGGCTTCTATCCGTCACTGAACTTCCTCTTCCCAACAGGAAGACCCATGTTCATCAAGGCGATTTAAATTTCTGTTCTGTTTAAAGCAATTATGGTCAAGATCTGAAAATAAGTATTTTTAAAGGTTCAATCCAGTTTTTCAACAAAGAGTAAAACTAACTAGCTTTTAAAATTTCACTACAAAATATTATTGCTGGAAGGTAGTCGCAAATTTGATTTCAGTTTACAGATTGACCTCTTTCTCAGTCCATTAATAAATTCAATTCAAGCTTAAAGTAAATCCCTTTGATGAATATGGGCCCCAGAGAAAATTTTGTATTAAGAACACTGCGATAGTGCTTTATTTCTTTACGTTTTGTTGATTTTTATTCTGAATAATCAATTGATAAAGTGAAACAATAAAACCGCAACGCTTTTGCGTAGGAAAAAGTTTGCTTACTGCTCTTTTCGCTTGTTGTGCGCCTTGCAGGCTTCCCGGGACTCCTCCTCTATGCAAGATCGAGGTTCTGCAGAATGCGCAGAGCAAGTCATACTGAGGCGCTTAATATCGTAAGCTGGCGGTAAAATGAAACTTTTCCCTACAAGCTGATCTCATTTGAGACCTCCGTCCGAAGGTGTCCACCTGTCGAATTCAATTCCAGAATCGGGTGAAACTCCTGTGGGGCGGGCGTTCATTAGAAACTCAGCTTGCATGCACTTACATTCGGTCTCCAAGCATGCACACGTGAAATTTGGCGTTGCACGAGGACACCTTTCGCAGTCCTGGCTGGACCCGGATGGTATTGACATTGTTCTGTTGGGACTGATTCGGATTTGACGTTCGAACGAGTGCAACTGCTCCATAAAGTGGAAATTTGGCGACACGTCTGGCTTCCGATCTCGAACCAACGAGAAAGCGTCGTTTAAGCAGAGCGACTTAGTGTGCATTAAGTAGGCTAGTGTAACAGTCACTGATCTTGAAACACCAGCCAGGCAGTGGACAAGCACAGCGGCACCTTTCGATCGCGCTTCATCTAGAATTCAGGAAAAAATTGGAGTTAGAATGGACAACTGTTTGAAATAAATCATACTACAGTGCAAACACATAGCCCTGTATTAAAATAGGAGTGCACGAGGCTGCAGAATAGGTTTAAGAACAAAATTAAAAAGCACGTTTTTCTTTTTTTACTACGTCAGTTCAAATAGGATTACGTATTAAATTTTATAGTATTATTTATTTATAGTTTTAAACTAAAGATGTAAAATATATTTTATTGATTCCTTGCTAATTTGTGATTCATATTGGCAAACGACAAACATATTATCCATACATGTTTAAATTCGCCCATAAGTTATTTATTTAATAGTCTGTCTTTGTATGAATGTGTATTGTTGTAGATCAGTGCTAATTATAATATTTCTGTTCTGCTAACTTCTAGATACTTTATTAGTACTTACCAATGAACTGAATAGCTCTGGGGAAGTGGACAGCTAGATCTTGTGAGTAATGGTCTGTGATTGGAATTTGTAAATATTGAATTCCACCGGAGCCCTCGAAGACGTTGGGAAGATCTGGAGTCACGTTTAGAACGTACTGAAAAGAGGCGACAATGGGCGTGTTACGCAGGTTGAAAGCCCGAACTGTCGGTCGACCATCTCACCTTAATGTTGTATTTCTGAAGAGCGCGTGAATCCCCGCTGTGCGAAGCATTTCCCAGAAACAGACCAGGCACAATTTCCACAGGCGCCTCGTTGAAATTAGGATGCGTTGTACTCTCGCAATCCGACGACTCAGCAGAGCTGCTGCATGCAGAGTCCGAGTGGGGCGTCGATATTCGCAGGGATCTGACGAAAGGAGACAGCGTGAGTCACAGTCCTTAGACAGACAGACAATTCGAAAAGGAAATCACAAGAAACTGTAAGAAATTGGATACAAGCGCAGTGCATACCTCAAGCCCATCAGTTGGTCCGCTTGCACTGTACCCCGACTAGACTCCATTTCTTGGCTCTGGCTGTCGTCCGCGCACCACTCAGGAAACGCATCCCGGAAACTCGAGAATCCATCTAGAAATTGAGAAGAGAATTCTTAATGAAGTCTAATGGTCTACAGGAAGTCGTGTCTTAAGACTGCTTCCAGCACCCAGTGAACTCTTGCGCTGGGGCGGGCGAGCGACGCAGTTTCAATTGAAGTGAATCAAACGAAGGTTCTTGAGAGCGCTATTTACGGACGCGATAATTGAACGGAAGTGGAGCTTACTGGACGCTGTTTAGATCGAGGAAATTTGCGACTTGCTCGTCACAGTCACGCCGTTTCCGGGCCAACCAGTCCGCACTCATTCACTTGCAACTGGGCCTGGCCTCGGAGCTTTTTAGTTGTTTATATCATAGTATTTCTTTTGCATATCATTGAAAATGTTGTTATATAAACGTAATTAATTAATATTGAAATTGTACTTTACAGCCGATTAAAAAATTGTTGCGGAGTCGCGTCTGTGGGTCTTTGCGAGGTAGCTTATTTTTTATATTGGGCGCGTTAAGAAATCCCCCGGGCGCCGCTTGAAGCCAAGACTAGGTCTGGCGACAGTGACTCTACTGAACCAAGAATCCTAGCAGCCCCAGTGAGCTGATGGCTGAAACGGAACTTTTCCTCTGCAAGAATCTTTTGGTGCATCCATAGCGCAAAGCAGAATTTCCCACGCGGACAATAGCACAAAGAAAATGAATCACCGTTCCAATTCGCTGCGCTGAGTCGTATGCGCCTCGCAACGAAAAAGAAATGTTTCTTCTATTCAGTTGGGCTATGATGGAGCTTATTTCTTGATTGCTATGATAAAACAAATCCCCAATCCAATGTCGCTCCAGTCGCATATATTGCAACAACTTTTCGAAGATTTTCCTAAGCGAATATAATTTTATATTACGCAGTGGAAGAAAAACAAAGTGATATACATATTTCGCTGATATTTATATTTTTGGTGAGCTTTTAGTAAGGTATGGTTAAATTATTTTTATTAAGGATAGGTGGCATTATGTTAATTATTTTATGAAACATTTTTTTCATTTGTTACAAAATTATTATAAGTAATATCAAAATTTTAAAAAATTGTGTATAACTTCATTCGAAAAAAAAAAAAAAATTATTTTAATCGTTTCAGTTTCGCGCACCTACAGGTAGGACCTGTTAATATTTATAAGGTGCCCTGCGTAGGTACTTCTATGCAAGGAATTGTTTTTGTTCTAAAGTTTACCTGCTATAAATTTTGTTCTAAAAATTACCTGCACAAAAAAAAATTAAAACAGATTATCTGTGGATTCCTTTTTTTATAATAACTTTACCCAGGGGTTTGAATCACTTAGCTCCCATTTGAGACTGCTCGTGATTACTACGGAGCTCGGAAGCAACACGGTTTTGGTAAAAGTTGACGAAAATTATTAGTGCAGTGCAGCGCTATTACTTTCTTACCAGTTATCACAAAGCCAACATGAATGATTTCAACAAAATTCGCCTTCTGATTTTCCGCAGAGAGCTTCTTTCTTTCTTAAGACGCAAGTGGAGAGTCTGGCCAATTGATTCATGAGCGTCTTGGGTGTCGGTCGCTTCATGAAAGAATTCGCAGACATGCGCTGCATTGCAGCCGCGAGACTCCCATGACTCAGAGGCAGTCGATTCACCAGCAACGTCGCTGCTTGCTATCGAGCGGGGCTTATTCATTCATTCAGGAGCCAGCATGGCAGGGCGAGGGCGGTGTCCGGGGCGCGCTTTTCCGCGGAATCCGGCCTTGTTGCGGTCGTGAAATAGCGGACCGCGCGCCCGCTCTCCCATCGGCTCGTTTTCGCCGCAGGGCGGCAGCACTGGTCCTCTTGGAGGAGTGCATTATCAGCGGACAATGATTAGGAACTGGCGGCAGCGGAGCGCCTCTCCCCTCCGCGCCATTCATAACAAGTGGAAAAAACAACAGCCATTGATCAAAGCCGAGCTGGTGACTAGCCGCCCGGCGTGCTTTGCTCACTCACAATCACAACACAACGCGTAGCTTTTTCAGGTAAACACGGCGGTCCGCAAGTTTGCCGCGGCGAAGAAACCCGCGCCCCGCGTTCGCTGAACCCATTGATCGGAGTAAGAATTTCATGCCTGGTCTGGCTTTCGAAGATCCTAAGCAAGTTCCCGGTGTGAGAACAGAACGGCTCGAGACGAGACTTATGAGGCTAGCAGCTATGTGGGAATTTTATTTTTGAAGCGAAAATTCTGCGAGACGCTAATTAGCACGCAGAAGCTCTGGGTGACTCCGGCGCAAGAGGTTGTTTAGGGAGCACTAAAAAATATAAAGGATTCGTCATTTCGAATAACTTATTTATCTAATGACATCTTTGAAACTTTGCATGTAACTACTTTAGATAAAGAAATCCAATTTCATTTGTCCAGGTATTTTACAAGTCGTCTGCCTTTTCGAAGTAATCCGATAAACATTTCTTATAGAATCGCCTGTATTGTTGATTCTGACGAACTTTATATCCGCCCGGAACTTACGATACTCAAAAATAGGCTGGTCTGGTACTATCAGAGTCAGAGAGTTGATAAACTTGTCGAATGTTCGAACTGATTCCAAATTTCCCAACGGACTTTATTTCCGTTTTATCAATAATGAGCCTTGACAAGACGAGATCAATGAAATGTAAGATAACTGATATGTTATAATATATAATTCAATACTTCAAAATTATAGTGTTGCGATCATTAAATGATAAAAATAAAATTTCTTCTGGGAATACGTAGGTTTCACTTATCCCCAATTTTCCCGATCTGTTGCTCTTTTCCCTTCTGAGCTAGATAAAGTACATGCTCATTTATGTATATTTGATGTCCAATTATCATGCATTATAGCAAAGCTAAAAAACCGAAAACATATTTTGACTTCCTGTTCCAAGTTAATGCATAATTTCATCGATCGCCGCAGTTCCCAAGCTCCAATAGCTCCTCTGAGAGGTCAATAATCTGAATAAGGCCGTAAAACGTGGACTTAAAAAATTCCGAACTAACAGTGTCCTCTGAACAGCATAAATCAAAAAAGGAAAAAAATGTTTAAAAACTCGGCATTAATTTACATATTTTTGTGGCCTTGTAATTTGCATGAGAATGACGACGTGCTACTGAAAAAGTTCTTATCAATTGAGCATCAAGAGGTGTTGGAAGAACAGCGAAAACACCGAAAAGAGCGAGACCGACCTGCGTCAGGCTATATGAGGCCAGTGCGACCAGTGAATTGTTTTACCGGAAATGAGGGATTCTGCTTTTCATAGATAATGCAAATGGAAGTTGATGAGATAACGAAAAACCGATTAAGCCGGTAAACAGAGTGCGATCAGCTACAAGCAGCGCAAAAGCAAAAATCTTTAGACACTTCAGAATTATAGCTGCTGACGCTTCTTTTTCGCAGCAGTGAGCTTAATAATGCTAAAACAGAGAAAATGACGTAAGTCCCTATTCTTGGACTGAGAGTGAGGTTACTCGGACAATTATCTATATGCAAAATCAATCTTATATGCACTGACTTTATAGTCATGAGTGGATCTGTTTACGCGCCAAATTTCTAATAAAAACTTTTGTAGAACGTGGAAATTAAAATATGTCACGTTTCCCCTCCGTTAAAATTGTTTCTAGACCTTACACTAGGCATAGTATTCCCTGTTTTCAGTTCGTAAATTTCGGGTTTGACACCTAGATTATGAGGAGAAATGAACTTGTGATCAGGTTCAGAAAAAATTAATCCTCTTTTCACAAGAGCAGGAAGCACTTCGATTAGATTGATGTGAAGAGCAATCGTCAGCCTATTTATAATAGATATGTGAGTTTATCTCTGAGAATACACCTTTTTCCTCAGATAGTGGGATTAAACTGAATTGAAACCACCAATGTGTGCAGCGCCACACTGCTTTCTTCAGTCATTTCAAGATATTCAAATTCAGCTGGAAAATTCTATAAATGTTATGTGCATTTCATTGCTTTTTCCAGTGAGGTCTGGAAAAAATAAGACGAGCGCTTGCATGCATAGCTCCGCCAACGCAGAAGCGTATGAAGCAATTACGTTTATTTTTGGTTTTAACGCATATAAATTCTGGAAATGCGCGTAGGTATTCGAAATAGAATTCATTCAGCCGTGTCATACATTTGTTCATTAGGTGTCAGTAGAATGCGCGACATATGCGCTGTTCGAAAGATCCTGACAGTGTACACAGTTTCTATTCAAAATACACGTACACTTGCAATTATAATATTTCAAAATGAATTTATTCAATTTTAAGAAATGGAATCTGAAATGCGTCAGTGGGAGAAGGTCAAATATGTGGGTAAAGTACAACGGCCCTGCGTCAACGTTTGATTGAGTTACGTCACTCAGTCACGTGAGCAGGCTGCAAGTAACCCGACGATGCGGCCGTTGGCCGCAGAACGGTGAGCATAGCGTATTGATTCTTGGAAATGTTTATGCCGCCATCGGGCAAATATGAGAATCCGCGACCAGTTCCAGGATATCAATAACGCGCTGTTTTGCGCGGGTCCGACAGTTGAAGCTTGCCTGGGCGTGCAACAAAAGACCACGCAGTCAGCGGGACAAACGCGGCTCCGGTGGCCGTCCGGCGGAATTCTACGAACCGATTCAGTGCTCTCCGGCGAGAGCGGCGGTACCGTAGCTGCACGCCGTCTACAATTTTAATTTACACCACGAAACTGCCTTTGAAACCGCGGCTGAATTAATGAATGAAATCAACGTTGGAATTGAAAATGGAGTCGCATGGCACAGCCACCACATTTGGCTCTGTGACAGCCCGCTAAACGAGGGCGTAAATGACGTCAACCGGAATTGCGAAACATTAACTAGGAACCTGCGCAGAGAGTTCGATTCGTTTTCTCAATAACTCACTACGAAGCCGAGCAGTAAACAAGCGGTTCAAAGTACGTAATCGCCGAGCAGAAATAGCGAGCGATCTCGGAACTGAGGTGATTTCATTTCCACTAAAGCACAAAAAATTGTATGCAAACATTCATGTAAAAACTTGGTGACTGTGAGGACCAAGATAGTTTGCTTTAGAGTTCTGGGAAACTGAGGGTCGATTGTGTTTAGGTAAAGTGATAATAAGGCACTTTGGCACCTTCAGCTTGATCGTCCGTCATTTAAAAAATCTTTACTCATAAGAAAATTGAATCGGAAATTTGAATTTGTACACTTTGGTTTTATGTCAACCGGTAGCGGATTGAAAATGGGTTTTCTATAGTCTTGTTCGTATATTTAAAGCCACCCTGGCTTTTGTGCGATCTGTTAAATTTAATTTTAAATGCTGACAATTCGGGGTATTTGTAATGATTAGAGTTTTAAATCATTATTTGCACCCTTAGTTTCCATTTAATTACGAGAGATGATATTTCAGTTCCTTAAGAAATGAAAAAGCTAAATTCAAATAATTTACTCAAAAAGGATATGTGCAAAAGTTTAATGTCATTGGAGTACATTCTGGGAGCATTATAATTAGTGATTAATTTATCTTTTATTTAATAACTATGGAATCTGATTGTATACTTGAATAATTTTTAAACAATTTTAATTTGTAAATTTTATTACACTTTTTAATAGAATCACGTATAATGGGTAAAAGAAGACTGGATAATGTAATTCTGGGATAAATGAGTATTAATCTCATTCATTTTCTAATTTTTTTGGGAATAAATCACACCGAAATATTTTATACCCAAATCTAGGGTAGGTCATATTCAGGAATGCATTCCGGAACCAGAACGAGGAATTAAGGCTGGATCCCAATGTATCTGATCCGATCCGTTCCAACGAGCTGTCAAAGTTGAACACACGTAGTGCTATGGAAGATGGATCGGAGACATTGTAACCACATGTCCGTCGAGTCGAAACGGAGCAGACCGGAACGGTGCGGATACATTGGGATCCAGCCTTTACTTGGAATCACCTGGGGGCATTTCTGAACAGTTGACACTTCTATATAAGCAGTGGTAGCTGTGATAGGCAACTGTCATTCATACTTACTTCACTCCACAGATTCTAGGTCTTCTTGCGGAAATGACTTTTATCACTTTTGCACTTTTAATTCAAAACCAACCGTCTCTCATACAAAACAAACTTGGAATATCGCCTGACAGTCGTTTTGCCGAATTGTCAAACTTACCAACACATACAAACCATAGAATCATTCCTTTCAATCCAAGAAAAATGGGTAACGATTGGAACCTGGTTCCGGAATTGGATTCTCCATTTCTGAACAAAGTGGGAGTTCGTTCCGCCTGATCTCTGAACAGAGTGGATTCAACCCAACCGTTCCGGAATGCATTTCTGGATACAACCATAAAGTGAAGTGTCAAAATGTACTCGTATTTAATATTTATCAAACTTCAGATATTTACAAAAGTTTCCATACAAAGTTACAATGGCGTTTCTTCAATGCCTTTTGATAACTAATAGTACCTTAAATCTGTAATATATGTATGTATTTTATTTGTATTCCATAATTTGTCTCACATTACTAACTCTTAGTTTCCACAAATGACTCTTTGGCAAGGCAGTCACGTTCACTGCTAGAAATTTCAAGAAAACTTTCGTGTAAAAATGTATTTTCTGAGACAGAGCTTTCAATTATACACAGTTTTCGGTATATGCAGCAGGAAACGTGTTGACGTTGCAAAATTTCAAAATGACATGAAATAGCTGCTGGGCAAATTCTGGTTAGAGATTTCATTTGCAAGCATGAATCTCAAAAAAAGCAGCGACCAGCGATTCCACTTTGAACGCTCTAAAGAAATTGCGATTTATACATTAGTAAAATTGAGGAAATTAAGAAAGAACTTGTCATATTGGATTGACCAGTACCTCGATAAAATAATCAAACATGACTTTATCTCTGATTAATTTTAAATCAGCCATTTTAAATGCCTAATGTTAAATTTATATTTGCAACTTAGGCAGCTCAAAAGACATGATTTTATGTCTGCCATTTCTGTCTTCATGAAATTAGGCATGCCTAGACCTTTAGCGCGAGCGTTTAAAACTTGTAAATAGTCTGTAAACTCAATTTATGCAACAAATTCACTAATATTTGGGAAACTTTCAGATCTGAAATTCCTAGTAGAAAAAAGTGGAATAATTCAGGGTGAGCGTCGGCTCCGTTGCAATTAAATGTGCAACTGGCGGCCGGGCAGAAGGGCAAGGGGCTGCGGATGGATGACCTTCAGCGAGGGACTAATAAATTTTGTTGGTGCGCGCTCCGCAGTTCTCCCGCCAGATAGTTTGCGTCGCGGTGTTGTCGAATTTCTCATGGTCGTCTCCCGGTCACGGCCCTGCTCCAGCAGCACCCAGGCACGGGTTCCCCAGTCCCTTGTTTGCTGATTTGTTTATTTACACCACACAGCCACACGAGTATGCAAATCGGCGCTCGGCGACCGTTCAAACAGGAAATGAGATAATATTCCTATCGGACGACAGAAGATTCGAACATTAGCTCAGCAATTAAGACCACGCATGATGCCCTCGCCCCGTACGAAAGTGGAGCTGCGAGCTCTCTGAATCCGACGCTACTCGCCAGCCGCTGGCGGTGCACGGCCGGGCTCGGCGCGTCGCAGTGTGTGTGGGTGAGATTCAAAGTGCCTCGCAATCGGTGTGCCTAGCCAACTGCAGGAAATTCCAAGTGGAACTGTTCCTGCAGCGGATTGGGTTCATTTACTTCCGATGCTTCTGGACTGCACCGAGCCGAGTTACCAACTGCGAGGCATCAGTGTGTTGCGGCGCACGTGTATTAAAGCGATACGCGCGGGTGTCAACACTGGCGGCTACTCGAGTCAGGCCGCGATGACTCAGAGAGCACCCACGGCCCAAGTCGGGGAGCGGCGTGGTCCAAGTGGAGATCAGAAAACGGAGCCCCTGTAAAAGTGAACGAAGTCGCGGATGCCAGCAAGAAAAGGCGACAGCCCTAAGAAGTGATATTTTATTTACCTTGAAGATACACAACCCGACAGCCATCTTGTTTAAGGCGGCGATGCAACACGTTGATTGTGGTGGTGGTGGTCAGCTCACTACTGTGTACGAAATTTGTTGTTGCTAGATTTGTTGTTTTCTCCTGGTGCTGTCGCTCGATGTCGATAGCTCCCAAATCACTCGGGTTACAACCGACGCCGCTATCGCTGCCGCCTCTGCTGGGTAAGTCAGCGCCGCCAGCGGTGCCTTCGCCGCCGCCTCCTCCCCCATCGGCCGTCGTCATTCCATTGCCATTGTTATTGTTGCAGTACGCGAAATTGCTGTCATTGTAGAGCACGAAAAGACTAATTTTGTAGTTGGACTGAATGCGCTCCTTCAGATCACGGGACTTGATCGTCGACAGCAGGTCGATTTTGCCAGCTGCCAGTCGTCTCAGCATGATGCTGGGAATCGAGAAATTAACAGCTGATCTGATGTGACCTTCCGTGAACTCATTGGAGCTCCGGCAGTCCAAGATGATTAGATCTTTGGCCGCAGACCGCAGCTCCGTCTGGAGCCATTCCTTAGTGACGAACTCGATTTCTGTCTCGGGCATTTCAATGGTTTACAGCGACGGTCCTTCAAATCATCAGCGAACGTAGTACTACTTGTCCTCAAAACCAGCGTAGGATAGTTCTGCCTGGACCACTCGACCAAACCCAAAACACTTCAAAATAAATCACTTTCTCACACAAATCCTCTTTTTGAACAAGCTTATGAAATAGTGATCCATAGACAAGCACTAGCAGAGGGGCGAAGCACTGAGCCTTCATACAATTTTCAGACTCCCACGGATATTTTTGTGGTAAAAAAAACACTCTAAATAATTATTTCCTCAACAATCCTATACACTGAGAACCTTTCACCCGTGGAATGCACCGTATGCGAATTCTATTCAAATTTTAGTGTTAACAAAATAAACGAAACAAAATCACAACCGGACAAGGACCCAACAACATCTACAGCGTTCAACTCTTTAATGAAACGGTTGGAGAAACATCAGAGGAGCGGAGCCAGAACAGAACACGACGCGAAGCTTGACGGTTGCTGCATACACTGACAGGAGGTGAGAGCAAAAAGCTGAACCCGCATAGGGAACTGTTCGTTCATATAGGGAAAAAAATCATTCCCCGCTCCCTCGGCCGAGAAGCGGAAAGACCAACACACTTACCTAGGGCTGCGCATGGTTCAAATTTACTGAATTTTAAGCAAACTGGTGTTTGGATTGCTGCACTACACCGTTGTGAAGTGGAAGGGGCCTTGGCGGAGATATCGCGGTATGAATAATTATCGGGCAGCATTGCCAAGCAGTCTCGGATTTCTGTGCGAGCTCTCCACTTGATTCAATTTATTATTTTGTTCCTCTTTCAGATTTTATGCGGAGCATCAAATGAGAAAAAGAAAAATATACTTTTTAAATGCATTACAATTACATAGTGAATCGTTGAGTTTTTATTACAATACAATTTGCTGTGTGAAATTCTGGCTATAGAATTTACGTAAAATGTGTGAACAATTGCACTCTGTGGAAAATTGTTTATATAAACAACATTTACTCAGTTAAGTAAAATAATCAAATTTAAAGATTCACAGGGTAAGAATTTATTAAATTAAACGCAGAGACGAGATCATGATATTTGGATCTGGCAATTGTGTTCGAGTATATGCTCAGTTTAAATCAGTTTTCACAGATGTTAAAAGTTGTGGTTAACGTTAATCTAATCTGCTCGTTCTAGGAGACACATTTCAAGTAGAAAAATCAAGGATATTTTGTTGAAACCTAATTTCACCAGCGTAAGGTATGTACCGTGTTTAGAAAACAACGCAAAAAGAATCCCGCGAACAGCGTCTTCTGTCGAAGCTCCCCCGCCTCACCATTTTTATACCGAAAGAAGCGGTGGAGCAACACCACCTCTCCACTGCTCCCCTAATTCAAATTCCACACCTTCCGCACTACATGTAGTATAAATCGAATTAAGCAAACGCCCACACGCGATCAAACAGCATCTTGAATTGGAATAAAATTCGTAGTGCGTGGCTGTGTGAGAGATTGCTGTTCATACACGGAACACAGCGCAAGGCGCTGCCCGGCCAACGGCGGCAGGGCGATTGATAAATGACGACGTCACCTTTCATTCATATTTTAGGAAAGTGGTGGTGCGCGCCAAAATGCGATGTGGATTTATGCTTTCCTGCGGGCTTTCCGGAGAAGGACGCACGGAGCTTTCGGGTGTGATTGGGTGATGAAACTGTGCGTGGGTGTGTGTCATGTCGGTACGGAGAGGAACGCCGAATCGCACTGACACAAGGAGACCTGGGACAGACTACAGAATGGAGCCGAAGTGGAATCGAGAACGCAACGCCAACGCGCAGTTATTTTTTGAAGGGCCAGGTACCCTCCGTCGGTGCCCAAAGGAGCGAGAGTGGCTCTGGGCTCAACTGCTGCCTAATCAATTCCGGGGGTTCGCTTGTCGCCTGGTGATGGGCGCTGGCAGGCAGTGGCCCTGGACCGCTTGTCTGTGTTCGAATCTTGCGCTTTTGATGAATGAGTTGAGCAGTCCATAAGTCGCCTCAACACTGATTTGCAAAGCCAGATGCCCGCGGTCTGCGAGGGCTTGTCCTGATTTGCAATTGCGATGTCCCCGGCCTAATTTCCGGAAATTTATGATCCGACATTACCTTCCGGTATTAAATATTATGCAGTTGTTTATCCTGTACTGCTGCATACTTTATATGGAACAACATTTAGTCCAGTCTACCTTGCACATCAAATTTTAAGCATTGGTCCATTGAAATGCCACATTGGCCTTTCATTGTGGATAGTGCAAGATTTGTTTTTTATGTGTAGAGGGGTCAGTGAATATAAAATCATTATAAGGTTTCCTAAACTGTTTTTCAAAATTATTCCCCATATTTTATCTAGATTTTATTCCGATTTTCTCGAAATTGCGTTCAAGATGATAATTTGGCTGATGCAAACTTAATCGAAAATGGCTAGTTTGGAAGTGAATATGTATTTAAAAAACGAGGCATGATTTTTAAAAACGGTTTAAAAACCGTAATTTATGATTTTAAATTCATTTTTCAACGATACCCTATATGATGGAGTAAGTACCCCTCTTACTCATTTTTCAAAAATGGCGAACAAATGGGAGTGCTTTCAACCCTGAAAACCGAAATATTACCTACAATTACTTTCCAACGTTGAGTGAACATTTCATATCAATAGACCAATTACTGTTCGAATTTTGCGAACATAAACATGCTGAAGCTGAGTTTTTATACATATGCATATATAGACTCGCTGTCTCGTAACAGAAGTAACATACTCATGAAGTGTCTTCCAACTTGTCAAATCGTTCAGAAAAGTTCTAGGATCAGTTAAAAAACGAAAACAAACCAAATTAAGACATATGTATATGTATTGTGCCGGATTTTGCATGGAAAATCTGGTCACCTCACTCAATCACACAATGACTGGCAAAGCAGGTGTATGTTGGTGTTGTCCCAGACAGATTAGTCTCAAATATTCACGCATTCTCGGCGCTGTTTAGGCAAAACGTGGGATAACCGCACTGTGAATGGAAACCTGAATTGTGCTGGAGCGGATGCTGCCTGTCGACTTGTGCCTCAAATACCCGACAATTAATCGCCAAACTGCGGAGTAATTGTCGAAGGACGTGGGCAGCAGAGCAACGAAAGAATCAAGTTAATTTATCGCTGATTCAATTTCGTCGAATGTGGATCGAAGTCGAAGCTGCGGATGGAGGACCGAGCTCCAATTCAATTAGCGATAGTTTATGAATGAATGGAGTCCGGAGCACCGCTCCAGTTCGCCTTGCCACCCTTGTTCAACTTCAGGGCAGCGGGGTTAATTGAACCTACTTGAGCAAGTCAAGACGCTGATAGACGTCTTGTCCATGTTCAGGTCAGAGGTCCTGCTTTTTGTCTTGTTATGCGGCGGACAGTTAGGTTCGTTAATTCGCGCTATGAATTCGAATTTTTCATGGAAATTAGTGATAGTTCTATTAGTGTAATGTAGAGTAATAAACTGCAATTGTGCGGGTTATTTGGAAGACTGCGGTCTAAATTGCACGAGCAAAATATTATTGTCGTCGGCAATAATCCTGCGTTTATTGCCTAATAACGATTAATTTAACCCTCTCGCCTACAATGATGAGTCTAGTTACAAGTCCGGGCAAAACATGAATATCGTGATTCGGACTCGTAATTCCGATTACAGGTCATATTATACTCGATAATTGAATTCTGGTACAAGTGACAAATAAATTTAAGCAAAATTGGCAGAAGAAAAACTAAAGAAAGAGATCAGTCACAATAAATGCTCAGTTCTTATTATTAGTCTAGTCTAGGGCATTTGCCACGGTAGAAAACACATTGTGGGTGTGTTTTGAATTTACCGATCTTATTTGCACGAGAAGGGTTAAATGCTCTGTGGGGCATGGCCTGAATTATAACTTTTTATGTGTCGTTAATTAAGGGATTATGACACTTTAAGGACAAAAACATATTTTTTTAGGCTTAATTAAAAAAGTATGCAAGTGAAAAAAAAATTGTTTTAATTATATTTCCTGGATTATGAAGAACAGGCGCCAATGATGGGAAAAACATATATAGGTCAGCCATGTTGATAATTTTTCGAAGTTGGTACGCCTCAAACACAAAATTGGAAAACTGGCCAGTTTCTAACACAACTACAATTAAGGTTTTTTTGCAGAAAATACCGCGACAACCATGTATATTACATAACTATGAATTTAAATATTCATTCGTCTCATATGTGGCAATTTGATTTGGTAACCTATGTAGATTAAAAACCTTTTTTGAGGCAATAATACTTCGTTGGGTCATTATTTGAAAAGTTTTGCTACCATCGCACATTAAAAAATATTAAGATTAGTGTTTGTTGTAATTAAATTAGCTTTGAAAGAAACTAGTGGTAGTAGAGCAGAGCCAACAAAGCATCAGAAATTTTCAGTTACCTAACGATCCCAGTACGGCTACTCATAGAAAGTCATTAATTCCACCCTTGCGGCCACACCAAGGCCAATATTGATTTGCTCCTTTGGAATTTATCCGCCCACATCGAAGGAAATTCTCTCGATGACTGACATCCTTGAGAAAGAGGACCCACTGCTAAAAAGTTTCTTTCCAGCAATTCCCTTTTTAAGGCGGAGGCTTTTTTGGGTTTGTAGGGTTTCCTACTGAAGTCATCTCTATTTTGGATATAATTTCAAATAGGACAATGACGTCATAACTTGAAGCGAATCGATCACCAACCAGCAAATGAAGGGCCGTTCTTATCTCACCCACCCGCCTACTCAGGTCAGGAAATAATAGCTATGCCCAACCAAAGGGTAACAGCGCCGTGATATAAAACCTGCTCCACAATATCCTCATTGATGGCTGTTGGGAAATTTACGTGAAACGAAAGAGGGAGCCATGAATTGAACGTGCGGCGCTAACACTTCCTTAGATTTCATTAAAGCGCTAAAATCAAAGTTCACGATTGCTGTAGCCCTCCGAGGTGGCGACTGAGTTGTTAGCGGGGCTGGGACCTCGTCACTTGCTCAGCCATTGTTAAGTTTTGATTGAATAAATTGAGGGCACCCACGCAAATAATCTGTCGCAGGGGCGATTTGCTCCTGCTGCTACGCTGAATGAAAGCCTTCATTCACAGAATTTTCCTTTTTGGAATTTTTTGGTTTGCTCCCCTCGCTGCTAAAACAGACCAACAATGAAAACTTCTAATGGGCCCGAAAAACAGAGGTTACAAACGGCGTTCCCTGCCGAAATAAACAGGCAGCTCCTACCTAGGCATGCTCCCACGCTTCTTATCCTCCAGTGAAGTTTCTTAGAGACGCCTAAATTTAACTCGGAGAAGCCGACATAGCCGAACGAGGCCTTTCGCCTGCTATGAATGAACATTTTACAACCACTCAAATCACAAGTTCGTTGTTGACATTGGATTCAGTTCTAGTGCGTAGGTGGATTATTCCATCTTGTGTGGTGGATGACAGCATCCATCCCCCGCTGTGCTCTCGGGTAACCGGCACAACAAAAAGTCGTTTCCCACTCCCGTACGTGAACCGAAATAAGTAATCGAACTGCGTCATGTCATGTCGGGAAGTCTTTTGTTTTAATTAATACTCACGGTTCATACCCCGAAAGTGATTGTTTTCACTTAGAGCATTGTGGGATGTGACAAAAACATAGTTACTGCTCAGACTAAGAGTTAGAGTTGTGGAAATATACGCTACAATGTAGTTTTAAATTTTACAAAATCGCTTATACATAAATTTGAATAAGAGTTACAAAAAGTAAAAAATTATAGGGATTCCAGTTACATCGGTGGATTCCAAATAACCCGACTTTCCGATACTTATTTTCCTTTAAAAAATAATAATAATAATATTTCATGCTGCAAGAGATGCTTTGTGTAAAAGTAGATGTATAGAATAGTGTATGTACACGAATATATTAAGGGATACTCTTTTCAATTCAAACGCACCCAGTGGCTTAGAAGAATAACTTAATTTTGTCAGAGATAACAAGCATCTTAGCAACAGACGATTAATTCTGTGAGAGAAAGCTAAGAAAAGGGCGGCTCTCGCAGGTTTTGCTGTTACGAAATACAAATAATGAAAGTCTAGGTCTTCGTCTTTATTCCTGTGCTGTTTTAAATCGCACGTGTTAGACACATTGCACGAGCTCCTTAAAAATGTCTGGTGAAAAGACATATATTCGCAAACCCAGCGGATTTTTGCATGCTCACGTTGGCGCGTTATTTTTGCCGCAACAGTCATAAATTCAGAAAGCTTATAACAATGTTCCAAAATATTCTAACTAATTCTTATAACCACTGCATATTTATTTATTTATACATATACATATATGAATGTTTGGTGTGTTATATGAGAGATGAAAGTTTGTTTGGTTGTACATACTTCTTCAGGTTCACAGCTAATCGGATATTTTATTTTTAGAAGCTCTACTTCGGATTGCGTAAACATTTAAAGAGGATGTGGATTCTATTTTGCAAAATGAAGGCACTAAAATTCTGAATTTTGTGGAATTCATATTTACGAAAATACTTGGTGTTTTAGTGCGGAGAAGTGCGAGTAGAATTCGCGCTTTGAGGATTCCGTACTATGTATGAATGGACGAAAATACAATATAGTTTCTTTATTTTCCACTAAATAAAATGAACGAAACCATATTAAGTGTTTGTACTGGAATAGTTTCTATTGTTTTGCACAGCATTGTATACCATATACATATTTACATATGTAAGTAACAGGTACTTATGTATATGCAGAAGTTTCACACATATTAGGCTGATTGCAAGTCAATTCTACATAAATTTGCGAGGCATAACATCTTGCAACTTTCTTACATATATCTTTTCAGTTCCGAAAATATCTTAACAGAAGAAGGATACCAATGTGATAAGATTTCTAATTTAATTACATCCGCTTCTGCCCACAAATTTATTACAAACCAGAAAAAGGTAGAAAGATTTAAATCCCGGCTTAATATAATTATGTATGTATGCCAAGAAAAAGTAACATGCTTCAATAAAATCGAACGTGAAATTTCCGAGAAATCCGCAGATAACGATTTTCCATCCAGCCAATGGCACGTCATAAACGCCTCTTTTGCCGAGGACATCTTCCGAAGCCCGAAGATTCACCGGAGCACCTTAACATCTCCTGGAGGCGGTGGAGTATGGTGTTCTTGCGCCAACCTTGACCTGATTTTCTGTGCTGTAATTTTTTCGTGCAAATCCCTTTAGAATATATCACAAGGTCGATGGGCAGCGAAAAATTTCCCTTTTTGCAGGATTTCCACCCACCATTCGCCAGCTACTTGCCCTCGACAGGCATCCTCCACACAGTCGAGGAGCAATACCTAACAGAGTCCGGAGGTTTCCCGGTTCCCTTGGCAACACGCTCCTTGCACAGGGGATAACTATTTACCCAGCAGTTTGCGGACTACTCGTTCATTCAGTAAACACCTCCATTTACTACAGCCACTCAAGTAGATGGGGTCGGGTTCAGAGCCTCTGCATCTGTATGCGGGGAAATCAATAGCACCCCGGTGTGGGACGGGATTCCAGCCTGCATTGGTTAAGTCCCCACTTACACGGGTCTCGGGCTTCACCCTGAAAACCTGCACGACTGAGTGTAGGACGTACACTGCCTTGCCAAATTATTGTGTTAACGTAGCTGCTAAATTTTTAAATTGTAGAATTTAGAAAAAATGCAGATTCACATCTTCAAGGTGTGATGAATTAATTTTTCAAATTAATATGAATCACATTACAACGGTGATTCTTTCATGAGTCGATTTGGATCAGAATTGAATAGTTTAAACGGTTTTCAGTAAGATTTTAAAATTTGCGAAAAACAAATGTAAAATTCCATGGTTTTTAGGATATCTGATTTCAAATATGGTGCCTAATTCTACCCTGAAAACCTAAAGGAAAATTATGTGCCAGAGGTTTTAATGTGTGTTACATATACATATGTATATGTATCTAAGAATGAATACATCCATATATAGATCCGGACTCTTTCGAAAGCTAATACTAAAAAGTGTGGAATAAAAAAAATTTAATCGTCTTATCGCAGTCAAACTCATCTTTACAAAAGCCTTTGCAAAAATTTTCTAGAAAATCGTTGATTTAGTGCCGTTTTTGCATCGAATTTAAATATTTAGTAAAATCCTAGGAAATTATACTGTAACAGTAAAAAAAAATTTTGGACCTAAGTTCAAACCTGGAACTTATAAATACATATATCAAATTAGTGGTTGAAGCAACATAAACGTGTACATAGGAATTATCCAAACTGCAATAAAAATTAAAATTTGTTGGTACGGGTAATTAATTATTAAGTCTAATTAATTAAAATTTACTAATAAATCTGATTTGAATGAGATTACTAAAAAGCATAATTAACAATGGAAGGCAAACACTAGATATTTAATATAAATTAAAAAAATTTAGAAATTGAAATTTTGGGCTATGGTCTACCTAATAATTTGGCAGGGCACTGTTTGTACATTTTGCGGAGCGGTGCGTGGGCGCCGAATTCGTGCCAATGCCACCGGGCTAATTCCCCGTCTCCGCAGCGACCCAGCGCGGCACCCATACACACCCAAAACCAGAACACATGACAACAAAGGGGTGAGGGGCCGGGCGCGCTCGTGGAATCCCAAGACTGCGCGTAGGCGGCCGCTTTCAGCTTTCCCCAGCGAGCTTCCCGGCCCTCACCTTCCAAAGAAGTGTCGGAGCCGGGCCGCGCCAGGCGAGGGAGGCTCAGCATCAATAGAAAAGTAGCGGAAACAGCTCGACCGGGGCGCAGCCGAGCGCATTCCTTATTCAGAACGCGCCCACGCACTCGAGCCGCAACGGCCGCTGCAGGGAAGGGTCCATTCACTGACTCATTCATGAAAAGTCTGTCGCAGGGGCGCGCGGCGCCGACGGAGGGTGGGTGCCGTCGCACGCACTCTCCGTCGATAAGACGGTGATTAGCATGTGGGGCCCAGCGCGGCCCTGGCGGGGTTTGCTTTATGAGCTCGTGGGTAGCAACGCTTACCGTTACGACTGCCCGCGCCCGCTCGCAAGGAGGTGGTGAGTGGCCCCGCTTCTTGGGAGCTGAGTCCTGTCGGTTTCATGACCGACTGCTCTGCAAGGAATTTTTCCGTTGCTTCCATGAGTTCTGGGCGTGGTGGACGGCGTCATTCAAATCATTGCCACTTTTACTCATGATGATTTATTTCATGCCTTAGTTCAGGGCAATCCTGCGCCAGACTGCAAACACTTTTTAAAGCGTTTTTAGAAACTTGTTATTAAATATGCATAAATAGATAAACCAAATGATATCGTATGTGTATGTATGTAAATAAAAAAGGTAATTAAGGTCTGTGGATTCTGTTTCACTTTCAATTCTAAGGCTTTGTTCAAACTATTAGTATTAGTACTAAAATTTGCCCGGAGTTTGAAAGCTAGTGATCCAGAAAAATGTTGGTTAGGATCTCACGCTAATAAATTTATTTATTTATTTTTTATGTACACAGGTAAAGCTACTGTACAGTCCATAAATGATATATTACGGCCGTAACTTTGAAGGCTTGTTTTGTTTTCAGGCGATTAGATTGTATGGCCGCAAAATATGCCGATGTTGATAGCCATAGTTTGAACGACGCATAAATGATTCTTAATTTGTAAGAATTAGTGTGGCTATAAAGTAACTAACAGCAATTAAAAAACTTAGTTTTTCAATGCTTTATACAAATCTGCCGTATTTTGATAATACCACAAAAATTAAGTTATGCTAAATAAATTTCTACATGATTGTAATATATTAATTTCAAATTCAATTAGTTGTTTAACTTGAAGGTACAATAGTAAATCGTTGGTTAAGTATGGCAAATTTATATAAACTGTATGTGTAATTTTAATTTTGTGAGTTATACATTTATGTTAGTTGTGTGGAAAATTAAATAACTTTGAATGCTACTCGAACAAGACAATTTATAAAGTAACTTCAAAGATCCTCGTCGTACAACAATTTATGAGTACAGAAAACCACTCCTTTTCTGCATCCACCAAATTTTACGAAAGTTTTTAAGTTTCTAAAGGTGTGCTTGATAAAATTATAACTATTATTTTTTGTTTACAGTATTTGTGCAATGTCAACATACGAGAGGGAAGACGAGTCCTCACTACCTCCTCCAAAACGTTTGAAGACCTTTCCACAAAAATCAAGAACGTTTAGGAAAATACCTGTAGTGATCGTTGAGTATCACCACGAAGTATTGAATTTTATCTACGACTGCTTCACATCCCGACATCTTCCTCTGGAGGGCAACACCCTAATTCACTTCGATTCGCACCCGGATATGGTCATCCCGCAGGACCTTAAAATCTGTGAGCTCTACTCAAAAGAGTATCTTTCCCGCCTGAGCATCGAAAACTGGATCATGCCCGGTTGCTACGTTGGCCATTTTAACAAAGTTGCCTGGATCAAAAACTCTTGGTGTAACCAACTTCCCACGGGAACCCATCGATTCCGTGTGGGTCAAGTGGCCGGAAGTATCCAAGTGAGTCTCAACGCGGACTATTTTATTTCAGAGGGAGGATACAGCGAGGAAAGTCGCTTGAGCGATTCTAGAGAGATTTGTCTGCAAGTGGTAGACGCAGATCGCGCGGTGGAGGAGGTTGAACTTAAGCAGGAGGAGAGTTTTATCCTAGACATAGATCTAGACTTTTTCAGCACTGCAGACCCTTTCCGGGCCCTGTATAAAAATGCTGATTGTTACGAAAAACTGAAGCGTATTTTCAGTTATGAAAAAGAAGATTCACCTCAGAAGACTAGCGCAAACAGAAAACTACAATTGGACAGGCTAGGTATGGTTTTTGATCACCTTCAGACTCACAGGCAACTGAGAAATTTCGAGGACGGCGTCATTTGTGCAGATGCATTGGAAAAGCTGAAAGATTTGGTGGAAGCGCTTCAAGAGCATTACCTAGAACATGAAATCGATTACATGCTCGTATACAACGCCGGTTGCACTTGCGACAACGATGGACTTCCTAACCATTTCACCACTGACGATGAATTAGAGGAGTACTTGCAGAACTTTAAGGGGATTTTAGAAAAACTACCACATCCTCCGAAAATAGTGACCATCTCTAGGTCATCTGAAGATGGTTATTGCCCAAAAGATCAAGTAGATTCTATTCAACAAAAAGTGCTGGATGTTTTGAACGAGTTATTTGCTGACAAAGTGGCAACTCAGCCTATAATTGCTCTAGATGGAGAGAGAGATTGGGATATTATGAAACTGTGACATTCTGTATGAGTTTGTTTTATGAATGGAAGCTTCGAAATTATTTGTATAGCAAAATGCTTTGCGACAATAAATATCTAAATAAAATAATGTATGGGAAATATAATTATTTAGTTACGTTACATACATTGCTATGTATATTATTTTGTATTCAATATAATTTGAGTAGTATTCAATACTCAGTATATCTTACATTTATAACAGCAGCACTGATGTACGTAAGTTCATTTAGTTAAAATCAGCCTAATATTCCATGATCCATCTGTTCAGTTCGAATTCAAACAAACGTACCGAGTTATAGCGTTTATTTCATCCATAGTTTGTTAACAGTTTGTAAAGTGGGAGTGCAGGGGCAATTGATAGATGACGCAATCCAACATTAATGGTGTCGTATTGCAGTAGTAAGGCAGTATTATGAAACTATTTAATTAGTTTCCTATTTAAAATAGGCGATAAGTTTTGCCCCTGAAAGACTCCTCGCGCCATTGCTAATTAGCTTCGTCCTCTAGAAATATCCTTGCTAAAAGTTTCTGACAAATTTCCGGCTCGCATGGAGTAACACTTTGAAGCCCACGACGCAGCGATTTAACTCCCTTTGGGAATTATTGGAGTTGGGGGTTCATTGAATTGAAGCTTGCCATGACAACAAGTCAAAACCAAACAGCTAGGTTGCAGTTTTAAGAAAAAATTCTCGTTACTCCCCAATCCTATGTTCAGGAAATTTGTGCTGCCACGCTTGCCAGCGCACAGAAGGATTCGGCTAGGTGCATATCTCCAGCGTCAGTGTATTACTAAACGTCTTGGCTGCTTTTAAATTTACTGCCACAGAGGATTTGTTCCGCAGTAGAATGAAGCGTCGTTTCTATGTGAAAATCGAACTCGATCTGCATGCTGTGAGCAATAAGCTAGCGAGGCCGGTTCACGTGAATTGAACTTCAACAGTTGTCGAGTCGTCGATTTTTGCTTTAGCCCACAAGTCCAGTGGTTTCTCAATTCAACATTTGTATTGGCGTCAACTCGACGAATTGTGTTGAACGTCAGCTTACGTGAACTGGCCGCGTAGGTGTCGGGCTAGGTATGTATAACATTTAGTCTTGAGTAGATAACTTGTCCAGGAGTTTGGCTCTGCCCGAATGGATACCTCGAGGCGACCATCAAAAGCCTGGGATACTTTTTCAAGACAGGAGCTCTGGAGCCGAAATTCCCGGTCCTCTGCCACGACCAGTTCGTGATGGAGGGCTACTTCAAGTCCATCGGGTGCTATGCGGAGCTGGAAAGGGTTCTTGGAAATGAAAGCATCGAAATCGCGCTGTGGCAAACTGGCCGTCGACTTGCATACTTCTCTGGGAAATTAGGTCAAATCATGCAACCTCCGGTACCGCGGATTACCTGCTTCCACCACGTCAACGTCCAAATACTGATGGTTCCCTCAAGCAATTTTCCGGTAATCAGATAGCGAAATGCGGCCGTTTTTTTATGTAACCAGGAAAATTTCAGGGGATTATCGCACCGAAACTGGAGGTATCGGCTCGTGCCATCGTCCAGGATAAGGAGTGGACGAATAAAACATCTGGGGAGGGCTTTAGGAATGTGGCGTCAGCTACTCTGATTCCGTGCTTCCCCAAGCAAACCTATGCTTCGTCTCGGTCCCGGCACAGCCACGACTTTGTCCCGGAGCACAAGAGTCAGAAGCCGGTTTGCCACACCAGGAAGGATTTCAAGTAGTTTTTATGGTCCTCCGAGTTGACTCAATCTATAGTCGAGCTTTTTAGGTGGCATCGGTCTGCTTTTGTGCCTAGCAGGGCGCCTGATTTCGTCTCGAGATCGACGTCAGCCGCGCGAATTTGCGGTAACTGTTCGGAAAAGTCTTCCAATGGTGCCTGCCAAGGTGTCCGCGACAGAGGAGACTGCAGTATAAGGAGCAGGAACCGATCGTGCTCCAGAACTAGGTATGCAAGAGCTACCTGAAATGAAGTGTAATGTCGTATTTGTTTTTAGCTACGGGAGCTGTAGCTCCTCTAAGACCTTTAGTTGCCAAGACACTTTTTTTTGTCGAGAAGATACAGCCAGTGAAATTGGGAGCGCCTTGCATTCGAAGGAGTGCGACATTTGTGAAAGCTATAGATCAGTTTTCAAGGATTTTAGACAATTTGTGCAATAAAGTTTAATTCAGGTCATTCTAACTGTCTAATCTCTATCTGCTCAAAAGTTTGGTTCACGGGGCAATATTTATTCTTAACACCAAACTCACGTATGCAATTGGTGGGTACCAAGACGCGTTTTATTAACTTCATTGGACTTTTTCTTATGGGTAACAATGTAGAGTGTTCTGCTAGCAAGTTCTGTTGATACCGCAGAGGAATTACTGGATTTGGGAGAGCGAGAGTTTCGTCAAAATGCACCTTAAACAGGGTGTTAAGAGGAGGTTATTGGCATGCATATATGCATACTTGCGGATGACAATTTTAGCAGGTTTTGTGTGATATTAGCATTGAATTTAATCAGTTTTTAATTACACAAAATGCGTTTTGGGGGTTACTACTATTTTAATTTCTTTAAAATTATATGTTCGGAAGTGAGTGTACCTGCAATGGGTAGTAGTAGGCAAAGACTATGAAACCTTTGTTCACTCTAGCAACTATCTTCTTATTTTTTGATCTTGGAACTGATATTCCTCCCATACCCACAATTTTGCTTTGGAGACGTAAGCATTAACTAAGAAAGATTTTACGAAGCTCTTCCCTTAAGGGGGTAAAATAGTTTATATGAAAACTCCTTTTTTGAAGTAAAATGCATAAGAATTGCTATTTAGATCTTAAGAAAGACGTATTTCAGGACTTTCCAAATTTATCCTTACGGAATGAAGATTTGTGTGGTAATTTCGGTACATTTTTAAATGTTGGTTGTGTTTACTAAATGTGCCTTAGAAAAAATTTTTACTTCAAGGAAGAAGCAAAACAAATCGAACAAGTAACGTTTAAGGAAATTGAGTTTGAATTAAAATTGTTATTTTAACTTAAAGCGGGCTATCACAAAGATGATTGGCTAAGAGCTAATTAAACAATTAAACAAAAACCTGTTTTTTCTTCTAAAAATATTTAGTTGACGTACTTAAACAAAGCGGCATAAGTCGAGTTGCCTAAAGTACTTGGCAATCAAAAGAATCAATAGGTTCAGTGGGGCCGCCTTCTGCACGTCGGCGGACTGTAGTTTGTTCCTCATGGTGATGCAGATCCTTGCGATTTCCCGCAGCGAGCTGTGCACGTTGGGTTCCAGTGGCATCTGGAGGCACGCCAAAGTCGAGTAGACCCAAAGACCCAGCCACCGGTCGATGGCGAACGGCTCAGAACTTTCGCGGCCCGTGCTTTGCTGCAGCCAATCTACTTCCATTTCGAGCAACTTCTCCAAGGACCTCTGGGTTAAAGGGAGGATAGTGGTAAGGTGCGGGAGGTGGTCCATGCAGAAAGCCCTCCAAGTGCACTCTTCGCTCTCGTCCTCGTTCATAGTCTTAACTTGCTGGAGATATTTCGCGTAAGGGTCGTCGGCGCCCCTCATTCGGTTCTTCTGTTTGGAAACTTTCTCGCGCAGCTGGGTGAAGTCGTTCAGCTGAGCCTTCTTCCACTCTTCGGAGGGTTGCAGTTCGGCGGGCGCGCTGTTGATAAGCTCGATCTGCGGAAGGGAAATGGGGAAATGCAATCGGAGTTTATCGGTTAAATCCCGGGGGAGCAACAGGACTCACCGCCGTGCTGATATCGGGCGTGGGCGCGGTCTTCATCTCGATGTCCTTCACGGCCTTGGCCATCACCGCCGGACAGTGCATCCGCTCGTAGACCACTTTGGTGAGAAAAGCCTCTCCGTCCTGCGGCTCCGCTGACGGGTCGAAGTTCTCGTCGGGCCACTGCACTTCGAGAGCCTGCTGCTGAAACGTCTCCACTTCCATGGCCCAGAAGCAAGCCCAACTACGCTAGAATTCACGAAATTCAGAGGAGCGATGCAAAACAGAGCTGCTGGCAAAACAAGTTTGACAGTTCCTCCTTTCAGGTGGTAACTTCTCTTTCTTAAACCAGCGGTGCGCGCTGACTACTTTTTGACGTCGTTCCCTAGTAAATGCTCAAACCAGGCTGTTGTTAGGTTTTGCTAAGTTGAGTCCTCACTCCGCAACGTCATTGCGCTTTCGACGTGATGCCAAGTTTAGATCAGTTGAATTTCGCCACTTATTAGTTGGATAACGGTTTCAAAACTCTTGCAAGGCATAGAAGTACTTGCTTCCACTTTTGTTTAAAGTTTTACAGGTTTTCACGTATCAAATGCAATGCAAATAGCTCGTTTTTTTCTAATACGCACTTTTATAAAAATTTACGTTGAGATAATAAAAATACGAATAAACGCTAATGCATGACTCTGGTTTTTGTTTCAGTAATTTATTAGTCGAGCATTAAAAGATATAAAAAGTTTTATAAGCAGACACGCTGATCATCGAAACCGTTTAATATAAACCGCTTTTATCAAAAATATCACAATATTGGAATCATTTTGTTATTAAAGTAAACAAAACACAAAGTTTGAGTTCAATTATGATGGAATAAACTTAAATTTGCCGTAGTCTGTTGAAAACAATATTAGGACAAAAACGTGGAAATATGAAATATATTGAAAATAAACATATACAATACAAAATAGTCGGTAGTAAATTCCATACATTGTCGATTTCTACCTCAATTAATTAATAAACATAATTATATTCCGTTCTAGCTATAATTTTTCGAAATTTTTGTCGCCTTAGCGGCTAAATAGCGGAAAGTCAAAACTCTTATTTGGTTTTAGAGAAAGTCAAGGAATATTGGTGTTTGCCTTATTTTATCAATATAAAGTACAAATGCCGATACTGGTATAATAAATTTCAATGCAGGATGTGCCCACATTTAGCCTATTCATCCCAATTTCTTCACTTATAAAATTCCTATTTTCGTAAAATAGAACGGGTATTTTGAATATTACCGTTGTTACTCTTATCAGTGTACTGTTACACCTTACCTTTTGAGCAATAACTTCAAGAAAAAAAGCATCACCCACATCGCTAACCGACTTATGTTGAGTTAGAACCCGTAAAGCAGGTAAATAATTGTAAAACTTGGTAAGTAGAAAAACTGAAAGAAAATAAAACAGCGCGACGGAAAAACGAGCAAGAAGGTATCAAACAGTAAAACGGATGAAACCCAATAGCTGACGCAAGGTATCGGGTGAAGTTGTTATGTCCAATGCCAGAAACTCAATCCGCGGGCTTTCATCACTCTCCTCACACTACCACAGGCGAAAGGCATTTTCCTGCACTCCTCTTCTAATTTTCCGATTTCATACTGTTTTTAAGCCGTCCTTCCACATATGCAATTAAAAACAATATAGTAGACTCATTTTAAATGCGTATTCAACAAAAATATTGGAGATTGAAAATCGTCATATTATATAAGGCAGACTGTGGTCCACTACCCAGAAAAAGTTACCTTTTTACGACAAAAGAAGAGCCAACAGAAACTTGCGCAAATGATTTCTAATCCAAAATTACAAAAAGATCTGTAAAAAAATACATTTCTCAGTTTTAATTTCAAATAAAACAACGATTTTAAACACGTTGGTTAATTTGCACAGCACTTAAACAAGATCTGAGAAGTAAATTTTTCAAAAATGTTATTGCGAGGTTTGAACCGATATCTAAAAACTTTGGAAAGAAATACTTACTTTCGTTTTATATATGGCGCTTACTTAAAACACCTAATTTCCTTGAAGTAAAACAAAAACGTCTTTTGGATTACTGTTGTCAAGGTTCTAGTTTTCTGGGTCTTTAGGTTTTGGCTCTGAAATTCAGTTAAAAAACATCTTTAGAGTGAAGAAAATCAGTTGTCAACCTTCGATACCGCTCAGGTCTGAGCACTACGCATGCGCCCGACTCGTGCATTTTCCGTCTCGGGTTTCCCTACGGTCGTCTTTGAGTGTTAGAGCGATGCTGGAAACCGCAACATTTGTTAGCATTATTCCCATTTCATTTATTTCTCATTTTTTCTGTTATTTGCATTTTGCGATATTCTCGATTATGTGCAGCGACACCACAGCCGGGGTACATATCGATGCCTGGGCCACCACCATCCATCTGGTCGCCAGGCGTCTGCACCCCGATCTCATTCATTTTTGAAATTCGAAATCTCTGCTAGTTTTAACGGTTCCGGGCATAGCTCCGCGCAGCCATAGAAGTCGGTCGATCGCTTTGAGGAGCCTCCGATTGATTCCCAGTTGCGATTTCAGTGCGCAAGGCGGTGCGTAGTCACCAGGCGACGCAGCAACATCTTAAGACGCCATAAAAGGGCGATATCCAGTGGCAAGACGCATCTTGATGGATTCTCCTTCGGTTACCTGGGCGTACTTGCTCCTACTCATTCAAAACGGTCAGTTGTCGCTTTTACTTCTGGTGTTTTTCTTTTTGCATTTTTCTTCATTATTTTTTAGCAAAAGCAAAAGATGCAGCGTCTTGTAAGATGACACAAAATCACTCCGTTTCGGTCCAGCTACTTATAATAATCCCAAGATATGTGCAGCGGTGGTGCGACTGTTCTATATCTGCAGCCGTTTTCTAACGCATCGAGTGGTAAATGAAAGAGGATGAGCTCTTTTTTCATTATGTTAAATTATGTAAAAATATGGAAAACACTGCGAGGGAAAAGGTCACATTTTCTGCCTTTTGTATAAGATTTCTCAGCTGTAACTGGTTTTTCTCATTTAAACTCCGCGCTCAAGTTACTGCTGAGCAGTGTTGGGTCTTCGGTCGTGTTGAGTTGTGCAGTTTAGTTCCCGGTAGATTCGTTCTGAGCTGCATTCGGCTCGAAGGATAAACGCCGAAAGTTTATCACTGGTCCTGAAGCTTGCTGCCGATTGGTTGTGAGCAAAAAAAATGTTATTTTGTGACTCGCGCGGACAACGAGTACCCAAGTGCCGAAACTGTAAAGGAAGTTTTAGTTAAACAGTTCAAAATTGATAGTAACGATATTTGTACCTGGCGAATATGAAAACGAATTGAACTTCTAGTTTTAGCTAAGATTCAGATTAAGGCCCGCATAATTTTCACAATTTTAAGATAAGTCTTGCCCCACGAATAAAAAACCGAAAAAATTTTATTAAAATTGATTCCTTCTGAAAGTGATAAATCAAGACAGTTTTAATATAAGTGTAATTCGAGTAAAAAAGGGAAAAATATGAAAAGCCCCATGTACAGAACGGCCGTTAATTTGCTTCGTTTGTATTGAGAACGACGACATCAAAGTTAATTTTGTTTGTACCAGAAATTTAATCAATGTGTAAAGAAGCTACAAAATATGGAACGAATAGGCTGCACTCAGTTGATTGGTTCATATAAATTTTAATCCGTAAAAGCTGTAAATTTAGTTTATTTAACGTTTTTTAAAATGTATATATTAAATACAATTATTTAATCAAACGCCGCAAAATATGTATAAGTTTGTTCAGTTTTTTGTTTTCTGGACTAACATTTTGTTACACAATCATCAATCATCGCAACAAAAGTTTTTTTATCGAATAGATTTTATCTTTAATAACACATTTACACATTTGTGCAGAATATTCGCTTAGAAATTTTAAAAGCCGCAATGCTAACAAAGATGCAAGTTGAACTTTTTCAAAATTTATTTCAGATACCACTTCGGATAGAATGCTCAAAATAAATTGCCTTGTTTGTGGCCTAGGTAAAAAGTTCTGACAGTTTAAAATTAAGAGATGATGGCTTTACATATTTCTTAGAGGTAGAGAGTAGGAACAATAAGGACAATAAGTTTAACTTTCTTCAAAAATGTTGTTAATTCTAAAAGACAAAGCAATAATAATTTTTAATGTATACTAGTTTTAAAAAAAACCGTTGAAATGAAAGATAAACATACCATTTGCGGTTGATGTTACACTTAGCAAAGAAATAACAGATTTACTCAATTGATGGAATTTATTAAGCGGCAATTCACGAAACACAACATTTAAAGACAAGAATTTAATCAATTTGTATAATACATTTCGAAATTAAGAATTGTGCCAGCACTTTAGAATTCGGCCAAAATATGTAAGTTTCAATAAAAAACTGATTTAAGAATTAATTAGTAATAATTAAATTTCAAAAGGCTCTAAATTAGCAAATTTTCCATTTAGTGTGAATCAGAATACATTATGTTATATTATTTATACTGCAGCTATCTTTTGAACAAAGTTAAAAACATTGGTAAAAATGAAGTAGGAAAATTTAATTTGATTGTATACTTATTATTTCAAGGAAAATTAGACACACGCAATATCCGGTGTGAGTAGATTATATGAAACTATTCCTGTCTGGTGTCATAATACCGCAAAGCTTTTTTATATTGTTTATTGAGTTATTGGACCGTACAATTTTTATTTTTAAGGCAAATACAGATCTTTTTGACATGTCGCCTAGTAATGTATGTGTGAAAAATATCCAAAGTAATTAATGTCATCTAACTTCATGAAAGAGAACTGAAGTCGGTTGGTGGGTAGATTCATTCAAATATTCTAGCACCATTCGAAATCAGTGCTTTTAAGTGGAGTGCGCTTCAAGGGCAATCGAGTTTTTGCGGGATGCGGGTGGAGATGGTTGAAGTGAAGAAAACCACAACTTCAAATTCACCACAGGTGAGGAAGGTGCTTAAGTTTAATACATTACAATCTAAATACAAAGTGTAGATGTCGAAAAATAATAATAAAATTAAATTTATAGGAATTCATTGGCCTTAACATAAGCAAGAGTTCAATAAAGAAATATACACAACAGACTTTGTTTCAACAGAACTTTTCCATTAAATTAAAACGAGAGGAAACGAGCTAGAGAGTGAGACGAAACGAGAAGCGAACCGCAGGGCTACTTCTGGTCGGCGCGGTCGGTCCGCAGCTCCTTGTCCGCCTGGAGCTTCTTCCAAGTGTCGCCGAGGGCTTTGGCAAAGTGGTCGTCTACGGAGGTCCCGATCGCGTCGTTCGTCACGGTCACCGTGGTGGTTGGCGTCGGCGAAGGCGTGGTCGGCGCCCGCGGACTCGCCGCGGTCTTCGCTGGCTGGGGTGATGGGGCCTTTTTGGCGAAAAGGGCCATGTAGTCGGCGCCTAGCGACCGGCGAAAGTGCTCGTCTATCACTGGGTCACACATGGAAATCGACTCTGCAAAACAGGTGTCGGTTAGGTTGAGGTCTTCTGGTCGATGGGGCGGAAATTGAAATTATATTAAAGAATTAGGTGGCAAGAGTGTGAAATTTACGTAGGTACCTGAGCTGCGGTTGTCGTTCTCGCGGTTCGAGATCATGCAGTGACTATCACGCTTGGGAGCTTGGGTGATGACGCTGGGGCGCGCCAGGGCGGTGGCGAAAGTGGAGCCCGGCAGGGGTTCTCTGTACGGGGGCGGCGGACTTCGAGGTTTGATCGTTGTTGACGTCACGGACATGTCGATGGGGCACTCCACCGAGTTCGTCGTCGGGGTGTTCGTCGTCTCGCTCAGCGGCTTCACGGCCCCGTTGTTGTTGTGTCCTGCGAGCGGCGACGACGGCGGCGACAACGAGGACGACGACGACGAGGAGATCGAGTGCTGGTACTCCGAGGCGCGCAGACGGCGATCGCGGCGCCACTTCGTCGTTGGCAATTCTTTGGTTGTTAGGCGTGATTCTGTAAGGAGAAGCATCGTCTTGAGTCATGAGATAAATGCAATCGCTTACTGCTCCCAACGGCCGCGTTAAGCTACTCATATTTTGTAGTACAAGAGGAGAGCGAGCGTTACCTTCCAGCCGCAGCCATGGCCAACGCTACAATCGTTTTGCAGTTTTCGATGTAATTTAAATACAAAAGCAAATACGATATAAAAAAAGGCGGACCAGTTAAAAGAACTAAATTAAATAAATGTATAAATATTTGCCCTTAAAAAAAGTAAAAGAAATAAAAAGGGCTACTCGCTTATGTAACGTCATTCGCTGTTGCACTTAATGTTAGATGACACTCATCAGGAAGAGGACTTTGGCAAATTGTGCCCATGGAATTAGCGTCATTATATTATTGTATTATTTGGGATGGGCCAGACACGAACCTACAGCTTTAAGTTCTGTTCTTATTTAAGACATTCAGTAGATGTAGATAACGAGGTCTATACTGAGAATCCATTCAAGTGAAAAAATAGGTCCTTCCAATTCAAGTGAATGCATGTATCCCGAAATTCACGTGAATCGAATAAAAATGTTGCATCCTACTTATGCGCAAGTACCTCACAAAATGTTCGTTTACTTAAAAAAGTGAGGTGAATGACTAATTCACCGCATAACAGAAATATTCACATGCGAAACATTCACACTAGACGAATATAAGAACAGCATTTTTCAAATGTGATTCATTTTTAAATCATTTCACTGCGGTTCCGTGAGTAGTGTTTCTAGTAATTTTTTCTTAGATCTCTTAGTGTCACTCGAAAAATTAAATATTCCTTTCAAGAAAGTGAATATTTCTCTTTTAAGCTGCAGGTTCTCACAACAACAGATTTTGTAATAACTATATGTATATAGGAACTCTGCATATCTCTATCTCTTTATTTAAAAATGGCCAACAACAGAACAACTAAGTGAACTATTGTAGTCGTTGTTTCGATTATTTAAAATTGCGTATATTTTAACTATTCGGTTTATCCATCAAGACAGGTGATTTGATGGAAAAGAGGAATAGAAATTCTTTGGATCTTGAATAGAGATAACCCAACAGGCAACAGGGATCCAATACGAAAGCGAATACTATTATAAAATCATGACAAACAAGAAAGAAACGTACCTCAAAGTTAGTGCAGCAAAACAAATAAATTCATTTTATGCTCGCAAGCTAATTAACTTACTGTTTTTCATTGAATTGGACCTAAAGAGACCCACAGCTATGTAAATCAGTGTACCAATTTTGTTGATTAATTTAACAAAAAATATAATCAAAGAGCAGATTTTCTTGAGAAATTTAAGAATAATCGAATAAATCAGAGTTACAGGATCTTATTGGACGTAAATTCAAGACCATCGTGTCAAATTGGCCGAATCAAATTGTTTATGGCCAACTAGTTCATGCAGGTTGACGGACAAAAAATGATAAATTGGTTATTGGTGCCGTGTTAACTCTTGAAATTGAACAAGATGGTATTCGATATCGATTTATATGAATCACCATCCTTTGAAGCAGCAATAGAAAACTGTGAAATTTCAAAAGTTTTATCGTGGATGACTTCCCTTTCATAAAAGAACTTTGAAAAACAGGGACTCGTAAGTTGATGATATTGGTCAGTTAATATGCTAATGAGAAAAAAGGGAAAATTGTTTACACGTGCTGTTTTTACAGCGGCGTTCGCGCCAATTCCGTTGCCACTTACCCTTTAGTTCCAGGCATTTAAAATTAGCTCCGCAGATTGATTTTGCACCTGAATCAAATGGCATCGAAGTTGGGCCACGGCACACAGTGCGCCTCCATTGATCTCCTCTAACGGAAGTTTCAAATTTCTCCGACATTCTCCTGCAGTTGCCGGAGTGTCGTCCTCTGCAGTGACTTTTTATCGTAGAACCTAATTACCCAGACGATTAATCGAAGATGGAAATTTTTCCCTGGATAAGTGGTGCGCGTGTTGTGACCCACAACAAAATCAGCTCCGCGGGAGCAATGACTCCAAAACACAATCGCAGCCTCATTTCGTTTTCATGAGCCCGCGCGCGCCTTTAGGAAATCCACGCCCAAGGCCCGCGCTGGGTCGCGCGACGTTGGAAGCGACATAAAGCGGAAGTGTCCGCCGAAAATGGCTCCGTCAATCGAAAGAGCTGCGCATCCACAGCGAGTGCCTAATGTAAGTAAACTGCTGACAAGAAGACGTTTAATCACAGGTCAAGACGTCGGGCATTATTTCAGCTACGATGCTGCCCGACCAGCTCCAAACGGATATACATATGTATTAATTACGAAAACTCCTGTGCTTCTATGTGTTACCAAGGAATAAATTTTGTTGAAAGTCCATTTGCAATTTATGTTTCCGGTTTTGAAACCATACGCGATGGAAGAATTCATTTTCGTCTATCAAAGTGGAAGCCTTTTTTTGAGTACTGTAGTGAGTAGTATGGATTAACGGCTCTCAAAAGTCAACTTTGGATTAAGTTTAAACCTCTATTTCGCATTGATAATATAGTATATACAAAATACAAATACCTATTTATTTTTTCTAGATGGAGGTATTTTCGGTTAAGAAAGGAACGTTTGTTTCACACCCTTGATTAATTTTGTAAAATTCATACAACAAATGGGCGAATTTTGAGTACCAGGTAAATTTCTATCGAGGAAGAAATATTATTGCCCTCGTTTTGTTTTCGTTATACATAACAAAATGTTTATTCGCTGACGAAGTATTGCAGTATACAAGTTTTAAATTGCTTCTTATTATAAGCAGAAAGAGCTAGGCGCCCTTTTTTATTTTATGAAGTGATCCAATTATAATAAACAATGCTTTAAGAAATAAATAATTGTGTAGCCTCGTAAACCTTTTAAAAATTATGCAAAACTCGCAGCAATTTTAATATATGTAGGTATGTATGCGAAAATGCTTTGCCGAATTTGTGATGCCAGCCCATGAGCAAGGGGAAGGCGTTTCGCGAGTGTATAAGTCAACTAACGGCGGAGTAGACGCTCATCTCCCGAAATGCTACAAAAGGTATTTCGTCAGAATTCCAATTTCCTTTAGAATTTTTTATCGCTGAATATCAATGCGAGGCGAAATTTGCATATATAGAAAAAACAACATTGTAAAAAGTGCGTGGGCGCCCATTGCCTGATGAAAGGCCCGCGGTCTTTCGTTTATTCGAAAAAAAAGCACGAAACCTGCTTCTGAGACGCCAAAACGACAAAAGCGACGTTAAGAAGCTCCCAAGCCTACACTTGCAGCCCACTTAAAATTCCACACGGTAGATAGTGACAACCAATTATTCGAATGACTTCCGTCGAAGTGGTCGAAGTTGGCGGAGAAGGCGCGGGGTGGAAGCGGGCAAGGGTGGCGGACGGTGGAAATCTTTCTTGATTACTGCCTTCGAATAAATGAGATACCGATTCAGATTTATATCGGATTCCAGAAATACCCGCGACTCAACCTGGACGCCTTTCGCGGGCCTTGCTATGCGCTGCTGCCGCGCTGCGTCGCTCTCCTGGCAGCAGCACGAATTCGGAATTCTTAAGGAGCTCGCGTCGAGGTCCAGCTCCTGGACGTGATCCGGATTCCCGAGCTGCTCGTTGCGCTGTCGTTCGGCCTTGCGTTGACCTTAGCTTCTGCAGCTGGGGCCTGGAAAGGCATTTTCGGTGCTCCGGCGATCTTTCGCCCAGGTAAAGGGCGCAGCAGACGATCGCGAAGAGCAACAAGACCTGCCCGCGGCGAGTCTCACGCTGATTTTCGTGCTCTGTCTGCTTTCAAGTTTTATTTTTCGTTCGATAGAATAACAAATGCCCAAGGGGAAGAAAAATTCCGGCTTTGATTGCGCATTTCCGGCCATCGTGCCGGGTATCTTTCCATTTTTTCGTCGACTTCTTCTCCTGAGTTATTATATTATATCACTCCGCCTGCATCCAATTGCTTTTTTTAAACTTTTTGTCGAACTGCTAAGCTCCTCTGGAGCTGCGTTCGAACTCAATTCCAATACCCGAGGAGGCTGGGATTTTATTAATGAATTGAGTTTCCGTGCCCCTCCACACCAGACCGACTGGTTACCCCGCTCAGAGGTCCGTGGTGCCCCAGAATTCAATTACACGAAAAAAGAAACTAAATTGGATGATATGTATTTTAGGCAGAGATGACCAATCAATGGTGACCATCGAACCATCTTGAAATTTCCTCAACTCTGAATTCGTTGGGAACTTCTGGATAAATCGATTAAGGATCAATTTGTTTCACAGCCACTTCACACATCTGTGGTCTATATTCTGCGGAAGATGTTTTGAAACTCAAATTTATTCATTTCATGTTAACCTGACAAATCGTAATAATTTAATAAATAAATTACACAATTAACTTTCTTAATGTAAAAGAACGGCTCGAAAAGACTGATATTTATAGTACTTACAATTTTACTATGAGCAAATACAATGTATTATATTGAGGCGCAAGTTTCATACATCTCTGTTTCTTAATAGGGTTTAAAAATAAAAAAAACTTAACTAATTTATTGAATCTATATATGATTCAACTACACACTATCTTGTTTTGAATTTTAGCATAAATTGTAAGGACGCATTTCGTAGGCAAATTTAATTTAAAATTCAACTTTGAACATCTAAATTTCATTCCAAAAGTTTTGTTGAACGATATGTATGAACTAGACTCAACTCAACGTCCCCTTAAGTGTTAAATAAATTTCATTTGTGTCTACCAATTAGAAGACTAAATGTTGTAATTCGCCATTGACTCAACCTAACGTACCTTCTCTTCTTGAAAAATCCCTCCAAGGTTGCCACAGCATGCAGCTAGTGTTTGTTTTGCGAACGTCTTTCATTCTACTTGTATGTTCATACGCGTTCAGTATGCAGAGA
Organism: Tolmerus cingulatus; assembly: GCA_959613345.1. Classification (NCBI taxonomy): domain Eukaryota; kingdom Metazoa; phylum Arthropoda; class Insecta; order Diptera; family Asilidae; genus Tolmerus; species Tolmerus cingulatus. The sequence goes on along the minus strand of OY390707.1, from coordinate 73,002,105 downwards.
TACTCCATAATAGCGCCAGATTAATTGGAATCACACTTGCACCTCGGTAGTTCTATCAACCTATTCAAATTGGTCTAATCACCAAACACTACACTCTGCCGAAAAACGCGTCGCATTACGCAGCAGCACCACCTTCGACTTAACCGTCAAAACGAGACTTGGAGTCCACCGCGCGAGGTGTACAAAGCGAACTGCGGCGAGCTTGACTGCATTCAAATGCAAGCCAAACTTTTCGACTTTAGCTTTGTGAGCGAAGAACGACCGATCCACCTTGTTTCTGCGGTTTTTTAAGCCGTCGACCGTCGTGTCGAGCACCAAGACAAAAGATACAAAAGCTGCAAGACGCGCGGCTCGCACGGACACAGACAGTCCAGCAAATGGTTTAAGTTGATCTCGGTCGGGGTGAATTCGGTGCAAGTAAGCGCAGATCGCCTTAAAGACTGCTACTGAAGATCGGCCGGTCTTCCTCTCGCCTTCTGGCTCCCGTTCGAACTCCACACCGCGACGTGGGTAGGGCAAATCAGGTATGGAGCTCTCTCACAAATCACAGTCAAAAAACAATGTTTAATGTGCACGTTCCCGCGAAGACGCCAATAGAACTTGCGCCCGCGACTCAGAATATAATAGACGACGGCAGTGGCACATGTGCGCGATTGTTTGTGTACACCTGAATGGATCGGGGGTCTCAGGTACGTCCGCTAGACAGGTATGGCCGACACCACCCCGGAGGACTTCAACATTTCATTCAGAAAACGAACGAGTGCGATGAGCGTTAGCCGAGCTCGGAATCTGATGGTCGGAACCACGACACGAGAAATTGGAAAGAACTACCTGCGGCCTGAGCGATGTATGCGCTGCGTTGATTTTTGCTTTTCTTCTTCCTTAGCTATTGATATCTCTTTACCCAGCGTTCATAGGTGCGCTGGGCGCTCACAGGTACACCCAGGTCCAGTACGCTAAATATGTCGACGCTAGTTCGAGAAGCCGCGACTTGGCGTTTGCTTATCGTACCTGAAAATCGCGAACGACGAGAGTTGGAATTTCGGTAACTTCCAATTCCATTAAAATAATAACAAAATTGCGCTGATTACGAGCATTTGGAACAGACAAAATTTTATGTTAGGTGATATTTTGGCAGAGCATCAGGAGATTGTAGGCACAGCAAGTTATCTAACGGCCGTCAATTCAAATTTTGCGATATCGACTTTTTGTCTGCACTTATGTGAAAGGGGACTCATCAATAAATAAGCGCGATAGTGTTTGGAACGCTAACGAAAAAGTTTTGCATATTTAAGAAGTTTTTTGGAGGTGGGAAGAGCTTGTTCGCCGTTGCACTAATTACGATCGTTTCCAGCGTTATACTAGCAGATTGTTTTCACAGCATGCGATCGGATAGTTTTGATTATTTCACCGAAAAACGCCACATTGGGTATTTTCAGAATCGTCTTTTTATGAATATATCTTGCAATAAACTAAATTTGCGCATTTTATATTGTAGAAGCAATGAAACTGAACGTTTCATATTCTTAGATGATATAAGATGAAATCTTTTAAATATCCGGGTTTCTTTAAAACGGTCAAACTCGAGGGTAGAAATTATATTTTTGAAAATCAGTACATGTTAGTTACGTTAGTTAATTATAATTTTTCAGCTTTAAGTAAGACATCAATCTCAACATCTTTTCAAAATTGATCACTGCATAAATGAGGTTAGAAGTAGTAGATATTTTTCGATAAGCTTGAGCTTACGGTCTTTTAGGTAAAATTAAACTAATAAAGAGCTCTGAAAGAAGTATACCGCAACATTGGCGAGTTTTTGAATTGAGCAAAGAAAACGTCGAGTAAAAATAAAGTACGAAGGCAGATAAAAATTGCTTGTCTGGCTAAGATCGACGTGTTATGAAACATTTCGTTTCTTGATGTGCTGAGTGGATTGCCCGAAAAAAGGTATCCAGCGGATTAAATTCAATTACAACATCAGCAACTGCGCCATCATCATTGTGATTACCGAGATCGCGATGGCTTGATGCAGAGAAATTACATGTTCCTTCTGCATTAAAAACTAAGAAATTTTAATGAAACTTGAGCAGTGCGCAAAACGCATACGCGTGAAATACCTTTTTTCTGTTTATTGCAGCAATACGCTGAATGCACAATTTTCGTTTTTGGAGAGATTGCAACGCAAAATGAAAGTTCCGACATGCAGGTCGTTCCCACGTTTTTTCGTAGCCAGCTTAAACTGAACTCCAGTTTTAAAGAGCACGAATTGTTGGGGCAATTCGAACAACTACACTCATCTAAAATCTTAAAATTTCCTCTTCCTTGTATTCGTCCGGGATAACTTTTACGACGTGGGACGGGTCCCTTCTGACACGCTCGGGGATAGGGAAAAACGTTCAATTAGCCACCGCTCGCATGGTCTGCGTTTGATATAAAAACGATAAAGATAATATGTTTTGGATGGAAGGGTACGATCTCCACACTAAGCGCCTTCAGTGCCATGGGAACTACGGCAACACACCTCACGCAACTCATGAATGAGCCCAGAAAGATCGACCCGAGATAAATCAAGCAAAAAGCAGTTTCATTCATGATCATGATCACATCCCGCGACTGGCTGGATGCCGCCAGCTCGCTCAGATCAGTATTCAAAAATATATATACATATCTACATACATACATAAAGCTGGCAGATAGAGAACATCTTGTGGTCCAAAGAACGTTATTAATTGGCTTTGCCCGAAAATCATTCTCCAGGAACAAACAGGTTCTACAGATGTTTGTTCTTTTCTTTTGGTTTTCCGTTCAAGCGTTCTTCCCCCGAAGGCGCAATTTGCGCTGCCCTGACCAAAATTTAAAGAAATGGCAAAAAAGTCGTTTCCGAATAAGCATAATATCGGTGCTATTGATGTTAACGACACAAGAACACACTCCGAATATTTTCAGTACCTATTTGATACTATATGAAAAATTTTTGCAGTCGTAAAAGATCCATTTGCATATCTTAAATGAGTCGAACGAGTTTGTTTTACCTGGCGATTTTACCTTTAATTTTGTTGGAATATTTCCTCTGATGGGAGAGGCTACCAACGATTACTTGAGCACCGTGGGAACCGCATTTTGAAGAGACTCCGATTAGATGGCGATTTTTTTATTGATTTGATTTATGACAAGGGGAGTGCGCACCGACACTTATTTTTGCTGCCTATATCAAATTGTTGTCCACGAAAATAAAGATGGAATGCACCAAGTAATCCCGACAAGTCGTTTTTAGTAACTCCAGAAATTACATGTATATAATAAGGCAACTGCTGCTATGTAATATATGTGCAAGTTTATACGAATTAAAATTAATGTCCAGCGTCGTTTTAATTATTAAAACATGCTATAACTTTTCTAACTTAATATTAATCATCCCAAATTAAATAATTGAAGTTAAAGTGAATGTAAGTGGGTTCGCTTTGAATTTTATACGAATTTTTTTATCAAAATTGCAACAAACGGTCTATAAATCACTGAATATAATGATGTATTAGTAATTAAGATGGATACAATTAATAAACTTAAAACTCGCGCTTTGGAAAACTCAAGTCGCAATTCAAATTGTCTTAATTCTACAAAATTGATGGGCTTCAAAAACAGAAATATATCATATCAATGATACCTAGAATGATGCAAGAAATCAATCGCTATTGTTATAAATCAGTGCAAAAACGCATTTGAGTGTTTATGTTAATTTCATTTTCTTCCCTTGCAGTGATAGAAAAAGTCGCCATTTTAGATCGAAATTAAAATACGAGCGCGCAAATTGTTGCGCGCTGGAGTACGATTAACTGCAGACTGGGCAGACGACATCCCAAATGGATTCTGCTGTGGAACGTGACTTCCCGCCAACAACACACATTCATTATTTTGTGTTGAAGGCTTCACGCCGGGGATTTGGTCTTGTGTGACTTTTTGTTGCCGCCACCGACAGGTCGGATGATTTGATTTGGCGCACAAACAGCAGTTGTCGAAGGCGCGATCGGCCGAGACAAAATGCTGGCCTACCTTTAAAAATAACATGACGTCTTCCCCACGAATCCTAAAAAATCCACTGAAATTTAACGTACATAGCTAAAATTTCCAAGCTCAATTTTTCGAGTTTTTGACATTCCAAGCATTCATGTGGCCTGAATTGGCTCGTGATCGCCTCTTGAAAGAACCACCGCTAGTGAGAAAATACAGTGGAGTCTTGAAAAGACTGTCGGTGCAGCTTGGTTTCTTTTGTTACCTTAATGATTTTAATATTCAAAGCTGAGTGTTATTTTTTTATTTGCTATTATGCTATTTCCTGGGTATAGCATACTACCAAGTGCCCACTGCAGGTTTCGAGAGAGTTACGGCTATTTACGAGAGGTGTTTCAATGCAAAGCGTTTGATGGATCATCGTTATTCGTTTGAGTGAGCTTAATATTCGCACGGTTCACCTTTTCGAGACTCGACTGTATGCACGTAAGACATGTTGCCCAAACACTGAACAGCGCCACAAGCGAAGCGCTTTTGATGCAAATGAATTGGTTACCGGAAATGAGGGTCGATCGCAGTCAGCGGGGCGACTGCTTGCGACGATCAGTCCAGGAGCGGTTCCAAGGTTTCGTAATTTTGGTCTTGTGGTGAGCGCAACTTTCTTCGGGCAGCTCATCTCCGCGGTGGGTCGAACATTGCGCCTAAAAAGACCACTGCGAGGCCAGCTTCCACTTCGGCCGTTACTCAACGATCCGCCGCATTCCTGCGACTGTTGGCAGAGTTAAAAAAGAGTAGCCCGAAATAGGGCCGCTGCGACGCCATCCCCTTCGTTTCCCGGCCGCGGTGGCGGCGCGGCGAAAAGGTGCGTCGCGGCGCGAATTAATGCAATTGGGCAGCGGGCCGCGTAAGTGGCGGTGGCAGCGTTTCGCATTACATGCGCGCCGACGCAAGGTCGGCGAGTGTGATCACCCGGTGCAAATCAACTATTCGCGGAATGCTCAAAATGCGCGGTACGCTCAGATATTTTTCAATTATAATTGCCATTACGGCGCTTATTTGGCGCGCTTTGTAGGTCACTTCGTGCGATCGTCGCGATCAGCGACAGCGATGGCAGCCAATCAATGCGCCGCGAAAATTAGCATTCGCGATCAGAGGAGGCGGTGATAAGAAGGTGAGAGGCTGGGAGAGAAGCCCAGGAATTTCGCTTTTCGATATTTTGTCGGAATGCTTTGTTCGCAAATAAAAATAAAATTGGAACGGAAAAGGCGGCACGCGGAGCATTTCAGTGCTAAAATTGCTTCGCCGATAAAATTCTGGGATGAGTGATAAAGCTGCTGCTAAACGTTTGTTGTTACAAAATAACAGAAAAATTAAGCGAAGAGCAATTGGCGCATTTTGAATTGATCTTTAGTCCTATAAATTTAGATTTTGCCTTTTGGGGAGTAATTGTTTAAAACATAAATAATTACCACACTATTTTTTGGTACCTGCAGTGGGCCTAAAACTGGCCCCGATAATTGAGTATTTCAAATACGAGTGCGCAAGGAGGTCTAATCTAGAGCATCTGCACTGCTGCAAATAAATAAACATTGTGAGGTCATTAAATTGAAAGCGATTCTGGGCCCAATTTGTCAATTTCTGTATATCTAATATACATATGTTAAAGTCATTATGTCCATTGAAATGCTACAACATTTTGGCTAAACCTTGCATTTTCGGGTAGTGATTATTACATTATTTTTTTAATTATTTTCATTTGTTTTCTTCCTTAATCTCAGTTTGAATTAAGTCATCTCAAAATTATTTTAATTAAGCTTGTACTAAGAGAATTAATAATAAATAAGTCTTCCCGACGAGAGCATTGCACATGGCCTACTCACTCTTTTCACCTCTAATCCTAATGTCGTCGCTTCGCTGTATTGTTGACATTTTTTTGCCGTGCTAATCCTTAAGTCGCGTCAGCTTAAAGCATTCCGCGCAACTAATGGGTGACAAAACATAAGAAACATCGGCTCTATTGGGTCTAATCAAAAAGACATTCCTTACCTTCTCCTGCTGATCATGAGAATTTTTGAAATTCCTCGCAGTACTAAGTAAACAGTCTTGACGCATACTACACAAATACGCCCAACAATGGGCCTATTTTTGTTATTTACGTTAAAACGATTGGAGTTATTTGTATTACGTTCTTAGAAAACCTTTTATTTAAAAATTGCCTTGTTTGATTGTATCGGCGGCGCTCAGCACAACGTTTTATTGCTTGCTTTCAGTGGCTGGTATCCGACGTGCGTGAAATGTTTTTAGATGTTTTCAAAACGTCATTATTTTGATTACGGTAATTTTGAACTTCATTCCTCGCTTTATAGGTAAAGGTGCAGTCTGGGCATAATATTTTATGCGATTTAAATTACATTTATACAGAAACGTAAAGGCATGATCAAAAAATTACCAAACAATTGCAAAGATCCTATTTATGCAAACATTTGTAAGTACTTATTAAAACATTTTGCAAGTAAGAAGGAATTAAGAGTCAGTGGTAACAGATTATTGATAGTGAGTCGGGTCACAACCATAAATTTTAAATTATTATTGCATTAAACCACACATTTTTAAACTGTTTGGTAAAACCTAATAGATTATGGAAAATAATCGGTTAAAAGAATTATTAGGGAGGTGATGATCTGTTAACTTTTATTTTGACTTGATCTGTCGGTAGAACATTTCATGCGAATTTAAATTACTCTAAAGGCACTGGCGATACGACACGTGTAGCTCCGTTAGTTACAAAGTTTGTAAAAATTAATAACAATGTTAATGCTGATTTAAAAAATCTGACGACTAATTTTAACATCGAAGTTTATATTTTCCTTGATAACCCCTTGATATGGATATTAAATGAAGGGTTTTGACGAGCAGAATATGATAAAAGCTCGTTTTAAATTTTGTTGTTTTGTTTTAAGTTAAGGATCCTTTTAAACAATAAGTAATAAGTGACACGAGTTGATCAGGTAATGACTGAAAAGGAGATGATTTAGTTTTTCATCTACGTAATAAAATCAAACATTGACTGACAAACGACGCACAGGCAAAACCAGTGGGTCTAGAAGCATAAAAGTTCATCCCCTAAAGTGGTTAACTAAACGATGAAAGTTTGTGTGGAAGTTCCTAATTTTTTATGTTAGAAAAATACAAATTGGCTTCGGTATCGAAATAAAAATCATCGGGAACAATGCTAGTAATAAATAAATAGATAGTGGAATTCACTTTGTTTAAAACTTTTTGTAAAATGCAAAACTGCATCGGCCAAATTCTTTCAATGTTATTATTTGTTAGGGATTCAGTAGATGTTTCTTACTTTCACGGATTTTGCGTGAATAATAGAATCCATCCTTTGTATTGGAGTTTCACATTTATTTTGTCTTACTATTTCACAAGATTTTAAGTTTTTACAAAAAAGGCCAGACAATATTAAGGCCAATTCGGTGTACTCAAAGAATATTTTGGCTTATTCTTGATATATCAAGGACATAACTTCATTACCACTAAACTAACGACGCTATAGATACATACATAGATATGTAGCCGCAGCTGCCTATTTGGATTTTTATCTGTACAAATTAACATAAAACTGGAGCAGTTATATCTTTTAGATTCTTCGATTTACTTTCTGTAGGGATGATCCAGATAATTGGCAATTTCGTACTATAAATGTAATAAATAAATAAGCAGCTAAAAAAACTCGAAAATCTTTTCAGGAGCGAAATGTCTCTCGTAGTCGGGCGGAGCACACACCGTGGCCCCGTGGTCTGCAGAGCTGGAGGTTATCACGATCACAGCACCCATCGAAAATATTCGCGGGCAAAATAAGCGATGATGCTACTTCACGTCGGCGGATTTTTTCGCTAGACGGAGAAAAGAGTGCGCTGGCAGCCCCTCAAAAATAATCTTGCACGGCCGAGCGGTTTGGAATGAGAACCGAAGAAGTGACATGGAATGCGCCCGCACACAGGGTGGCCCCGAAACGATTGTTTACAGAGAGAGGAGCACCACTCGAGATCTTCGTCCGCGGCATGGAGCAGGCAGGACCCAATGGGGCCCGGGTTGCTGGGAAGGAAACAAGGCGGAGGAGCTTACCGTTTGCGTTGTCCTGAACCATGGTGGCTGCTCGCGACAGGACTTCCAGGGGGGATTCCATGTCACCACTTTGAGTCGAGCCACCGTCCAAATCGCCCTTCGGAATCGCAGCGGAGTCTCACCGAAACCAGAAACTTAGTCCTGCTGGTCCTCGGGGGCACCTCGGGGTTGTGTCAGGCAATTGTTGTTCCCAAAACCACATGCACACAGCCGCAGCGGCGAAGTACGTGAAAATCAATACAAAGGTTTGGCTGACTGGCAGAGGAGGCAGGCAACTAGCAGCCGCATTCCACACGAAATTTCTCACAGCAGCGCACACCACAACAAAACGAATGCCACAAATTATTTTATAGGAGGCGACGCACAGAGCTCACTGCTGGCGGCTCGGGAGGAATTTTATGTGCACGTCGGGTCCCAGGCTAAGCGGAAAATCCTTTTCAGCTCTTTTTTATCACAGAAAAGCGCTGCTCTCACTCTGCTGCTCGTTTTAACGGATGTGCTTCTTTTAACTGCGTCGGAACGGCAGCAGACGGGCGGTCCGTTCGGCTGCGCTTACTTTCCACTTGCGGAAAACCGTCACAACTAGCGTGAAGCACGGGAAAATGTGCCCTCTAAACGCGATTTCAAATTCCTCCGCAGATTGTTTATTTGACATTTGAGTTCATACTCGAGAGTCGATGGAATGTGAGGAATGCAAGGAATGCATTTCGGTTGAAAGCGCAGCGATGTCGACGTGACGAAATGTAGAACTACTATTCGAGACAGGAATGGTGCTCGGCAGATGGCGCGGTGGTTTCATTAAAGTAAGCCAAATTAAACTAAAATAGTGATTTATCATGAGTATAAGAATTTTACGCCGAGAAACCAAATATTCAACTCTAGTTTACGTTCAATCCACTCAACAAAAGACTGGAAATTTGAGAATTCAGCATACTCATCTCTGAAATTTACCTGCCACCTGGAGGAAAATACAACAGATTTTATATTTATAGCTGATAAGTGCCACATACCAACATTAGTGCCATCTTCATCATGTACTCTAATTATTTATTTTCCAAAGTGTCAAAGACCGATCGACTCGGTCCCATTTGCGTGTTTTGGTGATTCTTCGGGGGAAGGTGTATCTCTGGCCGCTTACGGTTTTTCAATATTATGAATACAAATTAAAATAAGAAAACATATCTTCTTCTGCAAAAAGTAAGGTAGTTCCCCGAGATGTCTGTAAGTTTTGAGAAACACCGTGCGAAAATCGTCGCTGCGTGGAAGGATGTTCTCGACGATAAAAGTACAACGGATTGGTGAGGAAAATAGGACTAATTACTCGCCCCCGAGATAATTGAGTGCTCTTAATTGCTCTTGCAGGGCACTATTTGGCTACGAGGGGCAAACAAACGAGCTGAAATTGGTCGGAAGTGGCGAGGGTGGATTGGACGAGCTGTGCGAGGATTTAAACAGTGGGAAGATCATGTATGCCTTTGTTCGCGTGGAGGACCCCAAGACGAGTCTGACTAAATATCTACTCATTAACTGGCAGGTGAGTGTGCAATTGGAGCCAGACGTGCAAGCCGGTGAAGCCGACTCATTCACAATCGTGTGAACCGGGTTACCTCTTGTTGGTCTATATCTCATTTCCCTGGCAAATGTTATCTTTTCCCATAGTTATCGCTGTTTGTACAATTGAGTCATATTGGAATTTATATTCTTTTTTTTTTTAAATGAATTCATTAAATTCCGGGGATAGGCCGAGCGGTTTGTAAACTCAGTTGGACTTGCTATCAAACGCCTCAATTATGCGGAGGATTTGCTAAAAATAGAGCACCGCTGTTGGGTTGTTCAAAGTAAAATCGATACTATCCTAATGAATTCAAAAATTAAATTTTCTTAAAGATCACCAAATTGGGGAAATATGCCGCTAATAATAATAATAATATGGATTTTAAATACAATAAAAGAACTATGACATTGATACTCGGTGTGATCTGAGTCACCCCTAAGCTGAGATTTTATTTAAAAGGTATGCCAATAATGACATGATTCGAAAGCGTTTTTGAAAGAAAAATTAGTTATTTAATTCACCTGAAATACCTCAACAGTTTGTCTTAGGGCTAGGGATTATTGATTAAACTTTGTTTATCCAGTTATCATTTGTTTTAGTGCAGTTGGTTCTCAAAACTCAACATAAAGAAAAATTGCATCAAAGTTCTCTTTCTCGAAATGCGTTATACATGATCACTCATAGTTTTCAATTATTGTATTATAACTTCGATAAAATCAACCAGCCGTCGAAAAAAAGCTAAAAGATTGCAATCCTTTGCAGGGAGAAGGAGCACCTGTTCTGCGCAAAGGAACTTGCGCTAACCACATTCACGATGTTTCAAAGCTCTTAACTGGCGCACACTTAACAATCAATGCTCGCTTAGAAGATGATATAGACAAGGAGAGGATTTTGAAGAAACTGAGCACAGTCAGCTCAGCTTACAGCTTTAGGGAGCCTCGTGCAATACAAGATGAACCTAAGGGACCGGTAGGAACAAACTATACTCGTGTTATTCCAGCCAAAGAACTGAACCCAACGGAAATGCAGAATTTCTGGAAAAAGGAGGAGGAGGAGGAGCGCCATAGAATTGAAATGGAACAGGAGAGGAAACGATTAGAACTCTTAAAGCGCGAAGAGGTTGGTTGATTGCTTCTGCATTCCGGTGATATTACCTTTAAATATTTGCATTCGTTTTGGCTAATCAGGAATTGAGGGCTAGAGAGGAAAGAGAGCACCGAGAACGAGAAAACAAGATTGCTGAAACTACTAGAAGTGAACCAAGTCATATACCAGTGAAAACGTAAAATCATTGGCATTATCTGTTGCGGTGAATTACAGTTTTCTTTAAAACAGATCACCACAACCGTTAAGTCCTGTGAAAACTTTGGGGAGCCCTACTAAAGGTTTCACAGAGGCAGAAAGAATGCGAAAGTTGAGAAGTCAAGAGGCCCGAGAACTGATCGGGTCGAGAGTGGGCGAAGCAAAAGCAATTTTCGCTCAAAACACCAGTGAGGGGCAAATGCAGACCAAGTAAGTTATTTCCTAAATATTTGGTTACCAGGACTAATTAAGATTTGTTTTGGAAATGTAAGGATTTTAAAATTAAATAAAATCTGTATGTCACAAAAAATCTTAAATTTCTGTAGGGCTGCTCCAGTGAAGCCGGTAAGGAATTCAATTGCACAACGAATTAACGCACTCAACAGCGCTCAGCAGCCTGTGCGAAAAGAAGCTAAGACTATTGAAGAAAAGGCCATTCTGGTGGTGGCAACAAGTCCACAAATTCCAGAAGTCGTAGAACATTCAGTGAGTCCAGATATCGTTGGAGAAGCAACTGATGAGAACAGCACTCCTCCGAATGCTGATGACTTCATTGATAGTGACGAGCAGTATTCAACAATAAAGCGTTCTCCTCACAGCAAAACTAACTCTTTGGCTTCTCCTGATGACTCCTCTGCGAAGCCAGTTGAAGTAGCGCCTCTTGTTAAAAATGGGACTGAGCAGAGTTATCCTCTATCTTCTAATAACCAAAAGGGTATATTCAAAGTTGACTGTTGGTGTGAATTTTTAATAAATGTTTTTGGTAGACATTGTGACGGATGACGATATAATTTATCAGGATATTTTGAGCGATGGTGGACTCAAGGCAAGAGCTCTTTATGACTATCAAGCGGGTAAATACAGTATTTAAAGCTAAATTAAATTATTAAACAAACATTCAAAAACAGCTGATGAATCCGAAATAACGTTCGATCCTGGCGATATCATCAGCCACATCGATCAAATTGACGAAGGATGGTGGCAGGGGCTAGGTCCCGACGGTACTTATGGGCTATTCCCGGCTAATTACGTTGAACTGATAAATTGAGCGAATACAGCGTCTTCCATGTTAAATGTTTAGAAGAAAAATCTCAATAACTGTTGACATTCCACATTAATCCAGGAAATATCCCTGCTGAGCAGATTGACTAAGTGACTCCTTCAGAACTTATGCCATCGTTAAGGATTTGAATATTTTTATAATGGTTGCAGTTTTACATCTTAGCAATATTTATCAGTCACGTTATTTACAACTGTCCCCATTTTTTAGTATTGTAGTGTAGTGAGACCTTTTGATACAACGTTTAACACCTTTTCTACCAGTTAGGCAGCACTATAACGTAAGTAAGCCCCGACTAGATGAGATCGAAACGAACAAAGTTCTTTCACCTTTAGTGCCAAGCATGTAAGTAGATTCGATAGAGAATCTTCACAAATGGATACGATTTTCGATGTAAGAAAACGACACAAATTGTTTTACTTCTTCACGCGCAAGTTGCGGTTGCTACGAGAATTTAATTGTTTTTATTATTGTTTCTCTGTTAGAGTTCTGAATTTGTGGCCTATTTTGTCACTTGTTGAATTCAAAAATTAAGATATATTTATGTAATTCTCCAATATTTTATAAGACGAATGCACTAATTTTTTAACTTAAGAAGTATTCAATTTTATTTATCAATTATTCATGTAACCTTTCGCTCATATAATAAAGTAAACGCAAATAAACAGATTGTACCCACGCACGTATGGGATTTTGGATTTTGGGATAGGACGGATCTATTTAATAATCACATCAGTGAATAATCTATATATATATAAATCACTAACCTGCTAGTAGATTTTGGAAAATACGAAAATGGCAGTTTTACAATTGTTACAGAAATAATGGAATGCCATGTCATGGCCCATAAAGGCTTGGGCGTTTATCATATAAAAAGTAATTTTCTTCTATACAATTTTAGAAGAGGAAAAAAAGCACAAGTTATACACAGTTTATAACCACTTTATTCATTGAAGAAAGCTTGAAGAATCTGACTGCAATTCATTTTAAACATAATTGTATCTACGTGAAAGTTTCAGAGGTCGTAACAAAATGCCCCAATAGCAAATGCAAATGTAGAGGTTGATGCCCTTAATTCGACTGATTCAAGGATAACTTTATTAATGGGTATTTGCGAATGGTCGGAAGAAAGGCTACTCGTAGGTTATAAATGCTCAAGCATAAATAAAGTAGCACATATCACGAATTCATAGTAAGCAAACCTTACGTAATCTTTTTAGCTTCAAGGCAGATCACCGTCGCTGTGAAAGTTCTCAAGTTTCAAAATTCGCAGTGGTTTCAGCATAGTTACCACCCTCAGCACCTCTGTTTAATCGATTTACCATGTCATCTTCGTAAAATTTTATTCATTTTGGATTAAAACATCCCCAAAAAATGGGAAATACTGAGAGTAATGTGACCAGTGGTGTGAAGAAGCAGGCGGGCACCTCCACGCAGTCGTTGTACAAACTGGTTAATTTAAAAGGCGGCGGACTGCTGGTGGACATGATGAAAAGGGCTTGTCAGAGCAAACAGTTTGCGGAAATAGACCACGCGATCAAGACCAAGGTGGAGCCTTACCTGTACAACAAGGGCGCGGGGAAGTACATCCCAATTTCGAAGTTGGTCCTCCTCCGGAATAAGGAGCGCCCCAGACACAAGCAGCTGCCCGAGATCAGGGCGATGGACAACCCGGACGACGATTTCAACATCGACGACCACTGTCCCGAGGTCAGCGAAGCGGAGTACATGACGAACCCCGAGGCCTACCGGGACGTTTGCTGGAACCTCAACGTCGGCTTCATCCGCGCAGCTGCTGAAGCCTTGCTGAACGTTTTTTTTTGCAGGAACGGGGTGCCGTGGGCGAGTCCATCCTCCACCTATGCCTTCTGAACGCGACGTCCCTTCACGCTGACCTGGCCAAGCGCTTGTTGCGTTTTTATCCCAAACTGATCTTGGATGTCTACATGAGTGACGAGTACTACGGCGAGAGCGTGCTGCACATAGCGATCGTAAACGAGGATCCAGCCATGGTCAAATTTCTCCTCGACGCAGACGCCAACGTCATGGAGAGGTGAGGTTTTGTTTGTTTCTTGTAATTTTTTTTACGTAAGTCCTATTAGAAATCCTTTTTTGTTTTTGTGTTATTTTTTATTCTTTTAAGTACGTTACAACATATATTGAAGATGAAAGACCTTCACTACCTTTCCTTGAAACATATCCGTCATTTCCTGTGATTCAAACATGTCGAGCTAAATTTTATCGAATACTGCGTAACATACTATATTGTGGGCTTGTATTTAAGTCTTTGTTTTGTTATGACGAATCGTGACGACACAGAGAACTGAGATTCAAATTCATGTCTATGTTGTGAGTTTAACTGCCTAGTATATCAGTTTAGACTTCTTAGATTGATGAATGGGTCAAGACTTGTGTTGACTTTGTTAGACGGAATGAGAAAAACGGTGGGAGCATTCCTTGAATATATTGTGGAATTGTGCATTTTTGGTTTACTTTAATTAATGCAAACTACCAAATATCGATTTATACAAACGAATTCGAACAGATTAGTTTGTCTTTGCTTAATTGCAGCACTATAGTCCAGCTTGCTTACTGCTGTCATAAGCTGTCATAACGAGTCGAAGATTTCGATTCGAACAAACCCTGTATAGCTGCATGTGTACAATATTTAAGTTTCCATACAGTGGAAACGGATCCTTCATACTCATCCAGTGATTCGCACCGCAATTTCATGCACCCGCTTCATAAAACCAACCATTACATTACTCAACTCATTGTTCATTAAAAAGTTTTTTTTTTGATTTTATTACTGACATGTTTACTGTTGATCATTTTGGAAGCCTTATCATTTAAATCAATGGCATGAGAATGCTCTGCGCTGTGTCTTTAAAATGCGTGGATGTAACTATTAAATTTATAATAGTTAAACTATTTTCACTAGTGGTTTAATAATGTTGTCCTAATAGGTGTTGCGGCACATTCATGAGTCCTGAGGATCAAAAGGCGTCTCGTTACGACTCGCCCGAGCATGAGTTCGTGGGTGTGACGCCGCTCAGTAACTATGAGGGCTACGTCTACTGGGGCGAATATCCGTTGAGTTTCGCTGCCTGCCTGGGGCAAGAGGAGTGCTATAGACTTGTCCTGGCGAAGGGAGCTGACCCCGACCTCCAGGACACAAACGGGAACACGGTCCTGCACATGCTCGTGATTTACGAAAAGATCAACATGTTCGACATGGCCTACGAAGTGGGCTCATCCCTCCACATTCGAAACGTCCAAAATTTAACCCCACTCACCTTGGCCGCCAAGCTGGGCCGCGTTGAAATCTTTTTCCACATCATGAACATTGAGCGCGAGATTTACTGGCAACTTGGTAGGGCACTCAACCTGCATGTTAACTGTTCAGGCAAACTTAGACATTTTGGTATACATAATTTAGGGAGCATCACCTGTGCAGCATATCCCTTATCAAAGATTGACACGATAGACGTTGATACAGGCAACATAAGCAAGGACTCAGCTTTGAACTTGGTGGTTTTTGGAGTATTGACCGAACATTTTATGGAAATTCGTTTAGCTTAATTGGCCTCTTTAAAGGATAAGGACGAGCATCTTGAGCTCTTAGACGGAGTTCTGATAGACCTTTTGAAAACGAAGTGGAATACTTTTGTAAAGTCGCGGTTCTACAGACAATTTTATTTATTTACTGCATACTTCATGGTCTCTTTGGTGAGCTTCACTTTGCGGCCGGGACCACCGAATTTGGATGCTGATGTTGATGAGAAGGAAAACACTACGAAAATTGAGGGTGCTAAATTGCGAGCAAAAGAAAAGGTGTCCTGTTTTAACTGTGATTTAAAAGGTGCTAAGGAATTGGTCGGTGGAAGCAGAAAAGGTTTGCGTTCTTTCGTGGGTGAAGACGATGGTTCGTATTAGTTGTAAATATAAAGCTAACCTTTATGACATTTTGTTCCTGCAGACACCTTTTGGATGAACGCCACCGAATTCATAAATAAGGAATCTGGGCTGTCCTGGTGGAGTACGTATGCGGAGTGCCCTCTTATGAATATGGATCTACCAAAAATGCAGGTAAGTGATGTAGGATACGCTTTTAAGTATAATGCGTTGTGTTTTCAGAGTTTGATGGGACGGTTGGCAATCTCTACTATAAATTTCGATGCCATCATATAGTAATTCTTTTAACAGTTTTCAAACTTTCTTAATA
Organism: Tolmerus cingulatus; assembly: GCA_959613345.1. NCBI lineage: Eukaryota > Metazoa > Arthropoda > Insecta > Diptera > Asilidae > Tolmerus > Tolmerus cingulatus. The sequence goes on along the minus strand of OY390707.1, from coordinate 72,985,821 downwards.
AATATCCAGTAATATGTACACATACATATGTACTGTTTTGAAAGTGAATTGTTTTTTAAATTAAACAATTTTATTTGGTTTATGGTTACAAAGGTCTTTTTATGCTATAATTTATTGGAAGTGAAGGCGATTGATTTGAAATAAATACGGAAGAGTCTTTAAAAAATGATAAATCAAATGATTAGTCATATATGTAGATATATAATTTTTTCAAAATTTCCACATTTTAATCTTCGTGCTTTTAGTTAGCAGAAAACAAAAAAACCTTCGCAGTTGCACATAAACGGAATTTTAACAAATCATTAAAAGATAGTTCATTGTTGCGGTTTACAGTTTTTCACGCAGTGACGACCTTTTTAAATGCAGCAGCCATCGCAGACTTCCAGGGGAACCTTTTTGAACTCTGTGAAGATAGGAAAAGTTAGTGGCTGGAAATTGCCGATCTTGAGAAGGTCTTCACGGTCTTGGCTCTCGCAGTTGTAGTTGCGCATTGTGCACTCGTTGTGGAACATTTTCTTGCACTGTCCATTGAACCCGCACACGGGCGCGATTTCCCTGGTGCACCTCTCCAGCTGGCAGTCACTGCCAAGGGCGGTTACAGCGAAGACTAGGCGGAAAAAATTTATATTTAATCAAAATCTAGGAAGACGCTTCGTAACCAACCGGTGAATAGAATGAATGCGGCGACGGAAGTCTTCATTTTGATTGATTCGATTAGTCGAGTTGGCGTTGCGTTGGTTGCAGTTGGGTTTGTTTGCAAAATGCACTCATCTGCAGTGGGTGGCCACAGCTTTTATAGTTGCTAAATTACAAAAGCGCCGTATCGCGAACTACGATAGTTAATTTCGTGCGTTTATCAATTCGCGCGCTGTGTTCTTTTGGAAATATTAAAAGCGGCCATAAGCACATGCGGGCGTGAATTATTTTCACAAAGACTTCGGAAACGGAAGTGCTTAATGTGCCATGAAATCTCTCGAAGGAGCCGCAAATGCAATCTTTTGAATAATTCAATAACTGCTGTAATGCAAAATTTATTTCTTGCAGATTCGGCTGATAGCTGAGTGCATTTTGCTAATTGGGGCGCTTCTGTACATACTTTCTGCGTTGCGGGAGTCGCGATTCCTCGGTTATAAAATGTTCGTCGAAAATCTGGTAAGTGGTAAAACTTTAGGCATTTTGTGCAAAATAAAAGATTTATACATATGTAAAAGTAGTACTACTATTCATGTAAATTATTATTTCTATTATTACAACTTTTACTTAATAAAAAAAAAAATTAAGAAAGGGGGGAGATCGGAAGGACGAAAAGAGGTATAAATATTGCGAGAAATAAATATAACTCTTAAAAATAATTAACTTTTGCTTAAATTATATACTAAATGTGTTTTTCAACACAACCATTTATTATTTTTATTTTTATCTCAATGTATTTCGTAAGCGATTACATTTCAATACTAAATACCCAACTATACTATACGCAAATAATTCAATTAGAAGTACTTATGTCTCAACAGAACTATTTGATGTGTCATTTAAACTTAGTGGCGCATTTCTTACTAAATATAAGATTTCTATAAAATATTCTTTGGGACCGGATTATGTTTATTTTAAAGAATATGTACATAAGTAAAACAGCATTAGGTTTACCTAACAGAACTTTGCAGATGACGGCTCCTTCAAGGGTCATGTTCCTGTTCTCTTGCTGTCTCATGATGATCGTCCCTTGGCTGCGACTGTCTTGCTCCACGGAAATCGAAGATCATGTCGCCGTGGTGATCATGCTAACTACCGCGCCCTACTTCTTATTCTTTTGCAGGTGAGATACTTCGGTAAATCTGTTGGGGCTCATTTACCTGAATCTCATTACTTTTAGAGGGTTCAAGTCCGTTGGGCCTTTCGTAGTGATGATCTACAGAATGGTGATGGGAGATCTTTTAAGATTCGTATCCATCTACTTAGTTTTCGTAATGGGGTTTTCCCAAGCGTACTACATCGTTTTCTTATCGTTCGACAATCCGCAGACGCCCGAAGATATTGACGATTCTCAGTCAAATCCTGTGCCTTCGCCGATGGAGTCAATAGTCGCAATGTTTCTTATGTCTCTTACGAATTTTGGGGATTATTACGGAGCGATGGGTTCAACAAATCATGAGACTGAGGCTAAGATTCTTTTTGTCCTCTTTATGGTGATTGTGGGTGTCCTCCTCGTCAATATGTTAATTGCCATGATGGGAAATACTTACCAAAAGATTGCCGAAACGCGAAACGAGTGGCAGCGGCAGTGGGCCAGAATTGTTCTGGTTGTGGAAAGAGGCGTGGCGCCTGCTGAAAGATTGAGAAATTTGATATTCTACAGCCAACCCATGTCTGATGGGAGAAGAGCGCTAGTGCTGCGGTTGAATATGACTGTGAGTAATTAGTGCCGAGGTCAAATTCATTTTTCAGATTATTAAATTTTTCTACAGGATAACGACAAGGATGAAACGAAGGAAATTTTGGAAATGAAGCGCGTGCATGACCGTCTCTCTAAGAAGCGCCAGTTTGAGAGGGAGCAGCGCGTTCTCAAGAAAAAAGAGAAGCAGAAGGAATTCTTTGGAAGTTCTACACCAATTTAATTGAAGCTCTAATGTTCTTGCGAGTTAATAAACATAAACGAAAAAAAATTAAGCTGTATTTAGGTGTCGCAATTATTTTCACATGCCTGCTCTTTTACAATGCAAAAGCAAAAATGTGATAAACATTTCGCATGTTGAGCGAAAAACGTTCAGCAACTCAGTAACAAATCCAACTCTCGCCGAATGCTGAATGAATCACAGCGAAATTTCATGAAACTTTTGCCAAAAAGACGTGCCTTGAATTAAAGGAACGAATCGTTTTATATCGACAAGATCAAAGTTAGTCTGTGTACCGATCTTCAATGGAAGCTTGACAAATGGCGTTCCCAAAAAGCATTTTCTCCGCAGAGACGTGGTTCGTGTTTTGCCGTTCTTATGCTCCGCAATTTTCAGTAACTAAACACAAAATGTGGAGGCGGGGATAAAATTTGACGTGCTTAGTTTTAACTCCCACTTTTCCTTATTTTCTAAAAAATATTACCTTATGAAATAATCAATTATGTATTTCATTTGAACACGGGTAATTCAATCTAGGCATGTGCCTGCGTTGCTTTCTATCAACGAGTTCTGCATGTGGTTGCGCAAATCTAATTTTAAACATTTTGGAACCGTTCCAAAATCGCAGTTGTGACATTCCTGACTGGCTGTTACAGCGACACGTAGTTTGGTCCTTCTTCAACGCTTGCACTCTTTACAAGCTTTGTTTACCCACTTCAAAGGAGATCTTAATAAATTTTTATAAAATTTTCCTTGTGGTACTGCAACGTTCGTTGCACAGGATTTATTCAGGAAAATGTTTTGCATTAATTGGAAAATATTTCTGATTTATGGGGGAAAATTGCCTTGAGAATTTTGTTCTTCATTAGATCACGAATAGGGGCACTTTCTTCACTAAATATTTTATTTATATCCATTGGATTGTTTGTACTGTTTTTAGTTTATTAAGGCTTGGAGTGATTGATAATTAACTTAAGCTCTTATAAATGTGGCTGAATCTTACGATATTTACACACAATATTTCAGAGCAGAAAACGGAAATAGAAATTTTTTGTTTTTGTAGTTCCAATAAACCAATTTACGTATATTACTTGCCATAGAAGTCAATATAAGTGTTTCGTTTTTATTATCTTCACAACATTTAAACATATTTGAATTTTGAACTTAAGGTAAATCAAATACATAGGTAATAAAACGAATATTTACTGAGGAAAGTGATAAAAACCAACGAATAATTCAATGTGAAAGTCTACCTTTTACAATTTCGATCTCTGTTTGTCGAAATACGTAACAGTAAGTAATTTTTTTCTTAATCAATTATTACATTAATGCCATCAAACTAATGAAGTAGAAGAAAAACGAAATGTATATTGCAACTGAATATATTTCATTAAATAATTTCTTCGCTTGATCATTTTTACAAAATCCACATGCGAAGTCCTTCGATTCTCTTACATACAAAAAGCTAAACCCGAAGAGTCGATAGACGAAATAAATACAAGCGTAGGTGTGAAAAGAAGAAACTACCAAAGAAGCTAAGCCTAGCGCAGAAGATACAAAAGAAAGGTTTCTTAACCCTAAGAGGGGTGCTACGGCTGGCTGGGGTCCGCCTTCTCTATTTGCCCAGCTTCTAGGGCTGTGTTTTCGGGCAGCGAGGCCGTCTCCTGCGGGGCTTTCTTCTTCTTGACGATTTTCTTTTTGACGGCGCCGGTACTCGCTCGCTTCGCACTTTCGCCCTCCTTATCCGGAGCGGGCAGCTTTTGCGCTGCAGGATCCGAAGGCGGTTCTGACTCTGGCTCGGAGGCCTTTTCCGCGGGCTTCGTGTCTGCCTGCGCAGGAATTGCTTCTTCCTTCTCAGGCGTCTTTTCTTTGTCTGCTGGTTCAGCGGGGTTTTGGCCGGCCTTGTCTTGATCCTCTTCTTTTGCCTGAGTGTCTTCGCCGGGCTTTCTTCTTTCTGCAGCGTTTTCTTCTACTTGTTTCGATTCGTCGCTGGGTTCGACTGGAGGTTCCTTTGTTGGCGGGGGTGGCAGAGGTATGGCCACGTGTTCCAGTGGTAGACTGGCTGCTTCATCTTGAGCATTTTCCTGAAGGTCCTTCACCACGTCAGCGATGTTGCCTGCTTCGGCGGAGTTTTCGATCACAGCCGGTTCCTGTGGGCGTTGAGCAGTCTTTGCGTTCTCTTCGGACTTGGCCTCCAAGACGTTGATCGACGCCTGGATGCACTTGATCGCTTCTCTGCGCGCCAGACGGATGCTATCCTTTCCGTTCGTGTCGATCGTGTCTAGCTTGAGGAGGTTCCGCGTCAGCATCTCGTCCAGGTACATGTACTCCTTGTCGCCCCGCATGCCCTGGAAATGCTCCACTTTCGACATGAGGTCGAGGACGTCCCGCTGAATCGCCTGGATTTTGCTGATGCACTCCGCCGTGTGGGGCGTCTGCGGCGGCAGGTGGCTGCTGGCCGGAGTGGGCTGCTGCGTGTTCAAGGGGCTCGGGTGACCAGGCTTTTGTTTCTGGGGCTGGTCCCGTTGAGGCGACTGCTGCTGCTGGGGTGGAATCACATTTTTACTAATTACGGGGTCTGACCTGCCCTCGACAAAAATAGGAACTGTGCGACTGAACCCACCCCCAGGTGAGGGGGCTTGTGGCTGCTGTGGCACTTGCTGCTGCTGGTGTTGCTGCCACGTTGTGTACTGAGGTTGCTGCGCTTGTTGCCTGGGTGGCGGTTGAGGCGGCGTCATCGGCTGCGTGCCTTGGGATGTGTGTTGAGGATCCTCTGTCTGATTTTGGGATGGAGGATGCGTTTGAGCTGCGTGGGGGGCGCATTGCCCTTGGGGGTTCTGCTCGCCGTTGTCCGGCGGTGGGGCAGAATGTGATCTCGGACCTCGGCACTCTTCGGGGGGCGATTTCTGCCCCAAGTCGACCGTGTTCCGCATGCCGTATTGCTTCAGGTTCTTCGCCTCCTTCGATCCGTCTGCTTCACTCAGGTCTTCAGTCTGGATCGCAGCGTCGCAGAGCTTGGGCTTCTGTTGAGGGGGTTGCGCTGTGGGGCTCGGGGGTTGGACGTACGCCTCGTAATATTGCTGTGGATGAGTCTGTTGCTGGTACTGTGGCTGCGGGGCGCTCGTGGTTCTAACATTCGGGAATCCGAAATCATCTGGGATGTAGTGCCTGAACTGTGCAGGTATGTGCTCGAAAAAAGGGCTGGCGTTGGCGCCGCTGGCGTTCTGTGTTGGAGTGCGTCTTCTGCCCGACAAGGATCCAAAACTCGGGAAGAAATCACTGTCGTCATCGAAATAGCGGCTGTAGGGATCGTCGGGGTTTTCGCTGTTCCCGCAGCGCTTGCGGGCGAAACTGAAGGGATCTCGGAAGCGGTTGAGCCGCGATCGCAGCGCTGCATCGGAAAACAAATCGTCATCAGGATCAAAACCAAATCCAGTCTGAAAAGACCAAAAAAATCATATTAGAAAACGGTCGAAAATGATTTTAGTGCAACCGTTCCTGTGAACTCGACCTCATCCCACGCGTTTGCGGTGTTTTTTTCCAAAGATATATTTCTCTTTTTTATGAGCGTTGAGCAATGCTGCTGTTTTTTCTCAATAGAACACACATACACAAATGCTTGCATGATAGCGAAAAATTATTTTCGTCTCAACGCACATCAGTTCATTGCGCTCATTAAAAATAGATCAGAGAGAAAATCTCCTGCAATGACGTGACGAAATCACTTCGAACGGTTCGGAAGCTCTAGTTTAATTCGAGTAGTTTTCTAGAAACGTGCTTTTTGCCTTCTAGAACTTGCAATTTTCTTTGCATTTCGTCCTGAGGGTTTCATCGAGTTGCCTCTTTCAGCTAACAGCGGATGCCACAATTCAATCGGAAGTTTTAAATGAACCTCCGGCGGGCGAAGTAATTTACATCAGAGTCTAAAGGACACGTATTTGTTATTTTTAGCGGATTAAAATTCTAAAAGCCGCAATTATGTCTTCGAAATTAGCATCTTAATAAAATAGTATTCAGGTTTAATATATGCATGCACTTGAGATTAAGATATTCAAATTTTCTTTCTGTGATGAATGATGACAACGAACTGCATTGTAAACAGCATCAAAGTGAGGAGGAATACAAATTGAATATTAGTAAGCATAAAAACAAATTAATTTTTTTTATATAATATCACATTTTTGCAATTCTAAGAAACTGAAAATACCTCTTCAGTAAAACCACGCCTCAGAAACGATTATAAAATAATGCCTCAAACATCATACCAATTTTTATATATAGGTACATATAATGATTTGTAAGAAATTATAAAAAGTGAAATAAGCTTGATACCTTAAGGTCTTCCATTTCTGAATTCTGAAAAGAATATTTTGTGCCAGTTTGATGCAATCTCATTCGAAAAAAACGAAGCGAAAATGAAACATTACTTTTTAATTTCTTTTTTATATTTTAAGATTTTTTAGCTTCATCATCACTTTTATCAAGAAATTACAAATCCTTCCCACGAGTAGCTGCAAGTATGATGTATAAGTAAACATGCTCCTTGCCAAGCTATAAATTATATTTTTTTAGCAAGATCACAAAAGTACTTGGAACGCTGCCAAATGACTCACGCTTTGGAGTACTCCTTCTTACTTATGACGGTGTTTTCATTTGCAAGGTAATATATAGAAAAACCTACAATACACATATAAAAGCTGTCTTATGTATACGATTGTCACAAAAACATAATTGATGAAACTAGTGTTTTGTAATGATCCTTCAGCAACATCGTAAATAATAAAAATTTTATGTTCTTTGATACAAGGTTATCACTATCATCTGCATTAAATTTTCGTGTGGATATGCTAAATTATAATCAACAGAACTATGCATAACTAAATGCTGGATTCTTAAACGGGAAAAACAAAATCATATTTCTATTATTAGATTTTTATTATCATGATCGACTGTGAAAATTTTAGATCGACAGAGTTCACAACATTCCCCAATCCTTTGAAAACTCCTGTTTTCGAGGACCAAAATGAAACGTACATATAAGGAAGCAACGTAATGGTAATACATATATTTACTTTCAAATTCGCGAACATAAATATTTAATGTTTTTCCATAATTTTAATTAGCTAGACATAAGTACTGATGTTTAGAAGTTAAGAAATAAGAGTAAGAATAGCCTGGTGAATATTTTGATTCTAGTTTTTAGTTTGTTTTGCTTCGGGAGAAATAATTGCAATTGTATACATGTATTATGTGTAAGTACATTCATAAGCCAAACATTTCTCAAAGTAATAATTACGAAAATCGATCGCTGAAGTGTTATACATATGTATGTATAGTCAGATGCGAATAAGTGTGAAATGAAATGTTGAAATGTGCGTACTTCACAAAATATTTTCAGTAAAAAGTTTTAAAAATTTTAAATAAGCATTGCTTTTGATTTCATGAATTTTTTTTAGCCCTTGTCTGTTTGAAGTGCGAAAACGAGAATACGATGAAACAAAACGGGGATTACATTAATTATGTTCACACAAAAACAACTGAACTAATAGAAAAATATTCTGTGGCTGCAAAACCCAAAAATCATTGAAGTAGACATTATAAGCTCTGATTGTTGGTCTGAATATTATTTTCAAGTTAATCTTGGCGACTTCGGCAAAAATGTTAAAAACTCAAAAAAATAGCATTTGACTTTCAAGGCTGCAACTGGTCTAATTTTAACCCAAAGAGTTTATATCTCCAAAATACGGGTTAGAAAGGAACAAAGGCAAGACGAACGAGTTGAGAAGTTCGAGAATTGGACTTGTAGTGCAACATTTCACCCATGAAAAAACTACAGGTAAGTGGCTGCGTCTGTTGTGACCAATCCAATTAGCGTGGCAGGCAGGAACAGCCCACAATATTTCAAAGACTTGCGATTGCACATTTCGTGATTCGGTACACGACGCGATCAATGAGAAAACCATCCCATTTCCCACTTCGAATCCAAAGCGTATATTCCGAAAAGTCTTGGCACGGAAAAGAGTGTTCTCGAACGCCAGAAGATAAAAGAAAAAATCAGAAAGATCTCTCTGATCGGCAATCTGTGCGCGAAAGTTAACAGGGTGAGAAAATACATATGCGTAAAAAACACTCTTCGGGAAAAGACTCATTTCCTACGGATGTGCACGATTGGCGACCAGATTTTCCGCCCTACCTGAAATTGAGGAAATTGCCGCGAGCTTGGACTGGTGCTCGGAGCACCACTGCCGCCTTCGCTGTTGGGGCCCATGTTGGCTGCAGGATTCCCAGTGCTGCCAGAGGGGTGGTGGCTGGAAGGATTCTCCCCACCTCCACTTGCTATCACAGTTGGTTTCATTGTTGCCCGTGCGATCAGAAACTCTCGCTCGTCAACGTAGTGGCGATTCTTTTATCTTCTCGATCTTTTATTAATAAACTCCTTGCACAAAGCACAAATAGCACGAACGCCGATGTTTAACCTTCATTAAATTTGCTTTAAATCACTAGTTAACTCTGTAGGGGGGCAAAGCCTTTGCAACGTCGTTAAAAATCGCAGTATCTCACCTACTCACTTTCACCTTGCGACCGAGAATATCGAGAAAGACGTTCCGATTCGAACCGTATCCAAAAGCGTAATATTTGCCGGACTGATCAGAGCTCAATGAATTCGCGTTCGCAGCCGCAGTCAGGCATCAGATTTATAAATAGATTCGGACGTGGGAAATGCTTGAGATCGCCCAGTGACGGGGCGACCGCAGCGGCGTCTTGGAGGTGCCGCGAACTCTTTGTCGTCTAGAGACGTTGAGATAAGGTGCCGCGGAAAGGCACCGGAATGCAGGTGCAGCGCCGCGTTTGGCGTTCGCTCTTGTGGCTACTGCTTCCTTTTGTCAGCATCCCGGCTCCATAAGATTTTATTAAACCACCGCGCGCGAATCTCCCCAATTACGGCCGAATAGCGAGCTTTTCACGTCGCAGCTGGAGCAATTATGGCTAGAGTTATGACGCGCGCCCGCCCGCCGATCTCAGGTGCGGCAAAGTTGACCAGCGGCGCGGGCTCCAAGCACCCCGGCCTCTAGGCTGGGCCGAAGCTTTCTACGAATTTTTATCCGACTTGTGACACGAGGCCGAGCATGCGTAATCTTCTTAAAATGATGCGGTGACGAGTTCACGACATAAACAAATCTCAATTTCTGACAAAAGCGTTTACGATGGAATCAAATTTGCTTTATTCCCTTATCGGGGCAATTGATACGTCATGTACCTACCGTGAGCATGTCTTTTTACTGGCGAGTATGTCGTCTTCGGCTTAACTCTCACGTGCACAGGTCTTTATGCTCAAGTTGTTTCTGAAGGTTAGATGATTCGATCCTAATTACATGTGGAATAGCTTACAGATATAAATGAATAAAACAATAATGTTATTAAAAAGGTCTTGTGAATTTAGTGGCATGCAGTGATTACACAACGCAGAGGAATCTGGTTCCAGAAAGAGTGTAAACTTCCTATCCAGTCGATGTCGGCTGATTATCTCACACTATGATGATCGTGTCGCTCAAAACCTCCCAAATTTAGATGCTCTGCTCTAATCTGACTGCTGAGATTTGCACTTGCAAATTTTCTCAAGAGAGAACAGCTGAAAACACAAAATCTTCGCTAGATCTTTCCTACTCCCAAAAAGTGTCTTGGCATTTGCTCATCATTTGGATATTTCGAGAAGAAGGTAGAAAATATATTTGAAAATTCAGCGGCGGTACTAAAATTAGTAAATTATTCATCTGTATTTATTTTCTGCTTTATTTCATATACGGCAGTTATTTCGTGGTTTTCGACTTAATTATGTCAGTGTCACAGGATTTCTTTGTGCGTTATTTATAAAATCGGTTCACTCTAAACTTAGAAAACTTTACGAATAAATATTAAAAGTAACATATGACCATAAAAGGTTGAATATTTTTAATGAGTTTATTTTCTGAAGGTACTTACATGATAAATTGATATAATATTATATAATAATATTTTGATGACTTCCTTAAACCAAATTGTTTGGCTAGACTAAATAGGAAACTGAATCGCACAAGCGTAGTTCAAAGCAGCATTAATTTGCTTCTAGAGTCCGCCAAGCGACTTATCGCGGTGGCAAAAAAGGGTGATTAATTAAATTTTACCTCGAAAACAGAGTTATCTTATCTGTCCAGCGCCCACAGTCTGCTGTTCAAAACGACTTGTGTTTTGTTATTGTACCAACTATGGGCTTTATGGCCCGATTTCATCGACGTCTCGCCTTTTCAATTTTAATTTTAATTACATTGACTCTACACTACTCAAAGCGACAGATGAAAGGTCAATTTTCTTAATTTACTTTTGCTTTTGTATCTGTTGTAATTTGTTACGAAGAATTTTCAAAGAAATAAATATATAAACAAGCTTGGAATAGAACGGTGGCAGCCGTTTCTTAACGGTCTTTGGGAGGAAATATGCCTCTCGAGCAAAAGTACTGACAAATTACATTTAAGACTTATTTACTTTTATTTTAATTGCTCTATCATCAAAAGTATTTGCTTTCATGTCGGAAGCCGGAAATATACGTTTTTGATTTATGATGCGGAGCTACGACATCATTCACTTTTGAGATCGCTGCGTACTCTTGCGGAAAATTAGAAACTGGCGTTACCATGGAAACAATCGCGAGGAATGTCAAAAACATCTGACTGACCCAGTGGCCGGGGCACGGCCGAATTTATTATTTTTGGACTCCCCCACTAAACTTTGTTGCCTTGTTACGAATCTGGCATTTTACTGTACGCATTTTGAAATTTGACTCGCACGATGTTTCGGCGTACATTCAAAGTTGTCTTCCGTCCAATGAAAAATAATTTCGTGTTGCTGCCCGAGAATTACTTCAAGCTGGTCTCAACTTACGTGAGTTTTAGAAGTGTATTGTGTCTAATTCTTCCTTCCGACTGCTCGTTTGTCCCTTGGCCAGAATTTTTAAGTAATGTAAACAGGAGCTCGATTGTCTTTATCTCAGCCTGTGGCACAAATGCCTCAGCACTTTTCTTTACCATTGCCTAAATACGTGAAGTCGTTCGTTGTTAAATTGTTAAATGCAAAGCCGTCGGTATTTCTGTGAAAGTCATGTTGATTCGGTGTTTCCTTTTAACAACTTCAGTTTTGATTTTTCCGCGAAATTTGAATGCCGCCAGTGTTTGATTTGGGGTTAAAATGAAAAACTCAAAAGCTTCGTGAGAACCTGCCTTTCGAATATAAATCTTTTAAAATGAAGTAAAGGTTTTATATTCAAATAACCTCCCGCACAAACAGCATTACCTGCAAAAATAAACTCTAAGTAGTCCAGGAAAATAGGACGTACATAAATGCCTCCAAAAGTGGAAAAAATCATCAAGCTAAATAACGATGTAAAGAACCGCGGAGCTGGTTAAAACAAAATTTTGTTTGTTTGCAAAAATTCTTTTAAAATATAGTTTACCGATACTTATTATTGTCATATTTAACTTATGTAGGCGTAATTGCATGTCTCCTCCAAATAGCATTAACATACGGGCTTAAACTTTATTCTATGCCAGTTCCCAACTTAGTGTAAAAAACAAAAACACTTCTTGTATTAATTAGATGATGCCAAAGGGTAGCACAGCTAGAACTCGTGATTATCAAGAGCGCTTTATCTCACGAAAAAATACCACTAATACAATTTTGGAGAGAACTCAACTACAAACTATTGTTAAAAAGTCCGCTATTCTCCAGATATTTTGCGAAAAATTATATTTCGAGGGCTTTGACACCTCTTAAATAGTCATGCGGCAGTCAGATCGATTGGAAACTTTTACACATTTATAACGCTAATAACAAGTTGCATCCAAATTATCTGCCTATCTAGTTTTTTACCATGTTGAACGTCTTATTTTCCCAGATTATACGATTCCACGGGTTCATATGGTTCAGGAATTATGCTGAACCATCCAATAGAGTCGAAAAGCATCTCGATAGAATTGCAACATTTCATCTCTATGCCCAACCAAATAAGAGACTATTGCATACATTTAAAATACATTATATGGCACCTCTTTGCAAAAGTACAATAGCTTTAATTGAGAAAATGTTATATTGTTATTATATTGTCGGTACGCCTCTTCTGTTTAATTTCTAAGCATATAAATACATCTGAAATCTAAGCGTTCTAAGATATTATTACATATTGTTATTATTACTTATTGGTAAACCACATCAGTTACTGAATTTGCAATCATGGATTTTGCATAAATGTTTGCCTTACGAAAAAAATCGCACTTCCCCTTGTGCTCCTTAATTTTGCTATCCGTAGCACAAGTTTCCAAAGGTTCCGGTTTCACTAACCTCCCATCAATAGCATCCAAAACTTCGTCATGATAATCTAACAGGTCCCGCATTTTCCTCTTCCAAATGGGCCACTGTTTCTCACCATCCAGCGGTTTCATATGCTTCGCCAGTTCCATTTCTTTGTACAAGAAAACTTGAACTGGAATACTAGTCTATCAAAATTTTTTAATTTCTCCCGCACGCCTTTTTCTAGTTATTTCCTGGAGCCTGGGCACATAACCTATTATTGTTATTATTATTTAAATATTTATTTCTTAATTGGTGCGAGGAAAACAAACATTTCTTCTTTTTAAAAACAATTATTTTTGCTTTATTATTTTTCATTAAGGAAAGGTAGTTTTTAAGACGAAGAATTATTTGTGTCTCCTCGCGCTAATTGAGAAATAAATACATAAATAATAATAATAAAGATTTCTTGTTGTTGTTTTATTAAACATGTTCATTAGGAATAAATTTTGTACTCTTGTTTATTTTATGTATATAGGACACTGGCTGCTTAAGTATGACTTATGGAAAAAATTGCCATTACACCACTTGGGTCACTTATTTTGGGAACATGCAGGAGACCGAAATTGGAATAAATGCCAGAGTTGCAAAGGAAATTGGTAATAGTTTCAATTGCGTCAATTAATATGCCGCTGAATTAACTCTCCAAATTTCGACAGGTTTGAAGGAGGACGACCTTGTTAAATGTGCTCTTGTTACAGACATTATTAACTTAAAGTCTGTTTACGTAACTCCTATTACCTCTAAGGATTGGGAGATTATAGTGAGTAAATAAAGTCACTAATGAAGATTATAAACTTAATTATATGTGCTTTACAGGAATTAAGTAGCGAACGGATACAATCGACCCTACTTGATCAAACACGCATTATAAATTCGGCGCAAACGCTAGTCATATGGGTCAATAAGTCTATGCAGGTCACAGTAACTGTGGGTGAGTATTTCGTATTAAACTTATTCATGGGCACGCTTATCATTTTCTAGTTTTTACGATTCGGGCATGGTCAGTTGTTAAAATAAAAATAATATGAAAATGTATACTACTTGATAACTTCATACATCCATACATATATACTGCATTATGTATTAAACACATTTTCACTCATTAGACATACATACATATTTTGTAAAAGGACAATCTAAATTCAAATGAAATTTGCGTCATTGTTGCTGTATATGGGACGAAAATTGCACTATTTTTATTAATATTTCGAAAGCAATGAGAAGTGGATTATTCTCATTATTTTTAATATTGGTTCAAAATTCATATTATAATTTGTAAAAAACACTTGTAAAAAAAGAAAAAAGTAGCGGACATGTTCCTTAAAATAGTTGTCCGCTTATTTTACAGATCGTGTTAAGCCTAACCTTTCGTATGGTCGAATAGATAACGAAACAGATCTCATTATTGCTCCTAAAGTTTTACAAAATGGGATTTTAGATTCGTCACCAGAGGAGCGAAATACCCTCCTTAAGAGCAAGACTACTTCTGACATGTTGTCCTACACCAATCCACTTTCTAGGTCAATCACAACCAACATAAAGGCTTTGAGGGACAAAAACGCTTCGACTAGGATGAACCAGATGGACAAAATGGAGCGAATTGTGAAAGATCTGCGGAAGGAAAATAGCAGGGTTTTTGAATTTCGAGTTATATCTGGAAAGTGGGAAGGAGATCAAGTATCTGATATATTCGTGACTAGAAGTAATCTTCCGGATTTTCTCGACTTAGAACAAACCTTTCTCCTTAAAACTGCTGACGACCAAGAATATTACGTTAACGTTAAGGTAGTAGCTGAGAGTGAGACGTTTCCAAATAACATTCACCCAACTGTAGAAATAAATGAAAATCTTATGAAGATGCTTAAGATTAAGGAACTAGAAAAAGTTACTTTGAAGCCAAAGCAAACGATTCTCAACTTCGTAGAAAAAATAGAGTTGTTCGCGTTCAAAAGAACGAACTATAAAATTGTGGAGCAATCATTCAAGAAATACATCCTGGAAAATACAAAACTGTTTCCGCTATTGCTTAACCAGAATCAAGTGGTGTGGCTGGAGGATGACCTCATGGTATCTGTAAAGATCACTCCGGAACATTTTAAGTACTGTCTTATTGACGCTCAGATACTCAAAGAGTGCAAATTGTATGCTGCCGATGAGGTAAAGAAGATTGACGAGTTCTTAGATGTTGATCAGCACGAGGACAGTATTTTGAGTGTGAAGGATTTCATAAAGATTAAAAAATTTGAGGACATCGTGGAGAATCTCATTGAACAAATAAAGTTTAATTTATGCCTCGACCATACGAACTCGGTACTGAGGCAAAGCAATGTACTGGTTACAGGTAAGTCGTTACCTCTTATCAATAAGTGGTTGCTGTAACTGTGACTATTGGCAGGGCCTTCGAATTCTGGAAAAACAGTGCTCGTAGAAAGAATTTTGGATGCCTTGGGGCAAAAACCGTTTTGTTGCTTCTACGACATTTTTTATTGTACAAGAAGTAAGGGACGAAAGGTGATTATGAAGTCGCAAAGATTTTGTTTTTGTGTTTGGAGTTTACATTTGTACAATGGTACACAACTTGATAAGCTGTTGATTTTAGGTGCAAAGTACATCATGATTAAATTATTAAGACTTTGTTTTTCCACTTAACCTATTGTAGTAAAGGTAATTAGCTTTTACACCAAGTAGTTAAAAGCCTGCGAAGTAGCTAAATGTCCCAACAAATTATTAAGTCTAAGTTTCAGTCTTGATTAATATTATTGCAAAAAATGGCTTTTATTATAATATATTTGTATTTGGATTCTACTAATTTTGTACTAATACAATTCTGCCACTTGGAGAGAAAATTTGGTAAAGTTAATTTTATACTAAAGTTTCTTCGAGAGCTTCAGTTTCGGCGTACATTTAAAGCAATTTAGTGTTACCTAAAGTAATAAAACTCAAGTAGCTGGTTTCGCTATTTTAATCAGCTTTTATGTGTACAAATTTAGCACAATTTGCAACTTCAGCTCTATCAAATTCGTGCACATAAAAAAGGCCAATATTACAAATATCCTAAAATAATAAACTGAGCAGATACAAATCAGCTTTCTAAACCTTATTGAAAGTTATTTAACGAAAACTAACAAGTAAAAATTGCGGATATCCTCGACTCCATAGAAATTAAAATTCATCAAAATTTGATAATAGAATTGTAAAAGGCCAGTATTTTAATTAAAATAAACAATTTGTAGAACCATAAATTGATTTCTACAGTAATGGCTATTTTCGGAGAAAATACGAAATTGCATACTACGTATATTTTTTTCACCGTGTCTCGATTCGTAAAAGAAATATTTTGTTTGCCGGTGTTTTGAATTTTCCTTAAAAAATAATTGATTGTTTAAATTATTTTTGTTCATTATTAACACTTGGTGTACTTTATAAAGTAATATATGCTTAACATGAATTTGCCTACGAAGGTTAGTGCGCTTACATAAAATAAGAAAATCTGCTGTTGTGCTGTTTGCTGCAAGCTACAAATCGTTCTGCTCCCAATTTTCATGGGTTTAGAAGTCTGGTTTGGTTTTATGTTTGCATTATTATGATAATTTGATGTTCTAACTAATAAAACATTCACAGGCTGAGTCGATTCAAAAAGACTTGCGGCAAATATTCACCACAAGTCTGAACAACGCCCCCTCCATAGTAATTCTGGAAAACCTGGACGTTCTAGCCCATTCTACTGGAGAGCAGCAATCCCAAGACGGCGAGTACTTCAACAGGATAGCTGACACTGTTCAGCATCTAATAGTGGAGTTCACGGCTTCCAATCCTATCGCAGTGATCGCCACGACGTCTGACCTTCCAGGGCTTAATAAGCGTCTTTACTCACCCCGTGGACGGCACCTCTTTCATACTGTGTCTAAGATTCCTGCCCTTGAAAGGGAAGATCGAGAGCTCATTTTGATGGACCTATGCAGCCATATTGAAACCATTAATTTGGATCTGCAACACTTTTCTAAGCTGACTGAAGGTTACTCCATCGGAGATTTAGTTCAGTTTGTGGAAAGAGGAATATTTTACGCCTATAGGATAAGTAAGGGACTGTGCTAAGATATTTAAAGAGAGGGCGATGCATTTTATTGATTGATTTCTCAGATCAAGCAGCGCCGGTGCTGACTAATGAACTTTTGAAGAAATCGTTGGAGAACACTAACTCGTATTGCTTGCAAGGAATTGAGGTTAATAAAGCAGGTGCTCACAGCAACAACCGTCTTTTGGCTGTAGACAAAATACCTGGACTTGAAGGTGTTGTTACCGTCCTGGAGGAAGTACTTATGTGGCCTTCAAAGGTACAATTAACCATTTAAAAACCTCCGTACTTTTTAGGTTTGTGTAGTTGTAGAATATCTTAAGTATTAGCACTGAGCATATAACTCACAAAGAACTCAACGTCCTGTCGTACAAATTTCTGAAATAATGGGATCCCCACGTTGTCAGAGAGTGCTTACAGCTTTTTTTGTTTATTCTACTGAAATTTTTGTGGGAGATTATGGGGAAGTTTTTGTAGGTACACAAGCGATTTAAGCAAAAAAAGCAGGTAAAACACCAGAAACAACAGGTAAGTCAATTTGAGAAATAATTTACGAAGAAATATTCCTGTACATTTTGAACGTTCTCGGATCCAATAGGTATTTCAATCTGTGAACCCAAATATTCATAAATATGTTTGGAGTGCTCACTAAATGTTTATACATGAATGATAAGAATATAATAAACACTCTAATATGTCAGAGGAGAAATATTGAAATTAATTCATTATTTGCGGTTAAAATTAAATTTAAGTTATACTTATGCATATGTTTAGGACGTTAGAATTTTAAGTTTTGCAAGTTTATGGGCCGGGTCAGGTTTCCCACACCTTGGTTGAGTAAGCAAGACAATAAATATATTCTTAGTTATCAGAAGTAATAAGAAATAATTCAGCATATGGTTTTTAGTTTCATAACAACCATGTATTTCACAAAATCATGTTTCATAAACATCTGAACGGTTTGTTTTTGCAATGTACAGTTCCAAACTTTGTTCTTGAACTTAGGAAATTTCTGAGCATTGGTACTCAAAATGTCTAAGCATTTTTGTGGCCGTCTCAATGTGCGCTTCTTTGGGAGGGAAAAATAATTCAAACAGTATCCACACAGTTTTAGGGCATTTGAGTTTTCTATCTGTTATGTGAATTAGTATTAGTCTAGTTTTTACGTATCTTTGTTTTTATCAATTATCTGAAGCAAAAATAAAATATAATATTAATTTATGTCTTCAAGTTAACCAACATATTTTTCAGTACCCTTCAATTTTCGATGACTCTCCTTTGCGGAATCAGGCTGGGGTTCTCCTGTTTGGACCTCCTGGAACAGGAAAGACTTTTTTGGGTACACGCTGTTTTATTTGTGTTGGTAATTTCAAAGTATGTGGACATTCATTTACAGTATCACAAATTTCTCACTCTTGGAATTTGAGGACAATTTCCGTTAAAGGACCTGAGCTACTGGCCAAGTATATTGGGCAGAGTGAGGAAAATGTCCGTAATCTTTTTAACAAGTAATGTAATCTGATTTTAGTTAAAAAATGAACATTCAATATAGCCTTTTCCAGGGCACGAGCCGCCAAACCCTGCGTGCTATTCTTTGACGAGTTTGACAGCCTGGCGCCTCGCCGAGGACACGATTCTACGGGGGTGACGGACCGCGTCGTCAATCAGCTGCTGACAGAGCTGGATGGCGTTGAAGGTCTACAGGGGGTCACTGTGATTGCCGCCACCTCCAGGCCTGAGCTGCTTGATCCCGCGCTCCTGCGGTCTGGCCGGATAGATAGATTGATTGAGTGCCCACTGCCGGATCGGAGTGCCCGCCTTAGAATCTTTGAGGCACTCTCGCAGTGGCTTCACCTCGACAAGTCTGTGAACTTCGGTTACTTCGCTGAAAAAACCGACAACTATACAGGAGCAGATATTCAAAGCATATTGACATCGGCGAATATGAGTGCCGTAAAAGAAGTTTTGGCAAAGTGTAAGGATGGGGTAAGCATTTTTGAGTCATTTATATTTTAGAAGTATGTTGGCACTTTTTGCGATTTTTATACTAAAGCTAGACGATACAAGTTGGTCCAACTAGAAAGCTAGCGTAAATATTGTTATATTAATGTAAACAAGAGTAAAGAAGTAGAATGAAAAAGATGATACTCGTATCATTTTTTCAATATATATGTAAGTAGTAAATGAGGACTATACTATACACAAAGCCCCCTAAATTTAGAGGAATCAAAATGAGACTTCTTGAATAGATGAACTCTACGCAATTTTCTAAATCAATCGTCTTGATCGGATGAAGCTTAATTTTTAAACGCAAACACATAAATTAGTAGTCTCTGGCTAATTACTCCCGTTAATTTTCAAGGCAACAATTGTCATATGTACGAAGACATTCATACCTGCTAGTCGCTTGATTTCCCCATTCATTCTGCCCTTATTTAACTAATCCCACCGGGGCAGCTATCTCTCATCGCCTAACTGCAGGATAATGACGCGGAGTACTCCTTGTTGTTTGTCCTCCCCGCCCTAGTTCTTTGGGGCTGGGCTGCTCTGCAAGTTCGCAGAGATTTTATCTCGCGGCCGGGCCTTGGCAGCAGAGCGAAGGCGGCATTCGTAAATGAACAGTTAATTGGATAGGAGCTAGACGTCGATTTGCAGCATTTACCTGAGGCGAAACTCTTAGCGGTTGGCATTCTGTAAAGGCTGTAAAGGTATTCTAACGGTGTTTTCGCGGCAATAGACCCACCCGCTCTGGTAGTGTCTGCCTTAATGAGATTATGAAACTATCACTGCTGCGGTGATTAGAGCGGGTGGTGGCTGCCATTTGGCTTTGATTATAAACTTAATCGAGTCTTGAGCATTTTCAATTAAAAGATAAATTTTATGCTTGTGCAGGAGTTCCCGGACAAAATTTTGGTCACCCAGAGCCATGTGCAGGAGGCGTTTACCAACACTCGACCGTCTCTCAGCGCTTTTGATATCGCGAGATATCAGAGAACGTGAGTAATCAAATTGAAAATTTAAAATTGTCTTGTTATTTATTGTTTCCCTAATAGATACGCTCGATTTTCAAACAAGGAGAAAGTTTCGGCTTCTGAATTTGTAGCAAAGAGGGCTACATTGGCTTAGATTTTATTTGAATGAAAATGATTTTAGTTCTTTTTAATTGGTTTCGATTTTATTGTTGAATTTGTTGAATTTCATTGGTTGTTGATTAGTTTTAATATTGACGCCCTGCTAATTGGAACAGAATTCATTTTTAATAAAAGGTAATGGTATTTTTGGTAATTTTCTTCGTTTTATATCGTCCTTAGGATATGAGAACAACTCAAATAATCCCCTTGCCATAAACAAATTTAGTTATGTCTTCATAACCCTCTGAAACCCTTAAAAAAGCCAATCTTAAACAGATTTAGTTGCCACCCTCTACGATAATACCACAAACAGCGTAGCACTTTCTCCCCCTTTCAAGGGTGCTAAAAGGGGTGGCTCCTTTGATTGACGCCAGGACGAGCTCAATTAGTCCCCGAGGTCTTTATTTACACACAAAATCCTTTTTTCTAAATGATGTTTTACCGCTTTTCAATTGAATTGAGCAAAACCAGTTAAAAAGCTCAAGCCTCATTGAATTCAATTTAAAAAAGTTTCCGTTCAAAAAAATTTATCGGAAAAATCATCTTCCTGGAGGTGCTATAATGCGCGATGGAAGATATTACACATCTTATCATGTGGGTGACTGAAGAAATCGATTATGTGCAATAAACGAGCAATGTAGTTGATTGGAAAAACTTTCATGGTGGGTTTTAATGAAAAATAAAATATCAGTCTTCCAAAAAACCCAATCAAATATACAAAGCATTTACGGAAATCTTCGATATCGGCGAATTCGGATTATCCAGCAAGAAAATTCATTCAAAGATTTATGAGTTTGTTATTTAAGAGAGAGGCTTTCCGTATCGAATCGCATAAAAGCGACCTTATAAAAGAAATAAGGAAATTCTTATCTTTTTCAAGTTCCCTTGGCGACATAATACTTATAGGAATTGTCTGTGATTTATCCAGGATCTTAATTCAAAATAAGCAAAGGGAGCTGCTTCATACCCGCACCTCTTCTTGTTAATAGTTTATTTACTTATATAAAATTATATAGCAAACTATACATTTCAAATAATTCTTTCTTAATGGCCTTAATTAGGGCTGTTTGTAAACAATTTTTTTATTCATCTGCCCTTTATTATGTGTGTAGATCTTCACGAAAGAATAAATGAAATTTACCGCATTGGTCCTAAAATCGAAACAACGATCATTTTTTTAAAAGAGCAATTCTAAACTCAGAAAACGCTTATATTCTGAAGTATTAATTGCGAATTTGTTTTTTCAGAGATTAAAAAAAGTGAAGAATACGGTTTATTATTATTATTATTACTATACATACGAGTATGTACTTATTTTTGTCCATATTTTAATATAAAGAGGAATATATATTGCAAGCATTTTACTGGAAGAGTATAATTATTATTTTATCCACCAACTTAACTATATTTATAGCTAGTACAATAAGGTAGCTTTGAACATAATATTGTACTAGCTATAAATGTAGTTAAGTTGGTGGATAAAATAATAATTATACTCTTCCAGTAAAGTTTAGTTATTTTACATAGCATTTGTGAATAAATTTGCTTTTTTGTTGTACAAAAGTCCAGGAGTCTGATGGAAAAAGTTTATAATAAATACAAACAAAAAACTGTCTTCAGCATCTTGGAATTCCCAATTGTTTTTAGTTATTGGTGTCATCTAAGTTCCAAAACTAACAAATAATCACAAAGTCTATGAAATGATAAATTCAGAGTGGTTGAAAAATTACTAACGAGTTCTTCATGCCAGAGTAGCAGAGTATGTTATAATTTGCGTTGGCAAAGGTGTAGCTTTGTGTAAAAAATAAAGTATTGCAAAATTCTCTAAAATTTAATTTTACCTACATAGTTGTACTACAGACGGCTTTTATAGAATATTACAAAAAGGACACTATTGGTAAGCATTGCCGAAAAAATGTATGAACATTTGGTATTTTGATTTTTGGGAACAGTTGAGTTTGAAGTTGTATCACAGAATGTGAAAATCCGTGAGCTGACCTCGAACTCAATATGCATGAGTTCCAGAATTTGGCATGCCTCCTTATTGAACAATGAGAACATGTTATTAAAGTTCATATATCAACCATAGTAGGTGTTGTTGTTTTTTGGTCTTCCTAATCAGAGAGCACAAAAAATGCTGTGAACAAATTGGAAATTTACTTGAGCATCAAAGCGAAAATTCCCACTTAACTCCTGGTGTCCTTCAATGTTGACGGATAATTTCGTTAGAACCTCATTATTTTCATTTACACCATTCTTCGCAATTTCCGCCGTAAATTTGGATAGCTGGTGCGAAGCGACGTTAAAAGCCAGTGCTTTGGCACTATTTTCTGTGGGTTGTTTTTTCGCGTTTTTTCCTCTCATTTTTTCATAAAATTGTAATATCTTCAGGTTGGTCACCGAATGTTGTTGGTTTCTGCGGCTGGCATCTCGCTTAGTCCTTACTCTCCGGGCGCCGCAGGACCCTATGAAAATGGTCTGGACCGGGAGAGGTTCATCTCACATTGCCCTTTGGTCATTCCTGTCCCATTTTTCCAATTTTTATTCATTTTTTGTCGCCTTCGCTCTCGTTCACTTCGCCGACTCTGATCACATTGTCCCTGCGTAACTTCGTGATACTTCATTGAATTATTACTCCTCGCTGAATAGCAAATTGATTTTGTTTTTCCGATTGGCTAATTGAGTTTTCGGTAAACGAACGAGTACTTTTAATTTCCATCTAATACCCTTCACTTTTTCAAGGAAAGCTGTTTTATTTTATTTGTTTGGAGAACAGTTCAAGGGAGGATAGTTTAGTTTGATTAAAAGGTCTTTAATTTTACCTAAAAAAGGCGAATAGTTGATGAAGCGATGAACGCTTTTACTTTTGCGGTTTATTACTGCGTGTAATTACGCTTAAAATTGCAAAATGTCCAAGTCCTTGGAATTGTGTATTTTGTGGAGAAATTTTACAAAGTACA
Source organism: Tolmerus cingulatus (assembly GCA_959613345.1). Lineage (NCBI taxonomy): Eukaryota > Metazoa > Arthropoda > Insecta > Diptera > Asilidae > Tolmerus > Tolmerus cingulatus. Next base: position 72,962,663 of record OY390707.1, on the reverse strand, counting down.
CCGTACTCGCAACTTCCGCAAAAACAAGAAAACTTTAAAATTAACATCCTGCCGGCTGGATGGTTCCGCATAAATTCGCCTCATCTAAAAAGTTTGTTTTCTTAACTAATTTTATGGAGAAACTTTTGTGGAGTGCTCTCTTACAAATATCTTCCTGTTTAAGATCCTTATCCGGTAGGGTTAAACTCGGCTGTAAAAGGATAAGTTTTTCGCGGAAATTTGCTCTTCCCCGTGTTTTGAGGGCTTTACAAGTTCACTTTGGTCGGTGCTTGCATGTGTATCTTCCCTCTATCTGCACTTGGAAGTTTTGCAATTTTCCAAGAAATTCAGATGATTATTTGGCTGCGTTCGCGCGCCGGAAGTAATTCGCAGTTATTCATTTTAAAACCCTCTCGTGGCGCCTTTATGGAAATGCCGATGAGAAAACTATTCATAGGTCTTTAGTGATGTAGGTCGATTTTCTTATGGTCCAGCTCCATTTAGTTTTCGAATTTCAAACGCGAGATTAGGAAGTATAGTTCGGAAAATCGTTTTTTTTCTGGGTCTTCTTTCTACTATATTTTATGCATATTAGAAAAATGATTTAGGTGACATTGATATACTTTTCTGATGCCAGATTTAATTGTGGAAATTTGTCTATTTCTCCATTCTGTGACTCGAATTTCGCTTTTTGAGTTTGTTACATTTGTCATAACAGATTTTAGTCTGTTTTTTCGTTTAATGAACATTATAGGTCTTTGAGCCTGACATAAGTAGGTACCTATACATATAAGATTAGCTCGTTTAGTAGCATGGAAAGTAGTAGAAATGTATGTCATGTTAAACCGGATCTACACGTAATATGTTGTCGTCAGTATTACATCAACATGTAAAATTTGTCAAACAAAGCATTACGTGTGTATGTTCAAAAAATGTAAACATTAACTAAAAAAAATTGCCTATACATCTTTTCGTAATTATAAAAAGAATATGAAATAACTACTTAAACGAAATTGTTGTCTGCTGCTATTGCGGAAAATAACAGAATTCATATTAAGAGAAGTATAGTATAAGCAGAACATTTCGATATTTCTGATATAGACATGTAATTTTTCATATATTAGTAGCGCGCAGTGGGATTTTTCCTCGCAGTTCTTGCCAACGCAGTGTATTCAAATTAGCTCAGTAGTTTGTGAGACTTTTAAAAAGCTTAGAAAAACACGATTTTCGATACAAAAAAGTAGTTTAAAATATGCAGAAGTGTTAATTAGTGATTTATAGCCTATAACGATTGTGCTGCTATGCCTACGCTTTCCATGGTAAAATAATATAATAACTTATAAAGTATTGTTTAGGTTCAGCTCCACCAAATTTTCGATTACGAGTTTAAGGATCATCGAGACCATCTAGAATCGATTGGCATACCTCCTTACAGACCTGAACGGAACACTCTATATTATTGGTTTGAATGACTTCTTGTGTTCATATTGTAATTAACCTGATTTCAATATCTTTAGAAGCGAGTTACGATTTCATTTATGCAGATTTAGTTGAATGTAAAATGTAGTATATCTACTTTACTGCAAAATTAACTAACATTTTAAAGGTAGTTGCTGTTGCAGAGTACCCATTCGGATACTCAGGGGGACAAATAAAAAGAGCGAACAAAAGTTTTTTGCAGCACGTTCAACGCCACAAGAAAAAAGGTAATTAAACCAACCACAATGAAATCATCACGATACAAAATGCATTCCGAATAAAATTGAACAAAAATGTAATCAGTGAAAAAGAGGCACTCAATTTGACTGAAATAATTGCTGACCGGGCGTTGGACCAACAATTAGCAAACAATCGGAGCACCGCCGCATGTGAAGGGTGCACAAAAACTGTCTGCAAATGCATTTTTAACCAATCGCGTTTTAAGCCCCTAACGCCGCAGCAGAAAAAGTGGGATTTCTCAGTGCTGTACACAATGCAGTCCCGGCTGCAACCCGAGTCCAATTGAAGGGGCTTGTTTCATCCTGGGGGCTGTGTCATATTCATCAGTCCAGTGCAGCTTCAGGACGCCGACGTCCTATTCATCCAGACAATCTCGCAATTGTTGCCTACCATAGCCGAGGTGCTAAATACCGGGCCATGCTCCGAATTGCAATGCACCCCGCTTTTTGATTGTGCCGATAAAACGAAGGGAGTTTAGATACAACTTCTTATATTTTTATCGTTAGGTTTTTTTGATGTTGTAGTGTTCGACAAATCGCAGTAATTTGCAGAACACTGAAGGGCTTCTTATTTTTGTCTGGACAAAGCGAAATTTTTCGTATCCGATATCATGACCACTATAACAATTTGGTCCTTTTTAAATTAAATAAAGGACGAAGTGGCAAACACACAGGACGAGTTGATTTTTGCCATTCAAATTTTGGGCGCCTTTCCTCTACCCTCCCAAGTAAATTTGTCGAACAATTTTGTGTTCATTTCTCATTTGATTTATTTTTTTAAGGATAAATTTCTGTTGTGTCCCTTTTTTGTCCTGACACCCACTTCCTCCTTCATTACGGGCCGGCTTTCTATTGTACTCTGGGAAAAGATAAAACGTGACATGATTCTCAAATTATTATTTACGGGGTGAATGCAGATTTCGGCCCTGGACCCAGCATTTCACCAACCACCGGGGGCTTTCTGAATTCATCGACAATTGGCTTTTGTTGGACATTTTCAGGCTATGAAATAACCACTCTATGGGACACCGCCACCATATATATTTTTGAATAACGGTCATCGGAGATCAAGCGTTTTGTGTCTACGATAGTTTCCAAGCAAATGCCCAGGTATCGTGCCACTAACTGCGCAAAATTTATCCATTTATGTATGTTTTTAATAAAAACAACAACAAACAAAAAAACAAAAATTCAATTTGTAAAACTGTATTACCAAAAGCACAGTTTTCCGTTATCTTCATTTTGTGCACATTTTTAAAAATAGGTACCTATATTTATTTAAAAACGATCGGTTTAAAGTAGTCCTAAAAATTTTAAAATCGCAAATTGTTGTCGTTTTTGCATAAAAAAACATTATTTGCATCTTATTACGTCGTCATTATTTTTATTTATTTAAAGCTTAAAAAAGTAACGTAGCCTGCGCCATTAATATGCGGAACTTGTTCATATTTTAAATACGAATCAAGCTTTTTGAAATTAACATACCCTAGAAAGCCCCCGCTAACTCGGGCCATTGAGCTTTATTACCCAAGAAGTGATAACGGTGCGATCTCGCGTATCCCGCATAAATCGGAGACCCCCGAAAGTTCAACTGTAGTCGCCTCAAAGAGTGCCATTTATTAGCATAATCAGTGAAAAGCAGAAATTTGCCAAACAGGGGGATTTGCGCGCTCCAAAATTTTTTCTGCTAATTCTAATGGTGGCCCTTCTTTTTATGCAAATTTTATTGCTGGTGCCGTGAATCAGTGACAATTACTGGAACGAATGGTAGAAAAAGCTACCAGCCATACCACTCCGCCCCCAAACTCTTAATGAACCCAAAGAAAATCCTAAGGTTCCTCACAATCTCCGTCTAATTAGGCATTTCAACTTCAACTTTGCTTAAGTCCGGTGCCGGGGACTGCTCCCGGCTGGGGCTGGTGCTATTTTGTTTTTGTCCCTATTGCGACTAATCTGAATCCTCTTCCGTCTTATTCAAGCCGACTGAAAGGATACTATTTGGAGACAATTTCCCAAGACAACAACGATGGCGTAAGATTCTCCACAAGTGTTTTCCCTTTTAAACGGAAGACAATGAGCGTTATGGTGTTCCTTTTGCACCAGGAAGCGGCTTGGTTTCTTCTTATCGGGCTCGAAACACACATCGTCGCTTAGGCTTTACGAGGCAGCCGGGAAAAGTTTGCGAAAAACTTAATTTTACTACAAAAGCCGTCGGCAGGGATAAGACTTAGTCTGTCGGAAATGTGCTTGGATTTGAATAAAACTATTTTGGTGGGAGAATTTCCTGTCCTTAGATGTGTCGTGATAACCATTGTCTTCAGATTAAGTGCCACATAATAAATCGAATCCTTTGTGAATTTAAAATTAGACCCAATGGAACGTTCATGGCATGTGGGGGAAATACTTACTCCAAAGGCTGCAACCTCAGCCCCAGTGGAGCATAAAAATCCGTTCAGCTCACACCAGCCCTAGATAAGTTATTTTTCGCTGTATCTGCGTATAAAACGAAATCATTGGAAAAATAGCCGAAGCATAAAAGTCCCATTCGCTGCATGCACAAAACACTCTGCCTCTCCACCCTTTGGAGCAGAATCAGATTTAGGTGTATGCAAGGAAGGCATATCCTCATTTTGGGCACTGAAAGTATCCTTTTGCCTCCACTCATTCCTCTGCGTCTTATTTTTCCCACCAATTCAAATCTCTGATCAATCCTATTCCTATTCTATCGCCTGTAAAACGGAGGGACTTCTTTCAATTTCTCACAAGTGATAGAGAAATAGAAAAGCGAAAAATGGAAGAAATCCTTTCTTGTGATTTGATTCCCATCAAAGAAGAGGATGCTGAAGTTTTGTGAATTCATTGCACACCCCCAATCCATCGTTACATATATTGTCGATATTGTCGATGCCGAGAAAGAAAAATACTGCGACAAAAGACGGCTTCTTTGTGGGAGAAAGCCTTCGGGACAAATGCATTCACACGGCGACGATACAACGCGAATGGAAATGTTTTTCTACAATTCGTGTGTCGAAAGGATGAAATAAATAAATAGCTAGGCGGGGAGCGGATTCAGAAGAGCTCAGTGGAAGCAGGTGCCGGCTTAAGGAAATTTGCTGTAGCTTATTATCTCAAGCTTTGCACTAAAAAATGTAAAATTTAAAAATTGTTTTAGCGATGAATTGTTCTTGCAAATCGCACTGCTTTGCTCTTTAACAGCCTTTTTTTGAAGCTGTAGTAACTCTTAGGATAGGGTAGCTAAGTAGTGTAAAACGGATAGGCGTCATAGGTCAAATATCCCAAAATGCGGTTTGAAGACAAACTGCTCAAATACTATAGCTAAATATGTGTTAATTTCGTGGCCTTTGGAAGTTGCGGGTTATGACTTTTGACATTGAACTAAACAATCTTGCGACAATCAGACCTAGCGCTACATTAACCTATACCGTACACGACGTCTTTTATTTATTTTATTCATTATGCTCCGTTGGGACTGGCTATTTCTCGGCCGGATATAGAAGATTCATATCGTGTCCATGAAGATGTCAGAACAACGATCGCATGGATGGTTTATGGCTGCGGAAATTCTTTTTTCTATGGACTTGCTCTTTCTCTTTCGTCTGTTCGAATTTATTGCAAAAGAACACTCACCAAAAGGATATTATATGCAATGAATCACCGTTATGGAACTTCATTATATGACGTGTGATTTTGTGGATATTTTTTTGAATATACTTTTTTCTGCCGCAATGACCGCGTTGGGAACAAGAAGTTCAAACCTTAATCTTCACATCAAAGTCCATTAACTGCTTTGATGAAAGATGCACATTTTCGCAACTTATATAGTACGTATAACTATAATATACCTTTTGTTGTTCATCCTTTTTATATTTACTTAACTATTTTTATTTCAGCAATATTTTTGGACAGCCACGATACACGGGGTAAGTATATTTTTAATTATTTCAATGCCTTTTACGTTTTATTTATATTTGCCGTTATAACAAAATTAATAATTTTTAATTATTTTAAATCTTAGTATGTACATGGTCGGAAATTTTGGTTTTAATTTTAAACATAAAAGATTACATACGTAATACATACATACATGCAATATTGTTTATGAGTAAAATTTGTAAATGTTTTGAAATGAGCGAAACCATATGTTCTTAGCCCAAACTACTTATAATAATTTAAAAACGGCATTTGAAACTGAAACCGGAAAAAGTTTTATTCTGCAAGCTCGTGAGTTTTAAAGAAGTTGAAATATTTAAACTATCTTAAAATTTATTAATAAAACTTGGGCAGCATATAATAGAAAAAATGATGTGAGTAAGAATGATGAAATGAGTGATATTTTCTCTAGTTCCAACGTTAAAAAACTAAAGCAAAAAATTAAATTTTTCTTTTAGGATTATATTGTAATATTATTTATTAGTATTTATTGCAGCATACACATGTATATTTAAACACTTAAGTTCTTTTAAAAATAAAATGTTATTTCTTCAATTATAAACATATCCTGACAGTAAACAAATCATTTTAAAGTTGTTCTTGAAATAAAATCAACTAATATTTAATTTTTTGAATGCAATTTTTATTTGTAAATTTGTTATTCAACTATACTTGAATTATGTCGCCAAAATTTGTGCAATAATTTCTCCTTTTTCCTTTGCACCAATTCAATACCAGCATTTCGCGAACAACTTCACGCCATAGGTGATAAACAACATTTATAACGCCACATCTAATTTTTCAAAAAGATCTCGCGAACTATTAAAAAGCTCAAAATGATTGAGATAGAATGTAAGTTTTTCTGTACATTTAATATTCTTATATGGTATGCTAGTGAATGTGTACGTAACCACCTGAAGGTAGACTTGCTTTCTGAGATCTCAGAAAATAATGCAACACAAGATATATGTAAATATGTATATTATGGTATATGAGCATAGCTTTGAGCAAAGATTTTTAGTTGCTTTAGTTAGCAAACCAATTTGTACCAACAAGAAAACATTGAGAAAAGCCTTCGCATATAATTATTGCAAGTGAGGCAAGAGTCAACAATGTGGCGTTCCTTTAGAAATCCTTCATCCTTATCTGCCGTCGACAAAGGACACAAGGATTCAAAGTATCTGGATGCCCTGGGTTCTGTTCCCTGAAATGCTTCCAGCGAAGCCATTGTTCAGGGCGTCATGAAACAAGCGAAACAACCATCCGCCAACCACCGCCGAGTCCGCCCGGGCTCAAGGACATTATGCGGCTTCCTCCATGAACGGCATCCTTATCGCCAATCCCCACTTTTCTTTGGAGCACCCGTGATGATTTTTATGGGCGATTGTCTTTTTACCCACGTCCCAGCCCCTCTTTCGGGCTGTGATCTCTTCCTTTCTCTTTGCCTTTGTGCTTTGGTGAACCGTTTCCACGGGCGGGGGCGGCGGCTCACCTACACCCAGTCTGCCCCACCCTGCTCCCTTTCGGGACTTTCGAGTCTCTCGTGATGGGAACGTGGCTTCCACTGTCTTGAAAAATTCACCATTTGCGGCTATTAAGTGGGTCTGGTGGCGTACTTTGTTTCTGGGGGGCGACGTCTCCGGATGGTTGTTGTTGCAGTGACCACATAATATGATTTAGGCACTGATAACCTTTTTGTGGGCTCCTTCTTGCCAAGGTTTTTTCCTTCTGTTTTTTGTCTTGGTCCCTTTCTGCTTGGGTGATGGGTTTACGTGGGTGGCACCGAAAGGAAATGATTTTTCGGTATCAGTTGCTGTTAGCGGTGTCGTTTTCTTGTTTGCGAAATTATTTATTATCCTTCGACATTAAATTTCACACCGGGGATGTCCTGGAAAGAAGACTTTTGGCTAAACGTGATTTCCTGCAGAAAGATATTTTTTATTTTTGTGGCAGTTGAAAGACTATGGTTTTGCAACAAGCCCCAGATTTTGTTTCGTTTTCGAGTGAAATCGATTTTCATTGTTTTGGTCTTTCCCCGAACTTTCCAATTGTAATAATGTGTTGTAGTTTTTCTTATACATATATAGCCCAGTTTATATTTGTCCACTTTTGAATAAACCTTAATATTCCTAGAAAACATGATGAAATTTTCATTTTGATTTTGGGATTTGATATCTGTGGAAAAAATAATAAGTTAAAAAAGAAGGAAATAATAGCGGCACTATTGAGGTGTCAAATCAACATAATTCAGATTTACAGAATAGGGGTGATTTTAGTGTCTCAACTATCTACTCTATCTATTTTTTAAATAACATAAGTTTAACATGAATAACGGAAGGAATTTATGTTTTTCAACTGTGCGAGCTTTTCTAATCACTTTGTTTATGTTATTAGCAAAGCCAATGTGACTCTCGGCTTTATAAAGCGCGTTAAAGAATTTCAAGACACCTACGTACACATGTATGTACTAATTAATTCGAACCCTGTCGCTTGTATTGCACCTTTGATCGTTCCCTTCTAGAGTGTGGTTCCTGTATTTCTCTACATGTACATTAATCGCATAAAATCAGTTCAACGTCGATTTATACATTTTGGTCTGCACGGGCTTCAATGGAATAACTCTACCTGTTTTCATTGGATTCTTCGGTTCCTACACAAAAACAAAAAAGGTATTTTTAGCTCATGAGAGCAGTTAGTCCTAAATCCTAATGCGACATGTTTTAATCAAATTTATGGCTTCGAAAGCTAGAAAATGCTACTCAAAAATTATTTAATCGATTTGTATAGTTTTTATTGCAAGAAAGAAGAAAGGAGCTTAGTTTGAAAGACTTATGTGCTGTACTAGGAATGCTTATATAACTCCCGTCTTTTTAAGGGATGCTGCGAAAAAAGCATAGCGGATTCTGGTGGGATAAAGAGGAGCAGTAAGGCGAAATTCGGTTGGGGTGGGATGCTAAATTCATACGTTTTGTTGTCTGATAATAAGAACCCCCGGACTAATCTCCTCCAAAGACAGGGTGCGCCGCCTTCCGTCCTCGTCAGTCGGAACTCCACGAAACGAGATGATTTGCAAGATGATTTTTATTATCTCTCCTTTCCCCTCCCGACAGCATGTTCGGTTTTATGTTTCTTGCCATTCACATCCCGTGGAGGCAGGGGCGGCCTTTTGTCACTGATAAGCCCCGCGAAGTATCAAATTCGGTGAAACGTGCGGTGCTTAAAAAATCAAAACAACCGCGCTGCGGTGTGTCGCACACTTTCACTTTTCCGGGGGGTCCTTATCTTCTGGCCCATGAGAGCCTTATGCCGAGCGAAAGAAAAACGACAAGAAAAGGGGCTCCTTTATGGTGACATTGTTTTCATTTAATATTCCAACAAATTCCCCATTCACCTACGCCCCCGCCCAGATCGCCGGGTTCTTTCCAAGAAATGTGGCCAGATAAAAATCGTCCTACAGGCATCTTGGCCAGTTGGCGCTAGGCAATAAAGTTAGCACTCGGCTGCTTATTTATTTTCTTTTTCTCCGACGGACACGCTTCGTCCTTTATCAAATGATTTTTAATGGGGTGGAAAATTGAATGGGAGTGATGATGAGCAAATAAAGGCGCCTATTGTTGGCCTCTATCACGATTGAGGGTCGTGGCGAAGGAGCAGAATGCCAATGGGCTGGGAGCTATCGTCTTCCCTGGCTGGTGGGGAGGCTGCGAAAAAGTTTTGTTTGATCGAATGGAAATAATTAAGTTGTTTGCAGGTCTTTAGTGGTTGAGAATTGACTGCTATATAAGGACCTTTAAGAGAAAAGTTTTCGTTGTGAGTAGCTAACTATAGAGAAAACAAATGAAATTACATATCGAAACATATTTTGGACCTCATTTTACGAATCGTTAAAAATAAAATCAAATATCTTTGGCTATATGGCATACGATAAAGCAAATAAAAGTAAAATATTAATTTCGAAAAGAATTTTCATTCCGACACTTCTCTTTCATTGCGAGTTTTGATCTCTTAATTTTTATAATTTTATACAATTGCACAAATCTTGTGCTCTTGATATAAAAGTCATTTATTATTCTATAGGTAAAAGCATTTTCAAAAAAACTCTGTCAACAAAATTGTATTTTGTGTATGTGGCTTATTTAGCAGAATTTCATATAATATGATTTCAAATGTATTATTATATGGTTATCGGATACAAACTGCAAAACCGTCAATCAGTTATTGAATGGAAAAGATGATTGAATTGAATACACAAACAATATATGTATGTATATACAAAATTGTATTATGATAATAGTGGTATCATTTAAAATTGAAATAAAATGCCTACATCATTAAACAACTAAATTCAACAGCAAAGCTCCACAAAAGTACACCAAATTTGAATATCTATATATGTATAAATAGGCAAAGACAAAACAGTCGGAACCATTTTCTCCTCTGTTTATCAACCGATTGTCTTCTTTTGTTTTTGTTTTCTTTTTGTAGCTATTGATGAGCTTTAGTGTTATCAATAAAAAAATTTTGGTAACAGAGCGTTACTAATTATCTATAAATAAACTAATATATGTATGTTTACTTTCATTCTGCTAATTTCAAAAACAAAGTAGGCTGTGTGCAATATTCATTGTTTACGTTCCTACTGCCCGCCAATTTCAAACACATGGTAACCCCAGTAAAATGTCAAATAAAATAAAGTGACATAATAAGTGCTCCGATCTAAACCTATTTTCTTTTTCTCACAAACAAAACGTTATTAGGTTTTATTTATTGAATATGCCTCGACGTCGCACATTAACTGGTCGAACAGAAAGACGACAATACAGGAATCTTTATATTCTGCGAAATAATGACAGAATCAATCATTTACGTAGAAACTATGAAAATAATGTCAATAACAGTACAAATGGGCGTAGAAGCAACAACGCAGATTTTCGACAAAATGATAATGAATATGATTTAGTCATTTGTCCGGGCAATTTTAAATGTGTTTTGAATATTTTTCCAAGAAATTTTATTAGTTTTAATTGCGGATCAGTGGATTTAATATGTCGTTTTTGCAATGCTAAACATTTTCAGATTGAAATAACTCCAAATGATTCACCTTTTTCCACATCATGTTGTCACAAAGGGAAAGTTGCTTTGTTGCCATTGTCTGAAAATAGTTTTTTCAATAATTTGTTCAATCAATTGAATTCTTAAAATACTAATTTTAGCACCAGCAAATGAAGATAGCAGTTTAATTAATAACGGTATACTTAATCGTTTACCAGGAGAACAAAAAGTTTACTACAGCTTTGATAAAATTAGATCTGGTCAAAATGATTTAAATATGAATGATTATCCAATTGATTTTTTAAATTCATTGAATGCTAGCGGAATGCCACCTTATAAATTGAAGTTAAAACTCAATTCTATAACTATCCTCATTTGTAACGTAACTACTGTACAAGGTTTAGTTCACGGCAAAAGAATGAGAGTGAAATGCTTGCATGGCAATACGATTGATTGTGAAGTTTTAACGGGAACTGCTGTAAATGAAAGAATACTGATTCCAAGAGTAAATTTAACATTTTCTGGGACAATACTTTCATTTAAATTTCAACGAACACAGTTCCCAGCAATACTTGCATTTGTTATAATCATAAACAAATCACAAGGTCCAACTTTTGATAAAATTGATATGCTATTGCGACATCCTGTATTTTCAAATGGACATTTATGTATATGTTGCTGCACGTAGAGTTCGTTCATTTGATAGTTTGAAATTTTATATTTCTAATGACAATGGTCAAGGCAACTTACTCAATAATAATAGAATTTTCACAAAGAATATTGTTTACAGAGAAGTTTTATGTACAAATTGATTTCAACTTCATTGAGATTCAAATTTTGTTTCATATTAATAAATTAGGCTTTTCAAATTGTGATTTAATGTTATTTTATTAAAGTTATTTTATGTTTAATTATAATGTTATTGAACTGTAAGTAGTTATAAAAGTATATATTTTCTTTAAATTTTCAATTGTAGTAGTAGCAGTGTATGGTCGAATTTCGACCACTGGGCGATCACTAGGTTTTATAAATCACTCTATTTAGATGTCTGTCAAGGACTAAAAATTAAGCATTGCAATGATGCTGCTTAAGAATAACGGTGTTTAGGAGAGCATTCGAATCTATTTTGAAATTATATATTAAATACGAAATTAATTTAAGGTGATATATGTATGTATGTATAAACAATTTTGGAAGCATCATCTTTCATGAGCTAAGTTAAAAAATATAATTAATTAGTTTTAACCATTTTCACGTTCATTTATCTCAAACAGGTAGAGATTCTAATTTTATTATATTAGGACGTTTATTATATTATTAATTTTCTTTCCATAGGGACATAAAAGATGTCCCCATCCAACTGGTGGTACCCGAGTTTTAATATCCTACTCAATCACGAGTAAGCTATCAGAAATCGGTTGGCCGGAGGACAATCGAAGCGTAATTCATCTGATTTTTGTGCAAAATAGAATTTTATTAGGGGAGGGTGCGTGCTGTACGCACTATGCAATCAGAGGGGTGGAACCCGATTGTCCGGGGCTCAACTTGGTCGTTGAGAAAATTCGGCTGTACAGCTCAAGGAGCGCTCAACAATTCTTTCGCTCCCAGCACGCAAATCACTGCTCCGGCTCGAATTAGGGGTGCTTACTGCACTAACGCCCCTACGCTTACATGCCCGCCGCGAGACGAAGCGCAGTGCATGTATCCTTTGTGATGCGATTAGCGACTTGCTTTATCTCGCCCTTGAGGATGTTCTTGCGCAAGCACCACGCGGGGGAGGTGTGAAGAGCAGTGATAAACTTCTCATAAACTTTACGGCTCTTCTGATGATGAGTGCCGGGGGTGCATTTTGCCTTATAATGCCGAAGGGGCTGAGGCAGAAGAGTGCATTAAAACAGATAAATTTTATGAGTTTTGTTTTGACAGAGGTGGGAGTAATTCAACCCAATAATAAAGATGTTTTCTGATTTTTAGGATATGAAGGGGCAGCAACAAAGAATCGTGTTTGCACGTCAGAGGCCATACTTTGAATTTTGAATTAAAAGAGCTGAACTTAGACCAAGGTTCAACATTTTATGTATTCGAATATCGTTTGAGTGTTTCACATCTTTGATAATATTTTTATTTATTAAAAGCCCTCGTTTAATTAGCGCTATTAGAAATAAGATTAATTTTTTTTAAATCAAAGAAAAATTATCAAAGGAAAATCATTTAAAAGGTGGTTACTTTAAATGATTTTCCTTGATATGTTCTTTAAATTTTTAAAAAATGAATAGTTTTTCTAAGGCCATTAATATAATGTGATATACATACAAATGTATTTATGTATGTATATGTATGCACATATTGTTAATAAGGTAGATCTATAAAAATAGTATATTGTTATTAACACTCGTTCTTCGAAAATATCGAAAATTTGGTTCCTTTTTAGATAAACAGGAATTTCACCTCTGAATAAAGAAGAAGTCTTGACCTTTTCTGACATTGTTCTAAAATCTAATCTATGGCTCGTTTCAGATTGGTTATAATCTCCCCCAAAATATATAGAAGTCAGGTTATCACTCATTCTGCGTGCTCCGTTGTTGTCAATAAACACCCCCCGGGGCGAAATCCATCCTGTAACCAGAAGGGAGGAATTATGTTTTCATTTCGAATTTTTCATGGTCAATTAGTTACATAGCACCTTGCATAACCGATGACAGCAACAATATTCCGGGAAACTATTATCACTGCAATTTTCATAGCCTTAAACTCAATTACCTTTCCATTTCGGAGCCAGTCTGGAATTCTCATTAGTACGTCATATAGGGGCTAAATGCTCGATTTGTTTAAAACGATGAAATTGAAAATTGAGATGAAATGAAGCAGAAGTTATTCGATTTTAAAAGCACTTTTAAACAAAAATTGGAAAACGGGTAGTTTTACTGAATTAGCATATTTTTGAAACCAAATGAAAAAATAGCAGCATAGGATACATACTAACTTAGATTCATAGAGCGAAGTTTTGTCATTGGGAAAATATGTGCATATTTCTTATGATTTACATACATAGGTATATGTTCTTATATTTTTCAGTTGCTTCCCCTTTGTACTTTCCTAAATCTCTCAATATTTTTCAAAAATCACGGGAAAGAATTTCGAGATTGGTTTGTACCTGCAATTTCGGTAATATAACATTCCATAGGTGATTTTAATTTTTACATAAAAATGACAACGCTTTGTATTCGAAATATTTGTTAAAAAATACAACCTTTGCATTTCCTACAATAACAATTTATTCATTTATTTATAATAAAGCATCATCATTTGCAAGTTAAAAAAATAATGGATATAGTTGATAAACCAGACTATTAATTAGACTTACCTCTGTTTTCCTGGGTGGGGCAGTTAATGTGGTGAGTTGATTAAAAATCCGCTAATTGTTTTTTGTCTTTAATAAAAATCGTATTACACAACATAAGTTCAACAAAAAGCTAAAGAAACGTGATCGCTTATTGCAAATTATTGCACTTAACACTATCAACTCTACTGTAATACCATTCATTACATGCGATTTTCTACAGTTGCCAATTTTTTACTTTCATTTCTATTTAAATTGTCATGATATGATTTTTAATTATCACAAGATTTTACACAAAACAAACGGCGTTCTCAGTGTTAGCTCCTTTCAGTTGCACTGGGATCAACAAAATACCGTCCACAATAATTTAGTTTGTGGTTTTAAAATTTTCTCATCAAAAATTAAACGACAGCAATTTTTATTTTTTAAAGTTTTGGTTATTTTCAAATGATTGTGAGTTTGTGAAAAATTACGTTTATGTTTTTCTGATTAGGGAAATATTCAGCAACATGTTTCATAATAAATAGACAAATCAAGAGAGTATACAAAAAAACATGTTGTTTAGATAATGAGCATAATTGCTGAAATGATTTATATTTTATCATTTTTCCATTAAAAAAAATGTTGTCTTCTTCAATTCTTGTATTGTTTTTAAATGTATTTAAAATATCATCTATTAATAATCTAACATGGATAACATCCAACATTGACGACAATTTATCTATGACAACTGCGAGTTAAAATGCTCGTGCATAAATCATTGTCAGCAAAAGATCGAATAGAGAATTTTAAAAGCTAATGAAAGTTAAAACCTTCCGACATATGAGTAGACAAATTAACTCCGAATTTTAAAATTTGTTGATTCAATTGGCATTCATAGCAACAATTTTAAGAACCTCTTTTTTATTGTTATTTTTGTATCAAGGCAAAAAAACTCATTTGAAAATACAACTTTTAGGGAAATTACTGAAGCCTTCATTTTGTGATGAGTGCATAATTCCAATCAGAACAGACTTGCCAGGCGCACTGGTAGCTGCTGCACATCACTGGCGAATCAAATTCCACTTCGAAGTGCGGGCGGTCGCGAGATCGGCGCGATTTTCTTAAGTGGGACTGCGGGCTAATTTGCGTTTTCGACGGACTTTATTTACACAGCTCGTTCCGCGCCGTAGCGCAGTGGGGTAGGTCATATGATGTTCGGGGGAGGCTGCGCCTGGACCGTTGGTGAAGTCTTCGGCGGCTTCACGCAGACGTAAGACAGCGAGGATGCGGCTGGGGGCGAGGGGGAGGTCTCTGCGTTGAGGACCGGCGAGCACCCGAAGTACCTCCAGGGGTGGTAGAGGCCCCCGGCGTACATAGCCTGGAGACGGGCCTGCAGGTCCAGAGCGATGGTGGGGTCCAGGGGTGGGTAGTGGGGCAGGGGGAAGCTCGGTGGGCGTTGGGGCAGCCCCAAGGTCAGCTCGAGGGGATTGTTGAAGTGATACTTCTGCGAAAGGTTCTGCTCCTTGGGTTGATTCTGCGGAATCGGCGATTTTGCCAGTGTCTTTGGCTTCCGACGGGGGCGGTACTTGTAGTCTGGGTGTTCCTTCATGTGCAGAGCTCTGTAAGTTTTGAAGTTACTTATGAAATCGTTTTGTCTATAAGGAAGGAACAAAAGTATAATTATTGCAATTTTATAAAACATAACTCATCATGTCCGCCTAGAAAAACTTCGTCAGTGTAAAATTTTATAGTATGGAATTTTCTCAATTTTAATTGAGCTCGCTGAATTACGATAGATTACAGAGTTGATGTCCATCGGTCCAAAATCCTATCCATTTTTGTTCTAGTTCGTGGGTCGCTTTTTTTTATATACTTTCAAAACCATGTTTTCGAAATATGTAGATATTCCCACAAATTCCAAAATACAGTTTACAATTTCTTTTTTTCATTTAAGAAATCGTTCTCTTTACAAATTCTTTACTAACAAATTAATTTTAAATTCACACTTCAATCACCTACGTCATTATTAATTAAACGAATTATTCGAAACAATTAAACTTAATTTAAGGAATATTTTCTGAGTTTCTGAAGACAACTTTTTTGGTGCAAATTGATAACATGCATGGGATTGAAAATTTCCTTTAGAATGAGGTGATCGAATTGAAGAGAAGCATAAAACCGATAAGATAAAAGCAGGCACTGAGTTTTATTTTTAGAAGTACTTTCAATTACTTCGAAATCAATAATTTTATGATTTGGAGATTGGTCGACTGGTCTCTTTTTCCTGTCTACAAAATGCAAATATTGATAACTATAATAACGCGATTGATTGGTATAATGATTTTCCACCGGATATAACAGTTTATTTTTTTTAAGAGAGGTGAGCTTTGGATGCCTGTTGTGTTATAGATACATATAACGATTTTTCTCGAAGAATGCTTCTTCGTAGAGTCGTTTAAAGACCCTTAAAAGTATTTTGACTGCTGTAGACTCATTTTTCCTCCCTTAGGAATCTAGAAAATTAGGTTTAAAAAGTTTCTTAGATTTCATTCCGATCAATTCCAAAATAAAAGTAGGGACTAGGCGCTACTGAAATACCTAATGTATATATTGTTTACATCTTTTTACATCTTTTGTAAATATTCTGCATATATATCTGTTGTATTAAATGATGTGATATTTTACTTGCACATGCATAAATAACTCTGAAGAATAAATGTATTTATTACTGGACGTGGTGGAACATTACAACTTGTTATAGATTTTTTTAAGTAAATATAATAAGTAATTATGTATAACTAGAAATTTATTATTTGAAAAGTTTCTTCCATTCCTATTTTATTATTTGAAAAGTTTCTTCCATTCCTATTTCGTGCATGTGCACGACCTGTGTATTTTACTAAACTACAGGAACTGATTAAATTTGGAAATATGTATGTATTATGTATGTACACAGGTATTCGTATTTCAGAGCATAAGACAAGAAATGTCAATTCTGGAAAGGAAAAGTAAATATATCGATAAGTAATCCTTCTTCACATAATAAAATTTATTGCCACATGCCTTTTCATTGATTGTGATTCAACGCTATCACACATTATGTTGGGAGCATTTGTTTGCCTTAGCCATTGCTTACTCATCGATCAGAGCGACTGTTGACTTAAGACAAACTTTAATAAAATGAAACGCTTTCTTAGCACTAAAAAACGCTATTTTATCGTTGAAAGTGATCAACTCATAATTGGCAGAAAAGATAAAATCAAGTCAAATTGATAAATTTTCGGGGGATGGGGATTTCAATGCCAGGCACATTCTGTTCAAACAATTCAAAACCACGTCCCGAACATAGGCTTGACTCTTTT
This sequence comes from Tolmerus cingulatus, assembly GCA_959613345.1. Classification (NCBI taxonomy): domain Eukaryota; kingdom Metazoa; phylum Arthropoda; class Insecta; order Diptera; family Asilidae; genus Tolmerus; species Tolmerus cingulatus. Next base: position 72,945,279 of record OY390707.1, on the reverse strand, counting down.
TAAGAAATAGTCGATGAGCTGGTTAGTCGATTTAATTGAAAGAAGTAAAACAACGCATCTAGTTGTTATCCACGAAAATGAAGTGAATGAAAGGTGTGCTGTGCTTAGCTTTGTTTAAATAACGTCTTTTTTGCAAGTAACAATTTCTTGTTACAAATCAACAGTCATGCCAACAATGCTTCTTTTATGCGCAGGATCCGCTCAAAAAAGTGCCTATTTATCTTGCCTGGGGTGCTCCATGTACACACATACGATTGTGGTGAATACGAGAAACCAACATGAGTCCGATAACGGTTTTATGATTTTTATGTGCATTTTGATAGCACAGGCCTGTTGGCTTTGTACGAATCAAAAATAAGACTCAAAGAAAAGGACAAAGACGAAGTGTGTGTGATAAGGACTTTTGGGGCTACAATTGTTTTATGGCGAGTTCCGAGGTCGCCGTTGTTTTGTTCGCGATAGAGGCGATAAAGTGATTCGTCTCAGGTGAGAAGGACTCGGAGCTCTTCAAATATTAGTAAAGGTTTCTTGCGAAGATAACTGCATTTGTGAATTGTGGGGGCCCTTACCTTAATCGCTTCGCCTCATCGATGAAGGGTCGCTTCTGGCTCTCTGTCAAGAGCTTCCATTCAGCCCCCAGTCGCTTTGAAATCTCGGAGTTGTGCATCTTGGGGTTGTCCTGGGCCATTTTCCGCCGCTGCCCCCTGGACCAGACCATGAAAGCGTTCATGGGTCGTTTTATATGATCCGGCGGATGGGTTTGTTTGCCCGTCATTGTCGTCGCTGTCGATGTTTGCACTGTCGTCGGTGTCGCCGAAATTGTTGTCATATTCTTGAAAATTTTAAGTTTATTTTACCAGTTTTATAACCTTTGCGTTGCACTCTTTCATGAAAGTTAAGTTTTCTTTTCACTGTTATTAATTTACACTTTTATGTGATGTTCTCTGCCTTTAAAATTTATCTGCCTTCGGATGTAGTCACTACCGAAAAAATGATTGCCGTGATTTTCTTTGTCAGCCTGAAAATAAAAGACAAGTAGTTAAGGTAAAATAAGATTGCTTTTTCTAACATATTGGAAAAAGAACATAATATGTTTCCATTAATGAGCCAATTGCAGCGCTTCGGAAGTAAGTGTTCCAAGATACGTATGTATGGAGGTACCTATGTATATCAATGGATGCTTTGAAATTGAAGTGTTGCGACAACCACAAGACTCTTCTGCCTTCAAATGAAGTTTGCAAGACAGAATCTTAATTCAAGACTCTATGTCCCTAAACAGAAGCATACTTTTAAATTAAGAAAAATTCATGTCATTGGAGGAAATGGGATTTATTTTTCGATTGGTTGCTATCGATCAAGTTATAATTAATTATTTAACTAATATTAAGAAATGATTTTCAATCGACTTTTATAAAAGGAGTCTATCATTCTAAGTCATACCTATTATTTATGTTTTTACTTTTCGATTCCTTAAAGGAAGGAAAATAGGGTAATGAATTTTATTTCAAGGAATTAAACACAAAAATAAATTCTTAATCGTTATCGAGCGATCGAAAAATAAAAATTACCTAATGATCTTTCTTATCCAAACTTATAATGTATTCTCTGAAAAAAATTTTAACATAGTGTACGAAGTATTGTTGAATCTATGTAATGAAATAATTGATTTTAGCTTAATACGAGTATGTTATTTACTCATATACTGATGATATTTTGATTTTATATTTTAAAAATAATTAGTTATTATTTTCGGCCTATAATTTTATATGTTTGCCACGAATTTTCGTTAAATAAAAATTTAAATATCGTTGTCTCCATTATTTATCATTAAATCATCATTTTATTGGGAAAAATTGTAAACATTTTTAAGTTCGTTTTGATAGTTTAATTTCGCTGTCGGTAATTAATTGTTCCTTTTTTTATTCCTTCTGATATCCTTTTAGTTTTAATTCGGCTGGTGTATCTTCGAATTTATGTATTTCAATTATGTACATAAATTCGAACGTATGAGTAAAACAAATCGTTTTAAATTATTGAATAAACATTTGTAAAGATATTTTTCGTTTTGGAAATGACTTTCAGATGCCAATTCGACAAATAGAAAATTCAGCATAGATCAAACGTGTTGCAGTGGGGCCTATGTTGAAAAATAAATTTCAATTACAAATTGACGGGATTACAGTTTCTTATGAAAAACTCGGTAGACCAAAATAGGTCCTATGTGCTGGGTAGGTTTTCTTATTCGCTTATATGCAGTGACATCAATTAGTACCTACATTTTAGAGTTTTCAAACAATCGATTTGTTTTTATAATTATAAACTCCTTAGACCTTCAGAACTCATCTACAATATTTTTGAAAAATTAAAGAAACTTTTTAAAAGTATAAAACAAGTTAAAGTGCTTGTGTTTTCTACTCTGCGCAGGTGCTCGGGCTATTTTAAACGCCTTCTGTTTAAAATGAGGTTATCTGAAATAGCGGACAATTATTCTCCGGATGCAGCGAGCCGACTTTAATAAATTTTTAAGCGTTTTGGTTATTAACAGGTCCTGTAGGACAATTAACCACAATTTGGAAAAAAAGGGGGAGACAAAAATAAAAGTTAGCAAGGAAAGAATATAGTGAAAAAAGTAGGTCGATTTTCAAATTTGCTTTGGAACATACACGATTTGTTTTATCGATGTTTAATTTGCAGTGTTTAATTGTCCTGTAAGAAACCTATCTCTTTAATATGATTCTTGATTTTATTGTTGCCAATCGAGAAACTGATTGTCCGCTATGGGACTAGAATTTTTCGAGGACTCAACTTTGGTTTGATGCCCTTTATAAACTAGCTAATAAATCAAATCAAATATTCTTGGAGGATGAAATAATGTTTTCAAAAGAATGTTATGGTCATATTTAATAAAGGAATTGAGAAAACAATTTTAAAAATTTGTTTTTTGTTTGGACTTCTAAAGTATACTAGTATCTACTCTTTTGGGCGATTTAATTCTACAAAATACGAAGAGTCAGAAAAGGTTCAGATAGTTGAAATTATAATTCTTTCTATTTGTAATTGGATCGGAAACATCTAATTGGGATCAGATACATACATATGTGGTTTTTGGCTTATAAAACTCGCTTCTCATTAGTCATCTTTGATATATCTTTGAATGGGCTCAGGTTATTACAGAAATTAATTTTTAATTTTAAATAAAAACAAATAACTATTTGAGGATTGTAAGATTTGTTCTCTTGAGGTATTGCAATTTTTCCTTAATAACCATTTCCCTAAATAAACTTTGGAATGATAACATTTTATATATCACTACCACCGCTAACTGTTGTTTAGGCTTGGAATTGATTATTGAAAACCTGGTTCAAAATCAGATAAGCAGAACTTCTAAAAAGGGTCATTAGTGTGGCAATTTATAAATTTGCCTCTAACATGGGAAAAAATCATTATCTTATCGACTGGGTAAGTCTGGACGTTGTTTCCCGTCTTGCATGAAATCTTTTTCGTCGTGAAATAACGACGAAAAGGAAATTTTAAATTCGAGGCTATTTTGTTCATAAAATAAGTGTTTTTGATTTTACACCTAAAAAGCTTTTTGCACTTATATTTAATTTTTAATCTTCTTTTCATTTCGATTTTATTTCTTTTTTTTCCGCGCTGTACATTTTAAAATAGGCAACTTGTTACTTTTTTGTATTCACTTCTATTTAACATTGTTGCCTTTAGATTTTACTTGCTTCTTTCAATTCTAACACTTTTTTTTATGTGTGGTTTTCATGCTTTAGTTTGTTCAGTACTTTATTGAAATACATTAGGTTCAATCTCTAAGAAGCTGCTGGTAAAATGCAAACGCATTATCATCTAATTTAACCTTCTTAAAAAAATACATTTATTCGATATACTTACATTTTGAAATGACTGCTCCGAAATTATTAGTCTTGAGGATTGCAACGGTTATTTGGGACCACAAATAACTTTAACTACACTTGAACTTTTCTAACTAAATATTAACAGACTCCAATCAAACTCAACTTTGTCACTGTGTCACTGTTCACTTTTCGAATCGCCGTTCTTCACTTGTTATTGAAATTGTTTTTATTTTTGAAAGTCCTGCAGGAGTTCTCCTAACTGGCGGAGGGAGTCTCGGACTAAGTGTCTTGGACGCAGTTCAGCAGTCGGACCGTCGATGTTCGCTGCCTGGCGTTCGGAAGTACAATGGTCGCGGCATTGTGGCTCCTATTCACCTCGAATTTGTCACGGACCCCGAGTTTGTCGCCGTTCAATTGACGAGTGTCAGCGACAACCCGCACGACTCCACCGCCTGCGGATGTGTGCGTGAAGTGGCGTCGCGAGCAGGAAGCTATGCCGTGCCGTGTGGCGTGCCGTGCCGCGGTCCACGTCTGGTTCCTCGCGAGGTGTTTGGTGGCGACCACGACCACAGCCGCAGCGGCCGCATCGCGAGTGAATATCCTTTTTATTGCGCGCCGTCGGATTTGGTTGCGGCTGCTTACCTCGCGTGCGGCTTGTGCTGCTCCTTCTTATCTGCGGGGCGAGTAAACATGGCGAGGGATTGGGGAGCAGCGGGCATTTTCCCGCCAAAACCGCCCGTCTGCGACGGGAGAGTAGCGGAACCATCTTGTGGGGGCTCCCAAAAAACGGCAACACCAGCCACTCGAGCGGCCACGAGGCTCTGCGGCCGTTGCAGGCGCGCGCTCTCCGTGCTTTCACTTCGGAGAAAGTGAGTCCTGTCGACGTTCATGCGCGCCGCGGCCGGGGCTGGCCAATAGATAGCCGAGCAGGAGTGGTTTTTCTACGGCTCAGTAAATACTGTTGGGGGCGCCGCTGTCGTGGGGGCTCTGCTGGGAGGCGAGCGGGACCGTGGATGTGTTCGCGACGCGCCCCTACCCGCGCAGCGCCCGGTCGTGGGCGCGCTGGCGGGGGTGCAACAGGTGGCTCGGTCGAGGCGTGCTGCGGGATGTGTGGGTGCTTCGTTTTATGTGCTTTTCTCTATTTTTCCTCCTGAAAGGCGAGAAAGGATAATCGACGGTCCTTTTGTGTTTGTTTGTTGGATTCGCTTTGTGGAAGGACTTTTCCTATTGGGAGACGTTTTTCCTTCGGGAACAATGTGGACACAGATGAAGACGTGGAAATTATTTTGCGTCTGTAAATTTCGTGCTGGGGGCTGGTTCTTGCCTGCATTTTGTTTGCTGGGACCTATGCTTAGTGGTGTGCGGGACGGGATGTTTTCGTGACTTCCAGTCTTATTTATTTACCCTAATTGGCTTCAAAGTTATGCGAATCTTATTTTTGTATTAGAAAATGAGTTACACATAATTCATGCAGGTGCTTATTTTGCTTCGATTGAACAAATTTAATTTTTTTAATGTCTGTAAGCTTCTCTGCCTTAGCCGAATGCGGTTATTCAATTTTATTCCTTAAGAAACGCGCGTACCTTGTAATTCTCAATTCGAAATTTCAAAAACAATTTTTGAAAACTTATACATGTTTGTAAATATGTTGCAATCTTAATAGTGAATTCGAATTTAGCAACCCTGAAGATACAACTTTAACGTATGTAAGTGGCCTTTGTTTTAGATCTTTATGATTCCGATGAAATTCAAATCCGTTTGATAGCAGGTGGGTGTAACATATGTAAGCCAGGTTACTCTTAACAAAAAAAAATAAAAAAAAAAAATTAATAGGACGGTTATGATATACAAATATAGAATAGGGTAGTTAAGATCATGTTGGGCCATGCTCAGTGTAAGGTTCGGTGTAGTTGACTGCAAACAATAAACTTCCAACGCTCCCAACGCTAAATAAAATAATAATGTATATAACCGTACATGGACACATATACATACCTAAATATAAGTGCGTGCATGGTTTTTCGAACAGTTGTTTGATTCCAAATAAGCATAACTTTGTCGGCTAAATCTCGTAAACTATTTGACTCTTAAGTAGTGCTATTTTCAAAATAATTTCAATATATGTATGTACATATTTAAGTGCTAGTATTCCACACTTTTCTTAAATTGTGTTCAGGGTGATATCTTGGTTACATAAAACTAACCGAAAATGACCATTTGGCAGTCGAATAATGCAAAAACGGGGAATAATTTTGAAAATCTTTTCAACAATATCGTACACGATCGGGTAAGTTAACATTTTTGTTCACCTCCCATTTTCATGTTGAGGGAGGTAGTCTAAAATTACTTTTTCCGAAATATTAATCGATATCTTTATAGCGGGTATAATTGTCTATACGACGTACTAAATTTCAGCGTTATATTCCTTTTAGTCTCTGAATAAAACGCCTGTTTCATACCGACCAATGGAAATGTCTAAACTATAAGAGGCACCTGTTTTGCTACGGGACCATAAAAATCCTTCTTAAATTAAAAACAAAAAGGTCAGTTATTGTCTAACTAGTAGTAGATTCCAAAAATATACAACACTTGGGTGTTTTTAAATTTATTCATTCATTAGTTTACTCTTGAAATCCCCATTTGAAAAATACTTAGTAAATAACTACATACATATTTACATATTTCAAATGCTTGGCGTCGTATTTCTTTAGCGACTATTTGGCTACCATAACTAAACAGTAAAGAGCTTCTAGATAACTAACTCTTTTTGCAAACCTAACCTATCGAGTGACGACTGGGGTATGAGACCAGAAGGTGTTTACGTATTCATTGAACGTTTTTGAGAGCTAAAACAACTAGTATTAGGCATTTACTAGTCGAAAGATTTTATTAATATTCAAGTAACTAGCAACAAAAACTTTTGCGAGTGCTCGGTGGTTAAATTTTCGTTCGCAAACTTTAGCCGGTGGTCTAAAATGTTTATTGCTCTACTTATTTATGATAATTACAAACAAACATAGTTTTGCGTTTTGAATAACTTTGTAGACAAGTGTTGTTTCTAAAAGAATCTGCTACAAAAACATGTTCCCTAAATAAAATTTGAAAATAATCAATTATTAGACATCCACAAATTACAGACTATGTCAGGTGAAGGGTTTTTTCAACATATTGTCTCCGTCTTACTATAAATTTTGTTTTGTTTTTGACTCTAGTTCACTTTTTGTCGCGGTCGGGGTGTTTTTAATTTTTTACTTGAATCTTTGCCCTTTGGAAATGAGATTTGAAAAATCATGGAAAGAAAAATACGAACGCTTTGCGACTGATGGAAGGATCAGTTTGCCTGCTATATTATTTTTGTTTGTTTATATGCTTATATTTTCTGCTCAAAGCAGTTGTGTAGCTCCTAAATTTCATGAATTACTTTTTCAAATAATTAAGTCATTTTTGTGCCGAGAATTATTTTTTTAAAATCCTGTAATATTTATTTTGAAAGTGGGAAGTTGCTTTAAATAATTGATTAAATCATAATTATTGTTAGGACCTGATTTACCTGAAGCTAAATCAAGAAACGGATTTTATCACATTTTCGAAATAAACGATTTTGTCTAATTGCTGTAAGAAATAATTAAAGTAGGCAGTGTTTTAACAAATACGTAGATTAAATCAAGGGTATCTCTCAATCTTATTTATGTGTATAAAATTACGAAACTGATAACAAGTGTGCAAAATATCTGATTTTAAAATTTCAACGAGAAAAGTGCTGTGATACAAATACGCTCCTTTATACATTTTATCCTTGTTCCGAAATTCTTTAAAGTGGCTATTCTGTATTTATTTTTTCTATCATTTACTGCACTCACCTGGGGGAAGAACCACAATATTTTCTCTATTTAAAGTCTTCCCGAAAACTTCCCGGAATAGACGGCCACTTGGGTGAGTGGGGCGGAATCAATTGACACCAAATGGTCAAGTGCTGGCTGTTTACTCTGGTCCTTTGTGCCTGATATCATCACGCTCCTGGAGGACTCAATTTCATTGTCGTCCATCGCCAGTATTTCGTTTGTCCCTTTAGTTGGCCACTATTGTCTCCAGGATAGAGCGCTTTGTTCGATGTGAATAGACCCCTGGCCTGGCGCAGTCGGATAATCGGGTAGAAGAAAAATACTAATAAAAGTGTATCCGGGGGCGAATCCGGCGAACTTTTCGCCCTCAGTGGCTGCGGTGGATGAGGCGGGTTGTGGCTTTCAAGTGGAATTCCGAGGACGGAAGAACTGAGAAATAACAAAAGTTAGCCAATTTGATATCCGAGCTGAATATCTGACTGGTGTTGAAAGTAAATAACAACAAGATTTCTTCGAAAGCGAAAAATTTGATGAAGGGTGTTAGAACACCATAATTGAATTAATTCGAAGATCGAATGGAATTCTTGAATTATAAGGTGCACTAATAGAAAAAGAATTTTTAAGAGAAACGCTCACTCCGTCTACGCGTGCTAGCTGGCTTGCGTTTTCAGCCCCTCGCTCAAGGGCCAACCGCTTAAATCATTACTGCAATAAACGACCTTTCTCAAAGCCGCCCTGAACCCATTATTCACAAATCCTGGTCATAAAATAATTGCAGATGGTATTACCCCACCCGCGCACCCACCACCAACCCGGCGCTGTCCCGCGTTCGCGGCCGTCCTTCGCACTTTGTTCTCAGCAAAATACCCGCGGTGTCATCATAAAATTTTCTTTCTCCGCCACTTTCAAAATTTAATGTTGCACTTCGAAGGAGCGGGGGGCCGTCGGGGTGAGGGTGCAAATAATGGCGCATAATGTCCATTATTCGAAAACAAACGACTATCGTGTGTTATTCTGATAACAGCGCGGCACGGTGGTCCTCGCCCGGAACCAGAACGAACCAGGACTCGGGCGGGTAGTCGGTGTGTGCGATTTGTATTAGAATAGAACTCCCACGGGACGCCGGGTGATACCCACACTCAAGCGCTGCACAGCAGAAGCGGCCAGAATTGCCCAAAATTCCCGTGGATCCCGGGCTGCTGAGCTCACTCCTGACGATAGCGCTGGTTGCGATACCCCGGGCACGAATAGGAGCAATGAGGTACTCCAGGAGGATATAATTTTAGGAATAATGGGGTTATTTGACAAAAAGAATGGTAATTCCATTCAGCGGCGTCCCGAAGTTATTGTCGCGGGAAATTGTGTAATGGCGATGCGAGAATAGGACGGGAGACAAACGGGCATAATCTCCGCCAACCTGACCCGGGGCGAATAATCCTTCTGAGAGTTTACGTGGGCTTCGGGCAATAGTTCTCGCTGTTATAAAAAAAATAAGGAGAATTTTAGAGTTGAATTGAATACTGAAACGCTACATATGTAGGTATTTATAAAAGAAGACTTTTCATCAGTAAAAAGAAATGGAAAGTTTTAGAGCTTGTGAAGTTAAATGCACAACGAAATATAAATTCCTTAAACTTAAGATTAAGACTTTGATTATGTCCGCAAAATACGCAAATAAGGAAATTCAGATTTCCTTACCATCCCCATGATCAGTCATCTCCATTTCTAAACTCAATTGATACCTACTTAACCCAGTAATGATTGAGCAAGAAATTATTGGTAACTTTTCTAAATTTATATGCGAAAGAAAACTTAACCCATTGAAAAAATTTTTCTAACATATGTATGTTTTACGTGCATTTTTATAGGTGCCTAAAACATTTTTTTATTTAATTATTTAAAACAAAATGGCGGCGCAGCATCTCTCGGAGGAAAATCCATCTGCTGGCCCACCATTTTGTTTTTAAATAATTATAAGTAGTAAGTACCTAAATACACCAACAAACAAATTGCAGTCAACAGTGAGTTTGAATACTTGTCAAACTTATTACTCAGTTTTAATGACATTATACCATCAAGAAACTCGACCGGAAATTATTAAATAATACGTTAAGTATTTTAAGTTCCTTAAATGGAATACAAACAGGTAGCGTAATGCGTCGAATTAATTCATAATTGCTATTTTCCGACGGTAGGATAACGATTTTATCTGTGATTGAATAGAAGATTTTTTTACTAACCATAATATGAGACCTGGAAGATTTTTTAAGACAATCTCTAGAAGTATACAATTTTTATATGCTTTACGCTATTGTTATGCATGCATCCTGGTTATTTCCTGATTAATTATTATTGACGATACAAGAAAATGCAGAAGTACACGATGAATAATCCGTTTTCAATGCGTTAATGAAATCTTTACATAACGTAGGTATGTAATTAGGAAAAATTTTGAATGTTCGAATTCATAGACACAGTGCAAGGGCACACCGTTTGAGAGGGAGTTTCAAGTAGGTACACAGAAGAGAAAATGCTTTTTGAAATTCAAGAAAACTACAAAGTAAAAAAGCTTTAATTGGTGAGGTTCGCGGATTAATTCTGCTCGTTGCATTGGCATTAAGCTCTGCAAAGTTTCCGAATATCCCGAAAGAAGTTGTTTGATTTTCGAAGTTGAAGACGCGGGAAAGCTTTGGAATTCTTAAGCGGAACCCGGAAAAGTCTTATTCCCGTTGCACACGCTGGGAAGGGCTGGGAATCTCCGCTGTAAATAAACTTTCCTGAACTGCAGCCGCGCGTGGGTGCCAGCGAGGTGGGCGTTAATTAAGTGCGCTTGCAGTCGGTGGGTGCCCCCGGCCCTTCGCCCGCAGCAGGGTAATTGGGATTTGGCGCCTTGTCGCGCCCTCTGCGCCCTGTTGACGGATTTCACCTTAATTATGATAACGACGCTCCGCTTCTCCGAATTTCCCGGCTAAGCGATGCGATTTGCTCCTTCCGATTTCACCGTTGACTTATCAGCGATTTGCCGGATTTTTCTTATTTGCTCTGCATTTCTCTAATTAAATCAACTTTTGAATTAGTGTCCTTTGGCGCAGATTAATTTAATGACTCGGTGCTCTGCCGAAGCCACTCCGCAAGCAGGCAGCGTGCCAGAGTGGAAGCAGCGACTCTTCCAGGTGGGCTTCGCTGAGCACCGATTGGGGCCCTCCGCGGGGCTCCATTTACTTTCCAGTTCAAATATGTGTTTTTATACAGAAACTTTTTTAATTGGCTTTCATGTGTTTTTCTGCACTGTTCGCATCCTTTGGCGGCTGCTTGAGCTGAGTGCGGTCAGATGACCTCTGAAGGGTCGCAACATATTTTAGTGCTTGAGGTTTCCCAAAAATGCTGTCACTTTGTAGAATTCGATTACCAACAATTTTGTACTCTTTTCTTTAAAAAGAACTGCACTTTACTCTTTCCTTTCAAACAAATGGTATATAGTGGGATGATTATCGCGTATTCGTATGGGTTTGGAAACTAAAAGTTATGTTATTTTAACATAATGATGTTGGTGGTGGTTCCACGATTTCAAAAATATCAACTTTGTTGGTCGTTATATTAAAAGTTTTGTAACTCATTTTATTAACAATTAATTTTATCGAAAAAGTCGAATGGGGAACAGATAACTATTATGGTTCTTCAACATATTTCTAAATCTATACATATATCGAAGCCTGAGATATTATGTAGTGTAGCGTATAGCGTATTTGAAAATTATGTTTTTAGAAAAACGTGTTTAAAATGCTGCCTCGTTGAGCGCCGTCCTCATATTTAGATGTTTTAGATTATGTATTTCGAGAATCAATTAAAATTTCAAATGGAATGGATGTTGCAAAATTCAATCAATTTATGACTCTAAATAGTGGTATTTATCTTGAACGAAAAGTACGTGACATTCGGGTAGTTTAAAAATATCTGCACCATATCACTCTCTGACGAAACTAAGCTTATTTTGTTTTGTTTGAATCTCTCTCGCTAAATATATTTTTAAACAATCTGCGCTTCGAAAACATTCCGGATAAAGCTAACAGTTAAGAATACAATCTTTATTAAGAATACAATCTTTATTACCAAAAATAGTGATTTTGAATAGGTAAGGTACTTAATGTATCCTTTGCAGTTTTCAGAAATGATGACCTTACTAGCCGCTTCACGACGCGACGCACAAATTAAGCAAATTTTGAAGTTTGATAAGTTTTAGGCAGACATGTTTAAAATGAAGTTTTGAATAATAAAAAGATATTCTATTAGAAAGGCCACCAATTCTGAATTTCTAACTCTTCACATTCTCGATTCAGTACCAATTTGTTAAGGGGCTTGTAATTTTCGATTAAACACGTGAATTGTTGCTTAATTTATGTATATATTATAATTAAAATTGTTTGAAGAGCACTTGCACTCTCAATGTAAAACGCATGTAGTGCACTCGCCTATGGGTACATCGATATTACATACGTGTATTAAAACATATACTTAAATTTTAAAATGTTATAAATGTTGATACACAATAAATGTGAACCATTGTTTCTGAAAGTGGTTTAACCATAAATTTTTAGCAGTTTTTCTAGTTAAATCTTATATAGTGAATAGCTCTCATGCAAAGTTTTCGAAAAGTGAACTTAAAAAAAGCCGACCCATACTTGCGTAATATATTAGTTTTGCGATCATTCAAATAATACAAAATATCGTAAATTAAGTCCAATCCTATTTCTACTGGCTTGCAGCAAAGATTCTACAAAGTATCCTATACAGCCTAAGTACATACATACATATAAGTAATTTTTGCTTGCAGTTTGCCCTTAAGGCTTAAATCTATATATACTTCTCATTATGACCTCCAGTATAATTTTGCATTGACATTATTAATTAAAGGGATCATAAGTGGTGTTCGACTTCCGTTTCAAAATGTCCACATTGGCTGAAATCGCGTTGGCAGAGAATTTCGGAGTACGGGTCTGAAATGGGTGGTGGCGAAATAAAACGACAAACACATAGCTCATAAGAAGTTCCTTCGTTTTATTAAATTTTCTTCAGTTGCTGTAGTTGCCTTAAATAATTTAAATTCTTTCGTTTCACAATGCTTGCTTGCTTCTTACTTGTTAATTCGAATGTTGACTATGATAAATTCATGAAATTTACTGTGTATGCCACACTACCTCTTTATTATAAATTGTTTGTGCATAAAATTCAAAGATTTCTACAATAGCCCAACTATTTATTTACGAACAGATTCAATACAGCTATTTTACAGTGAGTAACAGAAACATTCAACGCATTCAACGTAGCACGTCGCTCTGCAAATATCGGGTTTCCCCGGGGAGCCCGTGGGAGTGGGGCTCCCGGTCCTCTTAAAACTAACTAAGGTCAAGTGAATTTCGAAAAAAGTCAACAGAACGCCGCTCCGGGCTCGCGTAAAACAAGGTAACCTAACCAACGAGATTGCACGCTGTGGGAGTTCATACTGCGGAATGCACGTAGAAAATAACAGTTACAACTAAGATTTATTACAAATTGGTTGCAGCGCGGCCTGCTTAGTTTTTCCCCGGTCAAAAAATGACCGTCAGCGGTCGCCGGAAGTCCCCACCGCCCTGCGCGTACTGCGAGTAGCCGCCGTAGTCCAGTTGGCTGTCGCTGGACGAGTTCAGCTGGGACTTGTCCGAGGCGTCGAGCTGCGGCGTGGCCTCCCTGTCGTCCAGTGGGTTGGCGCTGTTCCCGGCGCCCCCCAAGCCCGAGATCCCGTTCAGCAGGTGCTGGTGCTGCTGCTGCTGGTGCGCCTGCTGCTGTTGCTGGGCCCCGTAGATCTTGGAGATGTCGAACGCGTAGTTGGCGGCCCTGTCCTGGTACATCTTCGAGTCAAAGTAGGCCTTCGTCAGGACGCTGGGGTCCAGGTAAGCACTGTACGCACTCGCCTGCGCCTTCGACGTGTCGTAGAGGCTGCCCGCCGCCGAGCTTAGATAGGAGCTCCGGTCCAGCGCGAATTTCGAGACGTCCATTTGGCTGGTAATTGACGCCTGGAAAGAGACGGCAATCGCAAGCATTATTATCGGAAATAACTCAGCTAAATTCAATTCAGCACACTCGCGACTGCAGATATTAATGCTTCGCAGAAACAGAGACTAAATCAATTCAATTCAATTTCTTAACCGGCTATGTACTAGACGGTATTAAACGTGAAGGGAATCTGAAAATGAACAGATTGACCACAGGTAGGATCGAACCTGTGCCTCCAAACAATGCGTGAGTTCTGAGGAAAGTACGAGTATGATGAGCCCACATAATAAGTATAACGAAATCACAAACGGTCAGAATCTCGTTTTTTAGTTTGCAAATTTGAAACGCGATTGGCAAATTGAATAATTTGGGCAGCACAGGACTTCGTGTGGTTCTTTAGATACGTCTCTAAAAGTTACCTGGGTCCATCCACAGCCCCCAGTCGTTTCGGACAAGGCAAAAAGAAGCCCTAAAAATCAGAAAAGTCAGCAATGGCCGAAGACAAAAATTAAGCGATCTTCATTTGTCTCCTGGCAAGTGGCAATCCGTTCGAATGGAAGCTGAATGGGAACCGAAACATCTCACCTGGGGCATTCTTTCGCCAGTCCTGACCACGAAATTTATTTGCGGCTCACGTCGCGCGGCCCTCGGCCCAGTACCCCCGGCCACGTCCACGATTCCTCACTCCGGTCAATAAATGTTTGTCCAAGTCCATTCGTCTTGGAACTTCCCGGTCTGTCTCCTCCAAGACGCTCCCTTTGTGGGCCTTTGTTTGTGTGTTTCTTCGAAAGTCTTCTTGTTTCCATCGCCGCGGAACCAAAGCGCGGCCACAATGAGGAGATGATAAGTAGGGACCATAACGAAACCCCTAGTCGGCCACTTCCTCGCCCCAGCCGGGCACGTCCAGAAATTTGAACGGAGCTCCTTTCTTCGCCGTTCGGGAAAAATGTGCCAACTCGTTAAGACCATTGTCTGGAGGGTCTAAGCTAAGTCGTCGCCTCGCCACTCTTCTCAGACGGCGGTGAATAGCGCGGTCGTGGCCACCAGCCCTTCGCGCGGCACAAAGCCGGCCGCTGCAGCCGATCGAACGCTCAACAAACTTATTGAACCGTGCAATTAAGTTATTTCACCTTCTCATCGCGGACGTGCCTCGCCTTCGTGTCAGTCGTTAAGGCTGAAACACTGCAATTAAAGACGTGCCCTCATCAAGCGCTTAACTGCCTTTCAGGACCACTGTTTGGGGATGACGGCCGCGGCACAGGTGGCAATTACACTTACGATTGCACACTCCTCCGGGCTATCTTATTTGCATGCGACTAATTACTGAGGATGACAACGCCGAATGAATGCCCACGAACTGAGATTTCTCGAAACTTTGCGCTCAACGGCAAGTGGAACTGGCCTTATGCAGATTTTATTGACACAAATTTTTTAAACACATTACGCGCTTCGAGCATTTATAAGCTAGGAAGGCAAATACACGGAAATGCTTAAGTTTATGAAAGGACAGAGCCAACTCCCCTAGGAGGAATGATTTTGTTGTCGTTCATACATATTATTCCTATTATTAGTATCCATATTTTCTTTAAGCAAAGTTGACAAACATCTGTGAAAACTGAGTTCAGTGGAACAACATTTAGATCCACATAACTAATACAACCAAACTCCAGTATATCTTACATTTTATCACTTTGTTGGTAAGGGACTACGATTTCTGTTTTCAAAAATAAAAAACACTTAGAAATCAGCGAATTTTCAAAAAAATGCAACTGATATGAAATTTTACAGTCTTGCGTAACTCCGCCGATAGTGTTGATTTGGCGATAGCTCTCGAAGATGGGCTTTTTAGTTCATTATTGATAGAGTTAGTTGCTTTACTAATATTTAAATATTTTTAATGGTTTTCAAAATTGTTATTTAGTTCAGAGAGTGTGTGTGGTGAGCTAGAGGCAACTTTTCTATAAATTAGAACTCAGTTCGAGGAGCTCCAAGCTGCCTCATTACGACTAAGCACCTACTACACGCCGACATCCGACCGCTAATTGCAGCGCATCCCTAAATTTTGTTGTCAGAAGGAACAAATTAATTTCGGAAATTAGAAAAACAAGATCCTTTTAGGGTAGGAATTCGAACAAATTTAATAGACACCTTCCCGGCCATCAGCCGTCGCCAAGGAGAGGTTCTCGGGGCGTTCTCCGGGAAATCGATTGATAAACATCGTTTCGTCGCTGATCGGGTCGACGCGGGCATTTACGCGGTTAAGACTACACCTAGGCGGTGTTACCGGGCCCAAACTGATTGAGGTGTGCAGGTGCACTAATTCATAATTATAGGGGACTTCGGGCGATGGAATTGCTGTCGTGGGATGCACCTCTGAGTAAACATCGATTTACATGATTTCTCTTAGGTGAGGTGAAAAAACGCTGAGGCAGTTTGTTAGTTTTGGCAGGAAATTGGATAATTACCTGTGATGTTGGTGGACTTGCCTGCGATAAATGACTGCTTAAGTGATACGCTGCTGGTCCAGGAGCGAAGTACCCAGGTGTTATGCCTGTGGGAACACAAACAGAATTTTGATCAATATTTTAATTGGGAATAAATGGATACGTTATTATAAGTTCTATGTACAGTTTGGAAATGTAACTTATTTTCTACCCAGAACACTTAATCTTTGACAAAATGGTTACTTATTTATTATAATAAAGGTTTTTGCATTGCCGACACCTGTTGTCAGATTCCTATAAAATAAAATTTGGGTTTAGGATTTTATGATAGTTTAAAATCTCAAGATTACAAAATGGATTTTTGGAATAGATTTTCCCTTTAAGTATTAATTTCAAGTAAAAGAAGGGCGTGTATAATACTTTCCATCTACGTATTTTAGGACATTTTAATGGCCACTGTTAAATGCAAATTAGGGGGAAACAATGACTATTGTAAAGAAGGTGCTATGTTCATATCAAACCGTACAGTGTCATAAAAACTCGAGTTCCAATGGGGCAGCATGAAACACTTTTGAGCCATACACCTTCGTATGAATACGACGACAATAACCATCAGCTAAACTACCCCAAACACTTCCTTGCAAGTAATAAAGAGCTTTCACTGAGGAACCTTTGTAACGACTGTTTACATAATCCTAAACATCACTGAATGCTAATTAGAGAACATAAAACCCGCAACTTCTTGATTACCATAACGATCCCTCCGCATGATTAATGGCATATTTGTAAGGCTGTGCGTTCTGTTCTTAGCAATTTCCGTGACATGCTCCCCGAGTGAACTTCCGCCCCTCAAGTAGTTCCAGTTGGCGGGCAGGCCCTCCCCCGAAGCGAATAATAATAATAAAAAAACTGCGGAACTCGGTTATTTGTTGGAGACAAATTACTTTTAAGCACGACATGGCCCCACTGCAGGGGAGCCCCGCCACTACTGCTAATCCCCCGAAACCCGGCTCTCGAGTCCCGGCCCTTGTTTTAGTCGGGGGATGAGATTGCCGTTCCCCGCGCACGTACAGGCGCTCGGGCTATTCCCTTTTTTCGGTAATTTTAGTAGTGCTGACTTGAGTTCGTACTTACCCGCCCTCAACGCCTCCACCGGGACCGAAGGGTACGGCATGTGGTAAGGGTACCCGTCACGTCTTAGTGCTTTGGGCTTCCTCCTGGGACGATACTTGTAGTCGGGATGTTCCTTCATGTGCATTGCCCTGAAAAAGTTACAAAGAGTTAGGGTGGGAGTCCCTGCAGGTGAGAGCATGCCTCGGGAAGCTTCGAGACTTGTGTACCTACCTTAGTCGCTTTGCTTCGTCAATGAATGGACGTTTTTCATCTTCTGTTAACAGCTTCCACTCGGCACCTGCAAAAGTAAGGAATTTTTTGAACGGTTTCTATACACTGTGGGTTTTGTTTCTAAATTCGAACGAGCAAACGGTCACGATCAGTGCCGTAAGTTATGAATCTGGTTTTGCCAAATCATTTTGAATTCCTAGAAAAACCGAACTGAATGGTATAAAAAACGTTTGTTTCAAAAATATCGAATGCATTTTTTTACTGTCTACCTCATGAAAATATTTTGGAAAATGAACTGTATTAAATTCATTTCAGAGCTTTATGACATTCATAAAGAAAATAAAGTATTCGGCATTCGCTCATGTAAGGATTAGATTGAAAGATTTTATTATTAATCGAGATTCAAACACTGTAGAAGGCTTTCTTGGGAAGGTGTTTTCTTCATACATCTTTAGATGTCGGTAAAGCGCACTAAAAGGATTAGGCAGAAATAGTTGAAGAGATGATCAACTAATTTTTTTTTTGAAATAACTTTTGTGCTTGTGGCCAGGGGCGGACGTGCACTTCCTTGCATCAACTTGCCGGCGTCATGGAAACCGATCGCGATCAATCCCCCGCGTGAATGGCCTTTTCAGCCTATTCAGACCAATTCGATCCATAATGCAGTGAAAAGTCATTAAGTCTGGAACAAAAGGGCCCGCCCCAGCGCGATAATGCCCCTTTTTCCCATTATTGCGCAATGTTTTGTGCATAGAGTTTTAGTCGCATGTATGCCCTTCCCTTAACCCACTGTTCGTTTCATGTTTTATCTTTTATTGTAATTTCTTTGGATTTGTAATTTTCATTATACTCCCCCACAGTCGGGCCCGTATCCCCGCCTGCGGCCGCCGTGTACCCGATTCGCTCCGCTGATGTACTCCCGGATTGTGCCGCACAATGGCTGAACATCATTTTACAATGTTTCGAAAGCTTTTCATTTACACCAGCTTCCCTTTCTTCCACCCCCGCCCACACCGGGTTGTGTGATTCGCTCATCTGTGCCGGATCGAGCGACGGTCTACTACGTTTTCCTCCCGGTCCCGGCGAGTGGGGATGGCTCTGCCTTGCAGATAGACACATTTTAGGTCTCGCTTCCTCCTCCTGTGCTAGTGTTCTACGTTTTCTATGTTTTTGTCGTTGACAAAACAAAAACACTCCTGAGAGACTGTGGCTATCAGAACGGGCCCATTCACGATGACAACGACAAGGACTACAACACAACACAGGGTGGACACAAAGGACGCACAAAAGACAAAATGCATACAATAGATGGCGCTTTCAATTGTCAGAATTTGGCCTTACCCCTCCTCAGCCGTTCTGGCCCCGGGCGCGCTCCTTCGAGCTAAGAGGAAAAAAGTTCGCCCACACCCCCGTACAGTCACCCATTCCCCTTTGTCCTTGTCGCTGTAGTTGTTGACGGCTCCATTGTGCGCCGCTGTTGTCTTTCTGCATTTTCCAATTTTACATAGGGCTGAGATTGGAAGAAGCTAAGCGCGACAGCATCACTGGGCCCTGCACCCTCTGGCCAGCTCTGGCTGCCTGGCTGTCGTGCCACCCACTTGAAAACTTAGTCACCCTGTTGTGTATCCACTGTTTCGCAATCACTCACACTATGTCGAAATAGTGCGGGGAAAATTGGGAACAATGCTTTTGTTGAGTTGCCATGACTACATCCCGCTCGGGCAAAATAATTCAAAATATTCGGAGCGGAGAATGGATTTACACAGGGAAGGGCGGGCCGAGAGGGGTGCGCAGCGCACCGACCGGGACCCCCGCTGGAATGGGATTGACTCCCAAGGATACACGGAAACAATTGAAAATTCTAACTTGCTGTTTCAGCATAATTGGCAAGTTGAGGAGCCCCTTTGCGCAGATGGAGGCTCACTGCTTCAGTTAGGCGAAGCATCCTCCGAATTTGAGATATGACGTGATTTTAGATAGGCACATCCTCCCCCGTAACGTCCCCGCACAGCGACCCGGAAAAAAGCCCAGCGGAAAATTTTCCGTTTTAAATAAATAAGGAAATCTCTCTATACACTGAGGCGCTGCACAATGGCTCCCTTATACAATTTCCTTTTCAGCTCCATTTATCATCCCATTTCGAAAATAGCAAAGATCCCGGGACAAAGGCGGGCTGGAAAAGGAGACAAAGAAAAGTATGCAAACGAGGGCATGGCAGAGAAAAGTGCAAAATCAGGCGAAAGTTCTTAACCTTCCCCATTCCTTTTCTTCTGCCCACCCTAGGACTTTGCTTTTTCAAGCAATACGACAAATTCCGGTTTGCTGAACTGTTCACGATCTTTATTATTACTTTTTGGAAAACATGTCCCATTTGGGAATTCTCCGAATATTTCTGTGAGCAGATAGCCTACGTAAGCGATTATTTTAAAATGGTTCTAGAATAACCATTCTCTTAATTGATTTCTAAAAATTGTCATTTTTAAAATTGGAGGAAACTGTTTCTCCTTTTAAGACATGTTCAAGTCTTAAGTGAGAATGCAGTTGAAATATCCAGAAAACGGGGATCAAAGGTTTCAAAATATTATAATTAATTAGTAATCCAAGACTCTATTGATTTTTACGGAAAAATTGCTGCCTAGTTCTCAAAAGCGTTTGTTCAATACGAGTATATCCGAATTAATTTGTTTCCCAACAAACATCCATTTGCATACAGCACATCGCAGATTTGGATTTAAATCGTTTGTTTCGCAACAAAATATTCAGATAATTCTAAAACGGCGGCACACGCCCATCTGAATCCTATCAGACAGATCCTGGTACAGAAGCCCGTCGCCGTCGGGAGGATTTTAATAACCTAACAATGGGCCCAAGACACACGCCCGCACTCAATTCCAATCACATTTGCGGCCACGTGCTCTGCACAGCCACCCCCGCCCCAGCAGCCAATTCTAAGACGAGGCTGCGGCCGGGATGAGCCGCTCTATCTCTGTTGATGCATGCGGATTAGGCCCCCGCCCTGCGACGGCTGCCACCTTCGTGAATCCTCAAGTAGCCACCACCTCTGCACCCTTTATGCGGGCTATTAAGGGGCGTCTTATTGCCCCGAAAGCGCGCATATAAATTAGTGAGCCGTCGAGATTGACATCCACTTTGACTGAGGTTCAATTGTTTGTTGTTATTCAATTAAGGGATGTTTTCTCTCAATCACATTGCGGGGAGTGGGCTGGAGTTTCAGACTGCGACTGGGGCGACTTGAAAAAAGTACTCAGCAGTCGTGTGAATTGGCCCGGCCCTGAAGTGGAGGTGTCCTTCTAACTCGGAGGCACTCCCTCGCGGTACAGAGGAGAAGGGCGAGATAAGATTAATTACGTCAGTGTTACACAATTTTGCTCCTTCCCAGCGCAAAGGAAAGCCCGTCACCCGCCAAGATGCTGTCTTAAGGGCCGGAGGAGAAAGCCCTGCTTAGGCGGAGATGAGGCTGAGGACCTCTTGTTTGCTTGTGGCTATAGACGAACAATGGCCACAAGGACTGCATTATGATTGCAAAAGGCTCACAGTTCGCCTCATGGCTTACGCCTGCAGACACTCGTTGTGTGAGTTGTGCATTTGAAGGCTTTAATGCGGCACTCAAGTGGCCTCCGCCACTGCTTTGGAGTATCCTCCAAGTTCGATTCGCTTAATACGGCCAAATGTTCAAATGATGAGAACAGTTGATAAAAGAGGTCAAGTGTGAGCCGGGCTTCTTCAAATGGGTTTTTTCCATAGTGAGGCAATGGAGATAGATAGATGTTTAGTTTGCACTATGAAATCAATTAAAGATCAGTCGTCATTTGCTCGAATTTGTACTTCATTGAAATTGTAAACATTTTTAAATGCATTCCTCATTATAGCCTAAATGGTTTTGATTTCGTCCGATCATTATTTTATTATTGTACCTCTTTTAGCTATTTTCATTCGTTTAAATACAAAGGACGATACCTTTTTCGCTAATTTTGAAAAGAAACGAAGTTGTCCGTCATTCATTGGAAATTCAAAAAGGAGAGAAAAAGTTATTTTTGTTTGAATTCTACATTGTCTCCACGTTTGATTTATTTTCTAGTGAAACAATATCGAAAACTTTTCTATGGCCCGCTAAAAAACCCCAATTTCCAAGAAAAGAGAACAGACTGCAAGATATCAGAATGAAGGCCGTGAAAAAATTATGAAAAATTGTATACAAATTTGCTTTTGTATAATAAGTGAATTATTTTGCTCAACATTAATATAAAATTCCAATTTTGTTTATATTCATATATGATTTGTAATAATATTAGCATGTGTTCTTTTCAAAATTTGTTTTTGTTCATGGTTTTAGGTTTAGCAGGAAATTTTGCACTAAATTAAAAGTTATATGAGTAGTTACCCACATTCAAGAAGTTTTCTCATATTCCCTGTATTCAAGGTTTAAAAATCTGATTGGTAAATATTGAGACAAATTGATAGATTTTACGGAAATTTAAACATATTAATTTAAGTTTGGGGGAATTTGTAAAATTCGATTCAATAAAAACACTTGCTATCAAATTTGCTTCAAATAGCAGTAGAATGAAAAAAACCCAATACGAAAATGTGCAGATGAAAAATTAAAAGGGCAGTTTTGTCGAAGTAGGTTAATCGGAAAACTTTGCTGAACAAGAGTATTTTACGGCGGTTCTGGTAATTCGCTTCTCCGGGTTTTTGATGAAAAAGATTCGCGCCTTCTCCAGTCGCATAAATTTCACGCGGGGGAAAAATTTGCGTGGACAATGCTGGGGAATAAACAAACACCTGTCAAATGCACGGCATCCAATCATTCGGATAATCAATAGAATAGGGCTCGATTTCTTTCGGGTCTTTGTCCCGCAGCAGTACCCTTTCGTCCCGAGAGACCAGCGCAAACAAAAGGTGGGTTCCAATCACTGATGAATCTGCTTTTTCCTGTTTTTTATCTCGCAAGGAAGCTCCTTTCACCCAGCCCGGGATTCATCTCCTTCGGTCCGCCCCCGTCCCGCCGCAGCGAAGGAGACTCCCAGTCCGGAAAAAGTGACTCCTTTTGTTTCCGCGTGTTGTTGTATTTCTTTTCAAGACCTCCTGATTTCGTCGTGGGGCCCTCATTCATCAATTTTCCTGTTATTGAACCGTCGATACACGGGACCGGCAGGCCGCCGAACAAAGGCTTCATTACAGTCTGCTTGAATACGCCCCGCATTCCGGGGACAGGTTGCTGTTGCTTCGTTCTCCCCTGCGAGCGAGGCCGCCTTTTTCGTTTCCGTCCCCCGAAATTAGGGCTGAGGGTCCCGTTGGCCTGCGCCAGTGGGCCCGGCTTTGTTTCTGCTCTCGCCGAATTCGCAGTGAATTTGACAAGAGTAAAAACAATTCATTGTGTTGGCTCGATTTATTTCGAGATTTTCATTGTGCTACGGAGATTTTGAATTAAGCAACTTGTGCGCCGGGTACGGGGATAAGACTCGCTTACTATTTGGGGTGGAGGTAACTAAACCTGTAGATATTTGATAGGTACTCAATACAGTTCAAGGAAGAAGAGAACTGAACGAAATTAGTTGTCAACAGCATGTGCTTTGCTACTTATGTATAGGAAACGCGTATACACTTTTAACGATAAACTGTCTTAGGTACTACTACGATAATGTTTTTGACATCCGGTTGAGAAAAGGCACACGGTGGTATATTTCAATTGAGAATAGTATACGCAGCATAACGATCAGATTCAAGTGAAAAATAAATATATTTTTGCTCTTTGATAACACGGAATATGTACCCGTAAATTGAATTTCTTATAGTATAAACAAAATATGACAGTTTTACTCGGGTGTAAAACTGCCTTGTTAATGAACACTTATTTTTGTTACCCCAACACCGGTAGTTCGATTTGTCTACCTCTTTTATGCTAAAGGCGAACAAAACATAGCCCATTTTTAACCGATAACCGAGGTTAAAATGTACCATTTTACTCGCGCTAAACACGCTAAAAATTCGAACTTTTGGCAGTGGTATATGTTGAAGAAATTGGTTTTTTTAATTTTGTATAATGTCTGCAATATTTCAGATTCAATTAAATTTTACTAATTTGATTTAATTAACAATTTTAAAAAAATTGAATATTTTAACTAAAAGAGTGGCCACTTTTAAATTGAAAAAGATGTTTTTGAGGTAGCGCATCTCGCATACATTTTACTTCTTATAATAATAATGTCCAAATTCGAAGCGAAATATCGAATGAACGTTTATTGTAAGGCGTTCCAAATCGAGCCCAAAGCATTATATTACCAGTCATATAGGAATGTGAATAAACATAACTATAGGAATATTTTAGACACCATCCCAATAAAGTAGCCCATTCCCTTTCACTAAATCGTATTAGCAGCAAGGAAACGTATGCTCCAGTTTTTGCGATTCACTGTTTAAATGTGAAAATTCAATTTCCTAAATCGTTATCACTGGAAACCAGAAAACACGCAAAGATTGTCACGTCTAAACATTCAGAGGCACACTCGCTCCCCCCCGCACAATTTTCAGTGCTAACATAGAAAGAGGGTTGACAAAAATTTGCCCATGCCTCAGTCACCCTCGAAATTCTTCTCAATCAGGAAATTCACCTCAAATCAGATTTTGAAATGAAATTTCGTTCACAAAGCGCACCCACATACATCCGCACAGGAGATAGGGCAGAAGAGCGCCTTCATCGATTAGACGGATGAGGACCAACCCTTCATCTTCCACCCGAGTCCTTTGTAAATCGCCTGCGACTGTTGCGACCGCCGCCTCGCGACAGCCAAAACAAACCGAGCGGCGGCTGCAACTACAAGTCGCTCGCTTGGGCCTCGGCGCGCGGGGTGCGGGGCTGCGGTGTCCACGGCCCACTGCAACGCCCGATGTAATTCCAGATAAGGATTAACTGTCAATCCAAAAATTGCTAACAAAGAAAGCACAGGGAGTGAGCCGTATCACGACAAGGAATCTCGGCCGGGCGACAGTTTCGGCTTTGTTGCCCCTTATTGGTCAACTTGGTTTCTGGCGGGCAATCGAAGACAACGGCCCTCCCCCCCCCCCCCCCAACTGCAGCGTGGGAGGCGCAAGATAGGCTGGTTCCTGTGCCTGGGATCGCACAGCCATTTTAGTCCCATTGTGGGGGCAGACACCCACACCACCGAATTCTCTGGCATTAGTGCCTACTAAAAGCTCCTAAACTAATTTTCAAGGATCAACACACGCAACTGAAAAACCGCTCTTTAACAGTAACAAATTCAATTTTCATGGGTTTAGAGTAATTTTGTTAAGTAGAAGAAAATTGTAAATTACATATCTTTCATAATTTTATCAAATAGGCTTTCTTCCGGATGCCGCTTAGAAAATTAGAGCCCTTATTTATTAAGTCCAGCTAAATCGACTTCTCGAGTGCACCCAATATTTATAAAAAGAAAGCAGCTACTTTGCAAATATTCATGCAGTCGACTATGTCTTTCTTTTCGAGCTCTAACCGATCTTTTGGATATATCTACTGCACTCAAAAAAGTAAATGCTTGTTATCAGCACAAACGGGGCATGCACCAAGAAACGTTAAACATGACTTTCAGCTTGGAAATGACTCACTTAAAATAACTGCTTGATGCTTTCTTTATGTATTTATGTATTAAAATTAAGCACGAAATTCTTAAAATTCAGAATATTTTTGTGATTTTATGGATAAAAATTACTTAATTAAATAATTATAAAATTTATTTTAATAAAATTTAGTCAGGTACCTAATCACAACACCCAGAAACATAACTGGTTAGCACGCCTGATTTTTCTGAGTGATGTACAATAGAATTATTCTTGCGTGCTTTTAGAATGTGTAAAACAATTGTTAATTTAAAGCTGCATTGCATTCTTGGGAAAATTCATCGAATGAGCTAATTATTCACGAAAACATAAAGAGCTTAAAAAACGCTAGTATATATGAGTAAAAATTATTAATTGTTCTGATATGTAATGAGTATAGTCCTAAAGTGACCAAAAAGCAAATTGTTTTCTGTCCTTCAGCAGCAATATTTTCAAATTAATTTGCTGCTTAAAGGATTAATGTAATTCCAGAGATAACATCCCACTCAGAAGCAAATCTGAAATCATTTTAACGCTCCTTGAGCAAACAGAATCGACTCCTGCAAAGTTAGATGTAGAAAAGTTCCCCTTCATAAAAATTCATATCGCACGAAAAGATGCGTATCGCCCCACTCGCACCGTGCCGTCAATTCCCGACGGGTTAAATGCCTTCAGCACTCCCTTAACCCAACAAACAATTCGCAAATACTTTCTATAATTAAGAGCTATTACAACGCCATCTGCATCCTCTCGACGTTCAGCATCTTTCCATAGTACCTTTCACATTGAAGTGGGATTTCCATTGTTGGCCCGTAAAACAAAGGGTTGAAATATTCATAAAATAATAGCCGCGCCGCCACCAGCTCGCCTGTCCTCGAGCCTGGCCGCGTCTATTGCAACCCTTATTATCCGTGAAGGCTTTCATTCAGCCGCTTTGTTCGGAGTATCTCCGGCCGGCTATGAAAAGTTAATGAAAGCACCAGCGCACATGGAAACAGTGCGGACTGAGTCCTCTTTTTGGGCCGATAGTGTGACAGGTGAGAATGGGTCAAGAGGGGCTGGGGAGATCAGACTGAGGACGCCCCTCAGGATAATTGACATCATTTAATTACAGATGCTCTCCTTAATTTCACCTTGTAGCCTTGAGAGACAAGTGAGGGGGAGTGCCGGTAGTCAGCAAATATTTTGACGCGTCCTCCCGCCGCGTTCGATGAGGGGACGTGACCCTAACCAAAATGGATTTCACTTCCCATTCACCTCCTCTTTAAATTCGCGTAGGATTTATTTGTTTTCTAAATCCAATTAGGTGGACAAGATACACATGTTTTGATATGTTTGTTTGTGCGTTAATAATTACGAGTATTTGATTGGCCTTTGTCGAAATTTTACATAAAAGATTATTATTCCTTGAAATTAAATAGGTAAAAATATTATAGAAATTTGGCCATCACACATTGGTATAAAATACTTCTATTTGTATGTCGCAGCCCTGACAAAACAAAAACCTTCCTATCCTCATTTTTTTTCACTAATACATTATAAAAAATGTTTTAATAACTTTAAATCAGTCTGATTTTCATAAATTCTTTTAATACTGATCTATGCAGACATAATATTGTATAATATCCGTGGGTAAAAATTGTTTCTTTTTCATATAATATACATATATTAAAACACCAGATTTTAGGTCTCTTTAGTAGCTTTCAAGTTCCTTTTACTACTAAACCTAAATTGGTTTACCAGCTTACATCTGAACACAATTAAGTAACAAAATCTGGGTACATTCAGCAGTATACAACCTAATGCAAAACTCACCTAATCTTTTAGATATTTCTGAGTTATGCATCTTGGGGTTGTCCTGTGCTATTTTCCTCCTTTGCAGCCTTGACCAAACCATGAACGCATTCATGGGCCTTTTGATATGCTCCTCGTTCTGCCGCTTGGGGGTGTTTTGAAGCATCAAACTAAAAAATACATCACTAGAAAGAAAGTGCCATCATATACTACGCTAAATTGTAAGAAACAGATCTCAGACAACAATGGCGGAATGAAAGTGCAACAAATAGTGATTAAGGGATGATGCGCCTTTATCTGTCTAATGAGATGCAAAGGGCAGTCTGCAACTGTACCTGGCGCTGTTTCCCCCGTTCATCAGGCTGCCCATGTTTTGGTGCAGGTTGCTCATCGGGCCGATCTGCGAATTGTGGTGGTTGCCCTGCAGGGGGAGGTGGTGGGGCGCGTGGTGTAGAAGGGAGGCGGTCGATGCCGAGACTCCCGAAGACGATGTCGTGCCGACCGACGAAGTGGCGGACGAAGAAACTGCGGACGCGTTCAGGTTCTGCTGAGCGTGCAGACTCAGCGCCAAGTGATTGTTCGAGTGGTGGTGGCTGTTCAGCTGACCGGAGTTCGACGACGACGAAAGATGGTTTTGAAGATTCTGACTCGAAATCGACAGTGGGTGCGACAGAGATATTCCGGGAAGTGAAAGCGATGGTATACGTTCCATCATTGCGCTCTGAAAGTAAAAAATAAAATTATTAAGTCAATTAGAACGCGAAATACATCTTGGGTATTATACAATAAATATCGTGTTATGCTTCTCTAAGATTGATTTAACTTAATTTACAAATACATAATTTATAAGACATTGAGTTCCATCCAATGTAAAAAAAATGCTGTTGAACAAAACAAATAGTGGGCAATAACCGTTCAAGTAGTAATAAAGATATCGAGAAGTAAAATTTTCAGGTTCATTACTAAAATTGAGTTCATATGTACAAAAAAATCGCCATTGTTTATAGCAACATTGTTGCGATAGTAATAACGATTTATCTCGGAAAAGTTTAATGATTGGTATAAGCTTCAGCAATCGGTAATGTGTGTTCTCTTAGTAATTTATATGGCAATTTCAATGCCGGTTATCAAAACTATTCTAAGATTTGAAACCGCTTAACAACTGGACTAGTTGACTAGTTTTGGTGGACATCCCAAATTTAAATTTGAATTTATCAACAACATTAATCGCAAAGACAGTATTTAATTAATGTACAGTATATGTACTGATAGTCTACACAACGCAGGCCAATCTTAATGTTATTTCCTCCTTAAATTCTCCAAGATATCGGCGAGGCACGTTCCGAGGAACTCCTTTCTCTGCCAATTAACTAATTGATCGAAAAGGAGGAGGCTCCCCGAACCAACAAAGCCGCCCCGTGTCAGCCCATCTCCAAGGCAGGCTCTATAAACAAACAAATCCACTTAGAGTCCTTTTTTGCAACCCTTTTTAATCCCTTCTGAAAAAGCTCTAGCTGTCTCCTTTCTGGTTAATGCCATTAAACCGGAAAATTCATTATCCGGAAAGCACTTGAGATGAATTCGATGCGGTCGGTGGGGGGCGTGGGCGGTCCCGTAGAGAAGGGTCCAAGAGTGTAGGTGGCGTTAAGTTTTATTTAAAGTCCGACTTCCCTCGTTGAGAGGAGCAGACTCCGTGGAACATATGCGGCTAAGGAAGTTCAGGGCTATTTTAGCCATGGAAGGGTGTCGGACTGTCTGCGGTTGACTGCCACTTCCTCCAGGTCCGTGCGAATTTTTATTCGAGGACGGTCAGCAAGTCCTTTATGTGCAAGGACCCATCGACATTTCAACAAGCAATTTCTTACGAAGCACAAATGGGCCCCATGGGGTTTGGGTCTCTGTCGTGAGGAAATAACTTCAGAACCAGATTTAAAGTTATTACCCGAGACAGCGCAGCTCGCGTTTTTGGTCCATGCGTTGCCTGATCAAACATAATTAGGCATTTTCACACTCGCAACAATCGCGAATTTAATTAAAAAGAAGCTCAGCGAGACGACATGTAGTGAAGTAGCATCCTGGCAGGAAGCCACAGCAGTCCAGGAGAGATGCTCCATATCCCGAAAGTTGAACGCGGTCTCCGCTGAAAACGCGACACCGCAGGTGGAGCGCAGGAACGTGTCGGACTACTGCGCGCTCGAGCAGCTAATTTTTTGCGGCAAGCAACACATTCAGTGGCCATTTATCCGCCGTCGTTATTTAAACTTTTGTTGTTTTTCGCGCATTCATTTTTATTGAGTCGAATTTCCCGCTGGGTCTGCTCAGAACGTGCGAATCCGTTGTTTTGTCAAACGTTTTCTCCCGAGGGATTGTGCGGATGCAGTTCTTTTGAGTTTTATGAGTTCTTGCAAATGCAAATGAGAATTTGGAGCCCCAATATTCAAATGTAGGTACCGTGCTGAGATTTCTTAAATTTATCGGTAGCTCACAAAATTAAAAATATCTGTCCCAATATTTGTTTACCTTGTTCCGCAGCTAAAATTCCTGTCCTTTTCAAATTTGGTTTGGAATTACTCCCTACTCCCTTGTTATTTGCATTACCATTAAACCTCGCTATTTTGTTTCCATTAACGGTCATGATTTTTTGAAGAATAACACTTAAGTAGGAAATTGAGTTCTGAAAAGGTAACAATTTTTCAAGACACGTGGTTGTCAGCGATATAACCAAAATACCTCCAGTTTTCAATTTTTCGAAGTAAAAATGTTTAACTTAAGGAAGTAATCGACCAGTTCGAACGATGCCTAATAATTTTACACCGTTTTCTGCCTAATTGCGACCTTTTCTATGGGTAATATTATTTCGTCAATGAAACATTTTGAACTTCAATCGCTTCTCAAGTGTATCATTACTTCTGAAATAGTCCACTGATTAATTAATTTACCAGAAACTTGCATTTATGACAAAATACTGCTGTATTTTAATTAAATATTGCCTTTTGCAGGGTAGCTATAGAATGAGAATGGTGACCGTATTTTAATCCTTCATTTCTCTAAATGCGTGCTATTGAAGAAGAATAAAAATAATTTCCGCCATCATAATATGAAAGTTCATTAAAGTTACAATAGCACCGCCCAAAAGTGAGAGCAGCACAAAAATTACAATTATACACCCCATCCTTTCTCGGCAGTGCGGTGCGGCCTTAGTGCACGCTCATTTCTGCCATAATTCACCATAATCCAATCGATCAAAATTGAAATAATCGAAACTCTCGAGTGGTTAATAATTGGTTGCGTAAATAATCAACGATAATAACATTTTCGTTTTTGTAACTTGTTGTTGAGTGCCACTCTGCGGGGCACTCAGCGCGGTGCGATGTGGTCGATTCCGCGTTTTCCCCGGTTTGTTGGTTTAATCAATTCAAATTAACGTACACAACCTGGCTGCAGGCGTCGGAGAGGGGGGGCTGCCAGGCCAGTTATAATGGCAACAAGGGCCGACAACAGCGCCCCTGAAAACATCCACAAATGGTAATAAAGTAATAATGCGGCAGCAAAAAAGAGCACAAAGCTCCAATAAAAGTTGCCAAGTCGCTGGCACATAGGCCGGGTCACAAAGGGCCGTTGACTTGGAATGGCGCGGTGTGGAGCGGAAACAACCCTTGCACAAAAAAGAGCAAAATACCTACCGCGGAAAGTGCACAGGGCTTTCCGTCGACTCTCAAGGGTTAATTATTTCTTGCGCTAATTGTGCAAGGCACTGAACCACAAACATACCCGGAGTGGCCCGAAGTTGTCGCAGCGCCAGCCGCGTCGATACCGCTCACCACGGTCGCGTGCTTTCCTGGGGCTAATTATCGCCGAGCTTTCGATCCAATTAAAATTCGAACTCTGAATGTGGCGGCGATTGGGGTAACGAAAGAGTCAACTTTTGTGCTGCGAAATTATTTAAGTCATTCCGCGCGTAGTTTTTTTCGTGTATTGAAAATAATATTAGTCTCATATTTGTCCACAGCAATACTTAGAAATTACACGTCTAATACAATAATGCCACAATTGTTAAATGTGAAAATTCGATACCTAATCAATCTCAGGAATAGACAGTAATATTTATCCCAAAGTGATTCATTCTAATTTTTGGCAGTTATATCTTTAGTGGATTCCTATGAAAAGAGGCATTAGACGCTATCAAGGTCGTTGAGTTTGATCGGACCTATTGTACAACCAAAATGTTTCAATTAAAACTAGATCAGGAGACATTTTCGGTTAACTGATTTTGAATTCTATACTTCTAGTACAAACGCAATAAAATAATTGTCGTCTTTCTAAATATTGGACTTATATAAACGTTTTTGATTGAAAAGCGGAGTATTTACATAGATGCTATAAGAATAAAATACAATTCTTTTTATATGTATATGTCTCTCAATTTCTTATATTATTTATATAACCTTAATAATCCCAATAATCAACATACATAAGAGAAATAGATTGCAATATTTAAAACTAAACTTATTAATATTTATTTACCAATGAAGAAGTACCCAGGGGAGCTTTTTCAGTGGGGTTTGCTTGGCGTTGATCTTCGCATGAATTATTTTCGTTATCCGACGAATAGTCCAACATCATATCAAAAATAATAAGCTCCTTGTCAATTTTCGTTTTTGTTTCGACTTTTCCACAGTTAGAATTTTACACGCTAATCAATGTGCTCATTTTACACAAATTTAATTATATAACTCACCAGTCGTAAAATGAAAGTGAGACTGGAGCCAAACTTATAAAAAGCTTTTATTGGTAATGATGTTAACAAAATGTTTTTGAAATCTTATACCGAAAATTTGGCAACTGAGTTTTCACATCAATTAGATTTACTATGTATTTCCGGCATCAACAAATTTATGTCTATAGAAAAAGTATGAAAATGCAAAATAACTATGTACCTATATATTTTTGTAGGAAACGATTGGAAGAGAGCTTTTAGTTTGGAAACAAATGTAAAACAAAATTAAATTTAGTATGGCTTTTTAGTTTTTCGGCACCTAACGTCAACTCGATTTCATTATTCAATCATTTGTGGACCACATGGAACGAAAGAACTAATTGAAGTGAAAGGTAAATGAAGTGAATTTGTTACTAATTTAGGAATTTATTATAGACTTTTTATCCAAAAAGGTATTTCGTAAGCTCTTTTCGATTCGTTTCATACGAAAGAGCGAGAGCTAGTACAGGGCTCTTTTATACTGTTGCACATATTGTTCCATAAGACTACTGCAGCTTATTTACTGCAATTCATATTGACTCTAAATTATTGGTCCTAAATAGATCCTTTAAATCAAATCATTTCATCACTACTTATTATTTACTTTTTCGGCAGTTAATAAAAAACCTATGACGTTCATAAAAAAAGCGATAGAAGAACTTAAGAAGATGTAACTAGATTCAAGCCTGTAATCGAAAACAAATCCAGCACAACTCTTTATTACGCACACATATGTAGGTGTGTACTCAAAAGCGCAAAACAATCGTTTAACTCTACTAAAGACTCGGTTGTATTCATTTTGAAAACAGTAGCGAGCGGTCGGAATTCATAATTTAGGTAGCGATAGTGAACGCTACTGGTTTTTCCTGGCCTCCGAATATTGTAACAAATTGTAGTATAAATTACAATTGAGAAGACCGGTAAACGAGGCTAAAGGCTTACTTTACCCAAATTTGCCTCAGACTTTTGTAGCCTTCTTCTAATTTCCGCCATTGTGCGACTTTTATTAGAAATCGAAAAATATCAACACACGCTGGGAATTTATGGCCTTCGATCAATGTAGTCAAATCACACGATTTTAAAGGTAAGGGGCGTCTTTACGGCCCCACTAATTTAGTGCGCGTTACCTGTCTGCTACCTAATTAATGAGAGATGAAAAGAGACGAATAAGAATTAGCTAGTTTACGAAATTAGTCCCATCGGCTGGGCAGAGGCGCTCCGCTGAATAACTAAGCAGTTGGCTGGACAAATCTTAGACGCTTCTGGAGACTCCACTTCACTTTACGTTTACAATGAATGCCGCAAAAAACTATTTTCGTATCACAAAATTCAGGGCACTGACTTGATCAGCGCTAAACAAGCAAAGTCTTCAATGAACGAAAAGCCGCGCTAAACTCTCAACTGTCCGGCTCACGGAGTCGTGGGAGCGAACTCTAGGCGCAACCGCCTAACTGCACTTTTCCAAGTTGCCGGTGGAACAGACTGGAAGGCCAGCACCAAGGATTGCCAATACTGAAGAACTGCAGTAGCGAATAAGAAGGACAGGAATTCAAATAGGTAATCATTCTACCAGTGACACACCTAAATAAAGTTTAGAATTTCAAGACTGTTCAATTTCACAAAATTATATTACTTTCAAATTAAAGTTAAATTTATGACAAAATGTTTTCAAGGTTGTCACCGAGTGTAATTAGTATATTTATTTAAATTTAAACACTTTGAGCGAAGAGAAATGGAAAGTTTGTTGGGATGAAAAAGTATTATCTATGGAATATTTAACTTTGGAATTAAAGAAGTCATCTGAACGTATTACCGTAAGTATAAAACGTCACAAAAAAGAGTCTCCAAATCTTTGAACACTTATGGCTTTTATGTGATATTATAAATTAAAAATTTAACATAAACGAGCTTATCACTTCACTGATAATCGTTAGTAAACAATTTGAAAGAACTTTTCGTTTATCGACTTCTAATGTCGTGCCCAATTAGAAAAATTCTACGCTCTAGCTTTAGTGTGGTGATCTCTAAATACTATTCTAGAATTAGGACATTGAGTATAATTAAACTTTTTGGAGTAATGGGTGAAACCATTGAATCTTAGTAGTTATTACTGGATTATGTAAAGCAAGGTTTCAAAATATAGTTAAGTTATTAAAACTCATATACATATGTATATGTACACTAACTTTTCTACTTAGAATCTTTTGAAAATCGTTTAAAGACATTTTAATATTAACACATTCATTTAAATTAACAAATGTGCCTATCCACTATAATCTACTACCAAAAATATACTTATCATTGTGCACAATTTCTGCTAACATATTCAGTTTAACTAATTCAGACCAGTTGTTGGTGTAATCTTTTTAAATTTAAATTACTTATTTAAGCTGCAAATGATTAAACTCAACTTAAAAACATGAGAGGGTCACTTTCTGAGCAGTTGCAAGTAATTCATTGAGCGCTGCTGCGTTAAGTCGTTGTTTTGCACTTGAAATGAGCGCTTAAGCGAGGCCAATTAGCGGGGCAAAACTGCATGACGTTTCTTTTGTATGGCGCTAGAAAACGCTCAAAGTTTCCACGTTTGCAAGGGCGCGGATCGACGGCGGCGCAACGGACGCCGCGGAGAGGTGCTTCCGAAAGCAATGGACGGAAATCAGAAAGGCCCTAGGGCACTTTCATTTCAGATCACACGCGCTTTTCTAATTAACATTTTCCTCCTTTTCTCAAGAGCACAAAGGCGCCTATGAACCACCACGACCGGGCTCTAAGAAGGTCCTCGACCGGAGTGCATACCGCAAATTAGTCACCCACTAGGCCCGGAAGAGCGTCGCAGGAGTGAAGGGTGAAACACGTGCAAATCGGAGAAAATCCCCAAAAGGAGCAAGGCCCCCGGCAGGAGGGCGCCGCTAAAGTGGCTCAAAGTGCGCGGTCAAACATTACCAAGTCATTAAAAATGGAGTTGCGGCTAAAGGCGAGACGGCGCCCCTCCGCCAGCCCACGCCTTAGTCAAAAGGAAGGAAGTCAACAGGGAAGATGTCCGTGGCACGGAGGGAGTCGTATGGCCCGAGCAAATTAAATTAGGGAGGTGGTTGCGGTGACGACGGAACATTAATTACTTCCACCGGTGACGAAATATTCGGGGCTGGACATGCGTGTACAGAATGGAAACCAGTTTGCGCCCTTAACTCCGTCACTTTCGGCGGTGTTCTTCCGAGGGTGCAGGAGGAGCTGCACTGGCCCTAATGCTTCTTCTAACAATATGGAGACAACACCTGCGTGGCGGAAATATAGCCGTTGTTCAAGCGCGAAGATCAAAATCGATAAATTACTTTTCTGACAGGATTGAAGAGATATTTCAAGGATTGTGGTAAAATATGTAACTTATCGCATCTTGGTAAAGTGCAACAATGATTTTTGTAAACTTCAGAACTCAAAGGTTCCGAAAGAGAGAATAGGTACAAATGTATTTCTTTGAAATACTGACTTTAGACGATATGCTGGCTGAAGGCAACCTCGTGTCCTAAACCTAGCTTAAGTCATAAATTTGAAAGCGTCTTTCTCAGAGCAATATCCCAAGAACTTACATATGCATATGTATATCGCATATGGATATGTAATATGCAGCACATTAATCTTATTCATTAGAAGTTAAAATTCTCGTTCGAAGGTTCATTTTGATACTATTTCTGGCTAAAGCGACAATCTTCCTCATTAACTAGCTACTTTTTATTTCGGAACAGTAGAATCTGAAGGATCAATTGTGAGTTTTATATGATGAACCGTTTCCCTTTCTTTTAATTTTAATGTTTTTAAGACGTTCGAATAGAAAACATGTTGAAACAAATTTTAAAATTCATGATATACTGTTCTAGTGACAAGACATTAATATACATATACAAATATAAAGTAAAAGGTAAATGAACAGAAACTTAATAAGAATTTGGTTGAAATAGCTGAAATTAATACTATGTATAAAGTTTGACTTTTACAAAGTAATGACTTTTACGTTTCAATCTTATTTGAAATGAACAACCAATCATTTCACAATAATAGTTCTGGAGAAAATTGTAAGTAAGGTATAACTTTCGCTTTCGTCGAATTACAGCAATAATTGTAGAATATATGATTCTGTAAATATGTACATGCATACATATGTATATATGGAAGTCGAATGAATCGAATCACATGTATGTGACGTATCCATTATGTACTTCTTTCTCGTAATGCAAATTAGTGTAATGTTGTTATATTTATACTTTTAAATATAATAACTTATGGTCTTTCAAAACTCTTACAAGTAACAAAATAACTTTTAAAAGTTCTAGTTACGGAATATGATTTATTTGGACACTGATAAAGATTATTAAGAATTCGAAAACTCAGCGCTCTGATGTTGGCGGCGTTATCTACATTGCATACATATGTACATTTACATATAGTATCGTCGGCGATTTGTACTAACATAAAACTCTTGCACAAATTGTCACAAAAGTTGTGTAGTTTAAAAGCTTCCTCTGTAGTTAAATTGTGAATTTTCGGGGAACACTTACGAGCGCAACTTGCTGGTTCGGATTTTTTGTGTCTAAAAACGTTCACGATTGGGTTTGCCACAATCTTAAATTTCATTGTCCATCGGAAGAAGTATAAATGTGTCGATGTCTGGTATGTCGACCCCATTGGGGTTGGCAATTTCGTGAGTCGAAAAGCCGTCGGTAAACGGAAGAAACGACGACTGCAAGTTATGCAATTGAGACATATGCAAATCAAAAGACGAACTAAAATTACATCATACCTTAGATTAATTGCCCATTAACATTCCTCGAGATGCCTCATGCCGGCGGCGCGCTGGCCAGACACTTCGCAAGTGAGAGAGGGCCGCTAAGGCCGCGGGTGCGGTCAGAATCTGCTCGCCTTTGTGACCACGGAGCTCGTCGCGCACCGAGTTTATTGCACCTGGCTGAAACCGGCCTGAGAGTTTTGGTTTAGCACTAAAATTTGTCACCATAAATCACACGCAACTTTACACAGCATTAGTAATTTGTCAGAGCGATTTTTCGTTACTTTTGTTATTCAAATTCAAACAGCGGTTGGACGCGACAAACACACCCGCACCCAAATCACTTATGAGGGAAGCGCGAGCGGCTAATTGTTGACCTGCTTATGTGGAGGGGCGCCCTAATTAGCGCGCGCCGCGGTTTCGCGGGCGATCGGCATAATTTCGATTTATCGGCTGCTATCGGCGCGCAATAAAAACATCTCCACATCTAAGCTTGCAAAAACCTTCAACCTAACTGACATTTCTATTTGTCGTCAATTTACGTTCGGATAGAGGCGAAATGTTTTTAACAACAAAAAATACAAGGAGTCGCTTTCATTAGATACAATTTCCACACAGCCGCAGCGGCGGCCCTATGTAACGCACACCGGCAGGCACGCGGCAGTAAGAATAAGAAGTATACCAGGCGAAGAAAGTCGCCGGGTCGGATAAAGGTGGAAAACAAGCGACCAACACACGTTCATTATTTATAAGTTCGCCGCCATTATGCCGCTGAGTCCGCTGCTAGTTTACGAGCGCCCCCTCCCCCACCACAGGCACAGAACACATCCCGGAACACTCCTCGGGCCCGCAGCAGTGTTGCCGCAGCTCTAGCGTCTTGGGCCCCGGGCCCGGATCGCGGCGGCGAAAAACGGCAGATCGTCACTTGATCCAACCCCGAAATACTTGGCCGCGACTTATCCAAAATTCGCCGATCTTTGCGGGCGAGAGAGCGCCCTCTGTGCTCCCCAGTCGACCGGGTTTTATGTCGCAGACGCTAAGACAACGGGCCGCGGGGTCCCGAGCCGAGCTCCGAGGAAAGTGCATTCGTCCCGCTCGGTCCGCGAGTTCTGATTGGCTCTCAGATTCGATTGGATATTGTTATCGCCTACTGTTTCAGAACGCGTTTCTCCCGAATTTCACATGAGTAACATCTTCACGTGTGTCTTTTTGGGGTCGGTTCGGGCTGCGCGCGTGTACTGTTCGCCGGGCCTCCGCACAGCGGCGAGGAGCGCGGAGAGCCTGCCGGGACTTCGGGTACATAGCCCGGAACGCTCCGCCAGTTCGCCGTCGGCAGCGCGGAGCCGGTGCGCATGCCCGGTGAGCGCGTATGGAACCGGTTTCCCCTGGAGCTGCTCAACGGGTCGTGTTGTAGGCGGTGCCAAGCGGCCCGCGTGCACCTCGGCAGCGCCCGCGAAGAACGGCGAAGGGAGTTCCCTGGTCCCGAACTGGTTCCAAGTGGGGAACTCGGCCGCGGAGCGGGGACTTCCACACCGGGCCAAGCACGATCGGGTGGTGGCTGGCGACAGGTTGCAGCGAGTACGCAGGACCCGGGCCCTCGGTCGCGGCCAGTACATAAAGTGGGCAGGTAGGGCTCTGCACTGGAATTCTAATTGGATAAAAAGGAAATGGCTACAAAAATAACAACACCGCCCGACAATGGTGACTTCCATCTCGCAGTATGATAGGTGTGAGAAGTGCTTTAAGTCGCTCCAAGAAAAAACCTTTTGTCGCAAGATACACTGACTCTTTCTTGGAGCGTCTTTTGGCCAATTGTTAGGCTGCGTCGACTCGCCCCCCGCAAACGCTCCACCCGGCCTCCTTCGCTCGTTATCATGCAAATGAGGCAATAGAGGGACAAAACAAATTGGAAATGAAAATGAACTCCGATAAATAAAAGAAAGTTAACGATATTATTTACCTGCTACTGTTGCCATTGTCCGGGGCTATCTTCAGATTCATTAACGAAAGTGGTCGTCGGTGAAGGCCCGCTAGGAAAACTGAGTGCGCCCTGCTGCCGAATGCGGAGCTTCCCTCGGAGTTTTCGGGGGTGGTGACGCGGTGGTTATTTGTGGAAAGTTTTTGCAGACACAACTATTTTTGAGTGGACGAGACACGGCAGGGTTCACTTGGCGGAATCTTCCAAGTGTTCGCTGAATTTGTGTGATACCAGTCGACGAAATGTCTCTCTTCAGTAGTACATTTTGTGTGAAGTTTCCTTGTAGATTACTTATTCTTTTAGATACTTTCAACTTTAAAAATAGTCCCACTTTTAAAGACCGCTGCTTCGTGCCGTTTCAATAATTGAAATGATTTTCTCAATTTGCGACTGTTTTCTTATTCTTTTACCATGTTAATATGTAGCAATGAATAGGTTCAAATTTTCCATTTTTTTCTAGTTTTAAGAGGTCTATCTTATATGGGATAGTGCCATTTAGGTATATAATATTTATAAATTTTACGACGAGATCGTCGTCATATTGTTTTCTGCTGTAATTCTCCTTTCTGCTAAGCCGCTACATGAAGATATGAAGTAACAGAACAGCGCATCAAAAAAAGATATGGGTTAAGTTAAACGAGCATGTTCAAAAATGGTCGTTTTCAATAGATTTCCTAAAATTGATTGTATGTGCTTAAAATAAATAAATAAATAAATATCTTTTCATAGTATTATTATTTTTATTTATTTATGCGATTTCCGTTAGATCCCGATTTTCTTCTTCTAGCATCGGCGATCTGCGCGTCTTAGGTTACAAAAACGTTAAGGTTTTCTCACCCATATTTAAACACCAAATATCACAAAGTATCCCATTATCTCATTTGTAGAGAAATAAAATAGATGTTGAATTCGGGAAATCATTATCTAATCGAAATAAGTACAGCGGCTGAAATAATTTTCCTGTGAAGCTATGTTAAATAAAATGCATTTTTATTTATTTATTTTCCGTTTTACCAAAGTGCTGATTGTTACAAAAGTCCAGTGGCGGATTTACGCGTAGGCAAAGTAGGCCTGTGCCTACGGCGGCAAAAAAAATGGGGCGGCAAAAAAGTCAATTATTTAATTTTTTATAAATTTTTTGATTAATAAAAATGTAAAAATACAAAATTTTTTTACTTTTATTCAATTTTGCGCAAAATAATCACCAGGTGTATCCGATGATTGATATCGCTGTTAGAATGTTTACCTGCACTGCAGTAGCAAATTGTACCGCGGAACGTTCTTTTTCATGCTTAAAACGTATTAAAAATTATTTGCGTTCAACGATGAAAGAGAACAGACTCAATTCTTTAGCTATAATGTGTATTGAAGTGGAAACTTTGCTACAAGTTGATCTGAACAAAATCATCGATAGATTTGCTGTTGAAAAAGTCCGCCGTAAAAATGTACATTGATAATGCACAAGCTCCCAAAATTTACTTGTGACTTACTTTTAGAATTAATTAAAAATGTATTTTTTTGTTTTGTAAACCTAAATTATAATTAAAAGGTTATTTAATTTATTATATTAAATATTTTCCAATTACCAAAATAATAAAACAGATTTTTGTTCAGAAAAAAAGGCTGCACTTTGATGCCTGCCTACGGGCGGCAAATTTGTAAATCCGCCACTGCAAAAGTCATTTTTAATTCAATCAACTTCTAAGCCACTGTTTCACTATTTGTTTCGGAACATTGAAATCAATATTGTGCAAAAGGTTAAAACAGATATTGTAAAAAATGTGAGTCCTAGTCATAACATTTTGAGTGGCTTACATTATTCATTTATGTTGAAATACTTTTCCTATTATTTTTGCGACGTTTTCTTCTTTTTAAAATATTGTTAAGATGAAAAATCAAAAAAGTTATGCTTTTTACCAGTACGCTAAAATTTCCACACTTAAGCTCTATTTTATTTATGCCGATAAAATCGACACATTTTTCGCTCTTAAATATTGCTATTGTGTGCTTTATACATTTCTTTGATTCACCTAAATAGCAAAATATAAAAATAGATAGCATTTTAAAAACATACATCGACAAAAGACAGCTTCCCAGGACTGCTTGGGAGCTGTAAACCTTTAAGAACTCATTACGAGTCACCTAGGCGAGCATCGCTTGTAGACGATTTTGCCACTACAAAGGACTCCGTCCACACCACTGGATTCGTCAAAAAAAGGCATGTTCTTTGAGGTACTTAATGCGACTTTTGTACCAATAATCCTTTGTGTCGAAACATTCTTGAAAGCAACTCAAAATGATCAAAAGGGAAGCACCTGAAGAAACCAGTTCGCCAGACAATTTATAGAAATCTACCTACGAGATTTTAATCCTGCAGGAATATTTGCTGCGTAGCTGGTCACAATATGCCCCAAAATACCCCCAAAAGCGTCCATAATCCAGCCGATAACGAGACAAGGAAGCGTGAAATAGACTCTCCTTAGATACTCACATACATTGTAGGGAGGCGTCGCCACGGAAATGTTAAAATCTTTTTCAGTTCCGAAAGGGGAGAGGGGTGCGCTTTGAGCGGAATGAAACCAGAGGGTGTTCAAAATTAACCACATTTGCTGCGAAAGTTCCTTAATTAACCCTTCTCGTCCGCTAGGTGCAGCAGCACAACTTGGGAAATATTCGAAAGCGCACGCATTTTTGAAACCAGTGCCAGAAAGACGTCTGTAGTAAAGACCATTCACAAAATTCTGTCACAGTTAAGTCTCTGTGATGAATGGAGCGGCTTAGGGCTACGCACAAAAGATCCATTCAGGTGTCACCCAAAAGATGAAAGATCCCACAGAAAACGAGCGATACCTGACCCCGCCAGCCCACACCTGCGGAAGATGATCCCAGAGGATCGATTGCACTCTCGCTTGAGACACTGAGCAAATGAAAGGCCCAGCAGGTCTCCGCATCCTCCCTTAAGGCGCTGGGCCCGAGCTCTCTGTGGTCACGGAGATTGCGAAAGGCGGTGCCGCACTCTGGATCGCAGCTTTTGGTGTGCTCGCTCACTGTGACGTTGACTTTAAACAATCGGCTTTTCGGACAGAACAAAAACAAGAAAGAAGAACAAAGAAAAACAACAACTCTGGACAATGAAATGTGGGAGGCAACAGGTATTTAACTCAATTATTTTATAAAAAATAAGTCTGTTGTAGGACCAATTTCCATTCAACCCGCAAAGATCCCTTTGAATAGCTGCGCTGAAGTTATATGAAACTTAAAATTTACATAACACTATGCCACTTGGTCCCCTTCTCTTTCACTTGTGAAGGCCGTGGTAATCCTAAATGAAATGGTTTTTAAACCCAAATTTGCATATGATTGCCGCCAGAAGAGCGAGCAATGGGGTGGTTGCCATAAGTGTGCTATGCCCGCCCCATGAATACTCAAGCACACTTTCAGTGTTCATCATCGAGTTTATCAATCCGATTGATACTACTGTAGTTGGAGAGTGTTTAATTTGACTGTATATGACAATAATAGTAATTCATATAATTGAGCATGGATAGCATTAGTGCCTGCTTGTGTATTGAATTGACGTTATTTATTATTAACTAACTGTTATTATTGCTGCCGGTTGTCGCTTTATTTGTGGAAGAAAATCTTCAACTGCAACTTAAGGGCAAACCTTAATTCTAAGAATGATACTTGGAAATAGCATATTAGTATCGCGTTTATGTGAGTTTTTTTTACAAAACGTCGCAGCAGAGTGAGAAAAAAACTAGGTTATTTCAGAAAACAGCTCAATTTATAATCCCTCCATAAAATCCTTCGTTAAATAATGTTTTAGTATAAAACAGATTTTTATATGTAATACTACAATTTGTTTCAGGAAATAAAAAAAAATTGTTTCAAATTTGTTAGTAATCAATGTCACCTACCTACAATTTTTATCTCACATATTTCATAAATAAATTAGAAGTTAGAGGTTGTTTTAAGATGGGGAATAGCAGCTTGTTTTTACTGTTTCAATGTGGAATTTTATAAACAAATTCGGGCACGCAGAACGATTGACCCGATATGGGGAACATGAGTCTTTTTCCCAATTCAAGCTGAGCTTTAAATAAGTCAAAACACATAATGCTTGTCTTCTGTTAGTCGGTCCCTTTCTCCCCTTATCCGGTCGAAGAAATCTTTTAATTGCCCTCAGAAGCCATAAAGGCGACAAAGGGAATCGAGTAAATTATGAGTGAATGGAGAGTCGAGTGAAGCCACCTTGCGCCCCACAGCGTCTTTCATCCGAGCGCTAGAACCGCATTCCTGCGACTTGCAACAAAGTCGCCATTCACTAGAACAGGGACATTCAAGCGACCTATTACGACCTGAATGGAGCGAATCCTTCGGGTCCTCTCAAGTAAACTGGGCAAACACCGCTGTAAGGATTCAAGCATCTTTCGGGAATGGCCAACAAAGCCCGAAACTAATTCATTTAGAAAAAGGACTCGAGAGGGATTTTCGAGGTCTTCCCCGCACCAGGACTGTTTGCTCAGTTGTCATTGCCGTGGACATCGGGAGTCCCCTGATCACATCGCTCGGTCGTCGCAGGTGAGTGGAAGGACGTGTGAAAGTGTTCGATAGGAAAACGACTTTAAGCCGGAAGATTCCAATTTGGGGCGTTCTCTAGATTCCTGAGCAGTTATAATTGCCCTTGTTAGCTACTATGTTGCTGTTAGTAGTGCGCCATGGCGCCTTCGTCGCCACCGAAAATAGCCCGCTTTTATGTAAGCAGCTCTGCCCGGCCGCCTCCGTGGCACTAATTAAGCGAGCCATTAAAACATCGCTGACAACAATGAGCCCCTCGCGGCGTGCCTTACAGGAATAGCTGAATATGCTGCGGGGCTCACGGCGAAACTGCCAAATCATCCGCTT
Source organism: Tolmerus cingulatus (assembly GCA_959613345.1). Taxonomy (NCBI): domain Eukaryota; kingdom Metazoa; phylum Arthropoda; class Insecta; order Diptera; family Asilidae; genus Tolmerus; species Tolmerus cingulatus. The sequence continues at coordinate 72,901,917 of OY390707.1, read as the reverse complement.
CAATTGAGTTCCGCGTCTGTTTGCTGTGCTTCAACGGGGCTGTGGATAAAAACAGGAAAGGCGAAAAGACGCGCGACCCCGCGCGGCCGAAACATGTGAAAATGTGTGCTGTAATTTCTACAGAAATCGACCATTGTCCCATTGTTGGACCAAAAATTAAATTGTGAGGGATGGGCCTCTGCCACACTGGGAATAGATCTAATTTTGGGAATTTCTAATTCGACACACACATGGTGGAGACTGCCGTTACCAGGCACTTTCTTCTCTATTTTCATCTAATCCGGCACTCAAAATTAAAACGGGACAATTGAACAGAAGCTTATCAAGAGTCTGTTCGAAACGTCTTAAAGGATGCGGAAAGGTTCGTTTGAGATGTTCCCATCGTAACACCCTTCAAAGACGTCGCGTTTCGCTTTCTCTTTGCGATGTCGTTTCCCGGTTTTGGCAGGGAAAAATCCACGTAACAACTTCACACGTAACGACAAAAGGGGTGAAACATTCTAGTTTCAATTATTTTCTAAATTTTTAAAGAATTTTTTCAAGAAAACGTAAACAGGTAAAAGAGAATTTTCGTCAGGGTTAACGATTTTTTGTGCATTCTCTCTATTTATGGATGGGGTTAAATGTTAAAGGTTACAAACGACAAAACCTTGGTTGTTTTAGAGTAGCGTTTTGATGTTAAAAAGAGAAACTAGACTTTTATACTATCCTATGGCTCTTTTGTCTAAAAGTTGAGTAGAATCTTAATCTAAATTTTTAAGTAGAAAAATTCATTTCGATTTCATTTAGGTTTTTGTAACACAAATTGAGACTAAGCTTTTGCTAAGTTTTTACGAATACGTCAGAGTGAATTTCAGATTCAACTGGTAACATTTATTAATAAATATACATATAATATAATGTTTAAAAAATGTCAAAATTAGTGTGTACAAGAGTACTTCAAAATTACTCTCCAACAATGATAAACTTAATAGGTAATAGTAACATAGAGAAAATTCTCCAGAACTTTTTTAAATTAAAAAAAAATGTAATATCAATACTCCCCATACCCCGTAAAGTTGAGTGAAATCCTTTTTTCTAATAGTTCTTCTCTAATTGTTACCTATGCTGGCACTATTATGTACTAAGTTATAATATAATAACATATTAAAAAAGACGTCATTTGAAATATTTTACAGCTTCGCCAAATTGCCGAAGCGTTTCATAGCTTTGTAAAAATATATTTGGAAAAAATAAATCGACGTGAAGTTAAAGAAAAACAAAATAATACTTTTAACGATGGAAAGTTTTACGACAAAGTCAGAAGTCGAATACTGTTCCAGATTGCGGAAGTACTCTTAACGCGCACATCGTGAGAAGCGAAAGGAAGATTGAGAAGCGATTAAAATAAGAGCTAATAAACGACTTGAGAAAGTTTTAAAGTTTTAATAATCTTCAATTCAAGTTTTTTATAATTCAGAACCCACCCGTGCTAAAAAAGTCAACTCTGTCACCGCCACAACCCAATTTAGAAAGAAGTTGACCATCGATTCGAGCTGGTCGCCGCGGTCCCCTCGGCGCCCGCAGCATTCCACCCCTACATATATTATCCTCGCATTAGCAAGTTAAGCTTTGACCCTCCATTCAAAGCGCACAAAGTTCCCGAAAAAGATAAAAGCTGCTCCTTGTGTGGTTCATTTTTTCTTTGGCATTTTCATCCAGTGGCAATCTTAGGATTTCTTTGCCCTGAAAGTATCCTTGAACCAGAGCCACTCTGTCAGATCGCTTTATGGCCGAAAGAAAGGGAGTTTTTTGATGCGTGAAATGGTCACCTCATAATCCGATTATGGATTCCATACAACTTTGATATCCAATTTTCGGAAAAATTTGCTGGATTTGCCCTATTCAAGCAAAGAAAAAAGTTTCCTCGCAGTCAATCGAATTTAGGGGCTTTGTCACGTAATTGGAAATCGAGTGAAGGAAAGATTGGCCCAATAATTAGCAACTAGGCCACTTGAGAACTCCTTTGATTTTTCTTGATTTTCGAGAGACCAAAGTTTCCCTCGAATTTTTTATTTACCCCAATTTCTACAGGACAAGCACTGGTGCACTAGGCAAGAGTTCTCAACGCGTATGGAATAGTTCATATTCGATTTATTACATCATTAAACTAAAAACCATATTAAACATCCGATTCAATTCAAATTAGCATGCAATTACTAATAACAATTTATAACTATCATTAAATTATAAAGACAAAAATAAAATTCTCTAAGTTTGAATCATAAGAAAGAACGTTATTCAAAGTTTAAACAGAAAGGTATGTATAACTTGGGTTCTCCACAAAATATAAATCTTCCATTTGGAGAAATTACCCCTTAACGATAAAAAAGAAAAAAAACTATTTCGAATGTCGAGAAACATACAACATTTAAAAAACAAATCCGTTATTTTCAAAATGCGCATCAGTCGTCAATAACTTTAACATTTTTTAGTCCTATATTAAGATTTAACGAATTTTTCAAATTATTGGGGTAACCCCAGCAAATGTTATAAATCATCGCCCGGCAACACAACTGGACAACTGATCGCGCGGTTAATCCCAGAAGTGTTTTAATGGCTAGAACGCCGTTCTTCTTCGATTTACCGGTCCACTTGCGTGCAGCCCCGCGAGAGTAATTGGCGAGTTGAATGGAATTCCGCTGCAAGGTGGAACCGCGGCTGAATCGGCGCGGGGTCCCGTGCCCATGGCAATAACTAAACAAAAGGAAGAATTCACGCGACCGCGCCCGGCCTGTGGCTGGCGGACTTTTTCCTTTTTGCGGCCCTTCGCTGGAATTTTCGCAGGAGCTGAACTTTATTTTTGTAATACAAAATTTATGAGGAGGTTCTTTTGCCACTTAGATGTATTTGCGTCTCCCTCTAATTCGCGGTTATTTGCAGTGTAAATCACTTAAAATGTCCGCGCTGCTCCACGCAACTGACCGCGAGCCGTAGTTGCTTCTGTTACTGTGACGGCATTAATTTTCCAACTGACAAAATATTATTTAGTGCCTCAGCTGCAAGTACTGAAATTAATTTAAATATTCCGAAAACAAAAACACATTGCGTATTTTGATTAGATTCGATTAGTTTCGACCATGTTGCCTACCGCAGTTTACTTCCACTGTAATGAGGAAAATAGAAAAGCTCGAAACAATCTTGATTAACCAATCATTACTTTCTTCGAGCTAAGAGATAAGAATGCCATTGAAAGTGGCGGCTAATAGAAGAATTTAAGTTTTTAAGACACTTTCATACATGCCCCGCAAGACAATTATAAAACTACAAGACAATTTTACAACTTAACGGAGCCATAGAGATGAGAAAGGCTTATTCATTTTACTTGTTTGGCAGTCGTTATATTTTCAACGGAGTCCTCCAACATTTCCTCAAAATAAACCTGTGCTTCGGAAGTCTTAGAGCAGTTTTTAGTTCTGAGAAATTTCGAGGATTGCTTTTATCAGTTTTTGTCTGATGAAAAATATGCAGTAGATCCTTGGAATATAATATAAAATAAGTGGAGTACATTCAAAATTCATATTTGCTTCGTGTGTCGTTAGTAATCGTTTTAGAAAATACTAAAACCAGGAATACAAAAAATTTTCGAAGATACTATGTATTAGACCACGAACATGAAGACTTGTCAAGCGTACCCAAATCCTTTATGTACTATAAGTTTTCATACTTTAAATAGGAAAATATGTGGAGCCATCAAGGTGAAGCCAATTTTATGAGGGGATCCAGAGGTACGCCGCCTACATATATTACCTTACACGTTACCCCATATATTACCTTACACGATATCCCATGCCACGGGTTGAAGGTGCTGGTTGCTGGCAAGGTCATGTTCGTAGTTCGCTTCAAAAATGAAATTGCAGTTTGGGGACATAAGCTAGTTTGGGCATTTCTCAGCGGCTTGACAATGTGCGTCCTGCTCTCAGATAGTAGACGGAACAGGATTTTTTCACTTGAGTCGGGATTTAGAAATGTAAACTGTTGAACAACGAATAGGAGGCAGGGCTTTAAAATACTTTTTGCTAGCACTAGCGCTTTAATGTAAACCTCACCTTTTTAAATTCAAATCCTAGGTAAGAATCCATTTGCCAATTTGTTTGCATGCGGACTGGGTAATTGAATTACTCGGAACGCAAATTTAGCAAAATCGGTGTAAAGCAAGACCATTAATGACGATGAACGTTTGTTTCTCCGGCGACATTTTCTTGGGATGATACACCTTCTTCTTAAATAAACCTTGTGTTCAATATCGGAAAATATCAGTGAGTCTATTGTCCTTTTGCGTACCACCGGCATATTGGCTGATTGCATATTTGGGTATCATTGCTTCCATCACTTTGGATACAGTAAAAAAATTAGATCGTGAAATGTTTGAAAAACGAGAGGAATATTGTAAGGGACCCAAGACATTTTACCAACATCGGTGCTCACCCCTTTCCGATGTGAACAGCTATAAAATAGGACCGATATAAGCCGTGCTAAATTGATTTCTATGCGTTTTCCCATGATTTAAAAGCGATCCCTATAATAAATTTTTAAATTTTATCAACTGCAGGAACTAGGGCAAAGGTTCCACGCAATTTGCTCGTCCCACCTCCTTGCAGAGGTGATTTACTAGAGCTGCAAGGAGGCGCCGGCAGCAATTCCAGTTCGCATTTGCGAGCGCCCGTCACCCCGAGAGCATGCCTAGCACAAATAAATTTAGTGTTTCAGTAAGAAAACCCGCCAAAGGACCCGAAGGGTTGGCCGAACGAGGTGGGCCTGCTTTGGAATTAACCCTTTTTCAGCGGCATCGACGGCTCGGGAGTTAATGAAGTTATTGGATTAATGATAGATACCCCGAGGGGCGATGCCGGGCGTATTATCGCTTATCCCATTTTTGGGTGCACAAAGCAGAAACATCAATTTGCTGATTTTTATAGCTCTATTTGAGTGCGATTTGATTTTTTTAATAACTTTAAAAGGGACTGTTCAACGCCCAATTTTAAAACGCGCACTGGATGCAGTAGCGAATTTTTTATTGTTTGGTTTCTTGGTACGGAGCAGTATTGCGTGCTAATGGGAATCGATTGATTGCTCGTTCGGGACAAATGTTGCTGAGACAATTTTATTACTGTACAAAAGCATTAGCATAAAGTGACCATAAATTATGCTATAAATCGCATATGAATATTTTATAGGCGTGAAAGAGTATCGCGAATTGTATCTGCCATCTGTTAACTCTTGCTGAAAAAATTAGGGAAAGGGAAACTCGACCGCTTTACTTGCCATGCATATCATTACCCTTTATATTATTAAGCTTACAGTAAAGATATGGAATTTTTGGAGGATGTCGGCTAAAGAGATATTTGGAACAAAGTTATAAGAAAAACAACGGTTTCATTCAAATACTTTTCCAACCATGTCTGTATTGTGGTTAAATTCATAATAATTGACACGAAATTTATTGCCATTTCTGGTCTAAATTTTACAATTTAAAAAAACAGGCGCTTTTGCGATCTTGAGAAGTTAACGTGGTTCTTTCGAACACGCATGCGATGTTTTTAAAAACAGAATAATTCTAAAAGGTTTAGGTTTTAGTAATTGAACCAGGACTTACTAGTAATTGCCTCTCTATTAATGGGAGCGTCATAGTAACTACTATATTATGACCCTACCAAAACAGCAAAACAGACAAGATTTAAGATGCCGTTTGGACAAAAGCTGGTATTTCTTGTCCATTTAGCTTTATTTCGCTTGACAAATGAGGAATTCGCCCACGACCCGCGCGGTCAAAGATTCCGCCGCTGGACCCTTACCCACCGGCGAACAATTCACGATTTCACAGATGTGCTCACCTGAAAGCAATCTGCAAATCACTCCGCAAAGTGAGCCCGGGTTCCACCGCTGCTCCGTCCGCCGGGAAGCAATCAGCGCGGTGGTGGCGGTGTCCACGGCGAAGTACACGAAAATTCCGGCGACTAGTCCGTGCGTGATTCGTTTTGGTACAATTTTTACGTAACCCTGGCTCACACTCGGCAGTAGCGTTTTCCTTTGTGCGCCGCCAGATTGAGGATGACTTTCAAATTGTTTAGTTGTTGCGGGGCGTCATGGTGTCTACTTTAATAGCTTTCGAATTCACGGAGGGTTGGGGCACCCAATAGATCATTTTCGGATTCAGATTGCTACCGAAGGCATTTTCGACTGAATAGTGTCCTGCTGGGCCCATGAAGGCCCCGAATGACTGAGTCTTCGGTGTAGCTTGGTTTTTCCTTTATGCGGTAAAACGTACCATTTCGCTCGCCGATGCGCGCTAACCACATGGTCTTAAGTTGTTCCCTATAACATTTGGAAATAAGTTTGTATTATTATTCTTAAAAGTAAAATAGTTACATAAAAGACAAATCTAAGGCACAATTTCGGGAGAGGAACATTAAAAATATTGGACGACATAAACCAGAATTAAATTAACATTATTTTAAACTGAGAAAAAAGTGCAAAAAGAATGTCCTTTTCATTTGTGGAATTATATAACGAAAAGAGAAGACTAAAGGGTAGTTCCAACATTAAAATATTAAGTTTCAAAGCCCCTAAATTCGTAACGGTCAAAAATTGAACACAGGATCTCTTGGCAAGGGAGCGTTATTCATTGGAAAATCATAAATAAGCAAATCAGTTCAATTGCACTGAAATGCAAATATCCATCCTTTGAGCACTTCTTCTATCAGCGACAATTCAACGTCTCAGCGCGAAAAGGAGCTCATCGGTAAGGAATTGTCATTGATCGCTGCGTCCTGGCGCGTTGCTGTGCAGATGGTGCCGTTGTCGCGCACTGCCTCAAGGGTGGCTGCTCGGATAGCGCTGAAGAACGCATCCACAATGATCAGCAGAGAAATTGCGCACAATAGCCGCCTTTGGGTCGTTCGAGATGTAATTGATATTTTTTCGCAATCTACTTCCGCCGCATAAATCATATCACAGCCATTGGCATAAGGTGGGGCAATTTTAAATTTATGGGCTAACCCTTAGCTACTGAGCTCGAACCGTCTAAGCACAAATATGCCAAGTTAAAATGAGATGTAAATAGTGTCATAGTAGCTGCAGGTAGGAAATCCGTGCGAAAAAAACATCTCTAAAGTAAGACAACTCATTGTACATTTTTTGTTTCTTGAGTTCCATTTAACTTCAAGACAGAAAAAGTAGTCCTAATACTTCTAATACCTAAGTAAGATTTAGTATAGTGATGAATGTCATTAGAACTATAATGATAATAAAAAGTATTTGACCAATCTTGGATCGCCTTGAGTATTTCTCACGGTTGGTATAAGCATAGAAACAAAGATAAGCGGCCATGCTCCGTATTCCTATTGAAAAGAAATCGAAAGAGATTATAAAGCTTCTTTTCAAAGGGGACTCCTTAAAAAATTTCCTAAAATTGTAATCGATTTATTTCAGTTACCTTTGGCTTCAATTAATATTTTCGCTAAAAGTAGTTAAAGTAATTCCATTCGGAATACAGATCATAGGTGAAAGTTAACTTTTTATTAATAGCATGTTGTTCATCATGCAAATGAAGTATGACACTTATACCCGGGTATAAAATTAATGCACGTCGTCACCACATGGACTTATTTTTAGTATACTAAAAGCCGAAAATTCTAATGTTTTCCCTGTTTTAAGGTAGCAAATGGCATTTTTCTTTCCTACAGGAACAAAATAGGTATTTTTAATGGGTTCCCGACGAAAAAAGTGGAATTTAGACGCAAAAATCATGTTATTATACAAATTCGACCTTTCGGCGGTAGAAAAATAATGCAACTATTCCTAGTCTAAATATAGATAAGTATTTTAATATTATAAGATGAAAGAATATTTGTTTCTAGCATTTGCTGATTAAAATGAAATCTTCATTATATTATTGCTCATAGTATCTTAATCTCAATGAGGTGTACATTCAGAATGGCGCCCCAGAAATGTTAAACTTCTTTTCTTCTATTAGATATTTACTTATCGGTTTAAGATGAAATTCGAGTCTTCCAATATGAACGTTTTTAATTTATATGTGGCGGATACAATATGAGGTTCAAAATGTTTATAAACCGTATGATTTAACTAAAATGAATCTCTAGGTTTTTGAGATTTATTAACTTTACATTTGTTATCAAAACTTTTAATAGACAGTATAGAAACTTCAAACGAACATACATATGTGTGTATTTTGTAGGAATTTCACTTTCTCGTTTTGAGGGGAATATAAAAACAAAACCCCCATTTTAACCGAGTTTCTGCAGAAATGTTTTAAAAGATCTGCGCTGGTGGCTGCGAAAGTTGATGAAATTTAAACACACCTAACACATACCCCCAAGTTTCTTTTAACTCAGGCGATAACATGTAGAAATCAATTTAGAACGGCGCGGTTCACCTCCCGGGGGGTGAGCTACGCACACCGGGAAGTATCCTGATTAAGGAATGAATCCTTATAAAACGCTCGCAGCGGATTGAAGTCATCTGAAAATGTAATTTTCGCCAGAATCACGTGATTTTATCATCATCAAAGGGTTTGGGGCTCACCTGATCTGCAGGAAACTATTCCACAGGCGGAATAAAGCCCACCAGCACAAGCTTAGTTTAATTGCTTCATGAGGAGCGGCCGTGAAGTGCGCCGAAAGAGGAAAATCAATTAACAGAGGCGCTGCCAAATTTGTTTTGACTCAAAGGGTTATACGCTCGCTGCTCGGTGGGGAAGCCCCAAAAGCACACCTTGATTGAATCGGGGCGCAAGAATCGCCCTGCAAAGGTACTTATTGCTTAATAGAAATTACAAATGCTCGGCATCCCCGAGGCCCATCCCGGCCGGCTTTGTTCAGTCTGGGCGGGGGTGGGGCCTTTGCGCGCGCCCGTTTGTGCCTGTTTGGCGTCGTTGCCTGCAAACAAATCCTTGAATCGACGTGTGACAAACGAAGGCGCCAAACTGCATCCATCGCGAGGCGACGAAATGGGGCCGCCTTGGAAATAGGCTGAGTTTTGTGTGCAATCTAAAATCGCATTGTATGCACCGCAGAATGAAGGGGCGGGGCGGGGGTGCACAGCGCTAAATGCTTTTCAAATTGAAAATCACGGGAAACGGAAGAAGCACATGGTGAAAATGGAAAAATGACGCCATTCTGCGATTCGTATTCTGTGTGCACTATGCATGCACTTAAGTGCCGCTTTCTTCCCTTTGCCGTTTCATATTTTGTGCGCAGAATAATGTTTTCTTTGCACCCCCTTTCTGCTTTCATATGGAAATTTGAAGCAACACTTTGTGGCTTTCAGCAGCAGATTTCCTTTTGTCAGCTCAAGGAACGCTCTCCAGATAGTGATGCGTGAAAATTCTAGAAATTTCTAGAAAGCTTCCAGGCGCGGGGTGAGACAAAGGGCGCCATTTTACGGAGACTCTGTTCCGCTGCAGCCTTTCAGTTAAAATTCTTTGCGGACAAAATCGCTTTAAAAACCCTCAAACAATTACTTGCCCCACTGTGAAAACGGGACGATTTAGGTCTTCCTGGTGAGCACCGACGACTCGCAGATATTCGCATGCAGATAAAAATTTTGCGAGCCCAAAAGACTCCTTTGATGGAATCAACAAAGGTCTTATCTCGGATTTCAATAAAAAAATCCTCCTGCCACAAGAGCGATTCGTATGAAACCGACAGGAGCATTAGCAGGCTTCTGACCTCAATGGCGAACCAATTGATACTTAAGTTCGACTCGGATTTTGTCCTCCTGAAAGGACCCTTAAGGACAATTCGCGGATAAGATAAAATTAATTCCTCGTCCCAGTCCTCACTATCATCGAGCGACATCTTTCCGGCTCAATGGAGTAGCGTTTTGCAATCCCATTTAGAGCAAAGGGGCACTCGTCCTTGGTGTTTTCACCACGCCGGCGTTTTGAAGTGAAAGTTATTCGATTCGAAATGATGTTGGCTCCCTTTCCCTGCCAGGATTTTTGGAAGTTGTCGAATTTTTTGATTATTATTGAACCAGTAGGAAACTCTATTTTTGCCCAAATAAATTTTTAAATGAGGTTCTAGTAATAAAAATATAGCCTCTGCCAAAGAAACGTTTCGATTTGGGGTCCCTGTTTCTTGGAATATTAATTTAACTCGGTCATACCAAGGAAAAATGTTTCTTTGGATTATGCTCGAATTGTGAAATTTGTTTAAAACGTATGTGCATGTATTTTGTAGTCAGAAATTGTTTGTACTGATGTATTAGTTGGTCATATCCACAGTTTATATGCAGTTACAATGCAATTTTTCTGATGATATAAATATCTTCGAAAGGTGTGAAAGTTCCTGAAAAGCGCTTCTCCTTAATGTTTTCCACATCAGTTAACTGCATACCTCTTCATAACGCCTCAGACAATGGAGAAAAATCAAAATCTCATTGATCATCGTTACAGCCCTCGACCGGAGACCATAAACGATCCCGGCATGGTTCCAGCGTGTCTGGAATTTCCGAGACCTAATGGCGACCGAAAATGCCCTTACTAAAAGGCAGCTCCGCCGGCCGTGCCGCGGTGCCACATGAGTCCCACCGCGCACATGCCCATCAATTCCGCAGCGCAGTGAATTAAAAAACTTCTGAGGAGATAAAACAGAAAAGTGTTTAATGAAGGGGCAACATGATCCGCCGAACGAGCAGCGGCCCTCCGCATCTCTGGAGATGATTTGACTAACGATTTATGCCTTCGGTTAATCAAGTCCGAATATTCCGCGCTCCTCAGCCTCTCACAATTTCTGTTTCTTGATTGCGCACTTCCCGGCGCAAGTCGAATAAGTGACGGTTTGTCGGCTTCTATGGCTCGTAAGGTCACAAAGGCACGACAGTCGGAGAATGGAACGCGTGTGCGAGAGGGAGAAGGAGTCGCCAAAAGGAACGCCGCGACGCTGCATATCACCTGCTGGGAATTCATTTGTGGAACCTGACTGGTGTATGCGTTGAACAAATGATGCGCGTAATTCGTAACCCGCTACAGCGTGGCGTGCCATTGGGTTCCGTCGTTAGGCCTGTTGTCGTTTCGAGCCTCGTCCATCTTTCGCGAACGGTGCGCGCTGGGGCTGGACGGGGTCTTCGTTTTGGTTCAATACTTCGAGCAGACAATAAATAAAAAATTAAATAATATCAATTCGCTGGTTTGTTTGTTTTCTTCTATTTACCACCTCGCCGGAGATCAGCCCGCTACCCGCCGTTCAATTTCATGGTCAGCAAAGGAAAGAAGTGCTGGACCCACAGTCCGCGAGCATTCCATTGGCACCGAGTTTGTTTCTTCATCTTTTGTGGTATCTTGTCAAAGTACATTATGGACCATTGTTCCCCGCGTTTTATGAATTACCAAAGTGATAAATCACTTTATTATTATTATCATTCTCTGCTCCGCCGCGCAGCCCTCTGCTGCAGTGGAGTGCGGGGTCTTGGTCTGGGGCTGTTGGTGTGATATTTCATGTGTTCGTTCCAGCGGCCGCATATGTGATTTTTCCCGCCTTTGACGAGTGCAGTGCTCAGACGAGTGGGCACTTCACTCCACTCGATCCGTGGTTTCCTTTTCACGACGCGGTATTGTTCCCCATTCTTTTCAAATCAAACCGTCTCTGCCGATGGGATGACTTTCAGGTGTGATAATAAATTCGACTGTTTGTCCTGCGCACTGCGTGAATGCAGATGTTTTAATACGTATTTTGGGGATCATATACCTTTTTGTATGGCCTCTGATGCTAAGTAGACAATTTCCACAAAAGTCGTTGTACGTAATGCCACTCTTCGACTAATTATGTCCTTCGATCTTGGTATTTTGAGTTCTTAAACCTGTTTTTTGATACGATGCTTCTAGGGAAATGTTGGTGAATTAAGTATACCCTTTTAATATTTTAAAGTTTGAACAATTTTGGTATTATGCGGATACGAAAACAATCAAAACTCAATGTTTCCAGATTGACAAAATTAAGAGAGTTCCATAATATTGATTGCGTTTTAATTGAATTCGTAGTTATTTCACTCATTTTGTACTTGCTCGAGTAATTCAGACAGAATTATCTCAAGATCTAAGTCTTATGTGTTAAAGCATTGATTATTTTCTTTTAAAATAATCGATAATATGTGTGTAGGTGTAGACTCTGCGGCCGCTATATACTAATGCAACAACATTTATCACTATCATTCAAGGGGTTTTTATTTCAGCTATAAAAAATGTGAACATCAGAGCGTTCTTAAAATTATGTGGAAAATGAAAGAGTCCGTTCTATTATCATTCAGTAAAAAAAACTCTTGCAGATTAAGAAGACATGAGAAAATTTTGGTTGAAACCAGATCTGTAGACCATGTTACTAGTAGACAAAAGGTCCTTTTTTCTCGAAAAACTGACCCTCACTTTCCCTGCTTTCGCTTTTCAATCAAAGATCTGTCAAATGTAATCAAAAGGAAGTGCATCAAAATCTCACATTCCTCACAGAAAGACGAGCTCAGCGTCGGTAAGCCGATTTTTTGCTTCGATCCAGGAGCATTATAAAGCGCAATCAAGCTGACCCCTTTCTGTGCTGCGAGATACAATTCCCATAATCGTCATCATCCGCATCCTGGAGATGTTTTGAGTTCCGCAACCGAATAATCTCAGGTCGACAACTGATCATCTCAAGAACTCGCACAAAAGGTACACTACAAAGTCGCTGACCCATTTGAGAATGTCGGTTCTTTGCAAAGGTGATGTGAACGCGGCTCTGGCCTTATTGGACGGACATCAAGATCCAGGACAGGCATCAAGGACACAACTCGTGAGCTTGCGGCGTGGCAAATAGGCTCGTAATTCATGAAATCGTCGAGAACCCGAAAGTAGACCAAAACGATGCAATTGTATCTTTCGGCGCTCTGCTCCTTTGCCCTCCTTGTTTTAAAGGACCAGAAGGACACGGTTGGTCCCTCGAAGAGAATAAGCCCAAAGGGGTGACGCTTTGGCAAACTATTTTCGATTAGACATGAACAACTACCCAAGCAATTTTCTGGATTTTCTTGTCCTTCCGCCTTTGTGAGTTATCACCGACACCGTCTAGGGTTCGCCTGCCGAAGGGTCAGATCCGGATTCCGGATGTCGGTTTATGTTGTTTTACCTATTTTATTAGCCTTGTATTACATAATCAGCTATATCATGGCCCGAAGGATGTGATTTAATGCTTCACAGAATCATCAGATCCGTTACGACTGTCTGCGGTGTCACTGATTTACTGTGCGAAAATTGTAAATGCGTTTGGCTTCGTGTCTCATACAACTGGGACACCAATTTTTTGTTTTTTATTTTGCATACAGTTTTTTAAGGCTTCCTACGCATTTGTCGACGTTAAAGAAAAAGAAAGTTAAAAACAGAGCAACAATCTGTCATAAATTGTTATGCTACAGTTCATTTACTTCAAGTACATACTTCTCTTTTGAGTAATATCTACGAGCGATACCTTCCATGTTGTACATTTTACATATCCCAAAATAAAATCAACTTCACATTCTTATTCTCAGTCGATATTCTTGCTTCGCAGGAATATTGCATTGAGTTTTATACTAATAATGGAATATGTATTTATTTGAGCTAAAAATGTTTATGCATTATGTAGTTCAATTTCAGTGTGATACCTTTATCTTCAGCGAAATTCGATTTACTGACTGACGGTTGGAAGGCAGCGTTATGCATCTGGCCTTAAAGAAGACATTCATTCCACAGCCTAATGATCTGTATACGATATTGGTTCTCAATTTTTTTATACTCTATTTTATTTTGGATGTCACTCCTATTCTTGAGATTTGGTTGTTGATTAGACCAAACAAGTTAAATATTGAATTGCCATCTTTGTGCTGATTTTTCTTTCAACAAATATTATCCTTTTATGTACATCTGTACTGATAAATAAGATAATTCGTTCTTATTTTCATATTGTTTTTAAAAACAGGTCATTTTTTTGGTCCCACTAGTGTCACATCCATATGTAGTTAAAATATGTGTGTTAGCTACATACGTATTTTGCCAAAAGACGACGATCTTCCTTCAAATAGTGGACAACACTTTCACCGCGAGCCTGCGTGTACAACTCCTCGAGTCTCGGTGCCTCCGAAAAGTAAAGAGGCACCTTAGCGCAAGTTCAACTGCCCGAAATCACGAGCGATCCATCTCAGTGATTGAAGATCGTTCCTGCCGGGCTCGCGTCGCGGTTGATTAAATAATACATCCGAGTGAGCCAAGGTGCTTCTGCGCGGCCACTTGCGCAGCGCGATCCCTATCGCGGCCAGACAAGATGTTACACAACAGCGTCTGCATGGTAATTGGATGTCAACGAAACGTTCTGAACCTCGCGCCAAATTTGAATGAGAATGCGACCAGAAACATATGACAAGATTACGCCGGGAGATGATGCTCCATCTGCGGCGGGACGCGTAGCCGCGACTCCTGCGCTGTCTGTTACATGTCGCTCGGGTTCGTGGAACTTAAATCGTGTTTTACGTTTTTCCGCCGTTTTATCGCTCTCAGACCGCGGGATGAAGTCGTTGGGAGCCGTCAGCCTACACAGCTAATTAAAGTGTAAATGAGCGAGGTAACCATTTTCTATTCAAGCAGGGAGAGCGATTTATCTCGCGAGCAAATTAATTCCAATAAATCAGACAGAGCCCATAAATTTTAATCTGGTTAGCCTGAATGAAGTTGTGAATGAAGTGTGTCGATCCGGCCGGATTGGCATTGTGCCGATCTCTGGAGATATTATTTATAGCTACGACATTTGAATATGAACAGCTCGGGCAATTAATTTTTGTTGTGGATCATCCGCGATGAATTAATGGGCCACAATAGTGCGCGCTGAGCCTCTAAAGCCCCAAGACAAAGCGCACAAAACGGGCTTTGTTCGAGGTTTGAATATGGCCCATTAATCAGGAGAAAGCTCCACATGGTCGAATAATTTTGTTTGTCCCAAGAAATGATCTTTTCAAATTAAAAATGTCTGTTGTCTCGGTAACAGACACCCATAAAAATCATTTCACTGTAAACAAGCGATTCAAAAGAAACTTATTAACAATTTTCAACGAACTCTGAAAAATATTTCATGCAAAAATTCTGTGAGTTAGGATTGATTTTATAGCTAAGAAAACTTAAAATAAATTTACTCAAACATGTACTGCCAATCAGTATATGTTTTGTAGAATTACTTAAAATAACAACGTTGACTCGCATTATCTCAGTTGGTTCCTACATTGTACCTAACTATCGAAGTTAATATTTTCAAAGCTAGCACTTTAATTTTTATTTATCACCAGGGAAACATGAGCGTTATACATATATAAAATATTGTAGTATGTTTCTTTAAAAAGTAGTAAAGTAATGCAATATTTAACCTAAAAAAAATCAGGACTGAAGAAGTTAAGGTCCCTTAAGTAGTTTTTTATAGGAATGTATTGCCCCGACAAAGTAGTAAACTGTCGTGTTGCTAATTATTTAAAACTAAACACGTGATTTTCTTCGTAAGCCCTCTAGGTATGCATTCAGGAGGAATGGTTTCAACAATCGCAAATGAAAATATCCAACACCTGAGAACGCTTAGAAGGGAAAGAGTTCAGGAAACAATTGGCACCCAAGAACAAATTTCCAGCAACAATGCAATAAATGGAAGGAATCATAAAACAGATTCTTTTTAAGCAGGATAATGCTGTTTGGAGGCGGAGGAAGAGGTAGGCTCACCCCAAAAACGATTTTTCTGCTCACCTGATGTTCATCGGAAAATGCCGAGGCGATGACAAAGGTGTGCGTACTAACTGTGTAGTCGGCGGCGCGCTGTCTGGGTGGGTTCGGCGATTTCGTTGTTCTTGTGATGAACTGGCTGAAATATCTTGGGAATATTATATGATTTCCACTCGATTATGCTGGAGGTGTAGTAAACGCGTTTATTGCTCCGTCAGATAACCAGTTTTGTAGCGACCCAACTTTTATGGTTGATGTCGATTCCAAGAACATTAAAAGCTAATTATGAATGCGCTCTTGTCGGTTTTGATTAGCTTCCCAAATTTGTTTATTATTGCCTTTCATGGAAACATCTTTGGGTGGTCTTTTATTTGCGGCAATTGTTTGTTAAATGAGCACCTGAGCCTGAGGTACCAGACTTCGCCGGTAATTTCATAAAGACTATATATTTGTAATAACACTAATGTTCTTTATTTTGAAACCCATTTAATATCTTAGAGGGCTTCTTAGATGTGAAATGTTGGTTTAGATGTACAGATATAGGAAAAATTTGAATTTTTCTATCATTATTTTTTGATCCTGAAAGTTCCAACGATAAAAAGTAAAATTTATTTGGATTCAAAGCAAAAGGTTTGGTTTTTCGAAAAATCAAAGTTGTAAGGTTTTCAGGTTCATTATTACTTACTTTTACCAATAAGAAATTACGAACAATTTAATTTGGTTTTCTAAAAGTTTATATCTTTACCGATTTTTCGAATTCTAAATGAGCTTCTTCAATACATCGCGTATCAATAGAGCTGGTTTTTGAAGAAGATTTCATTCATTGATTGACCAGAGGATTCTTATCAAAATTCAGAACCGCAGCCATGTCAGTAAGCCCATCCCAGGGTCGTTGCCGTCACAGTAGCTGCTATTTGGCTGCAATAGGATTCGACGATATATGAGCCGTTCGGTGCACAAATCGGTTAACACCACTATTTGAAAAATCTTAAATTTAATTTTCAAAGCACTTGCTATAGTTATAACTTTTTATATTTATAATAGCTTTCCTGAATAATAAAGATTGATAGCACTATACATTTTTTGTTTGGCCACTAAATAATAAACAATTTATTTCACGGGTCATTTTGATTAATTGCGTATTCTAGTGCAAATAGGTGGAATAATGTAAATCAAATGCACTAGCAAGCGGTGAAAGATAGCGGTGAATTTATTGGAATTATATTATAAAGGGAGTTTTAAAAAACAATGTGCATTATTTCATCGCATTGCCCAACTTTTTGTTGTACGGATTTAATCGATTTGAACGATTCCTATGCAGCATCGTCTTGTTGCGCATAGGACGTGACGCAGCGTCCTATTGAACAATTTCGTGGAGACAGACTATTTTCGGCGTGCGAATTCTTTGTAGGTATTTGTATTACTAAAAATAACCACCCTTAAAAACAACAAACTCAGGCGGCACGGCACGCTGCCTTTATAGAAAAATATTTCTACAAAAGCCACCCTTGCAGCATCCGGTGCAACAAAAGATTTAAGCGACGAACTCGATTATAAAAGCCTGAGCGTGGCTCACGTTCAAGTGCACTCGAGGCTTGGTCTGCCCCGCCGCTGTCACTCGTCTGACCTAACCTACTAAATTTCATAAATTATAATTTATTCAACGATAAATTACCGGGGAAATATATGATTTACACAATGTCGAAGCAAACAAAACCGCTGTCGTCCCGCCAATGCCCAAGAAATTTGTTCTCCCCTTGTCTTTTTTGTAGAGCAACAAACCTTCCCGATGTGAAAAGCCATTGATTGTGAGGCACTTTATTTTCCCCACATACAACGGCCGCGGCAGATACGGCAGATAGCTCCACCAATCTTCCATCCGACACTTATGCGCGCGGGACTGGGCCCGGGCTGCAGTTGTTATTTTGATTGTATACGATCACCAGTCTGTTTGGTTATAAGAAACGTCCCATATACAATGCGCTAATGCTAATTTATTACTGATTCATGATACCTCCACTCATCCGCGGGTCATATAATACACGAGTGGAGACACTTCTTTAGCACTCGGCGGATGGGACCGCGCGGCGTGGTTTTATTCCTCGCATTGTTTAATCCGGTTCTAAAGTGTCGGATTAAGCAAACGAAGAGCGCAGTCCCGGGCGCGGGGACCTCCGAATCTCCTTGGGTTCACAACGGCTGAGGACTTTAATGAGCGCGGATAGATCGGATGGAATCGATTCTTGGGAATTCGCAAATTGATTCGGGCTGCTCATCTGCGCGATGGAGAGAGACAAAGCCTGTGCCTGATTAATGAGAGGGAACGACGCTTTTTAAACTGCGTGAAAATTGACATTAGAATCCGAAAAGTAGTTAAGGCATAATTAAATACAATTCCCGAATAAATTTGGCCTGGGCTCGAATTTATTTAATAAGTGCTTTTGGAAGGAGCCTTACTGTTTTTGGCTCCATTCTAATAGATTTCAGGGTTTTTAATATCGTTAAGGATTCATTTGCCGTTACTTAAACGACATGATTGTACAAAAGTCATTTTATTCGTAGAATAATTAACAGATATCTATAACAAATTAAAATGCAAAATGTTCTCACAAGAAATTAGTAGTAGAGTGAATTTTACAGTTACATCACGGTATAGAACTAAAGATCTGTAATATAATAACTATTTATTTATTTTGACTTACTTGCTAGGTTAATTACTAATCGACGATTACTTTGAAGTTGTAAAAGTTCGCTAAACCAACGATTTTAATTATTTAGATAAAAATATTAAATTAAATATTAATGTACAAGTCGACTTTCTCGCAGATGGCTCTGTAGATAGAGTTCTTGTGAGAAAAACTTAAAGTAAAAGAAATATGTATATATAACACTTAGTAGTTGACAAAACGGAATAGATATGTACATATTTGTCGCTTTAGAAATGATTACTGGGAGTATGAGTATGCTGCTTTTACCAATGGAATAGAAATACTAGTAGTATTTTGTATCTTTTGATTTGTTTTCATTTAACTTCTATAGTGTGAACTGTCGTTCTTTTTAAACTTGGGTCCTTGAACGCTATGCAACTTGAATCAGTCGCCGCGCGTGCGGTCAACTGGCCTTTTCGCGGCAATTGAATGCTTTTGTTATCGTTACATTCGCGTTCGGTCCTGCAGCTGCCCGGCGAGCGCAAGACGCTGCATTCAGAGGAACTGGCACTTGTTAAAGCCATCCTCATCCAGGTGAAGGAATGACATCACGCAGGCCATTAATTCAAGCCGGAGCACCAAAAACACCTCCTCAAATCAAAATCTGTCAGACGCTCAGATCGCGGCTTTATTTAGGCGATCGATAAGGGGCAGGAACAAAGGTAAATCATTCAGGGATTACCGCAAAGTGTTACCTCTTTATGTCTTATTTCGTTTTGTTGGTGGATATTTAGAGCCGCGCGCATCTATCGATTCTGATCATTGATTCCGAGAGGTGTTTTAATTTATGCGCCGCGCATTCCGAGCCCAGCGTGACGTCTGCATCCACCTTCGTAGATGCCGGGTTTCTCGAGTGCATTCCAGCGGCCGAACCTGGGCTCATGTGGGCCCCAGACTGTTGTCTTTTATGATTTTAATGTAGAGCAAGGTGTTACCGCGCCCGGCGTGACTGAGCGTGAATTTTTGGATTTGACTTTTCGTTGGTGGATGAGATTCTCATTTGCTCGAATTGTGGAACCTGCAGTGTTTTAGTTTCAGGCAATCCTTAAGCAGGGAAATTCTGAGTAAATTTTAATTTAATTAATTTGTATGTACTTAGTCGTTAGGTTAATTGATGAAACCTTTTCAAGAGGTCAGTGAGAAGGGCCTTTGGAAGATCTTCAATCATGTAAAGTGTTATACCACGGTCATGAAGAAATTTCGACGAATGCAAAATAATTTTCATCATGACTAGGTGAGTCAATTTTAATTTTTCTATTTTAAATGGTTTGAATATTACACTTATTTTCGAATTCCCTATGTTTTTCATTAAAATTGTAGTACACTTAAACGTCATGGCCACATTTAATTCTGTTTGGTTTTAAAAAGGTGAAATATTCAAATCAATTCAACTTATAGCGTCTGTAAATAAAGCATAATATTTGTTTGCAAAGTAAGATTACAGTGTTTTAGTTAAGAACACATATTTCACATGTGATATGTTAATGGTTTGTAACATAGATTTTCGTCAGCAATATAGATAATTGAGGGAAAAATTGACAAAAAACCTCTAAGTACAAAGATGATATATTTCTTTCATTAAACATATCTTTCATACTAAAAATAATTTGCTATGAAAAAACACTTAGAATCAAACAAAACATTTATTTTTTAAATTTATTTATTTAGGATTATCATTATTTTCTTTAACTTATATAGAAATTACATTAAATTTTTAAGGAGCTCAAACTCAGTAGTTTGTTGAACTATTTTTATGAAGATGGTAATTTCCCACGATCTGAAAAAGTTTTACAAATACTTTAAGTTTCCCACAATCGAAGCTGCAACCGCTACAAGTCGATCACGAACAATTGACTTCAATCAAGGAAGTAAAATTGTTCTTTGCAAGCAAAAGAGAGCAACCCTTTCTTGTTTGGTTTGCGAAATAATCAAATTTAATGAGAAAATTCACAGAACCATAAAAATTCCGTGTCTGCCGAATAATCAATTGCAATCAAGATTGCGGAGTGACATCAACCCTTCTACGTCGCAGCTCTCACCTGAGCCTCTGCCTGACAACGAAAATAATCTAGATCACGACCCGGCGCAATTGGTTAAATAGAGTGACAATGGCGCACGGCCCATCAGAGCACATCCTGCGACCCTTGCCGCGCCGTGGCACTTTCTCCAGCGGCTGTGATTTTTGCGACCTGATGTAAATTTGCGAAAACCCAAATCAAAGGTGAAAGGGCTCGCCTGGGACCTTCCTTCTGAATAATGCGCTGATTACCTGTTTCGAAGCCGTTCAATATATGCAACAAAGGGTTCGATCTCCGAAATGTTTTTGCGCAAAAGAATTTCGACGGCGACTTGCGATTGCGAACCCTGTTCGTGACTGTCAACAAAGAATAGCCTGGAACATAAGTTGCCAACAAAAAAGGGTTACGCTAAATTAAATATTAAAGGTCGCACACGTGAGATAAATTTATTCATCCCCTTCCCGGAGGGCCTGGGATGATTCGGCAGACCCCCGACTTCAAGGGTGCTCTATCTCACCCGGAGCAGAACTTCCAGTGCGCCAAAAGACGGTCTTAAGAGCGGGATAAGACGGCGATTTTTAATTGAATTTTCATGAGCTGAAGGATTTACAAAGTGTCAAGGATGTGTCAGGGTATTAGGACACATACCACAATATCAACAGCGGAGGGATGTAGAGCCCCCCATGCCGGCGATTAAATTTAGCCGAACTGATGAGAAATTTTGCGAATCGAATTTTGGAAATTGTGTTCTTTTGTTATTCAAAATTCAAATCGAAATACGAAGCTGATTCACAGATCCTTTGTAAGGCAAACTTCTGTTCCTTTTTCGCGCTTTGTTACTCTTTTTAAGGTAAACACAGGGAAAAACGGGTAAAGGTCGATCTTAATATAATATTTTACTAGTTTTCTACTTTCTTTTTTTCTGTGTTTACATTGCTTTATGTATGATGTGAGTTACATGTGCTTTATTCAAAATAAAAATACAAGCTAACATATTTGCACAAATTTGCAGCACTTGTGTAAATATTTTGAAAGATAAGTTTCGACATTTTGGCTGTCGAAACGGGATTTTGATCGAATTGAGTATCGCATAAATTATATTTCATTCGTTCGCTTGTGCTTTTACAGACAACCTAAAATTTGGTAAAAGTATTTGTTTACTCTTGTTTCTTTTCTCTGTAAGACACGAAAGGTCTCTGACTCATGTAAAAATAATTGTAATTTGATGCATAAAGTATGTTATAGAACAAATTGTGATAGACTTGGTATACATATATGTGTGTATGTACTTAGATTTGTTTTTCTACTAAGCTTATATTTGTGGAATCTTACAAATATAAAAGCAACTAACTAGAACTGATTCATCATGAACTATATGTACAACTAGATCAAATTTTAAAACTTGTGACAAACTTAATATGTTGTCAACAGTTTTTCCAACCTTTAGGTTTCGTGCAATTTTAGTTTTTTGGGAAGCAGTTATTCGAATAAACTTCTGTTGCAGATATGTATTCATTTAATATTTTTGTATGAGCTAAATTCGTAAAAGAATAGTTTATTTAAACGAATTTTCGCAGCAGTTTTTAAGCTTTTTGAAGAATGTCTAAATTTTTAAATGCAACATAAAAGGCATCTACTATGTTTTGATATTTTTAAAAGGCGTTTCAAAGGTTTATAGAAATGACTTTTTTACTTTGTATCGCAATTTTTTACAAGCGCGTGATGTAATGGTACACTTTAGATTAAGGATCCGTGTTACCACTAAATAAATGCAATGAATGAAAATTGAAGGAAAGTAAAGGTTTAAAATGTCTGAATCTGCGATCTATTCGTTTATCAAGCTTATGGTAACTTTTTAAATGTTATGGATTATAGAATGTGGTATCTATTACACTCGTATATATAGTTCCTAGAAATTATCACAATTTGTACGATACTTCAATTTGTTCGTTTGAATGTCATACAATGGCTTGATGAAGTTATGTACAAGTGATGCTTTAATTCTTAAATTCATTTTGAGTATGAAAGTACCTAACTAAATAGTATTTTCTTCATTCTTGTTGCTTTTGATAGCTTATCGGAGTATTTAGGTACATTGCTTCAAATAGGTCGGTTATGTCATCTATGGAACAAGAGCAATGACTATTTTGAGGCTGCTTCGAAGTGCAATGTACCAGAAACTTGGGCTAGTAAATCTTGATGCCCGTTAAAACACAATAAACCATGGGTAACTGCCAGAGAGACGGATTCCGTGAAGCAGCACCCACACTGCAGCACACAGTCGATTCCGGCGATCAGTGGCAGCGTTTAAGGTAAGAGGATCGGTCTTTTGTGCCGCTTAACGTGTCTATGGGACTTAAGGGACTTAGCCGAAAACACCTTCGCTGCGTGCGTCCGCCCGCCACGCCAGACATTCTGGCACCAAAATTTCCAGGAGTTGTTGGTGCTGGCCGCCATCCGGACGGTTGGTCCGCGTACCTGGCCTCCTGGTTCTCTTCTTTTCCTCTCTTTTCCCGGAGCCGGAGCCCCCAGCCCTTAACTCACCTGGATATTACTTTTATGACACGCCAACAAATGGGATAAGAACCTTTGTGATCAGAACTTGTTGTCTTGTTCTTCCTGTTGCCGTTGTTATCTTAAGGAATTCTTTCGGGTGTCACTTTTTACGTCGTTTTTTGAGCCTTTGTGTCTTTTCTTGCGTACGATTCGGTTTATTTCTGAATAACTTTTAACCGGCCCTTTGTGAGGGTCGTCGTTCAATCTAATAAAGCATTTATATGGCAGTTTAGTAGGGCTTTTATGGGCAGCACCAACAAAAATTTTATCCAGGCCGCTCTTGAGGATGCGTTTCCTGTTAAATTGTAGGCGATCCCAGAAGTGAACGAAAATGTAGTTGTTCAGTGACTTTATTGGCAGCATGAATGGGTTGAGAGTTCTGGGAACGCGATAATGGTTATCGGCATTTTTTTGAAAGAGCTCTTCTGATGGTTATGAGTTAAAGCTGCTGTAAAACAGGGCATAACATAAATCCCTCAGAAGCAGACTTTGATGCTCCTTGCCTTTCAGATGATTTTGTACTAAAATTCTCTTTCCAACATTTAGCACAATTCGCGTTCATTAAAGAAGATGTCATTTTACAGCACATAAGTACCTATACTGAATTAACTGCAGAATGTTGACAACATATATTCGGTGTAAAAGTATTCTTTGGTTGAAGAGAAATCGTAGCCGGGAAGAAAAATTCGAAATAATGTATGTAGATTAAATGGGTGATCGAACAATTTTCAATTTTAATTGATCGAACAATGGCAATTAACGTTAGAAGAAAAGTGGATAATTTGGTAATTTTGTTCTATGTTTATGCCTCAAAATTGACCAAGAACCTGAACCGATCGCGCTGTTACTTTTGCCTTTGATTGTTTAATATTATAGCACGCAATACTCCAACAGATGGAATCAGTGAAGTGCATATTCAAAAAACATTCGAATGAAGCTATAAAATGGTTAAATGTGTCAATAATGAATAAAATTCTATTGGGCAAATTTGAGCCATAAAAGCGTTGCAATATTATTTTTTTCCGAACAAAGTTAAATAAATTATTATATTCACTTTTAACACCAATCAATGTATGTTGGAAATATGTCTAAAATGCAACTATTTAGAATTTTTAGTAGACTAAATAAAGAGAAATTAAATCCATATTTTCTTTTTTGTGAATAAGTACTGTAAAGTAAGTTATCGGCATGAATATAACTTATATTAAAAAAATTTAATAACATTTCATATATAAGCCAGGAGTCTGTACAGACTAGATTTAAAACGTGAGTTTCGCTTCGCGTTAGATTACTTGTTTCGTAAATTGCTTTGGAATATTTTCTAACCAAATATCTGCTCATTCCTCAAACCCACTGTGCATATTTGAACCCAACAGTCCAAAATGTGGAGATAACAATTAAAATTATCTCTGACGACAATGCGATTCACTTCAGGTGCATGCTGTACAATAAGTCTTTGTCCAGGCACACAAATAGGACATTTTCCTGTTTTTGTGTCAACGCAACATCTTCCAATTATCATCCTTCGCTGGGCACAATGTCGACAGGACGAAACTGACAGGACAAAGAATCTTTTTAGAATTTTCATTTTTCAAATATCCTGATTCGATTTTCTTGTCCTTTTGTTGGAACGGAGACAAAATTAGGAGTTCGAACAATGCACTCCTCGAACTTATTGAGTGAATGAACGCTGTTGGACGTTGCTCTGCTAAAAGTCGATTTATGTGTTTGTGTCGTAGGACAGTTTCGGGTAATTGTTTTGCTTTCTCTGTGCAATGCAATAGTAACCAGCGTGGCTAATTTTTTCATATTTGGAAAAAAATAGCACTTTAACAAATTAGGTATTTTCAGACGATTTGCTTAGCTTTTAATGCACAGTATTTAAAGCCTAAAAAATATATGTACATACGTATATGTAGAGTTAAAGTTGAAGATCTGAGTAGCAATTTTGGCATGAAATATCTTTCAACATATAAATCCTCTAAAACGTTTTTGGGTTTTCAAAAAAATGAAGAAATTTTTAGGAATCCTGATTCCACCCTGGTTGGTCCGGCAGCCCAGACAGCTTGTCGCCTTTGAAAATTCATGTCGTCATGGCATCTTCTAGAATTTATGTAAAAAAAATGCTAACACCAGGTAAAAGAGAGGATGATTCACAAAAAGAAAACGGAAAATATTAGGGACTGTTCTTAACCAGATAAAGTGGCGGGGCATCGAGAAGAATTATTTTTGGTCTTTGGAAATGGACTTGGACAAAAAGGTCTCCAGCAGGCCACTTAAATCAACAACTGCGACAACCTGAACAATGATATTCTGAATGCGACTGTGGAAATTCAAAGGCTCGACGGGGATGCGGGTGAGAACATTTTTAAAGGGTTGCCGTCATAAATGCATTAGGAGGCATAACGAGCTTTATCATTTTGAAGCGGGAGGAGCTACGGTGTCAATTAGACCATTTGTTAACATCACCCGAAGGTACTCAACCATTCAGATCTCGTCTGCATGATATTTCTTTTATTTTATAGTAGCAACAATTTCGTTCGCGTGGTTTTAATGTTTTTACTTTAATTGATTTTCATCCAGACTAAGTTGAGCTCCCAATAGCATGGAAGCCCTTACGAAACTCAATAAAATAACTGACATTAAGAAAAATCTAATAAATCTAAGTTTGCTATGGCCTAACGTGCAAACAACAATTTATTTTTTATTCAAAATTTATAAACAAATTGAGGTAACTTACTGTGCTCATATTGCCATTAAATTGACCTAATTTTTATCACTCAATTATTGCAAAGAACTTGAAAAAAGCCTCATTTTTACATCTTCAATAATTTTTTCAAATACCATTGAATTCTTTGTAAACGAATACAAATTTGAGAAAAATCATAGCAAATTAACAAAACTGCTTGCATACATATGTCTTTCCTACTTACACAATGGAAATAGAAAGAAGTTTCTAATTTGAAGAGATTTTTTCTGGGTTGTATTATAGTTTAGTTACGTTTGCTTTTTCCTTATATGTTAATTATTATGTACAATGTATATAAATAGATTTGACCTCTATATGCTTTTAAAAATATGTTGAAAAAAAGTTCATCGTTATATTTCTATAAATTTGGCTTTTTAAAGCTAATGTCTGGTCATAATGTGCAGCTGGCTGCCAAAATTTTAAACGCGTTGTTTTTCTTCACTTTAATAATAAACCTACCAAGAGCATTTGCAGCGTTTTTGAATAAGAGTTAAATTATTTCCTTTTGAAGGCAAAACTGTTTAGAATATCAATACTTTTTATCACCGATATAATTTAAGAAATTTCGATTTGTTGCCGAAGGTGGGGGTAAACTTGGTAGGAATGATTTCCAAAGCAATTTGTTGTAGGTGAAGTTCATAAATAAAACACAAAAAGAATTACGTGTGAAGAAAAACCTTTTATATTTTAGAAAGGAAAACTTCGTCACAATTATTAGTTATTATTTCTCATTTAGTGAAATTTTTTATTAATTTTCCTGTGGTGAACAGAAAAAACATGCTTCCGAAACATTTTTTCAACGCGACCACGAAAATCGGGCCGTCGCTAAATCGAAGCATACAACATTTATACTTTCAAAGTTGCTTGAAAATGTTGTGCAAATTCGAGCAATATGTCAGCACCAGGTATTATACGTGGCAAATAATATGCTCGAATTTCAAAATTCGTCACAAAGGTGTAAATTTGAGTCCAGGGGATTTAAAATGCAATCAACTTATGGCTGCGCACGAAGCACCCCTGGCGAGTTGCCGAGAGCCGCGTTAACACACTTTCCGCTAAATAACTTCAGCACAATGGCTTAAGGAGCTCCCAAAACAACGACATGAGACGGAGGATAATAAAATTTCACATGCAGACACACGGGTGAGTTGAATGCGCATTGGCAACAACAAACAATAAAAGGGAATTAAGGGTACTTTCGGCCAGGACACACAAAACAGGGGATGAGGGCAAGTCGGTAAAAACAAATCTGATCCTTGAACAACAAAGCCGAAGGGACGACGGAGGTAGATCCCTCGTACCCCCGATTTAAATTCATTGCAGATTAGCGTAGTTTGATCAGACAAGCAGATCTCTCTCGAGCGAGTATAAATTCCCGTTCCCGCTTCGCCGGGCAAGCCGAGTGGACCGCTTTGCTCCGGCCCGGCCGCTCGCAAGGTGGAACGCGAAGGGCGGAGTTCGCCGATTTCGCAGCATTCGAAAAGAAGCGGCGCGCGGCGCTTCTCGCGCAGCCTATCTCAGCATCCGAGCATCTCCCTGCGCAGCGGACTTGTATCACATTGTGTCAAGATTAAAGGGCCTTTGTTGAGCCCTTTGTTGCGATACTTTCTGCCGTGTTGCCGAGGGTCTGAGCGGAGCATCTGCCGGCTAGGGAGACGGGCTGTTGCGCCTGACGAGAGCAGGGCGACTTGGACAAGTGACCCGGTCTAATTTCGAGCGCCTCGCACGGCGGTGTCCAGTTGTCCAACTTTGATTCAAATTAAATTGGACTGCGGGGCCGGAGGTCACGCGATTTTGATTCCTCGTTGGACCATGCTTATCAAGGCATGAACGAATGTTAATTTCGCAAATTTCAGGGCAAACCTGATTTCTGCATGTTGGTACCAAAAAAGATTGCTCAAGATCTTAAAGAAATTACATTAAATTTAACTTAAATAGTAAAAATACTAATATAAATACATATACACTATACATGTACATATGTATGGATTAGATCAGGAAATGTGAAGAAAGTTCTTTTTCGATTTCAGATTCATTAACATGTTGAAAACTAAGCTTGTACAGAGTTGACAAGATGTTTTGGACGTTTCCTGTCTTCCTGTTTTTATCATAAACTGCGTAGAAATATGGTTGTTTTGAAATTTAAAATATCATATACAATGTAGGATCGATGGTTTCTAGACATTTGACAACCAACATATTTATTTGAATTCAGATAACTCTGACGACTTCCTTCTCTATTTTAATTTAACCAAGTCGCATTTGCGAACATTATTTTCCTATCAAAACCCTCTGCATTTTCGACAGTTCCCGATTATTATTTTATACCGCTTATTGGGTTCACAGGACAACGCGTGGGGTTTAAGTACAATTTTCTTTGAATAATAAGGAATTTCAGAACTTTTTTTTACTCCTGTTAAAAGTTGTAAGGTTTGATCTGAATTGGTCGGTTCCAATTTAGTTCAATCAGGAAGAGTCGATTTCTGCCCGAAGGCTCATCCTTCGAGTGCTCCACATTCGACAGTGATTAGCACTGCCGGAGAGCCACTAATTTTAGAGGCAATGAGTGTGTCTTAGACTCACATGCCAGCGGACCCCGTCATGCCGGCCACTTTGCTCAATCAATTATTGGACAATTTTCTAAATGGCAGACCATGCGCATAAGAGAGGTGCTAAGTGGCTGTCTAAACACGCAGCTTTGTTACGGAGCTGATCAGCGCCTGTTAAGCACGGCATTCTCAGGTAAAGTCCAGGCACAGTGAGTAGTTAGGGCACCAACAACGCCACAAAGGCAACAGCTCCAAACGCCAACAATGGCGACAACAACGGCGTCGACTCAAGTAATAAAATCAACAGCCGAAGATGGGGAACTGCTTGGGCAAACAACGCACAAAGCCCGGGAAATGTGGCGTTGATCAGTTGTGCAAACAAGCACGCTCTTGTTGCAGGCATATAGTGGACCACTTGTCTTACGTGGCCCGGGAATCTCTTCCCCGGCAAAAATCGGGATAGACGTCTCTAATTGCTTGCTCAAAGATTTCGGGCCCCGTTGCACCTCCGTGGCTCTGCGGCAATTATCAGGTTAATTGATGAAATTCCTTAAAGTGAATAAGATAAAGGTTTTTTTGTGAGCCGTATAAGAAAATTCCAGCTCCAAATTCGTTGTTTTGCACCAAAACAACGGCCGGAAATAACTACTTTATTTAAATTTTTTGGTGCACTACACTCTACCTACTTGGAAAAGAGCAAAAATTAAAAGAAGAAAAGGTTTGAAAAAATTATTTAATTTTTATGCTTATTATTCGAAACTTACATTTTTTTTACATAGTTAGAATTGTGGTGGTTCAGGCAATAAAGGAACATATGTATATATGTATGTTATATTCAAGAAATTCGTAACTCGACATAACATGTCAGCCGACTTGAAAAAAGGAATTTTGAGATGAGGACGTTTAAAGTAGCGTAAGGTATACAGTGTAATTCTGACGTAGTCGAGTCGTTAATGAATTTTCAATAGTTTTAAATTTCTCTTTCAGGACATATTTTTAAGAGTCTATACTTTATGAAGATTGGACAAAATGTCATCTTTTCATATTTTTAGACTAGAAAGCCCTTTTAAAGAAACTTTTACAATTCTCAAATTTATAAATTTTAATGAAAGTTAAAATGCACTTTTATTATGATTTTAAAGTTACTAAACTACTGGTTTTAAAAACTATCTTTAAATCAATGAAAGACATCAATTGTCAATCCAAAATCATAATTGTTTCAATATTTTTTTTCTAAGATTTCCTTAGAATAAAACCTGATTTCTTTCGGTTTAAAGGAAATATTTTGTTATCATAAGGAAAATAAGTACGTACTAATAATTCTTAAAGTTAGTATTTTCCTTGAAATAAAAATAAATGTTCTTTAGATTAATGAATATTCTTAGAAATAAGTTAGGAATTCCTTAAATTAAAGAACTGTCGGTAGCTTTCTAGAACAGATTTTCTTCCAATTTAATCTTTCAGATTTTTGTGCATGCGGAAGAAGATGGGTCAATTACAAAATCGAGAAACCTTTCTTATAACCTTTACTGGTTATCTATTTTCGAATCTATAAGTTTACATACATATAAATTCTTTCTTTTCTCAAATAAAATTAATTGCTCCGCGGAAATCAACATAACTAAATTAAATTGTAATTGATGTTACATCAGCACTGCAATTAAAATTCGAATTTCACTTTTAAATCAGATACATTTCTGCAGAAAAGTGCACGCGATTATTTGCAGTTGTCGCTGAACAGTAGCTCTTAAAATGCTTCGCGTCATGCGATCTTTTGTGTAGGATCGCTCGACACTGATGCGATTTACTCGCGATTTATTGGCACCCGTTACAGCGATTATTGCACTAAATAACCTTTTTATCTGGCTATCAAAGTGTAAACTAACTGCATGCGTTTCCGGTCAACTCTCGTTGACCGCGCGAAATTATTGCTTTCGAGGCGATTTTTGCTTGGTCTGGTTTGGCGCGTGATAGAGGGTGCCACTTATTACGTACTTGGGTGGAGGCAGTGACACACATAAAAAAACCGGGCACTTTGAGCAGGTTTTAATTTGACTTCGCTAATTCAAGCTACCCAAGGGCACAACAATTAGCAAATTGTCAACAATGCCATCAATTTCTCGAAAAGGGTTCACGGACCTCTCGTGAATGGCAACAAAATCGCTCAAAAATTAAATTTCAAGGATTACAGGAAATAAAAACAGTGCATAAAAGGACACATAAAATGGAAAGAAACCCATTGCGGAGCTGTATTATGTCCCTCCGGAGGCACATACGGCACAAGGGCCTTTGTGCAGCCAAGGAGTTCACGTTATTATGGGACTCCAGATTAAATCTCTGAAAAGGAAACCCACAGAAAGGAGCAAGAATTTGGACTTTTTCTTCCGTACGCTGAGCCCAGCTCATTTCTTCCTTCCGAACTCTGTTTGTATGCTTATGCCCCACCCGCCCGCGCCCCTTGGTCACCCTCAAGCACTCACTGCCTCCGGATATGATTTTAGTGGGAGTTTGGGAACCAGCACCACCGCCGAGCCCACTTCATCTTGCCATTTACTTTTGTGCCTGAGTTGTGTTGCTACTTTCTTTCGAGTTCTAGAAAAATAGGAACTCGTTCTGAGCAGAGAAGTCCCTTCGTCCCTGCTGCTTCCCGGAGCATTTCTCCCACACACCCTGCGCCCTCCCGAGGAGAAAATGCGCCCGGCGCACAATCACCCATTGAGGGTATCAATAGATTAACAAGGTATTACATTTGCGGATTCGTTTTATTGATAAATACTTCCCCGGCTTTGTGTCGTCGTGCGGGGGTGCAGGCAGCCTCCTATGGGCTGCTGGTTCAGTGCCGGAGGTGACTAGGGATCACTGTCATGGGAGTAATTGCTAGCGACGTAAGACCTCTTTATTTGCGAAATTGATTAGGGACTTCCGGGAGTTGTAGAGGCAAAGTAAGCCTCCTTTGAGCGAGGGCAACAGCACTTCTCTGAACCTCAGAGTCGCCATTAGCCACCGCAAGGGTTCCCACTAACTGCATCATCGAAATGATGCCTGGCTATTCGGCTATTCGAGATGAAGATGGCTCCAGAAGTCAGGAGAGCGACGGCCGATATTTGGAGCGGGCTTTCGAAAGAACAAAGGATAATACATCTAATAAATCTCAATAACGAAATTTCCCTATTTCATTTCCAATATTTGAACAGTCATTAGACAAAATGTTCGAAAGATTAATCTTCGAGTTATATTGCATTAACTTAAAACTTAACTTAACTTAACTTAAAAGAAGTTACAACTTTTATTGAGCTTTCAGAGTGGATAAAATAAAAATATTTTTTTCAACTCGAGGTCGCTGACGGTTGCAAAGACGTCTTCGCTACTTACGGAATACATGTTTTAATCTATTAAATAATATCTTTGGGATTTTCAGGACTGTCGATTTTAAATCTTCAATAGAAAGCAGGTATTCAAATAGCTGATTATGTGACTTTGTAAGCATTGATAATAATAATCTCTAATCAGTTTGTAAGTAATCAAGGTATACAAAAGAAGATATGTTCTACTTCGTTTCTTTAAAATATGACTATTATACCGAATTTTATTTAAAAAGAAAACCAAAATATTTATCTAAGTAGCTGTGTTGGTGCATGTTGAAAGCATGAAGGGTTCCTGAAATATGTAAATATTTTTTATTTTATTTTATTTTTGAAAATATTGTCTAATTGCAGGTTACAACAAAATTAAGAAAAAAGTAATTTAAGAAACTTTTTTGTGCGAGAGTATTTTTTCAAATTTCAAAAAAAAAACATTCAAAGTCTACCGAGGCATGGCTGGGTGGAGTTCAGCCGCTAGTCGCAGCTTCGGCTTTCTCAGCCCGATATTTCTAGCCGCAGACCGTTCGAGGAAGGTGCCATACCGCGGGTCTCCTTCGCCCGGAGCTCCTCCGGCGTTTTATTGTTGCCGTTAATAAATTCATTTTCGGTAGCAATTTAAATCGCGGCAGGAGGTCCCGCCTGGACCGTGTTTCCTCCCGCCGACCAGGCTGGAATAAGAGCGGCCGCGTCGCGGTCGCGGGCCGCGCAGGGAGCAGGAATCGATAGCCGCGCTGCGTTCGGCGTGATGGCCCCGAATTGGCCACTCCGAGACTTCACACCCGCGGGGCTTTTCTTGGGCGCTGCTGGGCCCGCGGTCGGCGCGGCTAGCCGCCCACTGGATGCGATTTAATTGGAAGCAGTCGGGGCCCAAGTGGAAAACGCGTGAACTTTCATGGTTGAAAGTGAGATGAGTTGCCGGAAAAGTGCTGAATTTGGGAGCTGCTGCTACCGCGGCGGCCTTCTTGTTTCGGACTTTGCGGCCTCATTCTTTTTACTTCTGGTCCAGATCATGTAAGTTATTGATCACCTTAATTGACGTGTAGGGAAGAGCTCATCGGACCGTTTCGTAGCAGGTAGCGACCGAAAGTGTGTTCGGCAGAAGCTTGTAAATTTGTTTAACAAATAATAACCGTATTAATGTTAGAACCCTACAGTTTTAAGGAAATTAAAAAAGTGAGTGCAGTAATTCCGAAACATCGTAATTTTTTGTTGTTGCATATCTTACCAAAATGTTGCCAGAAAAAGCAAAAAAGGAAATTTTTTGCGAATTGTGATTCACATGATAACCTTTTTACTTTTCACAGAACCAATGATATATTTAATATTAATAGGACATTTTTTATAGATTAGGAATCCGGAATCTCAAATTTTAACATTTCTTCCATAGACATGACATTACTAAACATATTGGGGAACTAGTTTTTCATGAACTTGCTTTAATTGTGATTTTCATTCACTATCAATTTTATGATGTATTCGGAAAAAAAATTGATTAATGTAGAGTAGTTCGATAACTGTTAAAACCTCTAGTATTTTAATGTAATAGCTAAAGATTCAAACTCTTATTTGAGTGATATTTCAAGCTCTTTCAACAATCTAAAATTTTGTAACGAATTTTGAAAAACTTTAATAACATAATATTTTAATAAAAAGAATATTTGGTCATAAATAACGTGGATAAATGATAATAAAAGAAGACAAATTATAAAAGTATTCAATGTTTAGTTCATAAAGGCAGACTAATCGAATGGAACGAAAATCATGGACAACAAACTCGTGAGCTTGTGTGACCTAATCTGAGCTTAATTCGAGATCCTCAGTCACTGGGAGCTTCCTACCGGATTCACGATTGCTCCGGTTTCGTCACTGCGCAGCCACCTGAACGCTTCGACTTTGTAGTAATCAGTGGGAAACAGGATTTTAATTAAACACTTGCCGGCGCAGGTGGCGAGTAATTAACATAGAAAACCTCTTTAATATCAATTAGAAGCCCCACAATGCGCCGAGCACTGAGCACCGGTGATATCTGCGTTTTCACCAGCGGAATCCCTCTAATATTCAAGGAGGCCTCACGCGGGGGAGCTCCGGCCCACAATGCGCAACTTTGGTGGCGCCCATTATGGTCCCCGCGCACGGAGGTGGGGCGGAGCTCCCTCGGGACCGGGGATGCCTTTGCCGCTGGTGATGACTGCGCTCAGAAAGGCAGCACAGCTCTCGAAACAGTTGGATAAAATTTCAGGATTTGCAGGCTGGAGGAGCTCTTCAGCTGGAAAAATTTTTTACGCACGACTGGTTCATTCTTGGATTCTTTGCTCAAAATGCAAAAAGAAATAAAGCAGCAGGCACACGGGAGTTCCAGGCCAACTCCTCTGGAGCGTTGCATTCTGATCATCTCCGGTGGATGCCGCTGATAATACACAGGTAATCCACATAATCCACTCGATAGGCACTCAGGAGTCGGGAGTTGTTCGAGTGCGTTTAATCGCTCGTTCAGAACTCCGCCGATTGTTGCTCTTCAAAGTTATTAAAAATCTCTGCGATGCGTTTCGAAAATTACGCGGCTGATTAGTCGGAGCGATAGTTAATTCGCTGGTTAAAATGGAAAACGGCAAGAAAGTCAAGTCGTGCACAATACAAGCTTATGTACTTACTTCGATATCGACAAGAAATTATATAAATTTTGATATTAGATAGTAATAATGTGTAATAATAATATCAATCAATTATCAATAAAATTAAATTTAATTTCTTTACATGAGATTTCTCACTTGATTTTGTCGATCAAATACTTAGAATTAAAATTCCTTTCAATACTACAAATTTATGTATATACACACTAATATCTGAAATACCTACCTGCTGATATACATGAAGTAAGTACTTTTACTCAACGATTATGCATGAGTAAAAATAATTGATACGTATTATTTTAAGATTAACGATTAAAGGTGGTTAGTTTTAACTTTATTTCTTTCATAAGTGTTTGGGTGTGCCCATACAGGCAGCCTGCACAATGGCCGCTTTGTCATGAGGGGGGCTCCTCCTGGAGATTTAAATAGGTTGTAAAAGTTCACGAGGAAACCGGCGGCTGCGGCTGCTGGGACTGCCCGTCATACGCCAGGCCCTGCCCCGCCGCAGGCCGAGCGATTTATTGAGGCACGCATTTTTCGGAGACAAAAAAGCGTAACAAAACAAGGTATCAGTTCGGCCCTGTCGCCTTAGGGCTTTGTGTGACAGGCCCGGTAATTAAAACCACAAGAACTCTTAAAGAGATTTGAATTGAGCCGGACCGCTCGGTAGCTGGCTGAGGCCGGACCGCAGACGCCCACGGAGCGGCCGCGTCGTTTCGCCTTTTTTCGCTGCCCAGACGCGGCTCGGACGGCTGGGGAATGCCGCTGAACATTAGCAATAAATTGAGATCAAGCCGATTACCGTGATGGCTTTAGTGGCAAAAAATCGCCGTGGTTTGTTTTAAATTGCTCTTTTGATGTAAATCCGAGTGATATGGGGCCTTTTTTATCACCCGGCTTTTGTGAGGTGTTTAAGAACCCTAAATAGCAGTTAAGAAGCGAGGCGGAATCATGGGAGTAACGAGATCGTGAAATAAGGGATTGATCGTAAAGATTTGAATATTGATGGATCTCCGCGCCGAATAGGCTGCGCGGGAATCGGTCCACTTTTCTAGATCAATTCGGCTCTTAATGGCAGCTGCTGCTTTGTTCGAATATCGTCGACGGTCAGATTTTCGGGGCAGTTAGTTCCAATTGCCGTAACGACCACTAAATTTCGAATTTTATGGCGGTAGTTACCTCATCATTATATTCTCATTCTTTTTCTTGTCCATAAAATTTGGGCTATCATTGAAGATGCCCACCACAATTGATCGACTTTATTATAACGCGTATCAGACGGTAATATATCATGTAACGTTTTAAAGTCATACTCGTTGTGACAACAGCAAATATGTGTTTTTCAAGAAAATTTGCTAAATAAATATGTACATGTGGGTAGAGGTAATTGTTAGTTTAATTGTATTGAGTTTAAGAGGTAAGTTTGATTATCATTATAACTAGAGTAATTTTCATAATTTGCTTACAACGTTGGTTTTTTTTGTTTTTTTGGAACACGTTGCAATTTACAGAACTCAGCATAGAGATAGTACTGGTAATTAATTTTAACTCAAGAAGAACTTTCGCGAGCAGCTTTTATTGTTAAACTTAACCAGCGAAACTAAGAGCTAGAGGTAAGAGCTAATTTTTGGATATCTGTTACAGTGAGTTTAGATTATTTGGAATTTTTGTTTAATCCAATTCATCTTAAGATATTTTAAACATACACCAATTTATTGTATGAAGACCTTCTTCTGAATATATGTTTGCATACTACCATAATATAAACACACAATATACATATGTTCAAATCTATTTAGAAAATTTAGTATCTGTTGGATGTATTTTGGCAACCACATATGTAAATAATCAATTTCATTGAAATTCAATAGTTTGTTTCCATTTATCTGACCACTGAATTTGAATGTCCTTTATTAAAGGATTTAATTAGCTATCAATATTATCAATGAATTACATTCAGTCTTTGTCATTTATATGATGTGTGCAATCTAGGCTGTTGAATTAATGAAATTTTCATTATTTCTACGACTTCAAATTTTGTTCTAACTCCACTTGTTTTAATATTGAGTATCATTTTGCTCCCGAATTAATTGTACTACAAATCTAGATAAGATTTTAATTTTTGTTCAGAAAGTGGAGTTGGTCTTTTAAAATCCAAAGCTCGGTAGCTTGTCAAATTAAAAGAAACATAATCCTATATATTGGTATTAATTGTTAAATACGTCTTTGATATACAAGAGTTCTTCTGTGGCGCAGTATTTGACTCACTGCTTCCAATTTCAAAATTTCGGTAATAACAATTTCATTTTCTTTTTTGTATTCAAAGAAGTTTTGTGTAAGGTAAGAAATTGTAAGTGGACCATATCATGTAATGGAAGCATCGATTGACATTCGAATGGGCTCTGGAAAATTGCAACTAGCCGCAAATGTTTGTTTTATCGCACTCGACTCAGGAGGAGCTGGGCATTTTTCAAGGCCATAATTTTTTCAATTGCGATTGTTTTATGGGCTTGTTGCAGTCTCCACTGAAGGGTTGCTAAAGGCTCTTTCTAGATAAAGGTTATCTCAGACTGTGAGCACCGGTTTTACTCGTTTTATGTGTCGCAGTCCAGAAGCCGATTCGCCTGGTTTTATGGGCGACCAATCAGTCATGTCCCATTACAGCACTCCTCGTGGTTTACGGAGCGTACGAGTTCCAATTTTATGGCAAATAAAACCAGTGCAAATATGTTTCTAGGAAACGCAAAATTCCGGGAACAGTAAGGAAGGAGTTTACGCCACAAAAGACGCCTTTGGTACCGGGTCTCTAGACAAAGGGCACGTTTACGGCTCGGTGTGTCTTGACCAGTACAGTACGCCAGGGAACTGCTGTTGGACGTTTCTTCTCCTTTATTGCTGAAACTATTGTGGGCCCCGTTTCGTCGTCTTTTGTGGGCCCAGATACTTAGAGATGAGGTGGAATTGTCACACCGAGTGCCACAATGGACCGATAGTTGGGATCGACTATTGAACTAGCGTCCGGACAATTGCGTGTTTGAGTTCATTTCGCATTCAAAGTTTTGTCACGGAATGAAGTTATTTTGGGAGGTCTTTTGTGCCTCGAATAAGACGTGATTAGTGAACTGAAAGAATGGCGGATTGCACATCTGTCGGGCCGTGAGCTACGGGTTTCCAAGTTCTTTTCGTAAATTGTTTGGAAGATTTTGTTATTGCGGTGTACTCTGCTGGAGAATATGTTGTGTGGTTTTGCAGGAACAAAAGTTGGTTTGACTTTAAAACATTTAAATGTCTGAATTGCAGGAAGTTTTGCTTCTATTGTACATTTTTTTTCGCACTATTTTGTTTCGAAACATAAACGTAGTCAATTTTTCATCGGGTAATTGCTTGATAATGTTTAAAGCCATTTCAAGCATTAAACTGAAACTCGCTTTCTTAAGAGGCTGAACATTTTAAATTAACGATGAGAAACGGTTCGTGGTTGCGTGGGCCTTTCAAAACTATCCTGAAATAGTAAAAGTTAAAAGGTGAAAATTTATTTTTTAGTATGGATGACAGTTTTTCAGCGTTAAAGCATACTTCAGGAATAGTTCTCACATCTGAACTTTTGATTAAAGTTTAAAGTATGAGCTGTTGCTGTAAGCTATACCATTATCAGAGAGTTATATTTTCATTATTTTATTTTCATTTAGCGAAAGGTAGGTATCTGAAATCAAAGGTAATAAGAATTTATCAGTTACAAACACATAGGCTTCAATGGATTTACGGCGAAACAAATTCGCGTAAAAGTTACAAATCTACATAAACAAAAAAATCCTTTCAAAAAGAATTTAGATTCAATTTTAAATAAAACGTTATTATTTTAATTTAAAATACTTTTGCTCAAGCGTTCGTGTTTTGCCTTTACAGAGACAAAGTTGACATCATCTTTGTATAAAATGTTTGAATTGACAAAGTGCTCCGATTTTTGTGCATAAGTCTACGCCAAAATTTGCTTTTGAAAAGGTCAACGCATAAAAATGAAGTCGGCGCGGTTTGCTTCAATCTTTGCATGCGAAAATGCCGCAGTCCTTCGTATTGCTTAATTTTGCCTTAATTATTCAAGGAGGCCGTTTTGTGGACGTCCAAAATTTGTTTGTGCGCCCATAAATCACAAAAGATCATTAGTGTTGTGAATCATCCTCAAAAATTGATTAACGACAGAACTGCCAACATTTTGGGTTTCGATATGTGTGCCAAAATTTCGAGTGATCGTAAATCAGCGAATTTTCCCGCTTGGCTGCAGCGGAACAGCGCTCAATTTTTCCAGCGGAAGTAGGAGAATCCGGCGGATCGGAGTCGGATAATCGCACCTTTGTTCGCCGGTCGTAAAACTGACAATTTAAGTGGAGAAACACAAAGGGCCGCAGCAAATGATGCGCAAAACTCGGTGCGTACACGCATTCGAGAACAATGGCCGAAGCGCAACAATAACAAATGAAGCAATTACGACTGTTTGTTTTCGGCGTTGTTTAGGCTTTAGATATTGCGCCAAGGGGACCGGGTACATATCTTTTTATCCAACTGCTTCGCGGATAAGCCGGTGATAGATGTCGATTGGCATTATGGCGACGTGCGCAGAGGGATGCTGGCGTGATGTGACCAATGGCTCCTGCTATTTTTATCACATTGGTGGCAGCGGTAAGCAAGAAAAGCAACTCTATAATTGTGTCGCAACAATAAGTCTTCACTAGCTTTGGACTTTTCGAGCCTATTCGTTTAATTATTATTTTGGTTTAAAAATGAAAATATATCAAAAATATATCTATACATATAAAAAATGCCGTAAATGAAAAGAGTTTTTGTCTATAAAATTACGAACTCTATGATTTTTGCTGCTGCATCTACATTATTAATAATTATATTGAAAAAACTGTAACTTTCCTTGCGTTTTTACTTCATATCGCATAAGGACTATGAAATAGTTTTGACTGGAAAAGCCCTTTTGTGTGGGTCTCAGCCGCTATTTTTTAAACGAGACTCAATAACGATATTGATTGCAATAGCAAGGCAAAACCGTGCATTAAAAACTAAATGAAAAAATTCGAAACAAAATACGGCTGTTAAACGTCTTGAAATAGTTCCATTCAACCCTTTTATCGTAGTTAATTGTGGAACTCGTAATTATGCCGTTCCATATGCCAACTGCAATAGAAAGGAACAAAGCCGCCGTCGGTCGCCTCGCCACGACGAGGACTTGCGGGAATTAACAGTTAATTTTAAAGGACGGCCACTTGAATCGAAATCGCGGTCTACTGCACTTAAGAACTCGTTCGGGGGTCATAATTGAGGCCACTCAAAGTGTAATGTACACCTCATTTATTTGCATAGACATCTTCCGGTCCTGCCCCCGATCGACGCCCATTAAAATTATGCAAAATCAGTCGAGTTGCCTGCTCCCATGCTCGACGGGTCGCAATTGTTTTCGAGTACCCGAAAGGTCCTTTCATAGTTCCAAGTTCCAGCGCGCAGCCCGTCCGCCAGCGCCCCTGCTCCTATATTATTCACTCTTTTCACTTTTTAATTTTTTTGATTTTAGAGCCCTCATCAACTGCAAAATGCTCCCATTGAGCGGGGCACAGTGCACGAATGGCATTCTTGAGAGCGGCCATGCCTTCGTCCTTTTGTAGCACGAAAGTTACAAACACAGAGGAATATCACGTACAAAGTACAGAGAAATGGAAACTTTTCACAGCATCAATGGGGAAAATACACACAAAGGGCTCGTTCAGAACAAACACAAGGCGAACATTGGGGCAAAAGGAGTCGCATATAACTTCACTTTGACTCAATGGCGGGGTATAACGGGGCGCAGTGAACAAAGTTTCCTGAATGGCGGGATGGAGAGGGCTGTCTCTGAGGGCTGAATGCGCGAGGGGCGCGGAGAGGGCTCGCGCATAATGGGGCTTTCTGAGGGCACATTACCAGAAGGGTTTCATTTTCCTCAAAATAAAGCAAAAACGCAAAATATACTTCAGCTAAATAATTCGTTATTATTTATTAATTTTTTGCTCGTTCCA
Source organism: Tolmerus cingulatus (assembly GCA_959613345.1). Classification (NCBI taxonomy): domain Eukaryota; kingdom Metazoa; phylum Arthropoda; class Insecta; order Diptera; family Asilidae; genus Tolmerus; species Tolmerus cingulatus. Next base: position 72,861,529 of record OY390707.1, on the reverse strand, counting down.
TTCAGGCCCTCTTCCTCCATTAAATGCCGAACGAGCGCTGCCAGTCATTGAGAAAACTTCTGAAGAGGTCGACTGCCGTAATGAATCGTCAAGATGAAGTAATAATTTCGCATTTTGCGACAGAAAAATGTTTTGTGCGCCTTTTTGTGCTGTCGACTCGTTGGCAAAGTCAAGCTTGCACTCGAGCCGTTCTGTGTCGCAAAATGGAGCCCTAATGAATTGCGGTCGAGCCAGAGAACTCCTGGATTGCTAATTGCTCACACTTTCGATATGTGCGACTATGCAGAAAACTTTAACGCATTTCAGAGCGGTAGCTGAAAGGGTAGGCTGATAAGAAAAATTAGTTAAAACATTAACGTTATTAATGAGACCGAATAACAACAAACTATTTCCACTCACAGACTATTCTCTGGTTTTGAGACGAAAGAATGGAAAAACGATAGGCAAGAGTAGATTACGAAGTTGTTAAAATTGTGGATTCTTTTGGTACACTTTAAAAAAGATAATTATACCATATTTTAATTAAAGTTGAAGTTCAAAAAGGATCTTTCTTAAAAATCCGAGTGAATTGTGAACTTGTCTCGGATATATAATGTAAGATTTCAATTATGGATATAATATTATCTTCTTACACATATCTACTTATTGCGAAACAAGAGAGTGGAATCTCATTTCATATACATACATATGTAGGTAGGTACATACGAGTATGTAAGTATTAAGTAGACACCAACAGCCCCAAGCATTTTTAGAGGTGCTTTCGACAATTTTTATTGTTTTTACTTTCACCAGTTTATAATTACTGAATATATTTCAATCTGAATTTTTCTTTTGTTCACTTTAGATTTTGAAATGTCACTACGGCAGAAATCTATAATAGAAAAATAACAACCTTTTGTTAGTAATTACTGCCATTAGTATGCCCATTGGTTCAAACCCCTGCTTTTATACCTTTAATTGTCTTAAAAATACGGAACAACTTGGCGACTTACGAATTACTGCGGAAGCTGATCTGAGTGTTATACAACGGTTATAAACAACTGTTGCAATAGTATTAAGCGGTTTTCGCCTGAAACACGCCGTGCGAATAAAAGTCCAAATCGCTTTAAAATTGTATCACAAAAGTAAACAGTCAATTAAAAAGTGATCTCAATTGTAGTCCGCTGCCTGTGTATTCGCTTTAGCCCACCTCTTGAATGCGATCAATGGCGGCGAAATTACCAATGATTGTCCAAGTGTGGGCCCACAAAGACATTTCGGATCGCTTTCTTCAGCAAGAAGCAGCTCAATCAGGCCAATTCTGCTCCAAACAATGCCCTGGAAAACATCTTACGAAATAATTAGACCAATTTAGAAGGCAGTCCGACGGCGTCTCAGCCAGCCCCTCGGCCACGGAGATTTTCCCACCGCAGCCGCGGATCGATCTCTAGTTTTCGAATCTCGCGATCGCAGGATTGGCCAATCACCGGAGGACTTTCGAATCCCATTGTCTAACCGCTAAACATGCAGGAAATTAAGAATAAAGGCCCAAACGCGAAGAAGAAAAGGCAGCGGAAAGACTCGATCGCATGACGCACCGCCATCTATTCAGCCGCGAGGATCACTCCGAGTCAAGTACGTGCGCGATCGGATCGCGGCTTTGTGGAGCGCAGCGGTGGTGAATGAACCTGCCTTTGTGAGACATTTCAATTTAGTGTCGCTTTTGTGCTAATTCGATCACGGCGCACGGTGATCAGCGTTATGCAACGTCAGCGCACTGTGGCACAACGATTGGATTGACAATCCAAACGTTCAGTGTTCTCTCTAGAGCGATCATTTTGCCGAAGACAATTGGTGTTTTTTGTCGCAACAATGCTAATAGCAAAGGTGGTGCTTACCTGCCTGACTTAACGGTACCGCTCCACGCAGCCTCCCTGCGCGGCCGCGCGTCGACCGAGAGCTATTTATGGAAATTGTATTGACTGTGCGGCGGAGTTCAAACGCATTCAGGTCCATTGAATTTGGCAGATTATAGGTCAATAGAACGAAACGATTGTGCTCCGCTCGGGTACCGCACGAACTAAGGGAGGGGGCGCGGATCAGTTGAATCTGCCATCCAAACAGCCCGTATTGCAAACAACGCCTTGTCATTTTTGAATGATCGATAAAGAAACAAAACATAGCAACCTTGGCAGCAATGGACTTTATTCGGCAACAAGTTTCGCCGAACTTCGTTAGAACAAATTTAGCTTAATAGAAACTTAGCCCGACTATTCTATGGAAAATGAGGCGCTCGAAGCAACCTCTATTAAGAGTCTCTCCGACTACCCGTCAGCCCTAAACCTTATACAGTTGAATGTTTAGGAAGCTCATTTTACAATAAATGATGAAACCCTGAAGAAAAATGTGGACTGAAAATTATTTTTATTTCGAAATATATAGTTACTGTAAAACTGGAATTTTACATTTTAGATTCATGGTGTTAAACGACATGCACACGTTTCAGTAGTCCTCTCCAAAAAATTCAGTGTTCTGAAAATCCTACAATATCTATCATAATAAGTAAGTATAAGCTTCATTTGTACAAAATGAAAGTTCTATGGTGGTTTCTTTTCGATTAAAACCGTTTGCTTACTATGCTCATTTTAACGGAAAGTTTTGACAATTTATCATGTTATATTTGGACTTACATGTAGCAAAACATATTCGCTGAACAAAAACGTGATAATTTTTAACTGATTTGTATTTACTTTCGCAATTCATTTTACTGCACAACATCTTGATTATTCCAGAGGATTATTTTAACCATTTTAAATGAAAAAATTTATTTGAAAATTAAAGTCATTTAAAAAAATAAAAAGTGTGATAAAAAACAGAAATCCTTCATAAACGAGTTGTTTTGCGTACAGTAACCGTCTTCATTTTGAGTTCAATTTTTTTTTTACTTTTTATGTGCAATAAGAAATATGCAAATAGAGTAGGACTCTTAAAATCCTTCACGCATTGCATATGTAACACATGAAGATGCATTAGTGCATGCAACTCGTAGATATTTGGTGCTTCCTTTTACGCAAAAATATTAGTTAGTGGACTGCCTGATTCTGAGATAACATTTAAAGGGAGAGGGGACGAGGTGGAGTGTCTTGAGTGGAAGATCTCCTATCGGCCGGCTTAGCATAAATCATCAAAATATGATGATAAGTATTACCATTTGCTAAGACATGAAATTTGCGTTTGCACCCCCAAAATATCATCGGATCCAATCATTATTCACGAAATTGGCCAAGTCATGACGCTCGGCATACATCGGGGACTCGGGGGATAACGAGTTAAGGTCCTTAGTATTTCTGGTGACAGAGCCCGATTTCAAGTGCCCTTCAATGGGAAAGTTTTCATCACGCAGTACTGAATTAATTCATCCCTGAGGGTCCCCACTCGTTTGATTAATGGCGTCTTAGAGCCACCACAAAAGCGCCTCTCGTCCTGGTCCAATTGCCTCATACGCCAACTTGTCGCAGCGCAGGAAGAGACAAAAATCGCGCGGGCAATAAATCTCCGCGGTGCATCCCACTTAAAAAGGATTAACCCCCTGGGCTGCGGCTTGGATTTGAAGCTGCATTCACACGTGCGCCGGGACCGGGTGCTCCGTGTTCTTGGGTCGCATCCGGACCTGGTGTTTTTAATAAGCGAAATATTTTCCATAATCGACGTGTCCTTGGTGCCGGCTCTGAGCACCCGCGGTGTGGAAGTGGAATGCGTGTCCTCCAGCGGCCTCCCTCCCCGGTGATTAATGATGTCGCCGTTTTCATGGTGATCTCCGAAATCCTCGCACAATATGTTTTCGGTGATTTGCACGAGGGCGAAATTATTTTATATTAGTCCCGCTTATGAGCTGGATATGAATTAATAATGGCGCGGGGAGGGAGGGTGCTGCGTCCATTTGTGTCTTGGCTTTTTGCAAGGGCCGCCTCCCCTTTGTCCCTTTCTCTGGGACCTTTTGTCGGTGCGCACTCGCTGTGATTTTATTTATTACTCGCTGCTGCTCGGCCGCGTGATTACTTCCCGCTGAAGAGGACTGCTCGAAACTGTCCGCCTGCAGTCGCACACCACCCCGCCTAATGTTTGTACAAATTTGTCATGATTTTTATTGCATGTCAACGATGCTGTGATTTAATTGGTATTGTTAGCAGGGCAGCAATTTGTAAAGCTCTCATTGTATTTCAATTTCCATTATACAAAGATGTACTTTTAATTTATTCACTGGCCTTCTACCCGAATTAATTAATTACGTGGAAGATTGCTTCGAACGACAGAATAAAATAAAATTTAGCCAATTGTAATTTTGCTAGTTTGAGGCTTTGAGGGAAGAAAAACATTTTCTTTTTAAATATGCGTAATTCCACTAAGAAATACATATATGTATGTATGCATGTTCTAATAGAAAAAAAAACTCGTGATATATCTTTTCAAAATTCATGTGCATTCATGCACCTAGTATATGGATGATAAGTCTAAAATTTCAGTCAAGTTTTGTAGATAACTTCAAATATAAACGAGCATGTTTCCTTGGCAATCAAAATCTGTATGTATGTTATACAAATTCGTTTGGTTTTATTTTATTGATGTACAATTTATCCCGAAGCTGTTATTTAAACACACATATTGCGCAACTTCATTTCATTTGGTTTCTGGTTTAAAGTACCTAAGCTCAACTCAATTTCACAATGCTGTTGATGTACCTAATGCATATGTTACGGGCAATCTGGCTTAAGTATAAGCATTTTGTAAAATGTCCGGGCATTGGTAGAATATCATATATTTTGGGCAATGTATATATCGTACGTCATTAGGTAAATTAGTTCATTATAGTAAAAAACCTAAACTATGCACTTTTCGCGCGTAGACAAGCATGCATTTGGAGAGTATATCAAAGTTTTAAAGTAGAAATACTCCACAAATGTGTGCTTGTCTTCGCGTGAATAGTGCATAGTCAGGCGTTTAGCTAACAAAATAATTTTCCTAATGGCCTATGACATACACATTGCCCAAAAAATTTTATATTCCACATTCTACACAATGCCTGGTCATTGCGCCTGTAATACAGAACAAGTGAACAATTATTTTCGTAGATACGAAACGTTCCACTAGCTCAGTTTTAACGGCGCTAGAATTTCAATTTTTGAAAGTTTTTATTACTTACAAATCCTTCGATTTTCTATGTGATGTGCGTAATACTTAATATGTTTTGGAAACTACATAGGGGTTCTAAAAATTCTATAAATGGCAGCCTTTTTCTCCTGACTTTTAAATTACAAAGCAAAAAAACCTAACAATTTTATTCTACCCAGTCTGGATTAAAGAGCAGTTTTTTCATCAAAATTTATAACTTTTCGGAGGAATTTTAAATTCCCAATGGTGGAGCTCTTCATAAATTTTTTGCCGAGGAGGCATTCTACCCAAAACCAAATGTGAACTCAATTAGGGAAATTTTATCAGGTCAGAGCAAGGAGGGCAGTTTCCAGTGTGCAAAACTCACTGCCGAATAATAAAGCAGACGAAAACAATTTTTGGGACTAAAAATATGGAGAGCGCTTCATTGATCTGGCTCCGGACCAGTCCGCCCCCGCATTTTTCAAGAGTGCAGGTGAGCCGGCCCGCAATGCAAGTTTCCGGGAACAAAAGGTGCATGCGAACGGGTTCGATTCGTCGACAAAGTTTTGCAAAATGGTCCTAAGGGTGCCCAACACGATGTTTGGGGTTTGTTCATCAGCGCAGCTGAACGCACTCGAGTGGGGCGGTTGCATACCCCCAAAAGAGACGCATTTCTAGGTTTGCAGGCTTTGGATGTTTTTAAAATTACATTTCAAATACATCCCGCGCAGTGCAGCTAATTAGGTTCACTTCTATCACTTTGAAGTGAATGGTCCTCCAGACTCCACCTCTTCTCCAGTTGGGGTAGTCACAGCCGCGATGGGGGTGAAATGTAGTTTTTTATGAAATCAAGCAAGGCTGGCTTGCTGGGATTAGGTGCCAAGAATCGGCAACTGAAACGGGTAATTGGCGCCTGCATCCCGAAATAGCACACGTCGGTGCACATAGGTGCACTCGGGGCGCACATGACTCAAAGAAGGACTCCATCGCAGCGCGGGCTGCACTGAGACGGGACTTTGCAGGATGCGGATCACATGCACTTTGCGAGCACTGTGAAATCGTTTGTTGGATCCAGTGTGCCACTAATTGGCATTAAAAAAAGGCGACAACCTCTCCGCATGACGTCAAGCAGAGAACGCTGTCACATAAATGCGCTGCTTTTTTAGCGCTTTTCTGCTCGACGGTGTTTCGCCCCGCGACACCTGAGGCCGACGCCGGTTTGATGTGCGCCGGGAATCAAACGAATCCGCCCGCACTTTGACACACTCCTCGGTGCTTTGACGGGCTCTAAGTCGACAAGTGCCATAGATGCGCTTTGAGCAGGTGTGGGTGGATTAAGGGAATTTACGAGTCAAACACTTAGTTCTTTTTGAGGTGTTAAATGTCAAAGGTGTGCAAGCACGCATACATAAGAAGCTAGTTTCAGGGCAACGACGAAGAGCGCGTCGGTGCTGCCCTAGTTCAAGTGCATTCCTTCCTGGCACAGAACACAGGGGAGGGCGCTGCTCGAGGGCATCACGAACCCTTTTAGAGCTACATATTAAAGGTACCCAACCAAAGTTCCCCACAATGATGCAGGCGATGCAGATTAAGAGCGGCTTTCTCGGGAATTCGGTAACTTTAAATCTGAGATGCCTCCAAAGAAAGTCTTCTTTTAATCTGAAGTCATTGGGGCCTATTCTGCTAATGTAAGCCAATGGCTATTTCCGATTAGCCACTAAAATTGTCACTTTTCTTCGATTTCGTATTCCACTAATGAAAGCAAGCTGTCAAAAGTGGTTATCGGAGCCACTCACGCATTTGTTACGTATAGCTTTACTTTCAAAGCGCTGTTGTTATGATTAGCCACTAGTTTTTAAATCGAGGGTTCATTATTTTTTGGTTTAAGGATGTAATTTTATTTTAAAAATTAGTATATACTTACAAGCTTTCGAATTTCATTAAAATCCGACGAATTTTTGCGTTTCGTGAGATACATATTTAACTTTAAAATTCTGGAAAGTTATATGTACTTACTATGTAGTTTACCTTTGCAATTTTTACATTGTTCCAAAATTTCTTGGTGAAAATTATAAAAAATCCTTATATTAAAATTACTACCTCTGGATTTCTGTAAGAATGTCTACACAAGCACTGAGAATAAGGAACATTTTACTAATACATCGATTTGGCAAACGATTTTATATAGTCTCCTGACCAGCATTTGTTCCGAAACCTGTAAATCCAGTTCTCTACGTCGTATTTTTTAAATTGAAGTTTTACTTAACCCGTTTTAAGTCATGTCAAAATAGCAGGATTATAAGATAAAGTTCGTTCGAAAGCATTTCCGTTTACTAAGTACTATTATATGTATATGGAAAATGTGTACCAATTTTAGTTTTTTGGAAGCCTACATTCCATATATTTTTATTTTTGTTTCGACCTGCGCGTCTAGATATTATATACATATACATACATCGATGTTTTCCGTCTTGGAATTCCACTATAAATTTGAAAAATTATTGAGTTTTTTTGAGGTCAGGTCTGGAAGTTTGAAAATAAGCTTTCCATGTCAGAAGAATGACTTTTGGGGGGTTTACCCCAAATTTATAGCAAAGCTAAGTAGACTGAAAAGTTGCATGAAGCTGCTACCCCGAGAAGCGTCTAGACTTAAACAGGAGCCACGACCAAGAGGCATTTGAAACTTTGTCCAGTTTCAGTTTCCGACGCAAACAACAAGTGCGCTACAAAATCAGCTGTATAAAAGACGAAAGCAGGCCACCGACGGCGGTTTTGTTTCCATATGCCGCGTTTACTGCCGGCTATTGTCGGATATTGTCCACGGCCGAGATATGTACGTGCACCCACCTGAATTACAATGTAGCCGGGAATTAACGAGGCTCCTCGGATTGATTTTCGAACTCGGGGAGAATTTGATTCGCTAAGGAGTGGCCAAACAAAACGTGATCGACCACTCGGGCAATGGTAAATGAAAAGATCGATTAGGCCCAGTGCCGAACTTCAGATAGAAGATTTGCATACAACAAAAATACGCTGACCACGCTTAATCAGTGCTGAAAGTGGAAATTTGGCATCCTTCTCGGGGCTCCTCTGTCCCGACCCCATGGGTTCGTCCTTCCGAGGTGCCTGAGATGACTGCCGTTGCGGCGACTAGTCCTTTGTTCCGAAAAGTCTCAGATTTATATTTTCTCACTTGAAAGCTGAACAATAAAAGTTTTATTTTGCGCCTTTGTCTGGCATTGTCGCAGCCTGTCGGATGACACTCAACAAAGGCAAATCGTCCAGATAATGGGACGAGCCTGCAGGGGATCCTGGCTTTGTTGCGAGCTGTCCTCGTATCCTGTATCCTGTTTATCGCGAAATTCCTAACAAAATCGAGCGAACTACTCCAATTACCTTTTGTGTTCGTCAAGGTAGATTTGCCGTGAATATTTGTCTAGCAGGGTTTACCTGCCATTCAGAAGACTCATTTCCCTATTTATCACAATTCCCTCGGAGATACATATCAGCTTCAGATGACAAAAATCATGGATTTGGACTCAGGAAAACTGGAAAAAATGCATGCATCTCTACTTGATTCAATCTAGGGTTTTCTTAAGTTAGTTTCAATTAAAAAACCTTCTAAAATAATATTCTAATATAGAAAGAACTGAAAATGTGATTTGTATTTTGCAACACACCCAACACATTCCTGAAAACAAATAAATGCATACAACCAATATTACTAATAATTTAGCAAGAAAATAATTTTAAAACTAGAAATCAGCTACCAAAAGATTGCAAAATTGAGACATATAAGATATGATATTTTTGCTATACCTATCCTTTAAAAGAAGAATCCGTGTAGCTGTCCTCCTGCCAAAGAAAAAAAAGTAAATACGGAAAGGTAATAAAAAGTTATTGTTATAAGTTGTAGTCACCAAGTTTTTTACATTGCAATTTTCAAAATCAATTTTCACCAAAATAATTTAAAGATTCAGGAAATACTCTCCAGATATCAAAAATCAGATGAGTTTATATTAAAAAGTGGGTTTGATCTTGAAGTAGGTGCTGGGTTTATTTTCTCCTTGCAAACGGGTTGTTCTGTGCCTAGGTACTTGTGGCTCCCTTTTCTTTTTTTTGTAAAATTCCTTTCTGGGAGAGAAAAAGAAGTTATGGGTTGAGCGGCTGTTCCAGGAGGCGATTCGCTCTGCGTCGGAGAATTTCCCTGGAAAACAAACAGCTACCGATCCGCAGGACTATGCTTCCTGGGATTTTTGTATGCAGCCATTAAATATTTGGCTTTCCGATATTTCTGGCATTCGGGCATTCCTCCCGTCTGCGCCTTCAGGATGAGCAGAGTTTTCAGAAATTGTTTCAGGACGAGTCCTGTACAAACATTTGCTGGACCAGGGCTGCTGAGCCCCGCCAGCGCAGGTACACGCTCGCAGAGGTGGACAAATAGCCGAACAGAAATGGTTAAAGAAGATTCACACGTCCGCGCCGAACTGCTACAGCCGAGGAGGATGTTTGCGGTGTGAATTTCTAATGTCAACTCAAACATGACGTGATTGTCTCTGGGGCTGCTAAGTGCCTTCTTTGCAGCACAACGGGCTGAAAACGTGCCATTAGTCCGGCTTTTGTCGAAATGGATTTTGAATTATTTATGAAGGCCTATTAGCGCCTTCTCCTTTCATTCCGCACAAAGGGACCTGGAGGCTCCCGCGTGCCCGCCACGCCGTGTTTTCGTAACTGATCTCTTTCTTGCTAGAGCTGTAAACGCGAATATTTCGCACCTGCTTGCTCTGGTGCTCCACTTAGCTATTTGCTGAGCTTAAGTAAATTTGCCCGAGATTTGTGGAGACTGCGACGACTTGGAGTGATGGTGATATCTCTATGACTAGCTTTGCGCACTTTGATTGCGACTGCATAAGCATGAAAATGCGTTTGCAGTTCGAATCAAAAATTTGAAACAATCTTGGCAGACTGTGTAACATTTTCGATTATTTTGGTTAAATATTTAAATTTGTTTAATCCCACTGTGTAAAATATTGGAATGATTCGTCGGAAATGCTAAGGAATTAATTATTAATTTCTAAACTTGTAAAGACTTTTAATGTGTATTTAATTTGACATGCAAAAACAATAAAACTGCCTAATGCCTAATGTCTGCAATATTTCCTTGGATTTAGAAATGCGAAAGAAAAGATTTACTTTTAAATTTGTACATCTCTGTATATACAATGGTAGTTTGATCTATGTATACATTTTTTAAAGCATCAATCCCAATTCCACTAAATTAAGCCAATATCGTTATATGCATGTTATTATTATTATATATATGCATATACATATATATACCTAAACATACATACGTACATATATAAATTTATATACTAGTAGTCAATATACAAACCCCAGAAAACTCCAACTACAGGTAAACTAATTTGAAAAAAAAGTTTGGAAAATTGAGTATAGCAAAAGTTAATTTATCTCAAATCTACCAATATATCGCATATATTTAGTTAAATTCGGTAATTAAATGTTTGCCATTCCTTAATATTGAATTGCAATAAATAAAGTTTTAAAGAAAAATCAGATTTTCTAAGTTTCTAAAGTGCTTTCACTTTGGATGCCGAGTTAAATATAAAATGCATATTGAAAATACCGCTTTTGAAGTACATATTATATGTAAGGTATGCATATGTGTATGCATGTATTTACATTGTATAGTGTGATCATAATTTGGGATATTTAAGTTTTGCAGTTCTAAAAGATAGATTTAAATTGGGAGGAACAAACCCAACGATTTGAACATTTTGAACTATAGGACATACATACATAATTACAAATTTAAACATTTGTTTGGTAAGGCAGCATGATACCATTTGACAAAAACGATCTTTAATTAAGTAGAGCCGCACTAGGCGTCAGGATTTTTCAAAATATTGCCCTCCCCCACAGGATAAGCCGGAAACAAAGCATATCCTTTCGAGCATACCTGGGCGAGTTATGAATTCCAGCTAATTACTCATCGGCACCCATTAAATCCAACCAAATGTAATTTATTCATCAAAATAATTAGGAGGCGGCCATAATGGACGACAGTAATCCGCGCGCCACATTTGAATGGGTCACAACGCCCCGCGCGCGTGGAGCGCCGGGCCACCGCAATCGTCCCAAGTCCCAAGCCACTAGTTATCATTTCATTGGAATGAATTCAGCAGCCCCGGAGGGAGCCGCCAACCCTTGTGCGGCCGATGTGTGCGGCGATTGTGATTGCCACTGACGCAAACACGCTCACGATGGGCATGCGAATGAAATTATGTAACTCCGGTGGATCGGCGGCTCAGCTCCTTCGGCTGTGCGACCCGCGAACAATATGCTAATGAATTTCAATGCGTTTTTACGCCATTGTGGCACCCTCCGCGGGCACGAGGACACCCCGCGGCGGACGAGGGCGAGAGGGTGTCGCTCAGCCGGGCGAAGTGCAGGACGGCTGCTAATGGGATTAAACACAAGCCCTGGGTGTTGGGCTAAAAATGTTCAATTTACGCGGACAAAAGGTCGTGTGGATTCTGATTATTTTATGGCTCAATCCTTTCGTGCTACCAAAAACTCTGCGTTCCTGCGCTTTTTGCAATCTGTATAGCAACCTACACTCATTAAGAACATTAAACCATCAGGACGTTTTCTAAATATTATCTGTTCCAACTTTTAAACTACACCTCGAACAATCTAAGAGCCTCGCCATTTTACGGGTTGCCTTTAGGTACGTTAGGAATTCCTGTCACTACGTTGAAGCTAATCAACTTTTTTGAACTTGCGAAATTAAACTACAAGCGGGCTCTGGTAACTTATTTTAATTGATCTGTCTTTATAATAGTTTTGTATACTAAGTAGTTTTTTTTCTAAATTACTTTTTTAAACAACAAAAGCAAGTGCTTACCCTAACCCCATACTACGGGGTATAAGTATCCGCACACTTGCCCTATCCGTACCAAAGGAACTGCAGTATGTAAAAATCAAACAAGTATGGTACCTGGAGCGAAATCTATTAATTCCGGTAGAATACTGCATAACTTCATCTAACCAACAATTCAATTAACTAGGTACATATTATGAAAAATATAAACATCTACTAATTTGAGCATCATGTTTTAGAAATTAGACAAAAATTATAAGAAAGTGTACGAAAAATAATATCTATTTGTTTTGCGCTACTGATAGCAATTCACACATTCCCTTTGGTAACGTCCTCAGTCCGAATTGAATCCAGGTTACGCGATGCGTACAGTTACCTACCCCACGCGAATCTACTGGTAAAGCAGGCAAAATCTTTATATTCAAGAAAACCGATAAGCTCAATTAGAAATGCTGGATGTAATTAAAATTTAATTATAGTGATTCGCTTGTCACTACATTTTGAACTGCATATCTAAGAAACCAATTTTAATTTAGATTCATTGCATTTTAGTTAAAAAATTGAAAACTTTCAGAAAATCACAAATATAATAATGTTTGCAAAAATATCATAAATAGGTGGGGCGATCGTCTGGCATCCCAGTATCGTAGCTGAGAGCTAAATTAATGAATGATTTATCGTGCTCAGAGAAAAACTACATGGCTGCATTATTTGCTCCTCAGGATGTACACGTTTTAAAATAACACATTTTCATATTTTCTTGAAGATATAAAAATATATAAAAATGAAATGGGACGGAACAAAAGTTTTCATTTCATAGTTAATCCGTCCGCACTTCCTCCCTCCCGCACTTATCCCGTACGATGAAGCGGGAGTATCAGATTCAAAAATTATAGCTACCCACAGGCCCTGTCCTGAGTCAAATCGCCGATCCGCGAACTGCAACAATGGCCGATCAGGGAACTACAAAAAACCTTCTGGGTGTAGTTTAAATCTAATTCGTAGCTCATCCCTTTGTCCGAGGGAGGATTCAGATCCCGGACGCATTGTCTGCGCTGAAGGGCCGCTGGCGCACAATAAGACGCAATTCGCGCAATTTAACAATTGCGCGGAGACGGCTCATGACTGCGTTAAGCCGAGCGCCTCGAGGGTCCTTCAGCAATTATCGTTTTTGTATCTGTTTAGCTGCGCGCACAATGTGTGGAGGATAATAAGTTTTTGTTGCGCTGATCTGAAGGAGGTTTCGGTAACCGTCGCTAGGAGCGTTCCGATTTTTTAGGCTTCACCTCGAAGGACTCTTCAGGCTGAGTGGGGCGCACCGCTGGTTACAATTGTTGCAATGCGCTCAGTTCGACATATGTTGCTGTTTATATTATTCATATGTTGGTCTCGAAATCTCATTCAGAAGTGGGCCACTCGCGGATGAAGCGGCGCGGATAGTTTTTTTCGAATTTCTGAAACGAAATTTCTTCAGAACAGGGCTGAGTGTTCTGCGAAATTGTCCAGGCCGAGGGGAGCGATAAGTTGCGGTGCTCAAATTTCTCACATTGGCAAAGCATAATATGATTTATGGGCAAAGTACAGGCGAAAAATGTCATAATTGCATTGGCAAATGACATCTTTATTAGTTTCCGCTCCTTGCATCGGTGCACTGTGAGAGCATTTATTTTTCATGGTCCGTTGAAGTTTATTAAAAATTGTCTGGAAGTAGCTGTCTTAAGAGTAATAATTTTTAAATCTATCTGCAGAACCAAATATTATACTAAAACACTAAAAAGTTCGGAAAAAACGTAATTCTAATATGAATAGAATGGAAAGGGATAAATATGGACTACTATTTAAATACATATAAAAAAGTAGGTACTTGTTTTTTTATTTCAACCGTATGATATAGACGAGACAAAAATCATGTATTTTTAAACAAATTTATAATGAGTGGATTCACAAGAGTAGAACGAGGAGTCTGGACATAGGCTTAGAAACATAGGTATGCAAGATTATTTTACAGGTCGTGTTTATCTCTAAAAAGCACTGGAAAACACTTTCTTTTTCAAAAATACGGTACTCATTTTCTGAAAATAGCAATCACAAATTTTTAAATTTAAAGAATATGAATTTTAAACGATAATCTCAAGCGAAATTATTAATATTAATAATACTAGGAAACACTTAAAAGTTGTGATTTTCTCATAAACTTTTTCGCGGTAATGCCTACTTAAGTAAATCTGGGGAGAAAATATTGAACATTTGCGCCTTAGTAACATAAAATGCAGATAAAATGTTAATAGTTACTTATCCGGTGAATTAACGTTCTTGATAGTAATTAACTGATACGCCCCTGACGATAAATTGCAATGAATTTTTTATTTCTCTCCAGGAACAAATTTTGTAAATTTAACCATCATGTAAGAATTCTGATGAGCATAATAAGTTATTGGGAAAATATTTTTCGTCTTTATTCATTTACCTTCAAAGAGATATCTTCTTAAGAATATTGTAGGAATTTCGAAACAGAAATTCAAATAGGCTATTCGCAATTGATTATTCGAAAAAATTCTTGCCATCAACTAGAAAGAAATCCTCGAATAGTTAATGCCAAAGTTATCAAAACCACCTTAAACAGAAAAATAATATTTGTTATCCAACTAAATTTATGTATGGAACCATACATAACCCGTACTCAAAACTGAAAACTTTAAAGAGTCTTCCATTTTGAGTTAGCAACATATATAAAAGAATAACCCGAAGTACCAGGGAGGAAGGAAGAGATGCAACCATTGTTTAGGTTTTTGAAAATGTTTATTTTTCTTAAATATCTCAATCAAATAATAAACAAATCTTAAGCCTATAGAATTCTCATTATTTAGGTAGGGGAAAAACATAAAAATTAAATTAATTTAAACTTTGTACAATTCAAGAAATGAGAGGTGAACGACGTATGTACAATCACTTAGCCTAGTTACAATCATCACGACTATGTTACAACGAGTCACCTTATCTTACAAAGAGCGTTACAACTAAGTTCAACTTGCGACTTCACGACGACCGAAAAGCATAATAACATTACAATCACAATACAATGAAGATGAGAAATGAGGGTAGAAGAACAACTGTTCTACGGTGTAGCGATCTTATTTGCATGCTTAGCGAGTTTTGGGAAATTTATTCAACTATTTTTGTCTTTTGGTTCGACTTTGCCTTGTGCATACGACTTTACCTTTGCCGCGGTGTTTCAGTTCAAAGAGGGAAGTGAGTAGTACAATCTAATTATACTTTTATCGATATGGGTATTTGGATTCTAAAAGAATGGCGGCGTAAATTTAAATATTACATAAAGTATTGTTTTTTCCTTGACGCTTGTGTAGTTGGGTGCAAGACATTTTATAGCTTTAACAATTCCTCAAACTAGTGCGATAACAATTTTAGTTAAAGAGAAAACTTTGTTGTCGTTATCCCTGTTTGAAAACGTCTTTAGGCTTACGCCATATTCTTAACCAAGGCGAAATTCGGCGTCAGTGCAGACCTCGCGACCCTTGGGGACTTGCCAGAGAAAAGTTGGGGTTTTCGAATTGAATTGCAAGTCATCTGCACAAAGCAAAGGACGAAGGCGTTCTAATTCTAAATTATCTTCTAATAGAGGACCGGCACAGGTCGCCTCAGGGTGCTATCCAAAGAGTCTGCGCCACTGGATGTGGTTATGCCTGGACTTGATCCTGGTGACGCGGACGACGCTGAGGACGCATTGTAGATCCCGTTGGAGTGGGCCGCGTAGAGGGAAGGTGTCGTCATGCCGCTGTAGATACCTGAGTAAAACGAGCTGAGCGTTGTCGGGGGCAGTTGCGGCGCCTTCTGGGCTTCCAGGGCGTTCTGCGGCTGGTTGCTAGCTGCCGCGGCGGCGGCCGCTTGCGTCTGGTGGAGTTTCGAAAGGGCCAGGGGGTCGAAGCCCCCGAAGTACGGGACTGGGTAGGGCTGCTCCAGGTGGTGGGAAGGAGCGAAATACGGAGGCAACTGGTGGAACGGACTGTAAGCGGCGGCGGGATTCAGGCCCTTGCCCGGCTGCATGCCCAGCGAAAGGGACTGCGGCCCGCCTTGCAGGGGGTTCTTCGGCTTCCGCCGCGGCCGGTATTTGTAGTCGGGGTGCTCCTTCATGTGCTGGGCCCGCAGCCTCTTCGCCTCGTCGATGAACGGCCGCTTTTCGGCCTCGGACAGGAGCTTCCACTCGGCGCCCAGGCGCTTCGAGATCTCCGAGTTGTGCATCTTGGGGTTGTCCTTCGCGATCTGGCGCCGCTGCAGCCGGGACCAGACCATGAACGCGTTCATGGGCCGCTTGATGTGGCCCTCCTGCCCGGGGGAGGTGGAGTGGTGGGACTGCTGCTGGCCGTTGTGGTGGCCCATGCTCGCGGTTCCCATCAGCGAGGCGTTCGTCCCGTGGCCGTTCCCAATCGCAGCGGCGAACTGCATCGCGCGCTTGGTGCTCACCTCGGACGGGCTGATCGTCGGCTGCGGCGGGTAGTCGCCCGGCGTCGGGATGTCGAGCCCCCCGGTCAGCTGGAAGCCGTAGTGCGGGTGGGAAATGGTGTGCATTGCGAACGAGTAAATGTCTTCAAACAGCTCGACAGCTCACTGGTCCTCGGTTTTAAAATGCCGCACGCTAGCAGCAGTCATTCGGTGACGCACAGTCGAAGAATCACTCAAAGTCATTCACCGAACGCACAAACAGTCAAATAGTCACACGGGCAAATAGTCAAAAGCAAAGCTCTAACAACTGTTCACTTTATCTCGGGACCTACTGAGTCTCGAAAAGAACCAACATAAATCCGTCGAGTACAAAAGCGGCGTGATGAATGGGCTCCGTGAAAAAACGAGAGCTCGCAGAATCGCCGTGGTACCGTACAATCGTACAAAAAGCGCCGAAAACGTGCGGAACAGTCGAATCGGACGGGAAAAAACCAAACACACCGACCTCTCTCGGCCACTGGAGCGCTGTGACTGACTTGCCCAGAATAATTGGTTATGACACGACCGGGCCTTGTGTGAATTGTGCGGAACAAAACCCCGGCACCGGCGGTCTTTCATTTGCCCTAAAACATAAAGCCGAAGAATCGAAGCAGCTCGCCGCGTGTGCGAGTGTGAGTGCCGAGGTGTCGTCGCGCGTTGTGCGAAGTGACTGCGACAGAAAGGGAAGCAGTCGTCGCGACAAAGCCCTCCCCCTGCGCTCTGCAGCCGGTTACTGCTCCACGAGCGCGGACTCGTGTTGAGCTATGTGCTGCAGGCCCCGCCCCGAGCCGCGCTGGCCAATCAGCGCGCGGCGAGACACCTTCCGACGCGGCAGCTCCACAGGGGAAATGTGGAACGAAGAGGGGCTCAGGTAAATAAGGGGCCGAGCCATGGCACCGGGGACCTTTGGAACGCTACCTGCGAGGTGTTGTCGCGGCGCGGAGCTGCTTCTCGTGCACTTCCTGAACGGAGCCCACGGCGACACCTCGGCGTAACCCAAAGGTCTGTTTTGATTTTATGTGTTAAATCGCACTTTTATGCAACTGCTGGAATTGACTGATTTCGCGTCAGCGTTTCGCTCGCGCGCTGGACCGCTCAAGTCCTGCCGGCCCTCGCTGATGCACCCGCAGTCGCCGTGACTACCGCCGACGAATTAAAGGCTGATTAACGTCGCCCGCCGGGTGTTTTCTCTTGAAGCCGATTTATGTTTATTGGCTCTTGTTGGGTAAGCGGCGTGGCGTCCATCGCCGTTTACGAGCCGGCCACTTACTCGCTAAATTTACGCTTATTTGCACGATCTTAGGCACAAAATGGCTCTTAAGTCATTACGGGCTCTAAACGGAGGTAAACATCACATGAAATCCAATTACCCTCCAATTGCGCTGGCATCAGTCCAAAAAATTATCGCTGCTCACTGGCGACTGCGACAGACGAGCGTTGGTGCAGTGGGTCTTGAGTTAGGCCACTTTTTATTAGGCCCAGTGTAAACACGGACTGTTTGCCGCGGCCTCTATTTTTACTCCCTGATGACGTTGAAAATTAGCGAAGTCAACAGAACGCGCACTTTGGCTTGCTTAAGGTCGTTTAGAGCTCTAGAGGCCCCGATCGCATTTCGAGGAGAGTTTTCAAGAAGAATGGGTTTATTCTGCATTCGAGTAAGCTGACATGAGACCAAAAGTAATGCTGTAATAATTGTTAATTTCGTCAAACATCGAGTTTTTGGGAAAAAATGAAATTTGCTGAGAATTTATTAATTAAGCAGTTATATGTTGTTAACTATATACTCTTAGTTAAATAATAAAAACTATATATAATTCCTCTACTATGTGGTGTGCTCTCCATTGATTCTATTAATTCACCACCCTTTTGCCTTATATCAAATTTCATAAAAACCCCTTTAACTGGAGTTATATGGTTTCCAGAGTTCTTTTGGTCTCCAGTGCTTAATTTTGTCGTTCTCTTAAAGGAAAATAAAATTTGACCAACAGTTTGTTTTTAATCTTATTGGTACATCTACTTGTTATTATTATATTAGAGATAGCAAAAAGTTTTTATGCTATCGCTATTTGTGAAAATGGAATAAAAAATTAATGATATTTGCTTTTCAGAGAATAGGTTGATATTAAGGGTAATTGCATGCTAAAGTGCAATTAATTTCTGTGTAGTTTCTAGCTATTACTTTTTTAAACGCTAATATTCTAACATAACCATATAGGTAGTAGTAGTATAAGCAAATCTATAGAGTGCTTAAATGTCACATGTGCATGATGGTATAAATACAATCTGTGGAGCCTTTTATTTAAGTATAGACAATACTTAAGTATATGAACCAAATAAGCAAGCTGCTAAAAATTTGGATTTAGAATAATAAGAAAAATGTAGTAACCTCGTTAAATTTAAATGTAAGTAGCAAGCAACTACACGCTTTCGCACCCGCCCCAAGTACAATTTAGAATCTCTAAACATCTCTTAACACTAAACTAATATTAAAACTCGACAAATCGATAGTTTTGGAAATTGCATACATAACACATTCTTCTAAAGATTGTAAGTTAAATGAGGTTTTTAATTGCAAGCTTAAAGTTTGGTTTACCTATATAACGCACGGGTGGAGGAAGGTTATTGATAGACACTCATGAGGTTAGCTATAAGAGTCAAGCATAAAAATAGAAACAAACAAAATCAAGAGATCGGTCGTTTTATTCAGGCAAAAAACAAGCAAAGAAGTTTTCTGCACAAAAAGACTTCGTTTCGCAATTTTTAATCTGTTAATGAATGAATTGGACCGGACCGCAATTTGAATATTTACCATTGTCTGATTTGCTGATATTTTTGTTGTTCTCATATTTAAATATGTACGTACCCTTACCCAGGTATACCCCTCTGAACACTACTTTATTTGCAACCCTATTGTGTGACTTCCTTGTGTCAAGAACATTGTTACAAAATCTCTTGTAAGTTTTGACCCCTATGATGGTCCGCGGCCGTCCTCACCTGCTGGCGCAGAGTGCACTGGGCTCCCTCCTTGGCTGCCCCAGCAAAAGTACTTACTAGGCCTGACGACTAGATGAATTTGCTCCTTTGTGCCTTCAGTCCAGATTTCGTCCTTTCTTCTTTCGATGGACTAACCATAGAAAGTCCCCTGATCGCCCGCACTCCTTCCATTTTTAAGGACACAGCGACAGCACTAGCGAACGCGGGTGGAAACGTCTCGTATCCGTTTTTGAATGTTCGCCCGGTGAATGGGATTTTGTGCTTTGTAGCCATTCTAGCGAGATTTATTCCCTTCGATTATCCCGGAATGACGTCTACGTGATGATTTGAATATGGGTGAGATTTTCAGGGATGATATGCACGTTCAATGCCATGCCGACTGAATAAACTGCTGGTGGTCGGTGATGAATGGACGGCGTCGGGGGAGTTGATTGCGAAGGTGCCTGAATTCAAATTGCATTCGACGGGAAAGAAATCGATCTCTGACCGGGTTCTGGCAGGACCTCGCGTGAAACAATGCCCCATAGAACATGCTATAACAGCAGGCGTTGTGGGAAATCTCCAGTTAATATCTCCGGTGGAGGTGAAAACATGACTTCGTCTTTGGTCGCTTTGTCCACCTCAGCGGCTCAGCAAAGAAAGTAAATTGCTAAATTACCTGACTGCCCCTGCCCCTGCCATTGCCCTTGGTATTTGCTTAGGAGTTTTCTGAAAATTAGGAGGTCGCAACTGCGCTTAACTGCTTCTTTCAGTTTCAACCGTCATAAAGGCGAGCAGCAGTTTTGCTTTATTGGGGTTTGTTGTGCTTAATGGCCCGGGAATGTCATCGCGCTGAGGACAGTCACCAAGGGCTGGAGAGTTGTTTAATTTAAATGTTTAGGATCCTAATTATGAGTTCTTTAGAAGGTACCGGTGCAGCCCAAGGACGCTGCGCATTGTGTTCTACCGGTATTGCTTTATAGCGTGCAATTAGAATCTCCTTTCCCAGTAGGCATTAAAAAGCAATATTTTTGAGGATGTTTTGGTAATAGCTTCAAATTGCCGATTTATTTTAGTAATATAGGCCGGCTATGCAGCACGGCAAATTTGAAACCCAAATAATCAAGTTCTGTTTAAAAGAAGTGTACCTATACTTACTTTATTGAACACAGAATTCTGCAAATATTACTCGCCGTGGCCATCACGACAAAATATGAGCTAAATTGATCAAATTGTTACACTAAACATTTTAAATGTTTTCATTGTATGTAATATTATACTATTTGTGCTTTGCGTCCTTCATCTGAAACTAAAGCAAAACGTAACAAAAAAAAGCATAGCTATATACCGATTGTATCAAAGAATTTTGCACCAGTCCATTTGCAAAATATTAAAAGTAACAACAACTTAGAATATATGTACCTAGAATAATAATGAGTAGTCCTTCAGAATTGAAGCAATTTATTTGGCCGTAAGATGCCAGTAACTCTTAGCAGCTTTATGCGTTGTTGGTTTTTTTTTAGCCTTATTTGGTTATTTATTTATGTATATATTTCAACAATTTATACAGTAGGTAGTAAACAGACAAACTCCCAATTATACACTACCGTGTCTAGAGCATTCATAAAAATTAGTAAGAGAAAGTAAAAGAAGGAGATCTCGGATTTTACACAAGTTTTATCAGAGCCTCAATCTTTAAGTTATTGTTATCTTTAAAAAAATGGAGCTATGATCGAATCTTATTGTATACGGCTGGACTAATGAGAAGTTCAGATGAGCAGGTGAAAATCTGATGAACCTTGTTCTTATTTGTATTATTATTTGAAGCTTTATATTAATACCTAATAAGCATGTGTAGAACAATGTTCCTAATTTTAAAAACCGCTCATTAGAGAAAAAAAGAGCTTAAAGAAATAAAGACCTTCACGCATCCATGTTCAGTCCCATTGATTGAATGGAAAGCAGTTGACAGAAAAGAAAAAATTCCCATGAGAGAATTTTTTTCTTATTAATGAAATTATTCAATCATTCACTTTCTTCCATTTAGGAAATTGGATTTATCATGTGTAAGAGTTGATTTTCTTTTCTGAAAGAAATAGTTCCCCCCGCTGCTTTGTTTGTGAAGCATCTTTTTGTTGAGGCAATTTTTTTTATTAAGCGAGATTCTACATTCAATAGATGGAAAACATTTGTAATATTTGCAGGGGCATGAATGCGTGCCTCAAGTTTGGAATATCGCAAAATGACTCCGCCTCATTCACAAAGGTCAATTGTGGCTTCTAGACTAAGCAATTGGGGATGCAGGAGCGACCTGCAGGAAGGGTATTTTGGGATCCGCCATTGTCTCCGCGGAGCCCCTCATGCGCGTACCCAAGACCCGGCAGTGGGGCAGGAGCTGAACGCACTCGGGGCGCATTCGAGGGACCCTGAAAGGAGTCTTGTTGCCTTTGTGCAGGACCCCCTTTGTCACCCGTTCCCAGATGCTGGCGTTCTTCAGCGACTGTGCTCCAACAAATCAGGGAAACTATTTTCAGCTTAAAAACGAAGCGTTTATGCAGCGCCGGAGCCCGTCGCACAATGGCCAGCGCAGTAAAAAGCTTTCTCCCGTAATTGTTCCTCCCATGCAGTCGGCGAAACAATTGGAATACAGCGCACAAAGCTGCAGAGAAGCTGAGTGAAAGCTTACATTGAATTTCACTTTGAGAGTTGAATAAAATCCGAAACAGAGAAAATTTAAAGTTTGAGAATTGAACAAATGCCGGCATGCTTCGAAGCACAATGGCGCTGCTGCCGCTGGATATGAAAAATGCATTCCACCTCTTTGTGTGCACCCTGTGCTGCGCTGCGGGCCAGGGGCGTTCGGCGATGCACGCGGCCGGCGTGGGTGGAGCCCGCCAGCATCCACATTTCGAGCAGTCATGAATTCAGAAATTTCAATTTGAGGACTGAGCGAACGATTTTCCTCCTAAAGTGAAATACTTGTGCAACGGAAAAGTCGGTCAAGTGCGAGTAAACTCGTCCTAAAGAGCTCCATACTTCATAGCTCAATTATATTATCTGTGATCAAAAGCCTAAATGTCCATCGAGAAAGTTATTTTACAGCCAGGCTCATGCAATTCCACCTCGACTAAAAGTATTCGTTGGTGTAGTGTCTATGCTTCATGTTAATCGACATATAGAACAATCTCGATATTTACACATCATTATCAATTTTGCTATAGCGTTTTAATTAGCAATCGACCGAAATTCAATGTAAACAAGTTATAAGGGTGCCGGGTATCTCCCTCATATTTCGATCGAACGATAGTCAAACATTGAATTGTATTATTTGAGAATTTATACTAAGTCGATACAAAATTATCTGTTTTTAATATCTGCTTTACGGAACAAGTTTTTGTCGCAACATTAACATGTGGTGGTCTTTGATTGCAAATAATTTTCACTATTTTTTCCGAAAATACTTGCATCCGCTATAACTTTAATGTAAGGTAAAGTATACGCCAATAACAGGAGAGATTTGCCTTCAATAACAGGAGAGATTTGCTTTCATACTAATTTCCATGATCACAAAATTCTGGAATAGTTTTGAAATCTCATAATAAACACTTCCTAATGTCCACATGATAAGACAGCTGTTGTGGTACTAGAACATTTGTTATGATACGTAGAGAATCATATTACTTTAATATTATTTTAGAGATATGCATACAAATGTCCTGACATTTTCTGGTACCTGTTCTCTATATATGTACATTCATACATACATACATACATTCATGCATAGTAGCATTATCCGACAAGTTTGAAATCGAAGACCTATAAGAAAAAAAAAACATGAATGATTTCCTAAGTAAGTTTAAAAAATTATTTTTTCCGTGGGGACTCTTTTCCAGGTATTAGATACTCCACTCAACTCACTGAGTGATTAGACGCGATAAAAGGCGTGTAATTGGTGCGCAAACGACGTCCTCATGCTCTCCGAATTAACGAAGGGACGTGCACTAAGGGTGGCTATTGAGCTTCATCGGCCAAGTGTTTATTATGCCACATAACGACTCCCAGAAAAGTCCCAAAAGTACTCAACTTTTCTCCATTCGACCGACCCGCATTATGCTATGCGATAGCCTTGCTTTTGTGGCGGCTAGCGAAATATGAAATATCCACCCCTGAGTTTCCGCCGGAAAAAATGCAAGGAAGTAATTCGGGAAAACTGAAAGAGCCCGAGGGTACAAATGGGAAGCATACGGCCCTTGTCAGCCGCTGGCACCCTTCATTTGCTGAGCCCTGTGCAGTCTTAAGTGCCTGTTTATTCTGCTATTTGGGGGTGTTAATATAAACGGCGAATAAATCACATTATTTGTCACTTTAGGTTCTTCCCGCTGTGGGAAGATGCTTCATTGAGCACTGATAGTTGTTTTGGCAAGGGATCCAGCTATTTTTTCATGGAACAGTCGTCACTTTCAAAGGGGGGGTGGTAGTTGCTAGAAAAATAAATTTCCATTATCCAATTTGTGGTTCTAAACGCGCGGCTGATTTTTATTGTGGTATTTGACAGATAAAATATCCCTATGGACAATATTTTGTGTTACATATTAACGCTTCTCAGACGGATGATATGATTTATTTTGTGAAAACCAACTAGGGACTTCTGTAAGGAAACTTCAAAGACTTTAAGGCAAATGTCTATTTCTCACCTTGAATGATTTATGTTGAAGTTGATACCTTGCGAATAATTTAACACAACTTTATAAAATAGTGACTTAAAGTAAAATATTGTTCGTCTTCAATTTTACTAGAGATTATTCCAAGAATGTTGATACTTTATTTGTTTTTTATTCATTTTCTTTTATTTGGGATTCTATGCTTGAATTATAAGTGATAGTCCGACATTTTGTACAAACGCTTAAACCCCTTTTTATTCCCTCGATTATCAGAAAAATACTTTTCCCAAGCTTAAGTTTGACCCAATCCCTTCCTATAGTTTCAAGCAACGCTTTGATCACTTTTGTCCACCGAGTCGAGTGCCAAGATTCGAGGAAATGAATTAGGCGAAGGACTTGACTTTGCTAGATTTTAGCATAAACAAAAGGCCCCATAAAGTCTCACAATTCAGGGGCTCTTGAAGCCTCCTTGCCTAATGGCCGTCAATCACAATAAAATCAAGATAAGGGCTGGAGCAGGGATTTCCTTGAGACTCTCGTACAATTTGAGCACACATTATACTCAAGAAGTTCTTTTCGTGGCTCGGCTGCGACCACTCAGCCGCTGCAAGAAAATCTGCATACGCCGAGTCCCGCGTGCAGGCAGGTTCGAGCCTCTGCGGGCCTTTGAGAGGCCACTCAACCTTCGCTGCGGCCTCGAGAGGATCCCACGGTTTTGTGTGGCCACAGGAACAACAGGGTTGAGCCTGGTCCTGCACGCAGCCTGGCTTCTTCCCTCCCCAAGTCCGCGGCAGGGCTCTACCCAGCCAGCGAAACAACCGAAAATAAATTCGAGTTGCGATTTCATCAAAGCTCAGTCAAAAGTGATGAAGTGGATGGTGCTGCTTTTTAAATAATTCCTGCCTTTCCCGGGTTTTGTTATATTTTTCCTTCAAAGGCGGCTTTGTTGGGAATTTTGGTCCTTTAACCCCTTTTGCGGCCAAAAGCGCATTTTTGTGGCCCCGTAGGAGTGGGCTGCTCCAACACAAAGGTCTCGTAAATTGTTTTCGCAAAAATCACAATTTTGGGGGTGGAAAAGCGCCGTTAATTAAAGTCAGCTTTTTCCTCATCTTCGGTTTGACATGGATACAAGATCAACAAACCCCAGTCGAGTTGGTGGGGCTGGGGCTGCGGCGTGCGATTCCCGCATCGGGAGAGGGGTGCGCCCCTAAGCCTAGTGCCGCTCCACCCACTGCCCGCGGCAACAAAGAATTCAATCAAAAGATACCTGAAATCTAAGAAAAGAACAAACTCGGGCGGAATCAAAGACGCCTCAGAGATTGGATTAAGTCCCCCGGGGAGGTGGCAAACATTTGGAATAATTTTTCTCTTATCGAAGTTTCCCCGGGTTCCGGCAACCATCAGCCCCATTGTGCCCCACCGGCTGTGTGTGGCTCTCTGAATGGGTGCTTATGCAAAAAACAGAAATTATGCAAAAATAAATTTAACACATCATCTCGCCGGCGCGCAGCACTCTGCTCGGGGGCGGGACGGGCGGCTAAATGCAGGCGGAGGACGACGGCGACCGAGTAAATACTTCGGTCAGGGAGCGCGGGGGCGCCGAGGGACACTCTAACAAGACGAGGGTTGGAAATTTCTTAAAATCATTCAAAGTTCATTTTTTGCCTTCCGACAGCATTCTTCTGCCGGGCCTAACTCCCCGAACTCCCTGGCGACTTGCACTTTTCCTTTCCGAGCAGGACCGTGGTGAGGTGGGGACCTCGCGACTGGCGATGTAAATGAGCACGCAGCGACAACAAATGACCCACGCCGCTGTCTGGGGTCAAGGCTTTCCCATTGTCCAGGTAAGATGGTCCCCATTCCACAGTCAGCCGCCGAAGAACGAAAAAGTGCATGATTGGCCGAAACTGAAACTCGGGCGCTAATGGATATTGTGGGAAAAAGCACTAGTGGATAATTTCAAAAAGAATATGCGGCGTTCTCTCCGCATTCAAATTTATTCTGTCTATTCGGAAATATTATGTCATATTAGAAAAAAAATGAGTAACGTCATTTGTCTAACACATAAACAATATGTAAGAAAAGGATAAATGTCCAATAATTTTTATTGGGATTAATATTTAGAAAACATACTAAAAAATAAAATGTTGCAAAAAATACGGGGATGAATGGAAAACCAAAGTATAAAAATGTCCGAACTTGATTTAATTTTCCTATCAAGCGATGATATTTGCGGGCAAGCAGTAAATACAAAATTCGTGTGCGCGATATGTTTTCATATATGTATATTGTATCGTATAACTAATAAGTTATTGGGCTGCAATTTGGATGGAGCTTGAACTAGCAGTTCTGCGTCTTTTTTCACAAATTTATAAATACAACCTACCTGCAGCATACATTTGCAGTAATGCATGCCTATAAAACTAGAATCCCTGTTTCCTCACAGTTTAAGACATATTGAATTAGAAAAATTTAGAAAATTAGTTTTCGGACACTATTCAGTGAGTTGGTATATATTTGCTGTTCTAATAGTTTCCTAAACTAGAGCTAAGGTTTGGTATTTGACTTTGGATTGTTTGCAATTTGTGTTGTCTGAGTTAAGCTCTGCAGTGTTAGTTCTAATTGTAAGGAACCTATACTTATATAGGTATACCTAAAAATTTTGCTCATAACATTTGAAATATCAAAGAAGTCAAAGAAATACTACCACATTCGCTTTAATATATTTTTGCGAAAACTACGTTCAACTTTGTAATTACAGGGTCATGACCAAGTTCTCCATTAAACTATTTTTTCTATAGTCTTGTAATCTTGCAGTACTTAAATAAAGAAATAAACAAATAACTGTATACCTCCAATGCAGGGTTTTTAAGGTAACAACTCAATTATTATAATTTCTTTGTGATTATCAAATACCTTTGTAGAGAGAAAACCGGCAGGAGTAAGTAAAGGGTTTTTCACTAAAGATTTTGGAAATTACCAAAACAAAAATTCGGGGGGAGCAATTTCCTTTGCTTTACAGAGATAATTTGTTACACGAAAAATGTTATTTGGAACTGTGTCCCGGCTGGAACAATTTTTAGAGTTTTAAATCCCCAATTATTCCTTAATTTTATATTCTGTCGTATTTTTCTTTTTAAATTACATATAATATTCGTATATTTAAATCTAAAAGTCTTGTACTTTCGAGGTCTTTTCTCGAAATATAATAACTCCGAATAATTAATTATATTGTTTTATTTTTAAATTTTAATTACCTTCTTTTCTTTTTGAAATATGTATTTGGGTCATCAGAAATCTTGAATCATTGGATTTTGGAAGAAGAAGGAAAGCAACTTTTCTTCTTAATGAGGACACCTAATTTACTGTCTCAGCCATTAACTACACATTTTAAACAATAGTTATTGAAGGTAGATCAAAGATTTTTTAAATCAGTTGAAAGATTTAAAAACGAGAAATTAAGACAAGAAGCAGAGTATAATGGCGTCGAATTCAGAGAAATGAAACTAAAAACTATTAATTATTTAATTCTGAACTGAATCGCAGAATAATTCGAGCAATTCCCATCCAAGTGAAAGACGAGTTTTCAATTTGGCCCGAGTAACCGCTGGCTTTCGAGCGTAGCACCCCTGCCACTGTTCGCTGCCCCATTTTGCGCAAATTAAAAATTCGATTAAACTTGAACTTTTCTTGAGCTGACAGCGGTACCGAAGGAGCACAAGCAGGGCCACAGACGTGTCACGAAAATAAAATTTGCAATTCGGATTGAACGTAATAAGCGGACGAGGGCGGGGCAGAGTGCAAATTAAACACATTTCAATATTATTTACAGGCAGGTAAGGATTTAATTCAATTTCCAACTTGTTGAAGAAAAGGACCTCATTTTCTTTGGGGGTCCTCCACCTGTCTGTCAACATCGTTAGCAGAGCCACCGCCACCTTGACTTGTGCCTTCTGCGCTGAGCTCCTTCGTTGGACCGGCGAAAACTCGCTCGGGCGGGGGCGGATGGCGCAAGACGTGACGGGGCTGTTCAGAAGGCGCACTGTTTGTCAATACGACGCCTTTGTTGGGAGAAATAAAAAAAGCTCGCGAAAGTAGAGAAATCGATTGAATAGTAAACAAGGCGGGGAATAGGAGGAAATAACTCGGCAGGTCCTTGTGGCTCGTGGCACTCGAAGGAGGCTGCAGCACTGGGCCTTAATCACTTGAAACACCGTGGCGGGCGGGGTGGGCGGGATTTAATTAATTTAAAGTATCGCCGCCCAGGCCTGCCTCAGTGGCGCCTTTCAGAGCGATCCTCTTTCATTTCTGTAAAAGCCCCTGATTAAAGCGTCGATTGTGCCAATGCAGGGCGACAAAGGGTTAAATCGACCGGGCTCTGTGCGGTGCAGGCTTCAAAGGGTCTGATTGCTTTCCGAACTTCTTTCAACGTTCCGTCTTCACAAACTGTTTGAGTTTGAGCCAGGACATTTCCTTAATGAGGTGGCTTTGGAGATGTGTTTTGGATCCGCAGAGCCAGTGCGGCCTCAATATTTGCAGCTTAAGGTTAAAAGTTAAGGAATAGTAAAAATCACCTTCAAGGTCACACTTCACAATTTAAAATACTAACAGTTTAGATCCTCGAGTTCTTTCATAAACGAAAATATTTATATGCTGTAGGTACATAGTGGAAAAATTGCAAACATCATACAAAGCTGAATTTTAGGTAGGTTCGTCTTTAGTGGTAGTAAAAATGAAAAAACAAAACTATGTCATTTGAGAGTTTGACTACATACATATTTGAAAGAAACTCTTTTCGAAAAGGTCGGTAATTACAGTAATGTTGAATTAATTTTTATAAAAAAATATTTAATGTACCTATTTATAATATGATAAATCAACGTTACACCTCATTTTCTTTTATTAAAATTTAATTGGTTAGCGCATAAGTTAGTTCTGATTATGTTGAGTGTATGAAAAGTTACATTTTGCCAAATAGCGATTTCCTAACTGAATTTCACATTATATTTAAATTAAAATCAATCTCTAAAGCTCAACCCATACAAACACAAAGTTTATGTTTCCAATAAATGTCCTAACTTCCTGGTCGCGTGTCAGATTAATCGAAAAATTGCGTTATATACTTCGTTTGAATTAAATCCTTTTAGTAATGTGCTGCGGCTATTTCACTCATAATAAAAGGGTTGCAGATGGAAATCAAGGGATCACTCAAAAGGGTGATGTCGGACAGAGCTGCCTAGTGGAGTGGTAGATTTTTATTAGTTTTGTCACTGGACGGAACCTGGTGTGGGCAGTGAAATTTATACTCTTTGAAATATAGAATTTTTTAGGATAGGAAGATTTAAAAATTTAGCATATTTTAAGTAAAAAGATTATAACTTGCTTATGTAACTGATATTTTTAGTAGTACTGAGATTATTATACTAAGTGAAGTTCTAATGTTATGCACTGAACTAAACCAGAATATTATTTTAGGAGCAGAACAAATATTTTTATTTGCTTTATTAGTAATAAATAAGAACACTAAATATACCTGAACCCTTACACAAATTACAACATTTTGGAACTGCATATGTGCCCGAACCGATTTTATTGATTAAGCCAACGTTTGGAGCGAGCTCGTCGGCGGTTTGTAGCCGTCCGCCCAGAGCCGTATTTCCCTAATCTGCACCCTGAAAGCGATTTAATCGGGGCACAAAGGCCTCTCGATTCGCTGGTGCTATCGCAAATGATTGCAGCCCTTGTTTGATTACCGCCTCAATGGTTCCTCGGCCTATTTCTTCCATTCACCGAGATTCTTAAACAAAACTAAAAGCGAACAGATCTCCCGAGCGCAGGGTGCAAAACAAACACGACGGGACAAAGGCACCACCCGGGTAATCCGCCCCGGGCGCCCGGCAAAATTAAACTTTCTGGCGAGAGCTGAAGAGTTTCGTGTTTACCTCGGGCAAATACTCACGGCGCGGCACAATTCCCCGATTGTCGCCGCTCGATTTAGGCCTCAACGGCAGAGCACACAAAGTGTAATTGAGTGAGCTCTAAAAAGGATACCACTTAATGGCCACTCGAAAATTTATTGTCCTGTGGAAAATTAATTTCTGCAGCGCTCCTTCGATCGGCGGTCTGTCGGCCACGGCTGCCGAAAGGGTTCCGGTTCGAGCGCGAAATTGCCGCAAGTCATCCGAATTAGTTCGCCTCGCAATCAAAGTCTAAGTTCTAAATGCGGTCGTCGCTGGTGCGCTCGCTGAACGGCCGCGGAGCCGTGCGAATGCCGTCCTTTCGGGCGAGTGTCATGTGTTCGGGTTTCCAGGGGACATCACTCAACAGTCCTCACGGGGATCAGAACATGTTCGACAGATGTCCTTCTTTTCTCAATTTTATTATAATTTTCATTCATCGCTCGTCAAAAGGACTCAAGTCGTCATTTCTTTCAAGACGCATGAGAAGTCCTTTTCACTAGCAGTTTAAATATTGACTGATCACAGGATGGCCCTGGAGCCACTCGAGCCAGGACCTTCGGAAGTTTTGTGCGAATTTTGATTGTACCGAGCGGGCAAAATTGGATTTTAGCACGGCTCAGGTCAGCCGAATGAGCAGGAAACGAGTGTTTCTGCCCGAGGCTGCTTCTTTGAATGAGTCCGACTCAAAGTAATGAGAAAGTAAACGAGTTCTAAATATAATATCGTTCACAAAGATTTCTTGACAGCATCTTGTCTGATGCGCTATGGAACGGCTGGATGAATAGCGGCTTGGACAATTGAATTATTAACAATTTTTAGACACATAATTCAATCGTAGCACAAAAAGTGTCAAAATGGTGCGCACAAAGGAGGTGATCAGTAACTATTTCGTTTCTCGCAATTGTGTAAATCGGCTCTGAATGGCGAAATTGCATTGAGGAAAGCACGCAACATACAAGTTGTTGGTTGCAACAATGCATTCCTTCACCTGCACAAAAGAGGCATTCTTTTTGTGGCGCAACAGAGCCAGGGTCCATGCTGAGCGCTCAGGTGAGCGGAAGTTCTGAATGCACGCACCAAATTGAATTGCCGGGGACAAAGAGGTACACCGCCCAAATGAGGGCGCTGCAGAAATGTAAAATGTCATCGATAGGTACCGATAGGTTGCCTTCGGCAGCTAATGCACCGGAAATCGTTTCCCGAGTGTTCACCCCTACTCCTAACGATATTCCTTGGAGAAAAATATGTCTATTGTCAGCGCAGGTTTCGAGGTTAATGGTGGCTGTGATCTGTGAAAAGAAACTGGAGATGTTGTCCATTAAAAACGAAATCTGAATTTCAATTATGCATGTATGATATATGTATAAAGTTCATGTTTGTAAAAGTCTACTATAATTATGAAGTCCTACAGGATGAAATCTTACACACGATTTATGTATTTTATGTCAAGCTCCTACTAAAGTCTAAATTTAGCGTAAACCAAAAATCTAAAGGAATTGAGCACATTTTAGAATTCCAAAATTAGGAAGTGAGTAATGTATAATATAAGAAGGATGTTTACAAGGATAATATTCCGATACAAATTCTTGGCAAAACGAAGGTAAGGTGGAGCTGTTTTGGGATATATTTTTAAGCTCTTTGAGTAAGGGCTTGTTTTTGTTTTTTTTTTTTTTTTTGTAAAAGAAAGGTTGGTATATTGTATAACCAATATTTTTGTATTTGAACAGTTCAGCTTCAGGAAATTTCAATAACTTTTTTATGGTAAAAATGTTTTAAACAACTCAGTTATTGTCAATCCACTGAGAAGCAGTGCTCACTGTAATTTATGTAAAGTATTGGTCGCCAGGAAACTATATATAGTTCCGTAGTACCTACTGCGTTTATAAACAATTTTTTTTATTAGAAAGAAATGTTTACTTTTAGATATTTAAAAAATTAAAAATTCATTCAAACAGAAATGCTTTCAATTAGCTCAAATTTGAAAGAAATCCATCAAGTCGTTTTGGAGATACGATGAACATCGAGTTTCAAAATGGTGTTGCGAGAAAACTGCCTTTAAAGTTTTTCATAAGTTACATTTTGCGGGATTTCGTTGCGGCTTCGCTTAAAAGGGTGCAGCTGCATTAATAATGCTCAAATCTTTATCAAATTTGCATAGAATACTGTAATCCTGTACTTTTGGAGAAAAAAATATAAATACAAAATCGATGATTTGTTGCATCCTTAAGTAAATACACATCTACATATTATAAGAAAAATACTAGAAAGTCTGCACTCCCTGTATTTGTTTGTTCTATTACTCTAGGAAGTCGGTAATTACAATGTTCTGTGGTCTTTTGAATTTCAGTAATAAAGATAAAATGGCTCGAAATGAAAAGGAAAAAGTTGCATTTAAATTGAGCTCAAACTATGAAATGTTGTTCCTTCCAGCCTAAGATTAGTCACCCGGAACTCCCCGCAGCACCGGGTGGAGGGCCAACAAATTGAAAATAATTCCCTGAAGCAGTTACGACAGGAGAGAGTATCTATCGTTTTTATCGTCTACAAACGGGCGATAACCAATTAGTTTTCATCTGTTAAAGTCACTTAGGCGTCTTTATCCGGCGGCCGTAAAGCCCGCCATATCCCGGGTCGGCAACAACAAAGTCAACAACTGGCGAGGAAACCTCGGGCCATTGAGGCCGTAAAGACGTTGCCTAAGATATGATTGAGCAAATCCGCAAACAAACAAGCGAATTGAGACATTAAGCGGGAACGACCCTTTTAAGGAATCATTCCGAAGATATCTGGTCCCCTGCATCCCACGCCAAGCGGGGACTCGCCCCCAAAGATGGCGCAGTAAAAATTAACATGACAATCGCAAATGAGGGCAATATCTCAAAACTAAGGACGTTGCCGGGACTCGCCCGGTTCCGTTCGACTCCTCCGCCAAGTTCCGCTCCGGCCCTGGCGCTGTTTGCTCAGCGTCGCAGCGCGCCGTCGGCAGGCGATGCGAGATTTATGGTGGTTTTAATGCTCGCTTTCAATTTTGCTAATAAATGGGCGTGTGGTAATGCGCCCAAGCAGCCCGATTTATGTCCCACTGGGGCTACGCTGCAATTAAACATCCCCGTCCGGTGCGCACTCGAAGCGGCTCCACGGCTGTT
This sequence comes from Tolmerus cingulatus, assembly GCA_959613345.1. Classification (NCBI taxonomy): domain Eukaryota; kingdom Metazoa; phylum Arthropoda; class Insecta; order Diptera; family Asilidae; genus Tolmerus; species Tolmerus cingulatus. The sequence continues at coordinate 72,828,258 of OY390707.1, read as the reverse complement.
GCCCAAAGCCCAGTCCGGCCCTCGTCCTTTGGCCCTAATCGAGCGATGTCGCTAAACGGCGTACATCCGCGGTGAGTTGCAGAAATTCCTCTGCTCCGCGAGCAGGACTCAAATGAAATTTTCTTTGGAAAGCCGCCAGACAAAGGGGCAGTTGCAGCATCCTTCGGATCCGATCAAGATTCCATTTATCTTGGCCTTGGCGTCTCAATGCCAGCGATTGTTTGCTCCGGTTTTGCTCTTTCGCTCCGGAGCAGGTCGCCGGGTCACTTGGTGGAGGAGACCGGGCGGGGTGCAGACCGAGGGAATTAACCGATCAGCCGAAACGCATTACACGCTTATTTATGCGGTTTATGCTGAGTCCTGTGTAATCCTCATCCTCAGGATAGTCCTTTTGGAGTGCCCTAAGTTTGGATTGTTGGAATCAGTCCCTTTTCTAAATTTTATCTGAAAGGGCGTCAGAAAATTATGCCCGTCACAATAAAGACAAAGTTGTAAAGTCAAATAATCCAAACCATAAAGGAATTGGGGGAGTTGAAAGAATAATTCATGATCGATACAACAAAAAGTATTTTTACGTTTTTAAAATTAATTATTAGTTTTTCACAACGCCTACCTTTGCTAAAGATGGTCTAGGAGACTTTAAAGGTGGTCTTCAGTAAAAATTCAAAAACAAGATCTAAGAATTATTGCACAGGTCTAGTATACAAATGAATTACATAATGTACAAAACCGAATATCATGATGATTTACTGGATTAATAAACCAAGAATAAGTTGCAGTACCTACTTCAGAACCAGATTGAGGAATTACTACTATCAATCATTTTGAGGTACCTACTTAATTATATTTGTTGAACTTAGATATAATTTTAATATTATAAGAAACAAATTTTTAAATTGTGAATAAGGCAGAATTAAGAAAGTTCCAGAAATCAAAATTTGTTTAAGGAATTTTTCTAAAAGTTGTAATTACAGGTGTTGTTTTTCAAAAAATTTGAGTTCTGGTTTGACCCATGTAATTATGTTCTCTTCCGACTACAAATAGTGAGCATACAAAGTGTGCAATTGATAAGGTTTTTATGATAGAATAATAGGAATGTTGAAAGCGATACATCTAGTCAGTTTTCGTAAGAGTTTGGATATTATATGTATGTACCTACATGCGTATTTCGATCCACGCTCATCCCAACTGGACACCACCTTCTGATATGTTATCTGGAAAGCATAAATTTAGTGGCAACTTACTACATTATACAAGCTTAGCTAGGGAAACTGTTTTGATACATGAGCAGAGTTACATTTAAAATGTTTTAACTCATATTTCGCAAGAACAAACAAAATTGAATTTAATAGTGTAGATTTAAAATAAAGAGGAAGTGGGGCAGGGCTTGTAAAGCTAATTTGGTTTCCAGTGACTTAAATATGATTCTATTACTCAAAACCAAAAGGTCGATAATACTCGTAAAAGAAGTAAAGGTTTCATTTATTTAGTTTACTCAATTCAATTGAACGGAATTGTTATAAAAGTGATATCAAAGGCCAACATAAGCGGGACATTTTTGGGAAACGGTTCACCATTATAACTGTTGTTTCACATGCGAAACAGACCTGCGGAGTCGCTGGGAAGGGCGCGGTGGGATGACCCGGAGTGGTCCGACAATCGAACCGCAGCGGCGATAATGATAGCCCTCCACAAAGGGCCCAAGGGGAGGATCAATCACAACACGACCGGGTGAGATTGCCCTCCGCGTAATCACAGCAAACGCGACAATTCACGGGCTCTGGGTCATTGTCTGACGTCGGGGGGCGGAACTCGGCCCGGCTCAATCGGCATAGTGTCAAAAGCAATCGCTTTGCAACGCCGCCTACTTCCTTCGGGACGAATGCCGTTCTAATTTGGACCAGGGAGTCTCCGGAGGTGCGAAAAGGTGTGTAACTCGACGCCTTTGTTCCATTCAGAGCGCACCTTTGTGCCAGCGTCTTTGTTGGTCAAATTACAGCCAAAAAAGTCACAAAGGTGTGCTGAAACGACGTGCAAAAATGCGCAACTTCCCCCGGGTGCACGAATCTCTCCGGCATAATGAGCGCCGTGAGAAAGGACGTGTACCGCGTTCAAGGTGAGGAATCAGTTCGTTTTGGGTGCCCGTGAAACGGGGCCAATTTTCTAATATCTTCCTCTTTGTTCACCTCCACCTACGGGTCCCGGCTGGAGGAACGTGGAGCGGCCGGGAATTTTCTTGATAAGGGTTCAATACCCGGCGACGGGATGGAAATCTGGCTGATTTGCTCGTCTCATTCGCCCCCGTCGGATCCGCATGCACTCCTGCCCCACCCCCGCTGGATGTTTGCGGTCGTGTTGAACCACCGCTAGAGTCACGCTGTGAGGGCGGTGGCTCTGCGGCCGAAGCACCTAAGTGCGAAATGTCTGAATTCGATTTACACTCCTTCCCCACTCTGATTTCTTCCTGTTTTTGTTCATCGCCCGAAAAAAAGCTGTCAGTTCCAGAACGTGGCCCGGCTCAACTTCTCAGGTTTCGACACCCGCAAAATCCCTGTTTATTTCAAAATGGATTTTGCTGTCTTAAAATGGGACATGTGAGCGGCGCCATTGTGCGCCGCGCTCCATTGGAACTCTTACTCCTGACTTCCTCCTGCTGCGGGGGTTGAGTCGGGCTCCACAACCACGCGATGGCATAAATTGGAAATGGCCTCAACCCGCCCGCGTTGAACTGTGGTCTGACAAGCATAATACAATTTCCAAAGCTATCAAAATTGCATAAATTTGTGACCGCAGTCCAAGGCAACGAGTGACTTTCTTTCAGAACTATTACATGGCTTGAACTCAAAATGAAATGGTAAAATGTTGTACAGTTACTATAAGCACAGATAAACTATAAGTCTAAATCAAAGGAATCTGTTTTTAAAAGCTTTTATCTTACTTTTATTATGTCCCTAACTTCTTCAAATTCTCTTATATTCAATTAAAAGAGAAAGTCATTAGCATTGCTTAAATTTTTTACACTTAAAATAAATAACTGGCGGATTTTAGGCTTAAACTAACAATTCATGTTAATTTACGTTTTATTCAAACTGTAAAAAAGTTTTGAATTTTTGCTGAAGGATGTTTCTAAAGGAAATATGTACATGTAACTATACTTTGCAAGAAAAAATCAGCCATGCATTTGTGAGATATGTGTAATGTGTTTTTCATTAATTTTCTAATTTATAAAGTAAGCATTTTTTTCTCCTTAATTAAGTACCAATAAATTGTAATATTTTTATTTGTTCTTGTGAAGAATCGGTCTTTTACATAAACCACTAATGCCGTAATAAATTCGTATAGAACTTTAGAGAATGAGTTTTGGTGCACCCTGTAACTTAACGGTAAGAGTCTTGAAGAAAGTTAATTCCTAAAAATACTATTGGTTGGCTTCAAAGTTCATTTTGATGTAATCGAGTACACGAACCGCGACGAATAGCATAATGAAAAACTTTTAATTTTATACTTAAACCAAAACTTTTGCAGAAATGACCCTGAATTTTCGAATTTGAGTGGAGGGTAATTGTAAGCAAATTTCTATGATGCATGCGACGAAACATTCCATCTCTTTATTTGTGTTTTCCACTATACTTGTATACACAAAAGATTATTGTATCTTATGTACTAACTAAAAATAAAAATAAGAATACAATAAAAGAAAAACGAGCGCAGTTGCTTGCATCCAGGGAGCCTTTTTCACTTTGGCAGTGGATTTTCTCATAATATTGCCATTCTCGCACACAAAACATAAATGGTTTGAAGTGGATCTACTAAACTACCCAAAACAAATTGAACACCAAAGAGCTAAGTTTGGTTGGTGTCCCTGCTAAATGAGGTAAAATAAAATCCCTCTTCGGCCCCTTAATCCGTTGGAACCTTATTTGAAGACAAAACCTGAATAAAAATGTGATTATTACATAATTTAAAATATAAATTGCCGAGTCACATGCAGAATAAAAGTTCTGAATTTGAACTTCCTACTTTGCCTGTGGAGATAGTCGCTTTTGTTTATACATATATATTTCAGTACCACCGTTTGCACAGGTGGCTGTAATGAAAGGGCAGTTAAGGAGAAGGTTGCGTTTTTTAAATATTATACTTATTTTGGTTGTGAAATACAGTCAATCCAAAGTTGGTCTATTATTTCTATTACTACAGTACATTTCCATACATAAATACATATGTATTTGTAAATTGATATCAATGCAATTGTTATAAGAGCAAATTCAGTCAAGAAGTATAAAAAATAAAAATAATTTACTCCTGCGGGAAAATTGTTTTTACTCACAGAAATATAAAATTCTGTTAAAATTAATCTTTCATTCAGAAAAGCACACAAATAACCGAGATGAATAACCTTCGAATTTTCAACCCTCCCGAGTCCAGTCCACCAAAATTCGATAAGAAACTTTTTCGTCGTCTTCGCACGCTATCTCCTCACTGATAACGACTATTTTAGCGGTGAGTGCTTTGCAAAGTTACTCCCATTAGAGCTGAATCTGATCATAAGGCAGAGGTCATCAGCTCCAGCGCGATTACGAAAAGAGGTGGACAGCGGGTGTCCCCAGTTTTCAAAGGAAGAGAGCTCTAAGACATGGCCCGGAGCAACTTTGTTCAAATTGCCCTGTCCACCGATAACCCGAGATAATGTTTGATACAATTTAAAGGCAGCAGATTGGGGCTCCCTTGCTCCAGTTATTCATAGTTCGGTTCCGCGGATTGTGTCAAGCGGTGCTCCTCTGAAGGATGGGGCTTCATAAATGTTGGCTGCTTTTATTTGCAGCAAGTTTAGTGTGTTGTTACGAGGACTCCTATGCCCGAAATCTGGAGGCTGAGGAAGAGCAAGAACGCGAGTATTATGAAAAACATCGGGATTATTTTCTGGAGCATCCAAATGATAGAAGTGACCACTTTCTGAGGCCAAAGCCAACGTCCACAAGTCCTCCAGATCCCCATAGTTTCAATTCAGTTGTGGGCACAACAGTGGAGCAGCAAGAACGCGATTATTATGAACGAAACCGAGATCATTTCCTGAAGAATCCTAATGAGCGCAGTGATCACTTTTTGAGACCAGAAAATCCAATGCACTCAGGTCCCCAAGATACTCACAGTCAAAATTCAGTTGAAAAAAGTGAGGAGCAGCAAGAACGAGAATATTACGAAAGAAACCGAGACCATTTCTTGAGGAACCCCAATGAGCGCAGTGATCACTTTCTGAGACCAGATAAGGCATCGTCGGCTGCACAAGATCCTCATGGTCCAAATTCAGTCGGAGATACCACAGTTCATACAGCCGAACAGCAAGAACGAGAATACTATGAGCGGAATCGGGACTACTTCCTGAAAAATCCAACTGAGCGAAGTGACCATTTCCTAAGGGCGGGTCAAACCACGCATTCCGCTCCCCCAGAGCCTCATGGAACGGGACCTCTTCTCACAAATCGGTACGACCCTAACTACGGCCAGCATACGACGGACCCCCCAACAGAAACAGACTCATACGACAGGTACTACGAGGACTACTACAGGACCTCAACTCACCAACCCAGAGCAAGTTCCGATGCCCACAGGCGAGGTGAGGAGCCGCGCCAGCCGTACGATCCCCACAGACGAGGCCAAGTTTTCCCGAATTTTGGACAGCCTTACGACAACAGACTTGATCCTTATAGACCGGAAGATAGACACGCGCAGCCGCAGGAGTCACACAGGGGAGACTTTGACCGAAGACCCCAACCTCAAGATAACCGATACGATCCTTATCGGCGCGAGGAGGGCGATCACAGAGTCGCGAACGCTCGTCTCCAGCCGCAGTCCGCGCCCAGGGTGAACATTCCCGGCCAGGGAATCGTCTCTGGAGCAACTGCGTTTTCGGCCTGGACTGGTAGACCTTTTGCAAAATTCCTCGGCATTAAATACGCCCACGTGGGCAAAGGTGAAAAGCGATTCCAGGTAATTTCCCGTTCTTATTACAACTTAATCGTTTTCGTTATCATAAATATAAGCGATGCAAATATTTGCAAACTTCAGCCATTTTTCCGTGCAATTATTTGATAAAAACGATTATTCTTCATTATTTATGTTTACATCAATTAGTCAACCTTTTTAAATATTAAAATATTAAAAGGCTAGTCGAACTCAAAGCGAAACTGTGACGAATGAAAAGTAGCATTTGTAATGTGTTTTGCTGCTCTATTTATATCCTGAACTATAAGTGGTAGAAATTATAATAGGAATACAATTTTTATATCTCAATCAATTTTTTTACATTATGGCTTCAATTATTCTTGGAAGTTAACATTTTAAAAGGGTACAAAAGCTAAAGCTTTTTTAAAATTCGGAGCTGTAGATGTCATAGCGTAATAATATTCTCTCTTTATAAAAATTGTGAAAATTTTGTAAGAGAGGATCAAAAACTCGTTTATCAAATAATTCAATTAATTAATGCATTCCATTCTATTGTACTTTACTTTCTTCAATTTTTTGTTTAGAAAGCTGAAGAGCCCCATCCCTGGGTCGGTGAGTTTGATGCGACTAAGGAGCCCCTGTCATGCCCGTCGTTTCCCAATGTGAACAAAGTGCGAGTGGAGGAGCGGCATCGGGACGTGGAGGACTGCCTCACGGTTTCTATATACACCCCAGATGTAGGTTGTCCATAAATAGGGAACTAACTTTTTACTGCTGAGTTGTAGTCTATTCAGCCGCTTGTAGCTAAAGCTTAAAGGCATATTTTGCTTCAAGTGGGTAATTCAGATAAGCAAAATTAATTGCTACATTACACAGCCGTCTGTAGGCACTGCGAATTCAGTTAAAATTGTTAATTAATCGAATTGCTTGCAGGTGCACGGCAGATTCCCTGTCATGTTTTACATCCACGGAGAGTTCTTCTTTGACGGCACTTCTCAAGAAGCGCAGCCAGACTATCTTTTGGAGAAAAACGTTGTTTTAGTAGCCGTGGAATACCGCCTAGCGCCCTTCGGATTCCTCGCGCTGCCGAATGAAAAGATACCGGGAAATGCAGCAGTTACTGATGTCATAGCCGCCCTGAAGTGGGCGCAAAAGAATATTCGTTACTTTGGTGGTGACCCCCGAAGGGTTACTCTCGTAGGCCAGGGAGCTGGTGCTTCCATGGCTCACCTGTTGTCAATTACTCCTTACGTAAAATTGCTACCTTGGTATAAAAAAATATCAAGTATGCTTACTGATGGTTCTTTCTAGGTCGAGTCGAATTTGTTCCATCAAGTAATTCTCCAGTCTGGAACGGCCTTGAATCCTTACTTACTCACAAATACGCCGGCAAAACATACCACGGATATCGCCAAAAGGGCTGGTTGCCTCACGGATTCAAATGATGCAATTTCTGATTGCTTAACGATGCTCAGCACCAGCCAAATTCTTCAGGCGTTTCTAAAACACTGCGTGAGTATTTCTTTTCAAAATTTCATAGTGCTTTAAAAGGTTCTTAAACATGAATAGGCTATGTGTTATGGTCAGGGCATAAAGAGCAATTCGCCGTCGGTCGCAACTCAAGGCCAAGCCCAGGCCATAAAAATCTCCGGCGCGAGCCCTGCGACCGAGCCCCGGGCACCGCCACAGTTCAAGGCGTTCAAGGGCATTGCACAGCTGTAACGGGCTCGGCCTGTGGCATCGGGCGAGCTGGAGTGCTCGGAGACCACAATTCGAGGATTTTTTGCTGAAATTATTCTCGAGTTGTGGCCGCCGCGCATTCAAAGTGCACCCAAATGTTCCAGGCCGAGCGCGCAGCAACTCGAGCAGCGGTGCGAGGAACCGTTGCAACCGACTCGCATATCGGCTGATCGCCAGCGATTGGCTGCGCGGGCCGATGTGTGAGTGGGTTGCAACGGGACCTCGAAAAAGGGAAGCCAGGCGGCGCGTGGGCTCGACTTGACTCGGGACTTGAGATCCAGCAGCGAACGGCGAAGGTGGTGGAAAGTGATAGATCGAGAACGGGAAGCTCACCTCTGGAGTGATAAGTGCTCACGAAAAGTTAAAAGAGTGGAAAGTTTTTTTTTTTTTTGAAGAATTAAATAAATATTCAGACTAAGTAAAAATCACAAAAATTAAATAAATAATCAGACTAAATTAAAATCACCAAAAAATTAAATAAATAATCAGAAAAAAAAAAAAAAAAAAAAAAAAAAAAAAAAAAAAAAAAAAAAAAAAAAAAAAAAGGGAAACAAAAAAACAAAAAAACAAAAAAAAAAAAAAAAAAAAAAAAAAAAAAAAAAGAAAAAAAAAAAAAAAAAAAAAAAAAAAACAAGGGGAGGAGAAACACAAAAAAAGTAATCGACCGGGTTGCCGTGGATCATCGGCGGAAGGCACCACGACGGGGCCACATGAAGAGGCAGGGTGCCTCCGCCCTCTCCATCACATCGCTTCACCGCGGGAATTCTTCGCCCCCATCGCCTCTCCGAGGGAAACAGCACCGCGGACACCGTCATCAATCGAGGCGCCCAACGAGCTTTCTTCGTCTTCTCTTCGTCCTTATCTTATGCAGGTTAGGGTTAAAATTGTTTAAGTAACGCTGATTAATACAAGGTATGTGTAATTGATTAATTCTATTTTGGACTCGCTTGCTCCCCGTTTTCTTTTCCCCCCCTCTTCCCGTCATGCCGGCCCACATCGTTGTGGCTTTTCGAATTGCAGGAATGAGCCCCAGGATGGGGTGAAGGAAGGAGACATGTGCGAATAAATTAGGGACCTCTCCAGTTTTGTTTTGGCCAAGGAGAGGTCATCGGGCGGATGGGGAACAGGCCAAGGGGGGGTTCATCGCGAACCGAACCCCCCCCCATTCTTACAAGTCACTCACGGGCAGTTGCAGGGGTCTGCCCGCACTGACCCCTTCCAACCCCAACGCGATTTTATAGTCGGTCCTGTCGCGGGAGAATTTTCTTTGTTTGGTGGTTGCCGCCCCGACGGCTGAAAGCGGTTTTCGGCAAACCCCCCCACACTACCGCAAATGCTAGCCTGCCAGCTCCCGCAGCCGCATACCGTCGGGCGGAGGTGCTTAGCCGGGCCCTTCGAGGTATATCAAACCCTAACAAATATATGGCGCCCAACGTGGGGCCTCCTCTCCTTTCCCTTTGAAGCGTAAGGCTTCCCCTTATTTCTACTTACCTGTTTTCATTTCCTTTCGAGGCACCGTTGGTGACTCCCGTGGCTGGGACGCATCCCGGCCCTCTTGAGAATACGGCAGTTGGCTTCGTCAGCCAGCCAGCCGTCTCGAGGGCTCGGGGTGCGCCCCATCCTCGGGAGAAGCTGGTGGTGGGAAGTCTTCCCGGTTGAGCCCGTGGGATCTGCGTGGCCGAGACGGCAGTGGTCCTCCCTGGAGTAGCAGGAGTTGGCTACTACAGCCAGCTACCTGACCGGGAGGATACCGCTGTCGTCCTCTGCCTCGCAGCCCCCACGGATGAAGCCGGGAAGGTCTTCTTCCCTCACAATTTCCTTTCGCGGGCCGGATGCTCAGTAGCTCGTGGATGACTTGGAAGAATGTAATGATCAAAATAAAATAATTTTCTTCTTTTTGAATCTTCGCTCCTTCCTTCCCCTTCGGTGGTTCGTTTCATGGTCCAAAATCAATATTTTTGAAACATCAGTTGATGGTGGGAGGAAGAAAACGAGGAGCAGCGAGTCATACTTCGTATATATATATATAATTTCGAATTTGCTTATGGGTTAAGCCCGAATATTTTCTATTAGTTAATTTGCCATTGTTAATTTGCTTGTGGGTTAAGCCCGAATATTTTCTATTAGCTAATTTGCCATTGTTAGTTTACTTAAGAGCTATCATTAAATTGTAAAACTTCTGGTAAGGTTGTAAGGGAACTGTATTTAGGGATTTCCAGTGATTTTCACTCTTTCATAACTAATTCATTTTAAGTTTTTTTTTCTTTCCTCATCTTTCTTATTCTCGTGTTGATCTGACATTTTTTCTTTCGGGATTTTCGTGGTAAAATGGCGGAGTCGAATCAGGGCGCGATCGGAAAAAAATATAACACTCGTCAAACGGCGCGCGAAACAGTCGAAACGCCGGCGACAGTCAGGCCAAGTCGTGATCGCGAAATATCAACCGAAAGACCGTTGGAAACGGAACAAGCGGGCGCGGACTTCGAGGCGGCGAATATGGAAAAATCAATTCTCCGAGAGACACTGGATACGAGTCTTCGTTTTCGTGTAGCGGACCTAGTCCGTACCGAAGTAGAACGCATCGAACGGGAGAAACAAAATAGGTTAGCTGAAATGGAAACACCAATAAATCAAGTCTCGACAGCCTTCCCACCTGAACAGCCGCCACGTCCCCCGCGGGTCACTAGACAACCAAATTTCGAAACGAGTCCTGTTTCCGCGCCTCCAAACTTTGGACGGCCAATACCTGATTATGTACCTGAGCCTTCGCCTCGGGTTCAGTACCCCCACCGGTCCAGACAGCAACCCCTAAACGAGCAATGGCCCAGTACGCCCCTTCGTCACTGGAAGATCCAATATGACGGAGATAATTCTAAACTACATTTAGAAGAGTTCATTTTTCGTGTGGAAAGTCTCACACGTGACACTCTTCGGGGGCGTTTTGATCATTTGATTAGTAATTTTCACCTTTTGCTCGGGGATTCGGTGGGAAACTGGTACTGGACAGTTCGCCGAAGTTACCAAAATTTAACCTGGCAAGACCTCAAAACAGCCCTTAGAGCCGACTGGGGAGAGCGCTCAAGGGATATCGACTTGAAGCGGCAAATGCTGAGCAGGCGACAGCAGCCCAATGAATCGTTCACCTCGTATTACCTGGATCTCGTCTCACTACGAAATAGATTGTCCGTACCAATGCAAGAGATTGAGTTTGTGGAGATGTTGAGAGCAAATCTGCTTCCATACATACAAGAGCATATTTGCCTTCACCGAATATACTCAATCGCGCATTTGCGTGACCTGGTGACCGAGGTCCAGGTGACTCGACAGCGAACGAGGAGTACGCTGCTGTCGACCGCACACCGTGCCGGAAGAGTCGAAGAAACTTTTGCCTTCGGAGATCTGGAGAGAGCGTTGCCCGAGCCTGAAAACCTTGAACCGGTCGAAGCCCTTACCAAGTTCTCTTCTTCAGCTATCAAATGCTGGAATTGTGATCAAAGTGGGCATTACTATCAGGATTGTCCAACGGAGCCCACAGGATTTTTCTGTTATGGCTGTGGGCGAAAAGGGGTCGTTAAACCTCGCTGCCCAAACTGCCTATCAAAAAACCAGCGGCGGGTCGGGAGCAACAACACCAGCCCCCGGCCACAACGACCGCCTGCAATCACGACAGGCGAGGCAATGGCCACCCCTTTCCGCCCCCAGACATAACCACGTCCCAACTTTGCCAAGACTTACCCGAGTTGTCCACCTTCTTATCTTCATCTCCCTCGCTACACAGTCACACTTCAATTGTTACATCGTCTACATCAGCTCAATCAAAGTTTGCAAACCAAGATTTAATAAGTGAGTCGGAAAACCCCCCTGAATTTGATAATTCCTTGCCACAGCCAGAGCAACCTCCGAGCAAAAAAATTTCTATACTGCAGAGACCAGAAAATCCTCAAACACCGGTTCTCTTTCCCATTAAACCTTATCATCTCAGGCTTAAAGAGTATCAAAAGGCTCGTGAAAGAATTTTTGCTTCGGCTGTTGAATATCCCAAGGGTCAGGGTGGAACTTCATTCTTTAAATCTCCCAAGCCCCGTCGATCTACACTACGTTGGCGTGCGTTCTGGAGACGCGTCAGAGATACCTATCGTAAATTATCAACAGCTTTCGTCTCGGTTCCTAAAGATGTACGGCCCTACGCCGCAGTAAGAATCCTAGGGCAGAACATCACAGGTTTGCTAGATAGCGGCGCTAGTATTAGTATTTTGGGAAAAGGTTCTGAGAGTTTGCTGCAGGAGGCAGGAGTTAAGTGGGCCAAATACAAGTACCGTTCTGCGATCGAGGTGGCCAACGGAGCTAGACCGGAGGTGCACGGCCACGCCGACCTGGAAGTTTCCTTCAGGGGTGAGACCAAAATTTTACGTCTTTACGTCGTACCTGGACTCACCCAGGACCTATATCTAGGAATAGATTTTTGGAGGACTTTCGGGTTGGCTCCGGACATTCTCGGTCTAGTCTCTTCGTTGGACACACCGATCGCAACGAAGCCCAACCCGGCAGCACACGTATTATCTTCTGATCTCAAATCACGTCTAGAACGAACCAAAGCGCTATTTCCATCCTACGCAAACTTGGGCTTGGGGAAAACTCACTTACTTGAACATGCAATAGACGTTGGAAATGCTACACCGATCAAACAGAGGTTTTATCCAGTTTCTCCGGCCGTGCAAAAACTTATGGACGCGGAGCTGAGCCGAATGCTCTCGCTTGGGGTGATAGAGGAGAGCCAGAGTCCTTGGAGCTCTCCCGTTGTTTTGGTACGGAAGCCAGGCAAGGTCCGACTGTGTTTTGACGCCCGGAAGGTGAACTCCGTCACTAAAAAGGATGCCTATCCGCTTCCGCAGATAGATGGCATCCTGAGTCGCCTTCCGCCGGCAAAATACATTACCAGTCTGGACCTAAAGGACGCCTTTTGGCAGATCCCCCTAGAGCAGAGCTCCAAGGAAAAGACCGCATTTACAGTGCCTGGTCATCCCCTCTATCACTACACAGTGATGCCATTCGGGCTTTGCAACGCGCCACAGACCATGTGCCGGTTGATGGATAAAGCAATTCCTTACGATCTCCGAGACAATGTATTGGTGTACCTTGACGATCTATTAATTTTATCACAAGACTTTGACTCACACCTGGCTCTTCTCGCCCGGGTGGCGGACTGTCTGAAGAGGGCGGGACTGACTATCAACGTGGAGAAGAGTAAGTTTTGCTTAAGAGAAACCAAATACCTTGGCTTTATCATTGGAGAAAATGGTATGCGTATGGACCCCGATAAGATTTCTGCAATTGTGGACTACCCGGTACCCAAAACCATGAAACAAGTACGTCGCTTCATGGGAATGGCAGGGTGGTATCGCAGATTTATTCCCAACTTCGCAGACCTTTCGGGCCCAATCACCGATACGTTAAAGAAAGCCAGTAAATTCTCCTGGTCTGAAGAAGCCCAAGTCGCGTTCGAAAAACTTAAGCAACTCTTGACCTCTGCTCCCGTTTTAGTTACCCCCGACTTCTCCAGACCGTTTGTCATTCAGTGCGACGCGAGCACCCAGGGTGTAGGTGGAGTGTTACTGCAGGTGGACAACGAAGGAAATGAGCGACCGATTGCCTACGTGTCGCAGAAATTGAATTCAGCCCAAAGAAATTATTCGGTGACAGAACTGGAGTGTTTGGCGGCGATTATAAGTGTCCAGAAATTTCGCCCATACGTCGAACTAATGCCTTTTAAGATTATTACGGACCATGCGAGTTTGAAGTGGCTTATGTCACAGAAAGACCTAAGTGGCAGACTGGCGAGATGGAGTCTGAAGCTTCAACGCTTTGATTTCGCTATCGAGCACCGAAAGGGGAGCTTGAACGTGGTGCCAGACGCGCTATCACGGGTGGAGTGCGACGCTCTGTCAGCTCCGGAAGACTTCGGGCCTGAGGTCGATCTCAGCTCTCCACACTTCGCTTCGGCGGAGTATGTAGAGCTGGGACGACAAGCCGAAGAAAACAGGGCCAAATTCCCGGATCTGATGGTTCGTGACGGCTTCATTTACGTGCGTACTGTCCCACGTTCGGGTGACCCAGTGCAAGAAAACGAAGCGTGGAAGCTTTGGATTCCTCCCGGCCTAGTCACGAGCATTATTTCTCGCGCTCATGACCCTCCACTATCTTCACACGGTGGTGTTGGCAAAACTCTTGAGCGAGTCCGTCGATATTTCTATTGGCCACGCATGGCAGCCGACGTTAGATCTTATGTTCTATCATGTGACACTTGTAAGGAAACCAAAGCCCCGAACACCACGCTCCGACCACCGATTCAAACACAACCTATAGCCGAAAGACCGTGGCAAAGAATTTACATCGACCTCCTCGGCCCGTATCCTCGCACTAAATCGGGACATGGCTGCATTTTGATAGCCTTAGACCATCTTTCGAAATTCCCCCTTTTAAAGCCTTTACGTAAAGCTACGACGTCTCAGATATGTACTTTCGTCGAAGAAGAAATTTTCCATATGTTTGGGGTTCCCGAAACAATAGTTACTGATAACGGTACTCAATTTCGTTCGGCACAACTCGCTAAACTTCTGGAACGTTATGGAGTCAAACATATGCGTACGGCCCTTTACTCTCCCCAAGCCAACGCTTCGGAGCGAGTAAATAGGTCAATTTTAACCGGCATTCGTGCTTATATCAAGGACGAACATCAGAAGTGGGATGAGAAGCTAAGTAGTATCGCCAGCTCACTTCGGAGCTCGATCCACCAGGCAACAGGTTTCCCCCCTTATCGATTGTTGTTCGGACTCCATATGATTACGCATGCTTCCAGCTACGAGTTGTTGCGCCGCCTTCAGGGAATTGACGAACCCTTAAACATTGACACTTCCGACAAGCTTAAGCTTATTCGAGCGAAAGCTCAGGAGAATCTCAAAAAGGCTTTCGATCAAGGTGCAAAAACCTACAATCTGAGAACAAAACATGTAGACTTCAAAGTAGGTGAAGAAGTATATCGACGAAATTTCCAGCAAAGTAATTTCGAGAAGCAAATTAATGCGAAACTTGGACGAAAATTCTTAAAGTGTAGAGTAAGGGCTCGAAAGGGCAACGCTCTCTACGAGTTGGAGGATCTTCAAGGAAGACTGATCGGCACATTCCACGCCAAGGACATCAAGAGGTGAAGATGAGATCAACGGACATTTGGTTTTCAATTTCTTTATAAAAAATTCAAGGTTCAGAGATTCATTAATTAAGTAGATTACACTACTATGGTCGGATACCTTAGTTTCTTTATCAGTCAATTACCCTTAACACTCATCAAAATTCGGTAGCCCTAATAAGGCATCCGACCAGCTTAACTGGCATCAGGGTTGTCGTAGAGCCGCTTCTGCTTGGTAATGCGGCGGACACACCCTTTTCACTTCCCATCCCCTTTCCTAGTTAGAGTTCCTTATCCCTCACCTCATCCCATCCAGCACCTTCCTTCAAAATTTTATCAGTTTTACGCCCCCCTTTTCTTTTCAGCCAAGAGGCCCTGCCTGCAACCTTCGGGGTTGGAGTTGGCTTGAGGCCTCTCGAGAATACGGCAGTTGGCTTCGTCAGCCAGCCAGCCGTCTCGAGGTCTCGGGTCTCCCTCACCCTCGATGGAAACAGGTAGGGAGGGGCCCCGCCTGCCCA
This sequence comes from Tolmerus cingulatus, assembly GCA_959613345.1. Taxonomy (NCBI): domain Eukaryota; kingdom Metazoa; phylum Arthropoda; class Insecta; order Diptera; family Asilidae; genus Tolmerus; species Tolmerus cingulatus. The sequence continues at coordinate 72,812,874 of OY390707.1, read as the reverse complement.
CCCTCACGGGATCAGAGCTCCGGAGACTACCAGGGTGCTCCCTGGAATTACAGGGGCTGGCTGGTGAAAGAGCCAACCACCTGTCCGGGAGATTTCGCTGGTCGTCGTCCTGGCCTGACCCCCTGGGGGGCGGACCGGCATGGCTCCCTTCCCCGCAAGGCTACCTTCTTCTCCCTTTCGGTGTCGCTGGGCTTCTCCCAACTATTCCGCATAAAAATTAATTTCTCCCTCACAGCACTTTCTCCTTAATTTGATCACACACCCCCCCCAAGATATGACGAGTACAACGTCATCCCTTCTTATAAAAAATAATCTAAATTCAACAATTGTTTTTTATCCCATCACGTGGCGATGATTATTTCTTTGGTAGTAGCGATTTGAATCTTTTAGGCCAAAATTATTATTGTTATGTTTAAATTCCATAATCTCATCTTCACCTCAAGTCGACAGGTCCATATCTCTTTCCCAGGCGAATCCGGGAGCTCACTTCAGTCACACAGCGTTTTCCTTTCCAGCGGTAACCCGCCAGAATCACCCAGTACACCCCCTTGCTAGAATTTTCCTTCTCCCTGTTCCAACTCCCATTTCTACCTTTCCCATTTCTTCACAACCCTATCGTTTAACCAGGTATTCTACTTGGAGCTCCTGTACTCCAACCTCCCCATCCTTAGTGAAAGACTGCACGTCAAGGGATCTGACAGGGGATTCCCTTCCCGTAAATTAAGCTTCATTTTTTTAAAATTTCACAACAACCCCCACCTCCGGACTCCCGTGAACAGCAGCGCCCCGCCGTTGGCGTCCGGAGGAACGCGGATCCGTGATGCGGAAGTTCATCCTGGGACTGGGATGACCGCGGGGGTTGGTTTACAGCCACCCTCATAGTTTTATTATTTTTCTCCAGTCCTATAGTTTCATGGGCGTTTCACCCCAGAGTTTCGGCTAGCTCAGTTGCGAGCTATACTCGGGTCGCGGGTCAAGCCACATGTTGGGCACCCTTAACGAATCCTGACCTTTTCTCAGCTCCGTTGTCCTCAGAGTCTGGTCCAACGGACCTGTGCTGTTATGGTCAGGGCATAAAGAGCAATTCGCCGTCGGTCGCAACTCAAGGCCAAGCCCAGGCCATAAAAATCTCCGGCGCGAGCCCTGCGACCGAGCCCCGGGCACCGCCACAGTTCAAGGCGTTCAAGGGCATTGCACAGCTGTAACGGGCTCGGCCTGTGGCATCGGGCGAGCTGGAGTGCTCGGAGACCACAATTCGAGGATTTTTTGCTGAAATTATTCTCGAGTTGTGGCCGCCGCGCATTCAAAGTGCACCCAAATGTTCCAGGCCGAGCGCGCAGCAACTCGAGCAGCGGTGCGAGGAACCGTTGCAACCGACTCGCATATCGGCTGATCGCCAGCGATTGGCTGCGCGGGCCGATGTGTGAGTGGGTTGCAACGGGACCTCGAAAAAGGGAAGCCAGGCGGCGCGTGGGCTCGACTTGACTCGGGACTTGAGATCCAGCAGCGAACGGCGAAGGTGGTGGAAAGTGATAGATCGAGAACGGGAAGCTCACCTCTGGAGTGATAAGTGCTCACGAAAAGTTAAAAGAGTGGAAAGTTTTTTTTTTTTTTGAAGAATTAAATAAATATTCAGACTAAGTAAAAATCACAAAAATTAAATAAATAATCAGACTAAATTAAAATCACCAAAAAATTAAATAAATAATCAGAAAAAAAAAGAAAAAAAAAAAAAAAAAAAAAAAAAAAAAAAAAAAAAAAAAAAAAAAAAAAAAGGGGAAACAAAAAAACAAAAAAACAAAAAAACAAAAAAAAAAAAAAAAAAAAAAAAAAAAAAAAGAAAAAAAAAAAAAAAAAAAAAAAAAAAAACAAGGGGAGGAGAAACACAAAAAAAGTAATCGACCGGGTTGCCGTGGATCATCGGCGGAAGGCACCACGACGGGGCCACATGAAGAGGCAGGGTGCCTCCGCCCTCTCCATCACATCGCTTCACCGCGGGAATTCTTCGCCCCCATCGCCTCTCCGAGGGAAACAGCACCGCGGACACCGTCATCAATCGAGGCGCCCAACGAGCTTTCTTCGTCTTCTCTTCGTCCTTATCTTATGCAGGTTAGGGTTAAAATTGTTTAAGTAACGCTGATTAATACAAGGTATGTGTAATTGATTAATTCTATTTTGGACTCGCTTGCTCCCCGTTTTCTTTTCCCCCCCTCTTCCCGTCATGCCGGCCCACATCGTTGTGGCTTTTCGAATTGCAGGAATGAGCCCCAGGATGGGGTGAAGGAAGGAGACATGTGCGAATAAATTAGGGACCTCTCCAGTTTTGTTTTGGCCAAGGAGAGGTCATCGGGCGGATGGGGAACAGGCCAAGGGGGGGTTCATCGCGAACCGAACCCCCCCCCCCATTCTTACAAGTCACTCACGGGCAGTTGCAGGGGTCTGCCCGCACTGACCCCTTCCAACCCCAACGCGATTTTATAGTCGGTCCTGTCGCGGGAGAATTTTCTTTGTTTGGTGGTTGCCGCCCCGACGGCTGAAAGCGGTTTTCGGCAAACCCCCCCACACTACCGCAAATGCTAGCCTGCCAGCTCCCGCAGCCGCATACCGTCGGGCGGAGGTGCTTAGCCGGGCCCTTCGAGGTATATCAAACCCTAACATATGCTATATTTAATTGCACTTTATCGTAATGCTAACTGGACTGCAGACTTAAAAGATTTACTAAATATTTGCTTTAGCAAGAAAACGAGTCAAAAGGAGTTGGACATTACGGAGGCTTCCAGCTCACAATTGGCGATTTCTACGGAATCATTCCCAAACACCCTTTTGATCTCGCTCGTGAGTACGACGGTGAAAACTATCTAATCCTAGGCGGAGTCACCAGCCGAGTTGGGTCCTTCTACTACTCAAGTATCTATTCTCAGAACGTTTTCAGGCTACATAACTTGAAACTTACATAAATAATATTTCAGAAATTTACAACTACATTCAGCGGTCACCGCGAAAGGACTTGGATGCTTTGATCGACGTCGTCCTGAAGCACACTGTAGGAAAGGAGGACGACAGCGGTATTTGGGAAAATCTAATAACTTCTCAGCTTGTGAGTGATGAAGAGAGAAGACGTGGAAGTCCAGAGGAATCTTCCAAGACGCTTATTGATGTAAGATTCCTCCAAAAATTCGGCAGTGAAAATACGAAAACGATATCTATTTCAGCTCGTTGGCAACATCCTGTACAAAGCTCCCTTACTTGAAGCTTTGCAGCAAAACGCTAAGTTTGATCCGAACGGAACCTACCTCTACAGTTTCGACTACGAGGGCACCCACAAGCGCTACAGATTCGCGCCGTTCCCGTTCGACATGGGCGTTACCCTTAGTGACGACAACATCTACCTCTACCCCTACCCGGAATACGTCGCGCCGCTCGACGACAACGATGAAGCAATGGCCCACATAATGGTCGACCTGTGGACGTCGTTCGCGACCACCGGAGTGCCGCAGTCGCCGAGTGTCAAGGACTGGCCCCAAATGCACATGATCACCGGGCCGTACCTGTCCATAGACCAGCATCCCGAGGTCCAAGACGACTTCGTACACGAGTTCTCTGAGTACTTGTCTTCCAGCAAGGTGTTCAACGCCGCCATGGGGGTGGTTAGGGCTTCGGCGGGAAGGAACATGTTTTCTAAGTAGTTTTCCATGGGCGATGTGTATTTATTTGGTACAAAATAAATATATACATATTCGGTTTAAGCACTTTAGTTGAGTTAGTTTAAATCGAGTACAGCAATCAGCTACTAGGGCAAAACGGTCTTTACTGCTGTGTTTGAGATAACATACGTATAGTAGTTACTGTTTGATATGTTTAAGAATACAGAAATCTTATTAAACATTGAAATTATCAAGAAACGCAGGGTAAATCCGTAACTGTTACATTGTTTTTTTTGTTAGGAATTTTTTACAGAACGTTTTGATTACAAATACTTAACTTCAAATTAATGCCTTTTGTCTGAATATCCAAAAATTTAAAATAATTTCCCTATAACGGTTTACTTAATTTTCATTATACTTATAACAGAGATATGAATGTATGGTCATACATTTTTCCTACGAAAAATAAGAATTTTAGAATTTTCCTATTTTCACATACAGTCATGATTTGAAGTTTTTTAATGTAATATAGTATAGTCTGGAGTTTTGGAATCAAATCGGTGATGATATTAGTCTCACGTTAAAGAATGGGTTTTGCAGCAAAATAAATTAAGCTCGCAAAAACATTCGCAGAATTGAGTAGCGGATTGCAAAAGCGAAATTCCCGAACACTGGAAATTTTTAAAAGAGGAGTCATTAGTGATAGATAAATGTTATACATAATTCTGCCAGTGAATTCTATATTAGATTTTGCAGCAAAAAACGAAATAATGGCAAAACTGACGCTCGTGTTCTTCACGCTCAATTGGGTAATTTACACTTAAACTAACTTAGCACATTGTTTTAGTGGATTTCGCTTTTTTAAATGGATTTACGTGAAGATGGTTTCTTTTATACATTGTCCTAAGGAAGCTTATATTGTACTCCACAAGAAAAATAGGACTCAGTACGCTTAGTAACCAAACTATATTCCGTTTTAGATTAGCAAGTTCGCCTAACTCTGTTCTTGAACTCCTCGAAACCCACCTCACATAAAGCATAAGTTCTTCTAAGATTATGTAGCTGTCAAGATGCAAACTGGAGCCGTATCTAAATGAGTGACCTCTGCTCGTGAACCTCGGCGCAGTCCCGATAGCGGATTCCATTAAATCCTGGATTGCCTGTCATATCACCCAATTGAGCCAGTTGTACTCCAGACTCCGACAAGATGACACAATCTTTCTTGTTGGCAACGCACTTGCTACTTCTAGTCATTCTCTTTTCCGTAGCTAGCTCCGACGAAATTGTGATAAACGTCCCTTCGTTGGGGCCTGTTCGCGGTTCCAGCGGGCTTGCGACGTGGACCAACGAGTCCTTTTACAAATTCTTCGCCATTCCTTACGGAGAGAGCACCTCCGGCCAGAGGCGCTTCAAGTTGCCAGTGAAAAAGAAGGCGTGGGTGGACATCTTTGACGCTACCAAGGAGAAGAACGGATGCCCTGCAGCGTGGTTCACGAAATGTGAGGATAGGAGCGACGTCGAGGACTGCCTTCATTTGTCGGTGTTCAGCAAAAATGTAACTTCCTCTATTTGTTTTAATTTGAACTCAGAGTATGGTTTTCAGCTGCAAGGAGAAGCACCGGTTATGGTTTTATTACACGGCGAAATGTGGTTCGAGTCAGAGAAAGTTCGTCATCCTCCAAATTATTTGATGTCCAAAGACATTGTCCTGGTAGTGCCTTCGTTTCGAACTGGTGTTCTCGGATTCCTTTCGACGCTTTCTTACGAAATTCCTGGAAATGTAGGAGCTTTTGACGCCGCTTTAGCCCTTGAGTGGGTCAAGCAGCATATTCGTTATTTTGGAGGTGATTCGAACCGAGTGACTTTGGTGGGCCAATCTGGCGGAGCTGTAGTTGCTCATGTTTTGAGCATTAGTCCCAAGGTATGAAAACTTATCCAAAAGCATCAAACATCATCTAGAAGTTGTAAAATTATTTAAAAGCTGTCAAACAAATATTATGTTATGATTATTTTATTCTAACCAATGGGTTTCGATTTCCTATGAAATATGGACGAAATCCTGGGATGAATAATGTGTCGATTGTTTGTGTGGAAGGCTTTCCTCGTTTGTATGTTTTCAGAAAGATGCAGTCATGTAGAACTAGCTAAATATTAAAAAAATGCTACCACGTGCTATAATTTTTAGATTCCCCAAGAACTTTTTCAACGTCTGATTCTGCAGTCGGGCACAGCGCTCTCACCGAACGTAGTTAGGAAAAATCCAATAGACGTGGCAAAGGACATCTTGATGTTCACCAGCTGCAAAAATGAAACAACTGAAGGCGATTTGATTGAAGTTTTGAATCGCTGCTTCATGAGCCTCCCAGTTAGTGAGCTCATAGACGCAGGAACGACGGCAGTTCTGTACCACGACCACGAAATTCCAGACAACCTGGGAGTCAAACTGACAATCAACGACTCCAACAATCTACTGCCGGAGCTTCCAGAGGACCTCATTCGAGCGGGGTACAAGCGGAAATACCCGATGATAGCAGGCGTCACGAAGCATGACGGCATCTTTGCTTTTGATGGTAGGTGAACTCTAGAATCGCAATATATTCTTAAATGTAATTAATGAAAAATTGATTAATTTTCGAATTTATTGTCCTTCAAATTAAAAGCGACGAATAAATCGCATAATTGGCATTATTCGTAATTTCTCAAACAATATACAATATAGTATGTTATGTAAATATATAATAATATTTGAATGTTATTATCTCAGTAATTCATGTTATTTCAACCGCCTTACAAATTTTGATAAAATGTAAAAGTATTAATTTGGGCTCGAAAGAGATAAATATGTTGGTATGTAAAAGAATTTGTCTTTAGTTACTAAATTTTAACTTTTCGAAAAATATATTAACTTCGGATTAGTCTCAACAAATTTCCTTAAAAATTGTGTCTAAATTATACGTTGAAAGTACTTTTCTTCCTTAAATTAACATTTCTGCAACATTCCAAGCCTTTAACTCAATTTATGCCCTAATACTTTTTCCTGTTTTGTAGACGAACTAGCAGAAATGCAATTCGAAGGCCCCCATAAATTCAACAAAAAGTTCATTTCTTATGACTTTGTCTCGGAGTTTTTGGACCGACTGGGTTTAGAAGACCCAACGGGCACGATCAAAAATTTGTTCAGGATAAATTTAATGTCGCAGTACGAACTCGCTCAAGGAGACATGTTTTACCTCATCCCTGATTTCATTGATGTAACAGTCGCTTACTTACGCATAACACACCGACTTAAGTATTTTCTTTTAGATTGCCAGCGTCGTCACAGTGAAGTCGCCTATTCTGAAAATGGTGAAGCACAACGTGGAAGCAGAAAGAACCCCGACGTACCTCTACACCTTCGACTACAAGGGCCAGTTCACTCGATTTGGGTACGGAGACGACAAGTCCGATTCACCCTACGACGGGGGTGTGTGCCACAATGACGAGAACATCTATCTCTTGCCCTTCCCCGACTTCGCCGCGGAGCTGAATGCGGACGACGCAAGGATCGCGCAAGCCATGGTCGAATTGTGGACAAGTTTTGCTGAGCACGGGATACCGTTTGCCCACGGCTTTCCCAGTTGGAAGCCGTTCCTGGGACCGGAAGGACCTTACTTGAAAATAAATCGGATGTCGGAAGTCCAAGAAAACTTTTATGCCGAGTTTTACATTACCACTGCAGAGCAGCGCAGAAATATAACTCTGTTGCGGCTTGAGAACAAACATCATCTGGCCCCGCACGATTAGCGTCGAAGGGCAGGTTGTCGTTGATATTGTCAGTGATAACTATAAATTCCAGATTTTTAAACTGTTCGCACAAATAAAATAACTTTTGTCAGATTGTTTTAACTTTATTAAAAATTCAACTATTTCAAATATTTAGGCGAGAAGCTACATCAGTTAAATACTTTTTTACGTATAAGTGTTGTCATCCATTTGCTCCAGGGAGTCTATTAACTCACTGTTTATCCTGTGGAACTCATCAATAAAATTTTCACCCAAATACACAAATTTACTTAGTCTTAGGTAGGGGTAGCTCGATTTCCCTATCGGAGGCCACTCGTCGTAAACGTTGGGCATGGTCTTTGGTGGCATTCCAGTGTCAGCGAACTCGGCCCAAATATTTACCAGGGTTCTGAATGCCTTGTTCGCCTCACTCCCGGGCTCATATTTATCCAGGTCCATGAAACCCAGTTGATTTGGGTAGAGTGTGAACAGATCGTAGTTGAACGCGTATAAGTACGTTGGTGAATTGAACTTGGCTGCTCTCAGAATTGGAAATTTCGAATCCAAGATTCCAATTAGCTAGAATTGGTTTACTTTAGTAATTTTTTGGATCAAACTCAAATACGTACATCCTGTAGAACTGTTTTGTATATTCTTTGGTTGGAGTAATGCTCGCTCATGTTCACGATTTGATTACGCACGAAGTCTATCCATCTTTCAGACAAGTCTGGGTCCCCGAATTTTGTAACGATGTCCACTGCGTCATCCAGAATATTGTCGACTAAAGGGGCAAAGTTGACGAAGTCCTCCTCGTCGATTAGATCTTGAAAAAGTTAGCTTTTAGCCTATTTCGCCTTTATAATGTAATTGCAACAACCTTCGACTATTTTCTGCTTTATATTTAATGAAGTTCCTATCAAAATTGGGTATTCTACCCTCGATTTTCTGGAAAGTGCTCCTGGGTACTCAGGCAAAAGACCGTCTTGGTCTCCGATTACTAATTTTAGGGGACTAAAATTTGTACCTTTGAACTCCTGTGATTAGAAATATTGAATTATCTTAATTGTATCAAAAAAGAGTGTTAAATTCTCACTTTGAAGGTACAAGTTCTCGTCAATCGTGCTAAATTATTTCGAGGGTTCAAAAGACATCTGTTGACTTCTGTGGCGGTTTCTGTGTTGCTGCAACCGACGTTAGACGCGACTTCTGCAGCGTACTTCAAAGGAGTATTTGTCACCAGTCTCGGCGTGTTGGCGGTTGTTTCTCCGATAATCATTTTGTGAAAAATTCCTTTTGGAGTCTACAATAAGAACCAATATTTTATTGAATGAAATTATTTAAAAGAGTATGACATAATTAAACATGCTTGCAAATTCTTTTTGTCGAATTTATCGAGTAATAACCACGATATGCCCTTATTGCAATGTCTCCATATTTCCAAATTTTTAGATTATTCGAAGTACTTTGAGTTCCTCCAAATTTGGCTCGATCTTAGATGTAACTAAATAAAATTAGCTATTTCCACCATTAGTAGGCTTGCGAACAGCAAATACGGACAATTTTATGGTAAATTTATAAACTTACAGCAGGACTCAGCCCCAAGGCATGGACTAAGGCTCCGGAGTCCTCCAGTCCCATGAGAGTAACCTTATCGGGGTTTCCCCCGAAGTAGGGAATGTACTCCTGGACCCAATTTAAGGCAGTAATGATATCGAAAAGTACCTCGTTTCCTCGAATTTGTTTTGTATTTGTTGATAAAAACCCATAGAGGCCTGCGCGGTATTTTACGGATACTAACACTACTCTTCTCAATAATATTCGAGGAATATCAACGTAGTCGAACTCTCCTAGGTTGCTTTGAAGGAGCGCAACTATCACTGGTTTCGCATCGTTGATCTGCAACAATATTTAATTTATATTGCACTGCATAGTATTTACAAACGGTTTCCAATCGAACATTGATTTTGCCCTTTACACAAATTTTCTAGTTTTAGCTTTATTTTTACCTGCTTTGTGAAAACATCCAGAGTCAGGAAAAAATCTTCATAGGTGTAATTTTTCCACGGTTCAATGGGTTTCGCTGGCTTAGAAAAAATTCATTATTAAATTTCTTTCTATTGCAAAACATAATTATTGTCAATTTTGCAAGTTCACCTCAAACCTGAAGGGGTATTCGGCGTAGGGCACATGTCTGCAGCTTAAAGTTCTTTCTCCAGAACACGAAACAGGCTTAAATCCGGGAATGGCGATTTGCTTCGTCCGCAGTTTGGCGGATGCAGTGTAGCTGAGAGAGAAAATTGCAAAGAATATCTGCAGATTCATGTTTTGCTTTTAGTTTCCCCAAATATTAATTCAAAACTGATAATAAGTGTTCGGGGTGATTAAATACTTCTTATTAAGAACCAATCTTTATTCAGTTCGAAGGGGTTGGTGTGTGTGAATTATCAATTCTGCTTGAAATTCGCACAATTTGATAATTTTTCCGCCTTGAACTATGTATGCATGTTTTTGCTTTTTTCTTGCCATAAATTCAAATGAGGTTACTTCAGACCAAGCAATCAGACATAGTTTTAGCATAACTTTTTGTGATCTGTTATAGTATTAGTATCATTTCTACGACATGCCGTACCAAAAAATAGTCGAAAAGTCCTCCCACGACCCCACTAGTTCAAAACCTCAGTACTTATCTACACTAAAATAGTGTGGACAAAATTAAAATAGTTGTATTATGATTACTACATGTGTATTGATTGCTATACATATTGCAATAAAATTTTAGAGATATTTTAAAATGTTTATTTATATGTATGTGCATACATTTAATAAAAATTTGAAAAAGCTTTACATATAATAAACATTTAGAAATATTATATGGCATTTATCGGTTTTTCTGAATGATTTTATGTTCATAAAATAGTAACAACAGCAATATATAGACAAGACTTTTGTTTTTTTATATATGTAGTATTGCGTTTTTTCTGTTTCGGAATGTGTCGGAAAATCACACCTTTGGTTTTACAAACTATATTGCGAAAAATTCCCCTAAAAGCAACAACCATTTTCATAGCTATGATATATGGAATGAAGTCAAAAGCTGTAATCAACGGTGTTTTTTTGTTTTTTATAATACAACAGTAAATGTGCGTGAGAATTTGTTGTCTCATTCTTTTCTAAATTTAAGGGGAGGTGGAATAAAGCAATAAATTACCCCTCTCTTTTGAAAGAGGCACTTAAAAGAAATTTATGGCGAAGTCTTAACAACATTTAACTTCTCCGAAATGTTTTTGATCTAAAATACGCTTTTAACAATGGGCCGCGAACATTTATGATTTTTCTAATAACAGGCTGTTGCGCATCGGGCTCATATTCAATTTTGCGGTGGTTTAGTCTTCTCCAGAAATGTATTCCTCTTTGGTTTTTCATTTCGTGTCCGCATCAAAAAAAATAATAAATCAAACCGTTATGAAGCTAAGTCTGGTCCGGCCCAACACATGCATTTGTCTCAATTTATGGACTCGTCTTTGTAATTTAATTCATTCGAAATCGGCCATCAACCTCGTTTGCGTATTTCACCTGGCCGAGTGGACGCTGGCCGATTTGCATATCACGAGATAATCGCGGGATCATTAGCTTCCTATGCGGCACTCTGCAGAGGGTCACGCTGATTTGCATTTGAACCCCGAGCGCGGCGGTCCACCTGACCCGAATTCTCCTCTTACATTCACCTTTGGTTATTCAGAACTGTTTCGAAGGTAGAACTTGCGAATTTTGCTGAATTTTTCTGGCTGATAACCACCGGCGAAGGCGTCAGTCGTAAACTCGCAGGTGTCGCGTGAAGTGAACATGAAGTCGCTGGTTCTCATCGCTCTGCTGCAGGCCGTCTTAGGCGCCGAAGTGCACAAGGAGGGCCCCGTCTTGAAGCTACCGGGGCTGGGCAAGCTGCGGGGGAGGTTCGTGAAGACGCTGTGGACCCAGAGGGAGGTGAAGCAGTTCGTCGATGTGAAGTACGCCGAGTCTCCCAGTGGGATGAATCGGTTCAAGGTAGGATTAATTGACTTTTGTAGATGCGGTAATAAACATTAATAATTTGCATCTCTGCACCTGTAGGCGCCGCAGCCGATTCAGCCTTGGGAAGGCGTGAAGAATGCCGCTGACGACGGAATTGGGTGCCCTTCGGTTATGCTGGATTATGTTGATGACCCGTTTGGAGTTTTCGATTTTGAGGATTGCTTGAGCCTCACTGTTTCATCGGCAAATGTAAGACAATATACTTCTCTATAGTTCGCATTCTTGTGTAATTTTTGTAGTGAGTAATCACTCCGTTTTATAATTTTTCTAATTCAAGCATTCAAACTGATATTCAATACGTTCTGTTAATTTCAAATAATTTTAACTCTTTTGTAGCTTTCGGGTTCCCAGCCCGTGATGGTCTATCTTCATGGAGAGTACCTCTACGAAGGGAACAGCTTGGAGGGCGCTCCCGAATACTTGCTAGAGAAGGACGTCGTGTTGGTGTCACTCCAATATCGACTTGGGCCATTTGGGTTTTTGTCAACCAACACCCCAGAGATTCCTGGAAACGCTGCTGTCTTCGACGTCGTCCTGGCGTTGCAGTGGATCAAACATTTTATTCCATACTTCGGCGGTGACCCAGGCAGAGTTACGCTGTTTGGACAAGTCGGCGGCGCTGCTTTAGCTCACTTACTCACATTCAGTCCGGCCGTAAGTCCTAAATTTGAGCTGATTCACACAGTCGACGGCGAACTAAAACCGACTTTGATCGCGAATTGCGTGCTTTCAACGTCGACTTAAAAACAAATTAGCCGTTGAAGTTTTATGGTCGTGATTTTAAAATTTGTCTATTTGTAATAGGTTCCTAAGGGACTTTTCCATCGCGTCATTTACCATTCGGGCTCAGCACTAATGCCAGCGTTCCTGACGGAAAATCCGCTTAAGGCTGCTAAGGAAATTGGCGCACTGGCCGGCTGTTCGGCCAAAAACGTTGACGAACTAAACCTCTGCTTGCTCACTGCGCCCACCCGCGATATTCTAAAGGGTTTCTCCATGCACACTGTTCGTTTTTGTTGTATTTTGCAATTCGATCTGATAATAGCTTCATTTTCTACAGGCCAGTTCGTCCGACAGTAACAGCGATGCAGGTGGAGTTCAGTTTACAATTGGTGGTCCCAGCGGAGTTCTACCGGACCACCCAGCCATCATGCTGCTGGAGGAAAAGAACTTCTCCTATCCCACCATGGGAGGAACGCCGCGGAATGCGGGAAGCAGGGTGATGAAAGGTAATTTACCTATCTTAAAAAATCGAATGATGTTTTTATGTGTATAATTCGTTTTAATTATAAAATCGCGAAGCTTCGAAAATTGCAACGTCTAATATAACAAAATAACACAACCTCGTAGAATCTTTCTGACTGCATTTATAATAATTTCCTATCTTTCTCTAGAAATGTTCGCAGCGGACTTCGACAATACTGCTCCTGATGAGGTTTACAAGGGAGAGGACTACATAAATCATGTTATGATTCAATCCGTGGGCCTTGATGACAAAGGACTTTTAACATCGTTCTTGACGCGAGAGTTTTTCAACGACGAAATGCTGCGAAATGGTACTTTTAAGACCATGGCCCCTGGATTAATTGATGTATAGCCCGTACTCCTTAAAATGTAACATAAAATTCTAATAATAGTTTTCTGTTCAGCTCCTAGGCACAGTGCTCCACAAAATTCCAGTACTGCTGGCACTGCGAAGAAATGCGAAATTCATGCCAGAGAGCACTTTCCTTTATTCCTTCGACTACAAAGGAGAATTCAATCGGTATCCAGACTTCAAGCAGGGAGAAGAGGATGAGACCCCATTCATTGGAGGTGTCTCACTGACTGATGAAAACATTTACCTCTTCCCTTACCCCGACCATGTAATGCGTCTTAACGCCAACGACACCAAAATGGCCATTAAAATGGTCGACCTGTGGACTTCATTCGCGGAAACAGGTCAGCCTGATGTCAACTGGCCTGCAATGACGAACATGAATGGGCCCTACCTGAAGATCGACAAGCACCTAAAGATTGGCAACAATTACTTCAGAGAGTTCTCAGCTACCACCAGGGACCAAATGCAAGGTATTAGTATTATTAAGGAATTATAAAAGAAATAAATATATGGCTTTGCTCACGTGATGTTTGCTTGCATTGCAAGAATTATGTTTATCTTTATCTTGGGAGACTATTTGGGGGTTCTAGTGGCCGCTGGTTTCAACTCCAGAGTCTGACTCTCAGATTTTATAAAGTTGGGTTCTTAATATTATATTTCATAGAAATATGTTTATTTAGGTACTGTAACGGGTCCCGACTCAATCCAAAGCTAATACTGCAAGGTATAAAACAAAAATTCATTGAAGAATTTAATCTTATTAACTATTAAAAAGTTAAGCATATTCTAAACGCTTTTTCACTTCAAAGGAACTGTTTTGTGCTTTCGTAAAACTGTAATATTAGAACAAAGCAAACCAGATATATTTAAATAGATGACATAATGTCTAACGAGAAATTATACAATGTTGATTTCGTCCTTTTTAGCCTCCAAAATGGTCTGAAAGAACTCCTCAGGATAGTTCCAACCAATTTCGAAAACATTGTTGATTTTCAAATATGGCCCCATTGTGTCCTTGATGACCGCCGGCCAGTTGTCGACGTAGCCAGGAGCCACAGGTTTTCCAGTTTTCGCGAATGTTGTCCACAATTTGACCATGATTTTAGCTATTTTCTTATCTTTTTTGTTCAAATTTTCATCGTTGTGGAATATGTAGAGATCATCGTCGCACATCGCAATGCTCTCGTAGTCGTCCCTGCTGTTCTGGAGCCAGTGGTACTGCCCTTGGTAGAGGAAGACGTACATGTAGGTGGTCACATTGGTCGAAGAGATGTACTTTAGGGCTCTGCCCGTCGCGTCTTTAATGTCCAGACTGTTGAGCTGCAAAATATATTGAAAACCTGTGTGTCAAAGAAAACACATTCTTCAGTGAGTATTACATCAATAACTGCGGGCAGTAGGGCTCGTTCCAAGACATCCTTGAACGCCACTTTCGGGAATTTTTCCTTGATGGTGTCTTGGTAATCTTCCAAGCCAATCGTCGCTTGGCTTTCCAAAAGGGCATTTGAGAACTCGCTCGTCACGAGTTCAAGATGTTTAAAAGTCTTGTAAGCTGAGAAAAATGGATTTGAGAAAGTGAAGCAAGTTTAGGGTCCCCAAAGTACCTCCTAGTCCAACGACAGGGTGCTTTACAACGCCGCCCATGACGCTGACCCCTACAAATTCGGCGTATTCCGCGAGTAGGTTAAGCGGTGAGTCTATCACCGGATTTGGGCCTCCTATTGTGAAATGGGGCATTCTCGGGTATTCTTGCTTTTGGGAGAAACAATTTAGAAAATTAATTTTAATTTCACAAATGCTATCTTACCCTGTACTTGTCGTAGGCATCAGCTAGCTCTATAAAGCTTGCCTCCTTCAGGCATTTGCTCAGTGCCGTCTGGTCCGCCACATCAGGGCATTCTAAGAAAGTCCCAATTTTTGCTGCGATTTCTAGAGGTTCTTCAGTAGAAATTCCGTCCAGGAGCGCCGAGCCGGACTGCAAAATCATCTTTTGGAACAATTTCTCCTCCCTCTATGCAATACAAACATTTCGCGGAATAGCTTTGGAATTTAGAAAAGTATCTTACAAATATCTGAGTCATGGAGATCATGTGAATAAGAGCGGCGCTCTTATATTGGCCGAAGGCAGTGACATTTTCTTCGTCGCCTCCAAAGAATTTTATGTACTTCTTGACCCAGCGTAACGCTTCGATTACATCGTAGACCCCAAAATTTCCAGGAATTTCTTCGGACTGTGTCGAAAGAAAACCGAACGGACCCACTCGGTGCTGGACTGTGACTAAGACGATGTCTTCTTCTAGAAGGAAGTCTGGTTGGCCAGTTCCTGTGCTACTTTCTTCGAGGTTATACCCGGCCACGTGGAACATAACAGGTATTTTTTTATTTAGGTTTAGCTGCAATATTTGTAGTAAGTGAAGAGTCAAAAGATAAATAAGAAGTAATATTTACCGACTTAGTAAAAATGGATAAGTATAAACAAGACTCCTCAGAACCATCGTAAAATTCCATGTACTTCAGAATTTCCGTGCTTGACATGCAATTCGGTTTTCCGAAATCGGCATCATAAATGTCTTGGAAAGGCTCCAAAGGCTGTGGAAGCTGTGAGAAAAAAACTAGTTTAAATATGCATCTTTAATTATGCAAGGCTTTTTAAACGACAAAGGCAAAGCCAAAGGTAAGTTATGATTTCAGCAGTTTACGTTTGTATTGTAAGTCCGTATGAATGCACGTTCGTCTTTTCCCTCCTAGCTTTTACGGCAAGTACGTGACGACTTTTAACAAATCAGTTCGATATATGTATTTCGTAATATCATGCTTGGTATCATACATAAGGGTTGGTCATAGTCGTGGTGGAGTTTTAAGTATTGAATTCTATTTTATTGTTTTTACTAAGCAATGATACAAAAAAAAAGAATCAAAATCAAAATCAACCGCTTTCCAAAGTTTGATTTTCGCAATAACATCATTTTTAGAAGTAATAGTTGAAGTTTTTAAAACATCTTCTTAAAATTCTGTCCTTGATTTGGTAACCATATTTGGGCCCATTTTGTGTTTCTTAGAGCTAAAGCTACACTGTTATCAAACTGTTGGAAGATAATAAAAGAGTATGTAATATAAAACTCAACATACTTCAAATCGTTTAGTTTCTCCCGCATAGGGGATATCTTTGAACGCTGCAAATCTTTGCGAGGTCCATTTGGACATCGACCAGCTTCCTTTAACCGATCCCAATCCGGTCACGTTCACAATCGGATTAACGACAATTTTGGCCACCGACACTTCACCGAAAAACACCAACAGCGCTGAAACAACAAGCAAAATCTTCATCATGTTTCAATGGCAGCGCACTTTCAACTAACTCTCAACTTTCAATGTTTCCTCAAAATTGTCGTCAAAGATTGCCGCTGGAGCTAGTGTTTGCCGCAGTGCAAAATTATCGCAAAAGTTTATCAACATACTTGGTTTGAACGGGTCAGGAAATAAAAAATAGGTCAAAATAGTATTTATGTTTTGTAAAGCTGCGCGGTGTACGTGTGCATCGCTTAACCTTGCTAAAACGAGCGCAAACACTGGGAAATTCAAATTATAAGTAATTAAGTTTTTTGGTTATCTTCCAAGGAAATTTTGGCCTTTTTGGCAAATTGACTATTCTGTCATTTGTATTTGTCGTCAGTTAGATAAATTGTTTTTCAAAGAAACGCCTTATAGTACTAATTTGAACAAGAAATACAACAATTATTTTTTCTTAAGCTCCACTTTCGTTTAATCATTTCGTTTTTTAAATAGGACTTTTATGCTAGGAATCAACCAAAGTATGGATACTTCTTAAAATGGACACAAGAAAACTTTTGAAAAGTTTACAATATAAATGCCAACAGTTTAATTTAGAATTTATATCCTTCAGTGTGCAGGAAAATTAATTTTACTTGAGTATAAAGACAGAGAAAGTCTTAGCAAGCTCCACAAGTCTGTGCAATTAAATAACAACCAAACATTTAATCAAATAAATTGTATAGAATTAATCCAACCGTGGGCGAACTGTGATAACCTCTACTACACATAATTAATGATCCCCTAGGCTTTGCAGGCTGACTGAAGCGCCTTTGCATTTAGTTCTGATTTGGTTGTGAATTAAGAAAGTGATAATGAAGGCGTTTCTCATAATTTTAGCTCTAGCTCTGCTGTGGAGTGTAAGTGTGTCGTCTGCCAAGAAAAAGGTGGAATCTGAGCCAGCTGTAGTGATACCTGGCTTCATATCGATGAAGGGTGTCCTGCGGGAAACCGAGTGGACCAGCAAAAAGTACATGAGTTTCCTGGACGTGAGATACGCTTATTTTATCGACCAAGAACGCAGGTTTTCTGTAAGTACGTTACTATAGAATAGTTCGACAAGAATGTAAACTATAAAATGTATAACTGTTTATAAATAAATGATCATTAAAAAAGCAACACTTTTAGTTTTTAAAATATGACTTCTAAATAGCTGCAGATACCACGCAAACATTCTTAAAATAGTCTAACTTAGATGGATTGCTGGGAACATATAGCACGTAATAATCGTGAAAGTTGCATTTTCTAATAAGAATTTAATTAACGTGACACCTAGTGCAAAGCAAAAAGAAATACCGATCAATAGGTAGATTGTAAAAAATTATGAATCAAGTTTGTTTTCTACAGCCTCCGAAGCCCCTAACACTTGCTGAAGAGGATGTTTTTCTAGCGGATCGAGAGTCCATCGCATGCGCAAATCTGAAGACCTTGGAAAGAATCGACGCTACGTACAATGAGACCATCGAAGATTGCTTGTTTCTCACGGTGTCAACCAAAAACGTGAGAATTTCTTCATAGGATCTTTCCAAAATCAATTTAAAAATGTCCAATTTTGCCAGC
Organism: Tolmerus cingulatus; assembly: GCA_959613345.1. Taxonomy (NCBI): domain Eukaryota; kingdom Metazoa; phylum Arthropoda; class Insecta; order Diptera; family Asilidae; genus Tolmerus; species Tolmerus cingulatus. The sequence continues at coordinate 72,794,910 of OY390707.1, read as the reverse complement.
TCACAGGAAGTGCTCCAGTGATGGTCCATCTCGCGGGCTGGAACCTTGTCACGGAAGAGAACTCGAACGACCACAGCAACCCCGGTTTTCTCTTGGAGGAGGACGTGGTGCTCGTGTCTGTTCAGTACCGCGTGGGCCCTTTCGGCTTTTTGTCCACCATGACAAATGATATCCCCGGGAACGTAGGAATCCTTGATGTCATTGAAGCCCTGCGGTGGGTTCAGAAACATATTTCGCATTTTGGCGGCAATCCCAAGGAAGTTACGCTCTTCGGACAGTTTCATTCCGCAGCCATTATTCATATTTTAACGTTGACACCCCTTTTGGTAAGCTCACAAGTTCCTTTTTGGTATTTAACAAATTCTTTAATTTTATTTCAAACATAGGACAGTGAGGTGTTGTTCCACAAAGTGATTTATCAGTCTGGGTCCGCTCTGATACCAGAACTTATAAACACCGACCCCAAGGTCATGGTCAAGACAATGGCACAATATCTTCAAATTGAGTCGGACGATATAGCTGAAATCAACAAAGGGTTCCAGGACGCGTCGGCGTATGATCTCTTGCGGGCCTACAAGCAAGTTGTGGTACGTAAACCTTTTTTATTTAGAAAGCACTTTTCTGGGAGGGTTTTTTTTTCTCGAGTCTTAAAATAACTAAACCCTCTATCTTAATTTTTAAATAAATTTTAATTATTATTCTCTCTCGCATTCTTCGATTTACTTAAATAAATAACAGCTGTTGAGTTTTGTAATAATAATATAATTTTAGGGCGACAAGAAGGAATTCCCTCTGATTGTCGTTGGCGATCCAAACGGAATCCTGCCTGAGGAGCCAAAAGTTATGTTGAAGAAACGATTGAACCGCCCTTACCCTACGATGGGAGGAGTTGTTGAGCAGCCCTCAGTTTGCCTGAGTGAAGATATGAGCGAACTTTCGGGTAACAAACCTCCGAAAAAAAACGACGACAAGTCCGATGAATCGTCTGAGGAGTCTATTGAAAATGTGATAGCGAATAAAAGAAAGAGTCAGTTTTTTTCCTTCAATTAATTGATTAAATATTTTATTTTTCTTTTAAAGAACCCGAAGAGGACAACATTAATTCAATTCACGACTTGATCACATCTTCGGCGAACGTTTTTAAGGATGTTTTGATCTTAGACGTGCCTACGAATGGCGAGCAGGCTAAGTACATCGAGAGTTTGTTTCCTAAAAAAATATTCGCTTCGAACTTCATAAAGAATCTTCTCCCCGCTATAATCGATGTAAGTCCTTAAAAAATGTTTAAAGATTAGAGGTAAAGATACTTTTCTTCTTCAAGTTGAGCTTTTTTATAGTTTCAGTTTGTGTAGGCCATTCCGCAATTCAGCACCTACAGAAAATGAGATCTCAGAAAAACTCTTCGATGATTAGAATTGTAGTTTCATAAAAAACAATGATGTTTGGATTTAAACAATGAAATTTTGAAAAGAAAGAGTTATAATAGTGATGACTTTAAAATAATTTATTTTCTCTAAAATGGAAGAGCGCACTGCTACTATCATTATTAATATTACGTCATTTATCATTTCAGATTAATTCCCTTCCCATCAAGGAAGCCACGCTGAAAGCGCTGAAGCACAACATCGCAAAGGGCGGCAAGTCCTACCTATACGCGTTCAACTACAATCCTGACTCCAGTCTGCTAAGCTGTGGGGACGACGTGTATGTTGTTCAGCTCAGAGACGACGACATTTTCCTGTTTCCACAAGAAGACGTGAATATGAAGAATTTGAGCAAACGAGAGAAAAGGTTAGCGAGACTTATGGTGGAGCTGTGGACATCTTTCGCCACGACTGGGCATCCGGAAGCTCACAGTTTGCACGTCTGGCCACAGCTGAAGTTTGGAATAAATGGCCCGTATTTCATCATCGACACTATCCACAAGCTTGGATTCGACTACACAGAAGAGTACTTTTCTGGACTTAGGGCCCAGAAAAATGAAATAGATATTATCGATTTGTAGATGGAAACTAATAAAATCTCTTTTAGTACATTTTACACAGTTAATTTCAGTTTTCAGAACTACGAAATAATCATATACAGTGGTACCTACTTAATTACAATTCATTAACAATCAAAATTTTGCATAACAACTACCATTATCTACTTGATGTTTATAATTAAAACTTTAATTTACTATTGAAATACAACGAATAATGAAATAACATTCAAAGTAATGACATTATTTTTAATTACATATAATTAACTAAGCTTTTTCCCTATATATCTCATTCCTAATATAAAATGTTGCATATATACTTAGTTTTGACGAAAATACAATACTTTATAATTTTACAATGAATTACAAAACAATTGGAACCAATGTTGCATTTCCCCTAGTACATTAATATTTTTGTTCTATTTTTGCCTGACATGCCATATAATGGCGCACCTTTTTTTGTGCTATAAAGTGGATCAATTCTCAAAGTTTACAATATTCTTAGAACGAGTAAACGAATAAATCTAATTAACATAATGATGGCCCTCCCAAAGAACTAGAAAATCAAAAGAAATTATGAAAACCAAATCACATACCGACTGACCAGATTCGAACTTAAAAATTGCGAGAACAGCTCCAAGGCAATTAGGTCAGAAGTAGATGACTTGTGACAGTCTCTGCCACCAAAGAAGCAACAAATTCAGCACAAAATTAGCATTTGCGGCAGGTAAAAGCAGTCGAATTCTAATTTGCAGATTTCGTCGCGGACCAACGGCCCATCATCTGCTCAGTGTTCCAGAGCAGATGACAAAGTGAAGATGAAGACCGTTCTGCTTCTTGTTGTGCTGGCCGAGTTTTCGGCTGTGTCCTCGCAGAAGTTCAGGGAAAAGCAGTTCGTTGTGGCGGAAATCGAAGGACTGGGGAAGGTTCGAGGAAGGCTGATTTCCAGCAGGTGGACAGCCGCGGACATTTTCCACTTTTACGACATCAAGTACGGCGAGGCTCCGAGTGGCGATTTGCGATTTAAGGTGAGTCGACAGCCCTTTTGAGACTTGAGCTACAAAATGTTATTTTTGCACAGGCTCCTTTGCCTGCGAAACCATGGAACCATATTCGAAAGGCCACGAACCCGCGGAACAACTGCCCCGCGCTGCAGGACTTGGACGACATCATAAGAACTGAGGGTGAAAGCAGCCTGGAAGACTGTCTCACTCTGAGCGTCAGCACGAAAAACGTGAGTTTTATAAAACTGATTTAAATATTATTTCTGCGTCCAAACTTAAAATAATACAACGTAATTTTAAATTATCGAATTGTCTTCAACTTAATAATTACAACATTTATTTTGTGGTGCATTTTATAAAAGATATCGTGTTTTTCTCTTTTCCTTAAGAAATTTTCAATTAAACTGAACTTTGTAAATTTATGAGTACTTAGAAAAATAAGTCCATCGAATTTGAAAAATTTAATTGTTTGATATTTTTCTTTATCTTCCAAAAACCTTTGGCAAAGTGGAAATGTGTTTAAAATTAAGTATTACAAACTGAAGTAAAGTAACAAAATAAAAATGCCTTAAGTGTGCATTCTATGGCCAAATCACAAGTAAAGAGTGAAATAACGATCCTGGCGTTCGTATTTAGATCGATTTTATTAGAAAGGTGGCTCTTTTGATTAAAGGAAGCACGAATTACAAATTTTGGAATAATTTGTTAATATGTATTTGTTTAGTACTTTTGTCTGCATTATTATTTCTTTTATCACGTATGCATATGGAAAAAACATAGTGGACTCTTAAATTAAATGAATATTATAATAAAAATATGGGAACGTTTACAGTTCAAAGGTAAGGCTCCGGTCATGGTTTACATCCATGGCGAATTTTTGTACGAAGGGACCCCAGTGGAGGCATCCCCTGAGTATCTGCTGGAACGAGACGTCGTCCTCGTCTCGGTGCGATATCGACTAGCTCCCTTCGGATTCCTGTCGACGATGTCGGACGATATCCCCGGAAACGCGGGACCTCTGGATGTTATCCTGGCCCTCGAGTGGATCCAGAAAAACATTCACGAGTTCGGCGGAGACCCCTCGCGAGTGACACTATTTGGACAGGTTGGTGGGGCTGCTTTGATCAATGCGCTGACGATGAGCCCTCTCGTGAGTACAATCAAAAATTAATTTTTGTGACTGATTTAATGTAAGTTGTTCGAAATGTCACAGGTGCGGGAGGGGTTGTTCCACAAAGTTATTTATCAGTCGGCGACTGCCCTCACACCCGCGTTTGTCACAACTGAACCCCTCAAATTCACCCAAGACATAGCGAAACACGCAGGCTGCAGCGACGTGGAAGACATCGCCCTGCTCAACGACTGCCTCATGAAGATGAACGTCTCAAGCTTGCTGGCTGGGTTCAGCAAGCACGGGATAGCCAACTCCCGTAAAGGAGTCGGGAATTACGGCGGGGTCCAGATGGTCGTCGGCGGCCCAAGTGGCTTGCTGCCCCACCACCCGGCCACGCTTATCCAAGAAGACAAAATCAAATACTACCCCACGATGGGAGGCGTGACGAAAAATGCTGGAACTTTTCTGCTTAAGGGTAATTTAATTCAATAGTTGTCTTGAAATTCAAAATTAGAAAATAACCAGGTACCCGTACCTAAGGGCTACTTTTAGAATTTATTCGTAACATTTCAGAGTAGATAATTCTTGATACCTTTATTTTATTGAAGGACAAGTTTAGATTTTGTAATAATTTTGGTTGTTTCAGAAATTTTTGAGGACGACTTCGACGAAAAGATTCCCGACGACAAATTTAACGCGTCTACGTACATCGATTATGCCATTTCTCACACCAACGGAAAGGACCCCACGCGGGCATGGAAGACGCTAGCTGAGAACGACTTCTTTAGCGACAAGGACATGGAAAGCGGAAACTTCGCTGCAATGATTCCAGGATTGATTGACGTGAGTTACTTTCGGGGTTAATCTAAATCTTATTAGCGTGCTTATATCCAATTTTTATATACTCTTTGCATTTCCAAAGTCAGACTCATTTCAGTTCTTTAAACTAGCGAAATTTTGTTTACAATCATGGATCATAATGAGTTTTCTATTTTCTGTAGTAGTTTTCAAGTGAGCGATTTTGAAATCTGCGAGTTTGTTTTTATAAAAACTCTTGTAATTAGATTAGAAATTGTTATCCTTTGAATTGGGGTAAATTGCATTGTTATATTGTTTATTAAATCTTACACCTCCCGAATTCTAATGTCCCTTCCTTCTATTCACTAGATCTTGTTTTATTAAAATTATGCGTTTTCCTCAGATGTGTGGCACAATACCATTCAAGAACCCCATCTTGCTGACTCTGCAAGCGAACGCCAGGAAGCGCCCGAACGAGACCTTCATGTACTCGTTCGACTACGAGGGCCAGTTCAACAGGTACATGTCCGAGGAGGACTATGAGGAGACGCCGCTGCCCTTCGACTTGGGTGTGTCCTTGTCGGACGATAACATCTACCTCTTCCCCTGGCCCACTCACTCGTTCCTGCTGAACAGGCGCGATACGAAGGTCGCCAGGCGGATGGTCGCCCTCTGGACCAGTTTCGCCACCACAGGCATCCCCAAAGGGCCTAAGGTTCCCTTCTGGCCCCCGCTGACCGACGGCACCGGGCCCTACTTGAAAATAGACGCGGAGTCCACCGTCGCCAAGAACTTCCTGGACGAGTACACGATCACCGTGCGAAGCGCCAGGAACGGGGAATCCCTGGTCATAAACGAATTCTTCGAAAATTATGGAGATAACAGCGACAGAGAAGATTATGAGGATTACGGCGAAAGAATGGTTTACTTTGATTAGCACCTTAGAAATTTTGTTAGGATTTTGTTTGTATTATTTATGCGACAACTTAATATTAAGAAAAATGCTGCGTAGTGTTTGAAAAAAAAAAATAGATAAAAAAATTAAAAATACCTAATTCTACAATGGAAAGTCTAAAACTTGAATTTTCTTAATTTTGTTTCAGCGAATCAATACTGATCTACTTTATTACGGCCTTAAATTTCAAAACATAATTTTATTACGTCTGTGAACATAATTCTACTCAAACATATCTGGTTCACTGATGCACGCACTGCTGCGCCTAATTTCAGAATAGCAAAATGTCTAAAATACATCAGGTTTACTTAACAAAACAAAATACATGTGTTGTGAAAAGAGGTAATAATAATAACACAATTTTTATTGAGAATTCTAATTTCAAGGCCAGCTCCGCTTGACAGGGCGTTATACTCTTGAGTGATAAATTTTCAACCGGGAAAGAACTGCGAATAAAATAACTAGTTTCCCTTAAATCTACCAGGAATTTGAGAGATTTCGTTCTAACCAAAGTACAGCAAACCAATTTCAAATTGATATATGTAATTTCGTTACTTTTTTCACAGATTTGCTGCTAGAATTTGAAGACATTGTTTGGAGCAGCATAGAAAAGACGGTTGAGCTCCGAGGCAAATGGGAAAGTTTTTGCGGGTTCAGGCACGCGTAAGCAAAACTCCAGCCATCTGTGTGGTTTTTCTTCAACGAAGCAGAGTAGTGGTTCCAGACATCGATAAACTTTAGATGAACCGCAGGAGGAGGCCTTCTGCTATTCCCCTGCAGATGCCACACGCGCAACGCTTTTCCTTTATTGGGGTTGTTTAGCGTTTCCGCTTGAGTAGCAATTTAAATTATACCCAGGACACATTACCCGTAATTATGACGGTAGCCGTCATTGTATTAAAAATCAAAATGACGGTATGACACACTAGGTAAACGTAATTTTGGATGACAATTCTCCCTGTGTTGTCATAAACAGAGTTTTCGGTAAACAGTTTTTCGTGTTTTGATAGTTTTTGCAAATAAGTGTTAAAAAACAGAGTTCTTTGTATTCAAAATGGACCAAAGCGATTGTGATGTTTTAAGCTATATGCTTATGTCCTATAATATGTCATTTCAACAACAAAAAATTTTAAAAAACAGATTATTAGAGAAGAGGCGGCGGCACCTCACGAATTCTCTTTGGTTTTTGCGTAGACGAAACTTATTTATAAGTGTTCTTCTCCAGAAACAATCTCTAAATAGAACAATTTGGTGTTTGGTAAGTTTTCATATATATTCATAGGAATATTTCACTCAATATTTTGATTTTTTAGCACAGGAATAGTACGTTTTGGGAGGATCGTCTTTTGAATGGTCCCCAAAAATTCAAAGATGATTTTAGATGTACACCAGAAACATTTAAAATTCTTTGTGAGCGTCTGAAATGCTTGAGTAGAATGGATACTACTTTTAGAAAAGCCATTCCGCTAGAAAAAAAAATTGGGATTGCTCTATATGCCCTTGCCTCGTCGGCTGAATATCGCAGCATCGCCAATTTATTTGCAGTTGGTCGAACAACCGTTGGCGAAATTGTTCGAGATTTCTGCTATGCAGTATGGGAAGTTCTGCGTAAAGATTATTTGAATTATTACGATAATTTGGACTCCAATAAACTCCAAGCATCTGAGGCCGGTTTTAGATCATTGGGATTTCCCCAATGCTGCGGAGCAATAGGTAAATTTATTAAATATTTTAAAACTGTTGTAAACGTGCTGTACTTAAACTCTATTTTTGCAGATGGTTGCCACATTGCCGTAGCCCCACCAAAAGAAAATTCCTATGATTATTACAATTTCAAAGGATGGCATTCCATCCTACTTTTGGCCATTGTAGACTTCAGGTATATTTTTCAATAATAAAGACTTGTTTGAATAATTTGGCTTGTGTGTAGATATTGCTTTACATACATAAATGTTGGAATGCCGGGGCGAGTAAGAGATTCTTACGTATTTGAAACGTCTAATATTTACAAACTCCATAAAACCAATACCATTTTTAAAAACAATGAGAAAACTTTTGGTACCGTAAATGTGCCAGTTTTGTTAATAGGCGACTCGGGGTTTAGTTTGAGTAACATATTGATGAAACCCTTTCCTTTTGCTGACAATATGAATGAAAAGCATAAATATTTTAATAAAAAATTGTCGTCTGCACGTCGAGTTGTCGAAAATGCCTTCGGGCATGTGAAGGCTAGATTTCGAAAACTTGGCAAAGGATTAGAAGTAGAAATGAACAATGCTACTTTAATAATAAAGGCATGTTGTGTTTTACACAATTTTTTTAACATGCATAATGACCATATAAACAAGAAATGGGTAGAAGAAATGCAAAGGTTGGAAGCACATCAAAGAAGGGAGCAGCCTCATCAAAGGAATGTTACATTATCTGTGGAAGGACAAAACATTCAAAACGCAATTATGGAACACATTTGGAATGAAAGACAAAGTTCAGGTAAGTTTTTAATTTTTATTATTTTTCAGATGCTCTAAAAAATCACTTTGAAATTTTAAGTTCGCATTCACAAATTTCTCTTCTAATTTAAGAAGTTCCTGTGACACTTTTCTGCTCTCGGCAATTTCTTTTAAAAAATTCGCATTACTTGTTTTTATTTCTTTAAGGAGTTCTGTTTGAAATTTAATATTTTTATTAACTCTTACAGGCGTTGCTATAGACGATGGTCCTGGTGTCGATGAGAATTCCGTTGGAGCTGACGACGATGAATACTCTTCAGGTGCTGACATTGATGTAGATGTCCTGTTCTCCGCGGATTGATTCACGGAAGAATATTCATCGAAGTCGAAATGTGCAGCATGCAATGAGGGTGTTGTTGGCATTTCAACTAGTGTATCACATTGCTAAAAATAATAAAGGAATAAATACATACTCAGCATTTCATAAAATCTTTTTAAACATACCAAGCTATCTTCCGCAATGGAAGAGTTGCATGCATAGGCCCCAATTATTTGGTGTACGTCATTATAATAAACCCATTCAGATGGAATTGACCCCGTTCCCATTCTCTTCTTCTCTTCCCTAAAGATATTTTTGTAAAGTATTTAGCAAAAAATTTTAATTAGTTCAACCTATATTTTTGTGTCATATTATTTATTTTCACTTTCACTTCTCGCGCCGACATAAGAACATCCCGCTTACCTATAAAATAATGAATTTTACCATGACTTGTTCCTTTTATTAAAATTCTAGTTACTCAATTCGTTGGCCATATACGTGTAAATTACACGATTTTTTATATTCCCTCGCAGTTGCTGGGAATACTTTGGCCAAATCTCCAGCAAAACCCCAACCGCCTCTTTTGACCACAATTGCTTTCTTTTCCTTTCCATCGTTCACAGTCCAATCTCGTCCAATCGTAAACAGAAAATGACAAAATCTTTCTGTCAGTAACAATTTGACGGAAACGTCCTTAAAAAACTTTCAAAGAGCTTGTTAGCTACTCGAGCGCAGATGGCGCTAATCCGTAATTTGCGTGAAATGATGGTCCTTTGCCGTAATTTTGGAACCATCATTATGACACTTTTTCGATGTCATTATGATGGTTGCCGTCATAATTACGGGGTAGTGTGTCCAAGGTATTAATTTAGAGGGCACACCTTCAATTCGCTCTTCTGGGTTTATTTTGCCATAAAAGGTGTATAATCATTGAAGAGTAAACAGTTGACAGACAGCAAAACTTTCAAATATAAAACAATCCTCTTCGATGTGAAGTTTTTCTAAATCTCGCAATTTTTAATGATAAAGTATTCACAGGTAATGGTTGGGCCAATAATTATTAAGAAATTAGACATTTATGATCGAAATTATATATTGCTTGCTAAACGATATTCGTATAAATCTGTGAGGCACAAATCCAAAGGCCGTGTGGCCTAATGGATAAGGCGTCGGACTTCGGATCCGAAGATTGCAGGTTCGAGTCCTGTCACGGTCGGCGAGTGATGCTTTCTTTATGTAATATGCATTAATATTATGTTACGTCTCAATTGTTTAGGAAGAGGCATATGACGTGTGCGTATCTACTTCTTATTGCAGTCTATTTGATGTAAGTTTCGAAAAATGAGTGATGCTGAAACCCGTTGCAAAGGTGGTAGACTTCAAAAATATAATTTTTTTTTACATATCGAGACACTTTATATGTTCATATGTGGTACAATGTGCATATAATATTTATACATGAGCTGCTGAGAATCACAACAAGGTGTGTTAACATTCATTTATAAAGTTTTGGCGTCTTTGGTACCAAGCATTAAAAACCAAAACCTAGCTGAGTCAATGTCTAAGAAGTGCTTCTTTGGTGATTGGGATTATGGAGCTACCACAATCTAAGATCATCTGGACCACATATTTTAAATTATAACTCCTTTCTTAAAAATAGTTCGAAACATACTCACGCATAAATCAGTATTGCTCAAAGGGTGAAAAGTAGTGCAAAATAATTTTGCAACAAAAGTTAATTTTTGTATTTTCGGTAAAAGAAAAATTGTTTTGATTTAACAAAACTTTTTCCGACTCGTCCTTTGTTATAATTCATTATAACAAAAATGATGAGATGTTAGCTTGTTTTTAAAGGTTTTTCTTATTTAAAAGCTTACTCCTTATATTTCGTTTTTTAATCATCGTAGCCATATGAGAACTAAAACTCAGGCAAGACAAGTTTCCCGTCTTTTGAAACTTGTGTGATTTTTTCTAGATGAGCCCCAAAGCCATTTGAACAACTTTGCAATTGGCCACAGTTACATTTGTTGAGTTTTCTTTTGTAGAACAGCATACAAGGGTAACTCTGCACCAAGACCTTTCTGGGAAAAAAGAAACTTTAGACTGCTTTGCGAAGAGCACAGCGAACATTTTTTGAAACGAAGAAAGAGATCTCAGAACACCTGAACTCCTATGGAATCCGCAAATGAAGTTCTTCAACAGACTCTGTGAAGCACAGCCAGCGACTCTGCGGAAGGAGCAAAATTCGCGGAGTGCGGCCGCGGGCTAATGGGTTTTATTTATAACATACACAACTCACGCTCGCGAGCCCCGCGCAAAATTATTCGTACGAAACCGTTTTGCAGCGTTAATTGCAGCGACATAAGTGCTCATGAAACTTTAACTTTAATGGATTTTTAATTTCATGACACACGTATCTGCCCTTTGCCCCAAGACCGAGCCCAACGGACTGAGAACTGAAATTATGTAAAGTTCCGGGAAGTCTCTGCATCCTTTCAATGCTTGCATTTAGTTTTTTAGATAAATTCATTTCCTTTGTGAGCTTAATTGCCCTTATGAGGGTAATTAGTGGGAGTCGCTAGCACGCACGGAGCAGCCGGGGCAGGCGGGGGTAATTACTGGCGGGCGGAACATGTGCGAATCTGCACCTAACCACCGCACATGCGACAAACAGACAAGACATTTCTCTCGGCGTCTGGGCTGTGGAAAAGCCTGGACCGCTTTGCGCTAGTCCAGGTGAGCGTTTCCACTCTTTTAAACAGCAATTAGTGAGCTATCACAAAGGTAAGTTTTTGTCGTGCCACCCGAGTGGGGATGGACGACTTCGAAAACTTAAAGCAACTTCCAAAAATGTCTAAGCTTAAAATTTATTAACTGCACTCGCTTTTTTCCCTTTTCCACTGTTTTATCTCCATTAAAATTTTTAAGACAGACTGGTTTTTCGTGGGGTTTCTTAAAAGCCGCTCGTTACGTTTGGTTTAAGTAAACCAGATTTATTAGTCGCATAAGGGATTTGTTCCATGCTGTTTCCCAATGTAGAGACTGAGAACTAGTTAGATGCGTTCTAATATTTAAAATTGAACCAATTTCTAATAGCTGGCGAAAAATATCTTTATGGTTCACAATTTGAAATCCCCCGCCATGCGTGACTAGTACTTAGGGAATCCCCATCTGAGGCTAGGTCCTTATCCGGCACTCCATTCAAATGGGATATAAATTTCAGCAGTTTACCCCCACAACAGCACCGAGTAAATGATATCCAAATTTCACTCATCGCCGTAACCGAGGTGGGCTAACCGTTCATCCTGTGGCCTGTAATTAATAGTAAAACAATTAATTTGATATCCTGTCATCTACAAGGAAATTAATAGTATTCAGATAGTCGCAAAATATTGTCCTGCTTTGGGTTTGCATGCATAATGCGCCCGATAACGACGCGATTTATGAGAGCTGTTAGAGCGTGGACTAACGCGGCCCTTCGTGGAATTTGCACATCAATCGGCCGCGCGCCGCCCCGCACCCGCCGGCCAGTGAGCGCGCCGGGTCGCAGGGCTCGGTTCATTCAATCAGCTCGGGCCCCCCAATCAATCATTGGAGCAGAATTCATCATTTCACTATCGCATCGAACTGGCGATAAATTTGCAGCCCCGCCCACCCCCGACCTATTGACCGGCCGCAAATTGCCTCCAGCTAATTACAAGCCGCTCGGCGGCCGCGGCGCGGCCAGTGACATCTTTTTCTGGACTGTCTCCTGTAATTGAGTGAAAATAGTCAAGCCGTAATGACCGCAAATTGATGGCTGCCGGCACCGCACATTTTCAGCTCGAGGAGGTTTTTGGCCGGCGCGTTGCCGGACACGCCGGAAGTTGGAATTGCGAAGCGCCCCGTGTCCTGGGGGACTCGGTCCGCAGATCTTCGCTTAAGCGCTGACCACGTAATTGAGTGACACCAGCAGCACAATGGCGTCACGTCTCGACTACCGGGCGCATAATCGCACACTGTCCCGGGGGTGCTTTCACTGATGCACCCTCGAGCAGAGCCCTTGGAAGTAGGCGAATCCTTCTGGAACAGATAAACATTTGTATAATTAGTTAGGTTCGGACTCCCAACAAATTTCTGAACACATTCGAAAAACAACAAAGGAAATTAAATTCATTTACGAGTATCAACCTTTGTGTTCTTAAATTTTATTATTATATTGTAGAATAAATACAAAAGGTGGACACTGAAACTAAAAATGGGAATTATTGAAAACCAGTTAGTATCTCCGAAATGATCTCTTGTTTAATTATATGCTACATTTATTTTATTAACATTGAGCAGCAAGTCACAAACCGTCCCGTCTTTAAAAATACTTCGCTCAAGTAGGGTAAGGCTCTTGCAAAATAGTTAAGACTGCTCAGCAGTACCTCTTCAAAACAAAACTAATTGGCAAAGGTTAGGCTTCCCAATTATGCAAGTTACGTTAAACTAATTCACTTCCCTAGGCGGTGCAGAAATGACTTAAGATATTTAGGAAAATAAAGATTCCTCAAGGCACTTATCGATATATGCATAATAGACGTATTCATCATTGCGCAAAAGATACTACTGGGATATCAAAGTCCAAGTTGAACTGTTTGGAACATTCAGCATAAATCATGTTAAACCTGGCCTATTTTACGTTGCATGTTACGCGTAACAAGAGGGCGAAATTTAAAAATAACATCAAAGAAAAAGGTGCACCCAAAATGAGCTTTTTATCGAATTCTGCGCGGGAAAAGACAAAACCTTTTTGAGTTAACTGATATATTTTCTGTATGTTCATAGTGAATAAAATTCATATTTCGCCTGCTCGCCCAGCGAAGCGTTTTCAGCTCTCTGAGCCTTTCAGGAATACATTCCAACCAAACGCACCCTTCAGCCCTCTCGGTCGACGGACGGGGCTGCAAGTTGGTGCGAAAATGCAGAAGCCCCATCCCTCCGCGGTTCCCCTACCACAGCGTCATGTTGTTCTTAATTCACGAATGGATTAATTGTTTTCCGACCTTCAGTGCCTTTAGCGCTCTCGGCGACATTTTCCCGTGACAAAGTGTGATGTTATATGCTTCAGGTGTGCGTGGAGGGTCCTGAGGGGAGGTCTCGTCACCTCCGGCGAGGGGCTCCGTGGCGAGAAGCTCGAACTTGAGTGCGTCAAAAGGCGTGCTTTGCTTCGGCACGACGCGTAGCCCGCAGGGTGACGGTGGATGATGGAGGCGGGGGCGGCGGCGCTGATGAGCCGTTTGCAACGAAGTCATATGCAATTCCGGAACACTTCCTTCCTTCCGTGCGCCGGCTGCGAGCGGGTTGCGACCAACGGCGTGTTCGCGCCATCACGGTTTTATGTCTTCCGACTCCTCTCACATGGGACAACACAGGGAAAAGCTTTCCCTTTGTAATGGATGCTAATTGCTCTTTAAAAGAGTGGAACGTCTCCGTCGTTAGCAAACCATGCTCTTGCCCTCATCACGCGCATATCCTTTCAAATTCGGAACAGAACCTTAACACCTTGTAAACGTAATTCATGGTAAAGTATAATTGTAAGATTTTTGTTTTGCAACTACGAGGTTGACAGCAGATAAGTCCACTGTGAACATGAGTGTTTTAATTCAAAGTGTCTTACTGTTATTCTTTTAGAACGATAAAGTATTTATGGTATATGTATATTATATTATTTGAGTAAGCGTTTGAATGAAAACACTATATTTTTAAGTATTAAAGTGTTTATTATACAACGTTTAAAATGTTTTAATGGAAAAAGTGATTCATAGATGTTTTAATTAAATCAAATGTTGTGGACGCTTTACCAAATTCTTTAAACGTTTCAACTAATTTCGTAAAGTGGGAATTCAAATTTGTCTAAGGGCCTCTTTCACGAACTTCAAGTAAAGTGTTGATTAGTTACTTTTCAAGTAACGCTAATTGGCAAGTAAAAGTCATGGGTAACTTCTATCAATTTCACAAACGAAATCATGGTTTCAAGTAACGACTTATTCATTAAGTGAAATATCGTAAGAAACCAGGCGTTAATTCGCTCAGTATTACGTCCAGTTTTAAAGTTTTGAATCGCGTATTATTAATTTTCGTGTTGCGGTGATTAAAAATAGTCACGGATAAATATTTAATAATACACAAGTGACAACTGCTACTCGTCAGTTAAATACGCTACTTGGCAGACGGACTGGCAAGTAAGTTACGGGCTACTTTATTCATCGGCTAATGTTACTCGATGATTGTGAATATCATAGGCGTAGTTACTGGTGACTTTAACTGGCGGTTAGCCTACTTGCTACTTTACTTGGAGTTCGTGAAAGAGGCCCTAAGTAATTTTATTTTACGAAATGAATAGGATTTCAATGCAAATTATTTTTTAAGGGTTTTGACAATCTAAGTAGTTTAACTTATACATTTATTCAAACTGAAATTTTGTAGCTGAGAAGGTTTTAATTATGTATTTGATCATGATAAAACAATTTACTGCAAAACGAGCTATTAAATGTAATCAATTATTTGGACAAATGCATAAAACAACAACATTTTCATACAACTTTTCACGCTGTTCATGTTTAATTGATAATAAAACTTTTAATCATAATACATGACAATAATGTGAAAAGATGAATTTTTGTTTGAGAACCATCAGCGTTGTCGCATGTGCATGTGTTACTGATACTTCTCGTGTAAATATTCGATGGTCGCACAACTTTATAAAAGCATTGAATTTATTCTCATCTCAGCTCATAGTAAACGGTTTCAAGGTGTGGTGCGACGTGTAAGATATTACTCATATGTATGTATGTCATCTGTCTTCTCAAATGACAATTACTATCGTCACTCTCTAATAAAACAATACTCTTATTTTGATTACACGTGTTTCATGCATAATAACTTTCGGTGATTGCGTAATTTTATATATATATGTATGTCTTTAAAACTGTCGGAAATTAACTATTAGGGGTTATTAACTAATATTCGAAGTCGATTAGTGAACCGAAAATACTATCAGACTTTTCGCAACGCTGGATACATCCGTACAGCTCTTCAAAGGGTGGGAAAAGCCACAAGTTGAGTTTTTGGGTCCTTAACGTATAGCGGCTTCCAGGTTGCCGTGCATGCCCCTCAATTCTTTTTAAAATGCGTGTGTATTACCGAAAAGCCCCGTTAATCCCCCACGAGGGGCCAGACACAATATTGAGCAATTAAAGTCTAATCACAGCCGCGGGCACTTCGTCCGCACGACCCCACCCGAGCGGCCAACGGCCCTTTTCCCGACGGTGCGACTCCCGTGAAGTCCGGGGTAATTTGGCATTTATCCGAGAGAAGCATTGCACCGCTGCTGGAAAAAGTGGATTAGCGTTTGGTCGACTAAAACTGATCCGAACTTGCAGCGGGACTAAACAAAAGGCTCGCGACCTTTTTGGTTAGGGAACTGCAGCACGGGTCGATTCACCCATTCGAAGTTTAATGGGTGCTTTGAGCGGACTGTGGCTGCTTTGAAGACACCTTCCCCCAGTGCGGTCCAAGCGGAGGCTGGTTACACGCAGAAGCCCCTAGGGATTTCGGGGGCGGATGAAGGTGCTCTAACATTTTTTATTCTTGTGGCGCTGGCTTCCGCATGCTGCGCAGCGTGCGTAGAGTCATAAATTTGGGAAGTCTTTAGTTCATTTGCACAGCGGAATTCTTCCTCTTAAGCATGCCGCAGTATCTCACAATCAGAGAGAAGTTTCATAAACTGCCAAACTGCCGAAATGTGGGAGGCGGGGGTGCCGGAACAACACAGGAACAATCGCAGCAGCTGATATCGCGGATGACAGAAAATGAAAAGCTGAAAAGCAGAGGAAACTGTAATCCTGGAAGACAGACGGTGAAGGACCAGGAACGTTGTGACCATCACTTTTACAGGGAGTTCACCGAAAGAGCCCTAAGATCTAAGTCACGGTTGCCTGGGCGGCGCCGAGCAAAAGTCGAGTCCTAGCCAACTGAAGGCGGGAAGAAATCGCATAAGGAATTCCTCCGTTTTATTAAGAACCAGCGCAGTGCTTAGCATCCCTCGCTGCTCATTTTGTACTTAGTATGGCATTTTTCCCCGTCGATGAAATACCTAAGTGAAAAGTTTTAAATGGATTACAGTCTGGCGAGGTTTAGCGGAGACATCTGTTTACTGCGGCAACCCGATTGTTTTGGGAGATGCTCAGACGAGTTTTTAGGGACTCGAGTATATTAAAATAATTTTAACTTTAAACAGCTAAGAAAAAGAACAACACACAAAACAGAAGGGAAATTACATGATTTATGAAAACTATTATATATTTTAACAATAAGAAGCGAAGGTGGGGTTTTCCGAGTTTTAAATCCTCATTCAGTCGATTAGTTGTGTGGTCCTAAGAAGGTCAGTAAATATGTATTATTGTCATTCGAATACGAATTGTGTATGAATTAAGAAATAAATAAATATATAAAAATATTTTACCTCTTGTTAGTTTAGTATCATAAGTTAAAAAGAGGAGAGAAGTTAAGAACAATAGCAGATTAAGAAAGGTAGGGTTTTAATCACATTCGACACAATGCTTTAACTCGCAGTTTCCCGAGGTCATGTAGATTATATCATAATTAATTTTTTAATTTGCTGTATTAATTGTTAATGCCTGCAATTAGTCCTGGGACTCAATGCGTTTTCGAATAATAATTGTTGAATGATAACGCAAATGGGTCACAGTTCCCGTAAAATTTTGCCAGATCCCTTGGAGGTTGGGGATTATCTGGAATTAATTGCGGCTATTTCTGGCCCTAATAGCACCACATCAACGCGAATAATATTTATTTTGCCATTGCTTTGATAATTGAAAAGTTAAGGGTGAAATATCGCTGAGGCGACATGAACTGGAGCTCCCAATGGAACAATGGAGCTCCCGTCTGAGAGCATCCCGGGCCTTGCCCCGCAGGAGCGCGGATTCGTCCTCGGCCCGGCCTAAGCTCACCTGCCGCCCCCCGCCGGGGGCGCTTGGTTGAAGCGCTTTAATAAAAAAGCAAACAGAGACACATTAAAATTGCTCATCAAAACAGCCGCACTTAAAACACTCTTTCAGGTGAGCTGCTTTTTGCGCGCTGCTGCGGGCGGCACAAAAACTTCCATTAAGATGATTATGATTTTGTTTTGAATAAACAAGTGGTTTTGCTACGCCGCGGCCGGGGGCGCGTCGTGATGGCTCCGTCATGGAAGCTGTTAATATCGCGCCGGGCACAATGGGCGCCCCTAGCGCGGCGGGGGCGGCGCGGCTGCATCTCCATATCCATAAAATATACATCAAATGGAGTGGGCGGGCCGAGTGCGGCTGCGGAGGAAGTTCGCACTCGCCGGGATAAGATAGCCGGAGAGCCCTTCTTAGCCCGGGCAAACTTCTTCCTTTTGCGGCCGGGCGTGTGTCTCAGGAGAAAGCAGCCGAGCTTGTGAATTATTTTTCAGCTCGGGAGCTGCTTCCTCGGGGAGCGTCCTCAGTACCCTTCGCCGGCCCGACCCCCGCCCTAAGTGTTAATGATGAGAATCGACCCAGAAAATTAGGAGGGCCTGTTTATTTATTTATCTGTCGGCTCCCACTCCTTGGGCGCTCCGCTCCGTCCACGGACTCCTCGCAGGAAGGACGCCGCTCCTTCGTTTTAATAAATAGCTTAAGGGTAACTCAATTTTTCAAATAGACCGTGCTCGGCTCGGGCGCCCACAGCCAGCGAAACTGATTGGCTCTATCATGTGAAATGATTTTAGGGCAGATAGCACCGTTGCGCAGCACCCCCGCCCCGCCGCTTTGTGTTTATGTGTTATTCGATCTCTTGGCTACGTATTTATTTATTTTATCGTTGCTGCAATAAATAATGGAAACCCATTCCAGGGAGCGGGTGCCCACGTCGCACTGGTTCCAGGAAGACTTTTCTCAAAACGGGGGGCTTCCAAATAACAGGATTCGATTTGAAACGCACATATCATTCTCGAAAAACACAAGAATGATCTCTTCGAATTTATTTGGTCGGGAAATACATAGGTAGAGAGCAAAGGTCCCCAGGTATACCAGAGGTTAATATTTATGTATTCGTTTGTTTACTTTTCTATTTAAGTACCGAAATCATCTTTATAAAACTTTAGATTGATATTACATTTTACACAAAAAATTAGAATTTAGAAAATAAAACAGTGATTGTTTGGTAATTCCTAACGAGTATATATTCATGTATATTTGTGCATGTAATCGAAATATTATATTGAGTAGTAATGTAGTTGAAATTAACTAATTTATAACAATTTTCTTGGCTCATTTACAGCTTAATGTCAATTTGAGTGCGCGTCAAGTATAGAATTTTTAAATAATTACAATTACTTTTAAAGAAATGTTTCTATTTGTAAATAATTTCATAACAATATGTGACTTTTTAAAATAATTAACTATATTTTTAATTAAACGCCAGTTTAACACCTTCTCATAATGATACTCAAAATTGCTAAACTTGCAGACCCTGTAAAATTGAACTGGTGCTCAAGGAAATGCAAAGTGCCTCTGAAATTGTGCCCGAAATTGGTTTCGCCCCGCAAAAAGTAATATCCGAAGAACGACCCCAAACAAAGCGATAACCGATAAAGACCTCGATTGCGGCTATCAAAAGGTAATTAATTTTTACCTTGAATTTAGTTCCGGAGTCTGTTCCAGGAGCTCTGGTGCGGCTCCCTTATTGCGGCGACGAGGGCGATAGCGAAGCAAGTCCGCCTAATCCCTTCCTGGATTAACTGCGAATTGTTATTGGGAACTTTTTAATGAGCTTTCTCCCCGTTCGAATTTAACCGCACCGGAAACTATTTCGATTGCCGCCATAATCGCGCTGAATGCCATTCGCCGAAATTTTAATTACCCGAAAATACTTTATGAGCTAATAATGGCCCGCGGATTGTTCGCGCCCCGGGCGCAGTTTCAGTTTCAGGCCTACTAAGCCGGCAAAGTGCAAAATAAATTAGAAAAGTTCCCGCAGGGCGCCGTGGAGCGCAGCAGGGCTAATAAAATGTGGGTCGGGGGCCGCGCTGCACCCGCCCTGGCCAACTCCGAACTTTCATAGACTCATTCATCTTGTTAAATGTCTGTTCGCTCGCTTTTATCGGGATGAACAATCAAGTTGAATCGGTTCCAATTCCAGGAGATAAACAAAACTCGCAAAAAGCGGGCGCTCCACGACGAAAAACATCTCATTTCCTGGCCACGTCCAGCCCGGGTTGCAGCCAAATCCGAAAATAATTGCAATTTGAATTAATGGTTTGGTATTTTTCACATCTCAAAGCCCAATAAATAAGCGACGCCCGGCTATCGGCGGCCCGTTTGCATCCTGGACGTTTTCTGGGTCGGGTTCCGGCCGGGTGCAGGGGCTCCGCACCGCGCGGGCCTCGGCTTGGCAGGGCCCCGAGACTTTCTTGCGGTTTAGGAAATTGTCGGGTTGCTTTCAGCTGCAAAGGGAATTTGATCGGGCGTCCTCATGAAGTCCCGCCAGCAATCTCGACTTCCTTATTGTGCTCAGTTGCAGCACGCTCCTAACCCGTGTTCACGTCCAAGCCACTGGCAATCTTAATAAATTATGAATTTTGAAAACCTGTCGCCCAGTTCTTTGCCTTCAACATTTACGTAATAAGAAAAATGTTTTGATTTGTTTTTCATGGCTGTTTCCACTTTAATACCATATAAATATGTACATATGCATAGCTTTGTATTTCTAATTTAATTCTTTATTGATGAACAACTTTGTCGCAAAGTAAACTTGTTTGTCTTGTTACGTACTAGTAGTAGTCATTATGTGAAACCAAAATGCTTAGGATTTAATTTGGGGGTTCTACAGCCCTCAAGGCGGAACGTGAGCCAATTTCTGGTTAATTTCTAGCTGATTTTTAGTAAATCCCCCATGTAAGGGTAGCAGCCTTTCTACTGTTTGCTACGGCGTTATTATTTTTAAATTTTTCCTTAATGCTCCGAAAGAGTCTTCTTTTTATTGTAACTAAAATTGCACAAAAAGAGATTAATTTGGTTAAGCTAATTATAAAGTTTTGGAAAGAATATCGACTTCTACTCTAAAGTTTGTTAAAATTATAATGTTTTACATTTATATAGTATTATGGTAGCACTTTCAATATTGTAATTCTACTTGGCACATTTCGGCAAAAAATAAAACTCATTCGTTGGAATATAAAACAAATTGCAAATATGCAGAGCTAAATATTAAAAATGATTTTAATTTTGCCTTTGCACTTCTTCACCTTGGAATTACACGGCCTAGGGAAAGAACAACTTAAACCGCAAAAAATATTGTAATAATATCTTTTAAAAATGCAGCTTTTCTGAGAATCTTTTAAATTTAACACTGTGCCAGGATGGATTGAGTAATAAGAAAATTGATTTAAGGCTTAGTTTCTGATTTTATATAGTTAGAGTAATAGCTACATACTCATTAGGTTTTCTTCAGATATATGTATATGTATGTACTTACTTGTCCCAAGTTTTCAATATTAAAAACCAAAAATATTTTATGCTGGGCTCCGAAATAAATGACTCCCAGATTTCTGTTCTAACCATAAGTCTCGTATTGCATATATCCATGTATATATGTATGTGTAGATTAATACGTTTATATATCAATTTTGTAATATATTTATGCCTATTCTACTCTATTCTCATTTGTTGCAAATTGTTATTAGTTTATGCTGTGCGGGGGAAAGGAGGAATTCAGTTTCCTAGTTAAATCTTAAGTTCCGACTTTACGGGCTTTGGATAAGAAGTGTTTTCCAATATTTTCACAGGAAACATTTTACATTTCGGTGAATCAAATTAATGTGGAATTATTCGTCCTGCAAAGGGTGTAAAATTGGGGGAGTGTGTGTAGTGTATTATGAATAATTATAATAAAATTATAATTAGTTTCAACGACTGCCATCGCCCGATTTCAGAGCACTGTTTAGGTCTCTGCATTTCACTCGCAAGAACACGCCCTGAGTATGATGAATCTCGCAAATAATTAAATGCACTCAAGCCCCACCGCACATTGCCTGCGAGGAGCTTCGTAAGACGGCAGGTGCCCGAGAAATGGGTTCCATTTGCCTAATTAGCACGGGGTGGCGCTGGGCGGGTCTCGTTAAGGGCTCATGTGCTCGCCGCCCAGGAAGCGCCGTGCTGTCAGGGCTGCGAGTGAGATATTTCGCCCCGATCCTTCCTGCATATTTGATGGGACAGACGTGCACTTTGGCTGAGATTATCAGATTTTTCCCAATCACCAAAACGTCCCACCCAAAGGGAATAAGAAATCAGCCTGAAAGTGATTTACGACCGAGTTGGGGATGAGGCGATCCGGGATGGGGTGGGTTTCGATAATCGAAGTCGGCGCAATCTGAGTGCCTGAAACATCAAACATTCTCAGAATTTTAATTTGCAGTCATCGACGTCCGCTGTGATGCGATGCCTTGGAGTCGGGGCGAATAAATTCACCAAAGGGTTCTCAAGGGGAATCCCCGGATTTAGTTGATAAAGACGAGGCCATTGAGATAGAGATAAAAATGTGCGATAGTCGCCTGGGAGTGCCCCCAATGATGAATTAAAGTTGGTGCTGTGGGATCCGGCCGGATATCGGGTCGGCCTTCCCGTACAAAAACATTCCAACGGGCGATGTATTCATTTTCCAGGTGATGTTTTCCGCCCGCAAAGTGCTCGACTCACGTGGTGC
The DNA here is from genome assembly GCA_959613345.1 of Tolmerus cingulatus. Classification (NCBI taxonomy): domain Eukaryota; kingdom Metazoa; phylum Arthropoda; class Insecta; order Diptera; family Asilidae; genus Tolmerus; species Tolmerus cingulatus. Next base: position 72,772,537 of record OY390707.1, on the reverse strand, counting down.
GCCTTTTGGGTGATATCTTCCCGGGGGCATGCCGGGAATACGAAGGGAGCATGGCATCCGGCTCGGTTTCTTTAAAGCTCCATTAATGTAATGGGCCGGCATTTCGGGTCAATAGGAAGTTGTCCTTCAGTTGTCCATATCCACAGATTTCTCAATATATCTCTGATCCCCTTTCCGGGCTGGTACCCAGAAAGGTGGGTCCGGAGAAAGAGCAGCGTCATTGCCAATTCGAAGGAGTACGCTTCCGATGGCCACGATATTGGAACTTTGGGCGCAGTCGCTCGGAAATTCAAAGTTTGACGTATTTCGATGAATTTCCGCTGGCTGTCGACATTTCTAAAATTCCACTATTCATGGAGGTGGCAGAATTAATGCTGCCTTTCCGTAGAGGGCGGCTGGCACCTTACCGGCACTCGCACGAAGCCAAACCAATTTCGGCTGGTGTCCGGCCTCTGATGGCTCCATTAATAACAGAGGCAATGGAAAATAGAAGTCGTCTGAAACTGAGCGTCTGGGGCGTGTCGAGTCCTTAAATAATTCAAGCTTTCCTTGGAAATAACTTGGACTGCTAAGAAAACCATTTTTGGCTATCGAAAATACGCAAAAATTTATAACAGGGGTTTACGGGTTTTCCTAAGCCGGAGAACTTACAGAATGAGTTACTCAATATAAATAGAACTCTTCTGGTATCCGTACATTTTAATCCTCTATTTAAGTCACATATGACTTAAAGATACCCGGTAATGGTATTAATTCAATTTCCGTACACTATGTTGAAAATGACGTCCTTTTCACAATTATATACCGAAACAAAATTGACAATTTCGATTATGTTTAACTATAAGGTGAAATTGGTTAGATATCTTTTGGTTTTTTAAAACATAATTAATATTTGAAATAACGACGAAGATTTGTGAAACTCTCAAAAATTCCGGGGGTTTTTGTGTAGAAGGAGAGTTTTAAGGTGGTTACGTTTTTATTATTATTATGTCAGTACCTATACCTATATGCTTTAAACAAAATTGAAATAATTCTTGTTTAATAGAAGAACAAAAGAGACCTGTGTTTTTAATTTCACCCTTACTTTTTTTGATATCAGTAATTCACATTTTGTGTTTTTAATAATGTTCTCAAAGAAAAAAGTCAAATTGAGCAAAATAAGCGAAGTCGTTGTCGTATGATGTGGCCTTCAGAAGATTTCCCCACATCTTCAATTTTATCTGCCATTTCAAACGTGCTTTTACAATAATACAATTAAGCTTCCTTCGGGGCAGTTGACTTATCCAAAACATTGGCAGCATTGAAATCATTGACCTCGCAGTCGCAAAAGTTAAAGAAACTTCAGACCCAAGGGTACGTCCTTAAAGGCCTAATACTGCTTAATTTCTGCGTTCAAATAACGACGACAAATCTCCTTGTCCTTCCGGCCAGAGGACGCCGCAGGACACGTCTTAATCACGCCTCCAGCGGCGGCTGAGCAAACAGGGCTCGAAATAATGAACGACTTAATACGGGATGTACCCTAAAAATGAAATATTTAAAAAGCGCTGGCTCGTCACGTCTAACGAGTCTGATGCCCTGCACCTCCTCGGCAGCATGCAAATGGTTCGTTCACACAGCGTTTTCCCGTCTTCCCGCAGCTCTTCCCGTGTGCGCCTCGTTCCTTCCTCGTCTCCTCGTTGAAATTTTTCTTCCACAATTTTTGTGATATAAGAAAAATATTTGCGCAGGATTTTTTGCCCACCAAAGGGTAGGGGGACATAATTAAACCTGCGAAGTCTCCCTTCAACATGCACGTCCGCCTCTGCGGCGCCCGGGGACCCCGAGCACACTATTTTCCTTCTTTAATGAGATGCACACATTTTAGGATCCTCATTAACATTCCGGGAAGTGTAGCTAGTTCTCGGGATAAAAGTACACATAGCGGGTGCTCCGGATCAAGAACGAGCCGTGCCCCCCTCCCCCACCCCGCGTCGCTGGATTGCTAAGTGCTGAAGGAGCTATTCTTATTGTTCGCCTTTGTGGCGGATTAAATTGTCATTTCCAAGCTTTCAAGGCGTCGAGATGAATAATAAGAGCCAGAAAAATAACTTTCGGTACGGCGCCCTGCGCTAAGTGCCAGATAATGATCTCGCCAGGGACTAACTTCCCACCTGTCCTGTACGGAGCTGTGCTTAAGAAATTAAGACTTAGAACAGCGAATCTTTGAGCCTATTTCACAGAAATTGTAAAATTTCCCAAGCGGCAGCTTCGTGTAGAGGCTCATAAAATTTTTACTGGACCACTTATTCAAGCTTCGTTAACGTCTTTTTTTAAATAAAAAAAAACCGCAACCTTATTTTAATATATGTAAGTTATATGTAACAAATTAACAAATTAATAGTCAAGATCTTCAAAATTAGTTTAAATGTTTAATATAACATTTTTAAATGTTTGTTTTATTATAATTCCACTTTATATCTATTATATAAGTTGTACAACAAACATAACCTTATTACAAAAGTTACTGATAAATATTTAAATATTATAAAATTGAGTTGAAAATGAAGACCTCTAAAGGATACCTAATATTACGCAATGGTCTTCAATATGAATGAAGGTATTTCTGTTTTATATATTTATAATCTAGAATTGTGTAAGGCGTTCTAAAGTAAAGATCTCATTACTCGAAAATATCGACAAGCAGTTTGAGGCTAAGTACTTATTTCTGGAACCCAACTTTGACTTTATAGTTGGACTTTACTTGTGTTTTGTTCAAGTTAATTAGACTTGGTAATGCACTCTATGGACAAAGGCATGTTTTTGTTTTGATCTGTGATTTAATTATGATTCCCAAATTCAAAAGTTTTGCCTTGTAGTTGTAAGTCTGCGTCCAAATCTGCGACAAATAGTCGGAGCTTTCATCCGTTTCGCAAACGCTCGCTGGGTTCGTGGTGTCCGGCTCTGAGCTCAACCTCGCCTCGTCCACACCAGCGAGAGGAGCGTCCTTTTAATTAAAGGACATACCGACAGTCCTTCCTTCCACCAGTTTTAACAGCGTACCAACTCAATAGAGACCCTCCTCGGCCAAATTAAATTGTCCCTGTCGTGTGTAATAATAATTACCAGCGGGTTATCACATAGCACCTAACACCTAGCGCTCGGCAAAATCGGTAATGCCGCCCGGCGTCCTTATCTGGCAGTTTTGTTATTATAACCACTTCTGGAAACAGCGGCAATCCTCACGTCTAAGCGGATTACGGCCGTGTACAATGGGATTAAGCGACATGAACTATAACAATCAATTAAAGGATTTTCTTTCCTCTTTGATACAACTGGAGTCGGCGGCGTTATCTGATAGAACTGCCTGCCCGGGGGCGGGGGCGGCACTCCGTATCCCTGCCGGCCCAGAAATCTTCCCGAATATCGAGCTAATGTGCGCTGAATAATTGAAATCACCCTGCGTGTGCGAATTTGTAATGCTGGGGAGTAGGGACAAAGGGTCGTCGGTTGGATCTTAATTTCTTAATTCCATGATCCGGAGGACCTTTATGTATGTGTGCTGACAATGTGTACTAAGAGATCCTGAAAAATCGAAGTTTTCTCTTTTATTCAAATGATTTTATGTGGAAGAAAAGTTTTTAAAGAAATTATACCTAATTTGACGACTACGGGAAGAAAAAGAGTCATATAAGTTAAAATACATGGTAAAGTCTTATTAAGGATACTATAAAAGGAAAGTTAAAAAATAAAAATACTTTAATGATTTGTAAAATGGTGAATTTAAGAAAATAAAGGATGACAATAAGACTATTAAATGAGTTTTTTAAATATAAATAAAATGTCTAATGTCTGTATTTAAATATGCACATGTTTATAAATGTCGCATGCAGTTAATAAAGTGCATATGTACGATGTATTTGACAGTAGGGCTATTCCTTTAGTAATCTTAAACTGAAGGGAAAGATTAGTAAACCTTTACAAACGAACTCACGTAAACAAGATTTAAATGGGGTCATGGGAATTTTGAGCCATAGCTTAAAGGAGTTTTTCGGAAGAAGCGTTTTACACAGCCTGCACGCGATGATCACGAGTCTGCAAAGCGTTGTCTTCATCGCGCTTAGAATGCTGAGAGATTTTTCTTAGAAACAGAGCAGAAGGGGAAAACCTCAAATTCGCCGGGAAACAAAATTTCCATTTTTTAAACGTTTTCATTCTACCGGGGACAAATGAGATACAAAAACACAATTTTCCACAAGTCGTCGGTGCCCCGCACATCCGATTATCAAAGGATGAAATTGAAACAATATGAGCCAACATAATCAGGATAAGGCGCGGGCGCTGGGAGGCGGCCTTATTCACATTCACCCCCGTCGCGGAGACAGTGATACTTACGTATGTTCACGCTTGTGTTACACACGGGCACACATGTTCCATCGAATTTTTAGGGTTTTCTGCCTTGCGCTTCTTTCCCGGTGGATGGGAATTTGAGCCGACACATAAAAATATAGCAATCGGGATTTATTTCCAATGGCATACAAATTAGGCATGAGGCACCTAGATATAATTCTGGGGATAGATTGCTGGAGATGCTGATGCCGATGATGTCGGAGTTGCGTGGATCCCGCCGCGGGTGTCCTATTCGGCTAATGATAGCAAAAGAGATCTGTTTAAATAAGAACCTGCGAGGAGGGGCAGACGTGCCGAAAACGTCGCCGTCAACGTGAATTAGGGAGGTTTGGAGCAAGTTTGAAGTCTAGCTCGCTGTGGCACTTTCAGTACGTTTCAATTCGTTTTTGTTTTGGTTATATTCAAGCTTTTGTCTTAACTGGTAGTGATAATTTTTGATTTGTTATCAAGATTTTTTGTGTGAAACACTTGGTGGTTGACATAAAAAAACAATTTTAGTTTATATTCCTAAGTGTAGTGCGAATGACGCAAATTCATAATTAATTGTTTTAACTGTTGATGCAAAAATTCCACCATTTAAGGCGCAGTTTCAATTGATGAACCTGTTTCGACAACCTGTGAACTAGAACACATTACTGTAACCTCTTTTCGCCCACAAGATTCAAAGCGTTTATGAAATTCTACAAATGCTCACCTTTGGCAAGGTTTTTGTTGCGGTAATCTACCTTGCTGAGTGGACTTTTGTGTTGCATTGTTGTGGGAAATGGCACGCTCCCCACAATATTTAAGAGAAAAGCCAACGACTTTCTAATCATCGATCTAGTCAGACGTTTTCGCTCCAGTTCTAGTTCCGCCGGCCCATCAGGTGGGGCTTCCGCATATGTTTAGACTTTTGCTTCCATAATTTTTTCTAGATATGAAACACTTCAATTTATCCTGTAACCTTTCTCGGTGGGGTGGCGGCGCCCCCGAACACACTTTGGGGAACACATTTCCATGGAAGCCGCCGGTGGATCTTGGAGGCGCGGTCGGCGGCGAGGTGAATAAGGGGGTCTTCATTAAGTTAAGTAAACATGCGAATGGCTGCGGCTCCACTCGTTTTCCATGCATGTTTTATGGTTTTGTGTTTGAAAAGCGCTCCTTTTTTTATATGTGTAAATTTACAGACTGAAAATCTAACGAAACTGGCAAAAACTTTTCCCCTTTAGGGCCGGTCCATCCCCGCTCGGCTCGCTGCCTCTTATACTGATTTCACCACAAAATTTTATGCTTGCAAAATTCGGTTTGGAGCGGGTGGGAGCGGAACATGCTGCTAAAATTACGAATTTTCCTGGGAAGTTAAACTGTTGATTTCACCGAAACATAATGGGCATAAAGCGGAGGAAACCTTTTTTCGAAAAATATGAAATTTTTCCGCTTTTGTGCAAATGAATCTGCTTAGTAATGTTGTCGGATGGAACTGTCAAACGAACATCTACTGCTTTGTCCTGGTTCACAAAAAATCAGCATTAAAGTGTAAGGACTATTTTAATTTGGTGTTTCGCTAGTTCCGATTTGAAATTAATTTTTCAACGCCACAATTAAACAATAAAGATTTCCTCTATAAATTTACGAATTTGTGAAGCATTGTAACATTTTTTAATTTCTTTTTTGTTTGCATCATCATTGCAATTTAAAACTGTCTAATCTCTCAAACGCTTGTAATTGATAGGCCTGATATTTTATTAACTTGCTCGGTCTGACAAATGCTCATGGACTATGAGAAATTTGCAAATACCTCCCAGTTGAATATATTTACTTACATGTACATATTTATAAATTTGAGAATAAATTTTTAATAATGCACAAAATTGTTAAGCCAAAAATAATAAACTTTAACATTTAGCATCATGCAATATTCATCATCACGATGCTCTTCAACAGACTTTTGAAAATTGGTTTAGCAGTACGCCTGCCGGATATTTGAAAAGTAAATTCAGTTCTTTTGAAAATTGCTTCGAAGTGCATATCTTCTCTTAGGACGACATTTTGCTTACCTACCCTTGTCCGCTTCGCACTATCGATAAATAAAAGTTCACTCTCTTCGTTAGTGACCCTTCAAAAATAAATTTAATATAAAAAGCTATCAACAGCTCCTCTGAGGTGCGACATGCGAGGCGGGTAGAAACCAATTTTGGAGTCCTCACGCCCGCGTCCTCAAACTCGCTCGCATTCGCTGTCGATTTCTTTCCAAATTTGCCGAACGAAGATCGTAACGCAATAAGGGCCCGGTGGCGGGGCGGCGCCCTGCATCGGGTATCAAATTCCACTTCTCACATGCTCAATCGACGGATGACGGGTTGCAGGGTGTTTAGATATTCCCGAAAACTTGAGGCGGGTGGATTTTTCACGTCAAGCACAACCCGCTCCAGGAGCCCTTGAGGCGGGAATGCCGCTGGCCCGGATCGCGTCTGCTGCAGTATTTGGAGATTTTCTTCCACTCCCCCGCAGGTGCCAGGCCGATCCCGTGCAGCGCGCTTTACTTCTTTTATCGTAAATCAACTCGCCTGGCTGCCGGATATCAAAAGTTGTGTGAGCCGCAGCAGCAGTCGCCCGGCAGCTCGGCACTTCCCGGAAATACTTCGAATACTTTGCTTTATGACACGAGCCGGGAGGATCCGGGCCCAACATGCACCACGTGTTAAATGAGCTTTTTATTCGTTATCGCCTTTCTCCAGGAAACTTTTCACACTCCCCACATACATCACGGGGTCCTGCACGGCACAGTTCTGTGACGAAATCTGCTCTCGAGGACACCGGGCCCTGCTCCCCGCGCGGGTTATATTTGTAAAGGTAACACATGGCCCGGGACGAACGAAAGAAAAACTTCTTTGAAAAAATGTTCACAATTTCCCCGCTGCGCCCCGAGGCGAACGGATGCGTCCGGTTTTCCCGCGGTCGTTGAAGTTAAGTGGGCACCACATGTGTAATTGGATAAATGAAGACCGAGTTTTTGCGGAATTTGCTGCCAAACGAAATAAAGAAACTCTCACCGTTGCGCCGTAAGTTTGCATTTTCTTAGATGCTGTGTTCTTGAGAAACTTTGATTGAGGAGCTCGCTTATCGCCATATACATATTTGCTGTATTTTGTAGTATAACATTTTCTTGAAAGTACTTCGTTCGCATTATCATGGGAGGTATAGGATTGAGAGAACGATTGTAACGAAAATTCAGCCCTATTCGAAACTGATACTTCGAAAGAGTAGTGCTGCAAATTTAAATCGAAAACTTTTGCAGTGTTTTTTATTGCAATAAAATTAAATATTGAGCCTCCTTTTTTCAACCCGTTAATGAGGTAGCCTAAAATCTGGACTCGGTTTGGTATAAATGTGTTTCTACACTGAACCTTTTCAACAAGGAATCGATGAAATCGACTCAGCTGCTTCAAGCTTATAGCTGAACAGACATAAAAAATGAATTGTCGTGACCTTGGACCATAAAAAGTAAGAGATTACATGATCTCGATGGAGGCGTTTGCCATCTAATAAAAAGAATTTTGTTAAAGCCCAGAGAGACTACAATTCATATTTATTGACTGAGCAAATATGAAAAATTTGGATTCGACACAGTGCTTTGATTATAATGGAGCAGTTATCGCGAGAGTTTGACTACTTTTGAAGGATTTCGTCCTTTACCATTGTGAATTTTGTATTGAATTTGAAATAGCACCGCTTGAGGGTTTTTTTTCTCAAGCTTTATCGCTCCAATTGAGATCTGAGTTCCAGCGGAGGCCCAGGAGTACAAACCAGATTGTTGCCAGGATCATTTGTCATCTCCTAACCCTGCGGAAAGAATCCTCTCTTTTTTGGGGTAAAAGGTAATCTGTCACGAATTACCTGAGTGGCAAATGTGACTCCTGGACTTTGATACATTCGTCGTGCAAGCAGAAGTGGCACCTACTGAGCGACCCGGGGAGTCCTGCCGTGGGGCTCTGCCACAGCAGACCTGCCTCATAATTCATCGACACTATCAAATTCCGGGTGCATATTCCTCCCGGAGGGAATACCGCAAGATACTGAAACAGAGTGGAACTTGTTAATTTCGAGCCGTTCATGCATGGAAGTTCCCCGACCACACTGGCCGCCCACCCCGCCGCCAACCGCCCCAAACACAAAGTCATAAATCCCCGGCTGTCAGCTCTGGTTGTATCCCTTTATCAAAAATTCTTCTTATCACTTTCGCGCCTCAGGTATTCAAAAGTTTCTGGAGCAGAGCAGAGCTTCCTCGGCGCCCGGCTTCAACTCGAGCAGATACTTGTTGGCATTTTTGGGGCTCCAAAGGGCTCTGCGCGGGAGTGGGGTGCCTGCTTAAGACAGCGACGCCAAGAACGCCGCCGCGCCGGAGCGGGGGTGCGTGCCATGCGGGATGCGGGTCCTAGATAGCTCGTATCACTATCGAACTTCGTGAAGATTTATAACGAAAGTCCTTTAAGGAGTTAAAGTGATAAGTAATAAGTTTCAGCCGGAGATACATTCGAATGAGCTGTGCGGAGGCTGAGTGACGTGCTCCCGCTCGAGCAGGTACTGTGCTGGAACAGCACACTTCCTGAAGGAACTCTGGCTGGCATTAATATTTGATTATATCTGGGTGGGGCAACTATTGCGCTCCGATGTCGAGGCTTAATTAAGTTTGCGAGCCTCCCGGAGGAGTTGGTATTCGAGTACCTTTACAGAATCAATTACAGCAATTTTGTACGTTATAACTCCGTGCGCTGCAACAGATTAGAAACCATCAAATTGGGGCTCCGCATCGGAACTTTAAAGTTTGATCAGAGATTCGAGTTTTCGCATGGATAATGGAACGGATCCTTGGAGATTTATGGCGTTACACACGCTCGCAGCTTGAAAATTTCAATTTGTTCCGCTATTGTTGTATTTAAAATTACTCTTTGAATAATAAAGCAACAAGTATCGCAATTTAAAACAAGAAAGCTTTCTAAACACACATTAAACCAGAAGTTTTAAACATTGTCATTTGCGTAATAACGTGCCATTCGAAATTTGCATGTGAATAGATTTTTCTTTAATAAAATTTGTTTACAAATTTTTTAAAATGAATTAGGAGTAACCACTTAATTACGAGGATTAAACATTTTAAAAGGTAGTTTGTAGGGAAAAGTTAGTTACATAACATGATGGCTTAAAGCTGAGAAGCACATAGGTGATTGCATCCATTCTGACTTGGTGACAATTGCGGTACTGACCTTTTACCAAGTAACAATCAAAAGAATCAACATGAGCTTACAGTGCAAAGGAAGTTGTAGAGTCCTTAAATTGAACTACTGCAAGGCTAATCCTCGCCAAGCACACACATAAATCTGCAGGCACATAGTTCAAACCTAAAAAATAAAGCAGCTCCTGAGGGAGTTAAAATCGCAGTCGCAGTAACAAACTGTTGCGGCCGAGCAAATTCCGGGGAAGACGGAAAGTCGCTGTAATTCCCATGCTCGCAAGTTCGCACTGGCGCTGCCCGTTCCCACCTTTGATGTGTCGCCTGCTGCAAAAGGATAGAATTTATTGCACGGAAAAGCGGATTAGCTCGCTCCTGCACCAGTGAGCGGTGGTTCGACGTGCTCCAGGAGCACCTTTCCAGGTGGAAAAAGGGAAAAGAACTGGAGCAGTAGCTACCTGAGCAGGGGTAGAAGGCGGAAGGGTGTCAAGGAGCAGAAGTCGGTTTATTGTAGGCAAGGCATTGTGCGCCAAAAGAAAACTGTTTAAGCCGAGAAATCGGGCGGTTTTTCAGTTTCTACCCAAGTCCACCGTCGCCGCTGGAGGAAAATAGTGAAATAGCTTCATAAAGCGGAGCTGACCCACATCGGGCTCTATTTCTTCGAACTCACGAAACAGAAAAAGGGGAAATAAAAACGCCAGGAAAATTGCTTCGGGTGGCCTGGGCTGCCGCGCCCGCCCTGCGTCCTTCGGTTAAATATGAGGTCAGATGGGAACGTAATCTGATTATTGATTTCTTACTTAAGTGGTCCTCCATTTGCGTCATGTTGCTAAATATAATTCTGCAGATTTTTCAAAATTTATTTCTATAGAAAAACACTTTATTTTATCTTAAAGCAAAGGCTACGCGATCTTCAAACCAGAAGAACTAGTGTAAATCGTTTTACATTGCTGAGATAACGTTTGCTGGCTGCTGGATTGTTTTTTCAGAAATAGCAATTGGTATAAATGTAAGTGCATATACATACTTTAAAATTATTTTATGTATAGAGTCAAAGTACTACAGTTTTAATTAAAATTAGCGTATTTCGAAAGTGCCTATGTCGAAAGTAAGAATATTTTATATAATGTTTTCGTTGAGGTACATTCTAAATCGTTTCCAACTATTGACTTTTCCGTTCATTTTTATTATTGTGCAAAAGCTTTAGCGAATATTCTTAAAAAGCAATTTTAAAGCTGAAAATGTTTAGTTTCTTAAGGAGATCTTAATATTTAAAAGAACTTTAATCAAATTCAAAATTGCTAACATCTGTAAATGTGTAAATGCGATATGTTCGGATATTTTAAAGCTGAGGTTCATTTCCGTCCAGGGGAGTGCTTCTTCCACGCTATACGCTCACATCAGTTAGGTTTATCCGAAATACGTTCGGAGCCCCTTTCGCCTGCCAGCTACAGTCGTACTCACTGGCTTCCAAAAGGACCACCTCGGAGCCTCTGAATGGGCCAGCATACCCAAAACAAATGGAAGATGTCTATGTCATGCAGGGAAATGAAATCGATTTTTCCCTCCGCCCGGGGCAGGGTTGTTTCTGGCGGTGAGAACACCCTTCGCCGGGACGTTCTAAGATCCTAAATGATTTCAGCCAAACAATTGCGGTGCACCGCATGGAGGATTTTTATTCGCCACAACCACTGGATACATCGAATTGAAATTGACACCCTCCCGGTGCAGCACCCCAACGCCCTTTGTCTTGTTCGGGAGCATTACCGCGGAGGGATCTGAGCGCGACAGGCAAACAGCTCCGGTACAAGGAGCCCCATTTGCGCCGAATTTAGCGGCGTGGCAGTGAATCGCGTCTTGGAGGTTGGATTTGTTGCGACGAGTGCTCGCGACAGTGCCGCAGCGCTGCCGATCCCGGGGCTCGGAACGAGTTTTCTTTAATTTAATTCGGGTGCAGGTCCTGGTCCCGCTCCCGCTCGGTGGGTTGCGGTCCAAGACCATCCCGGCACGGAGTCCTGATTAGCACCAAAGTGGTTACGGGCAGCCAGGGCCAATCGCCAATCGACGGCTTCCAGTTCGGACCTTCCCGGCGGCGTGCCACCGGGCACCCTCACGGGCCAGCTGATGTTATTCCGAACATGATTCCCCAAACAAAACGATTACCAGTTGTCGAACATTCGTTAAATCTCCAGTAGTAATCCTCCCGAAAACTATATAATGGGTTTTGGTCGGATTACAGACCGAAATCGCATTAAATTTCCAGTGGGGTTTGATTTGCTCGGGGTTCCCCAAAACAGTGGCAGGGAAATTTCGGCAAATCTACCGACGGCAGGCGATAGCCACTAAGCTACTGAGAGCTTTTAGACGCGGTGTAATTGAAATGGAGCTAATTTGCTAATTAATAATTTGTTTCCTAGGCTTCGATCGTTCTGGTCTGAGTAGCCAGGAGCTTTCGGGGTTTCAAAATCGTTTTGTTGTGATTTCTGGCTAAGGAATTAGCCTTTGGTTTGGGAACTTTCGATTTCGTTCAAGAATTAATTATCTACCCACTTCGCTGTTTCAATTCTTAAAATTAATATGTAATAATAACAATAATAATGAGGACATCTTCATTGAGAGTGACTTAAGATGTAAGAATAACATAAGAGTAATGTTTTAGTATGCAATAAGTGAAATCTAATACATATAACATGAGCTGTATTGTAGGCCGGATTGATAATTTGTTAGCCTTGTGTAATTAAATACTTTGATAGGGTTGGCTTTAATTTATAAGAGATTGAAATGAATTTCATGTTGCAAATCGACTTAATGCTTATATTAAGGCTACTATCTATTAGCTGAATAAATAAATAAAACAGAGCTATTATCTGGTAAGTGGTGTATTTATAAGTAAACAAATGTATAAGGATTCTAAGTCTGCTAGTTTTCTCATTTGCACCAACTGCATTTGGAAGTAAACCTTCCTTTAAGTTATATCAATACAATGAAAGACAGATAGGAAAAAAAAGTTGTAATATGTGTACATTAAATAATTTGGGTTAATTTGCTACAAAAAAAGAGTTAATTATATATGAAAATTGTCAATTTGTTTATAGTTTGTGTGTTCAATAAAAAGAATATAAATTTTAATAATCTTAATTCATGAATTTTAGCTGTTACTTTGCCAGACAAAGACTCAAAGATATGAGGGCCAAAGGTGGTAAAAGCTGGCGAAGTACATGGAGCATGATCTGACCTATGTTGGATAGTGGTAGTACGTTAAAGTGGCTGCATAAATTTTTAGAAACAAAGAAAAACTGCACCCAAAGTTCAGCAGTTAAACTTTTAAGAAATTCAAATTTCGCTATGAAACTTGTAAACTTTCGCCTTCAAATTCATGAATGAGAAATATCATAAAGTAACCAAGAAGTTAGGATTCCGCAACAAATCAAGAAACTTGCGGTCTTAGCAACTATCGTTTTCGCGAGGCCCCCGGCGGAGCAGCTCTTTATCATCGCGGGGGGAGCGCCTTTTCAGTCGCGTCGCCATTACCCTGTTTGTGTTTTGGCGAGAAATGCCACCGCACCCGCTTAATAAGGCGACGTTTGAATAAATTATGCTCCACCCACGCCAGCGGTCGTACCTGACGGTGACAAAAGACACCGGCAAGGAGCCTCTTTCTCAACTCGACTCAGAAAGGTTTTGATATGAAACCGAAGGTAGCTTTATGAAAATTCATTCGAAAAGTTTGGCAGCAGAATCGCATCCTGCGGATGATGAGCCCGCCGGGAAGGAGGTGGCGCTGCGTCCTGATAACTCATGAATTCTGGAGTACTCCAGGAACGGACTAATTACTTCCCCCGTCCGGTGGCGCCCCGCGGCGAATGCAAATGCGGCGCGGTGTGCGCCGATTTCTAAACGAACGGAGCCCGCCGTCGAACATCCGTCGATTCGGATAGACAACGAGGAGCTCCTTAGGTCCCAACTTTTGTGTTTACGGGGCAAATTCGATATTATAAAAGCTTTCGGGAATATTTATTTTCCGTGTTGAAACTTCGACATAAACTTTTTAATTTTGCATTCCACTGCCCCGCGAGCCGGCCACCGCCGCCGCTTGAGGGATGGCTGTCTTTGGGGTTATTGAATTTTTGAGAGACGCTTTCCTGAATACTAAGCGGAAAGGACCGGAAATTGAAATATTTGGAAAGCATTTAATATGAATGGCATTATTGAACCGGCTCGAGTGATTTGGACTTTTTGCCAATGAAATTTTCAAGAGATTGTCCGTCGTCGGTTAAAATTTTGGGCCTCCCGGAGCTCAAGTGCCACCTGCACATAGTTCGTTCCCTTAAACTTAGGCGAAAAGGAAAGTTTCTGCACAACTCACAATTTAACTTCATATTTTAATTTTCCCTTTCTTTATTCAATGTTTATTCCTATTAATTTCTCACGAATTCACTCTTTTGCTAAATATTTTAACTTATCAACTTTTTTAACTTTAACTCACTTGTTTTATTGAAGAGTATAGGTATTAATTTAGATACCGTAAGATTCGATAAGATTTTTAGATAATTATTTAAATAAAAACGTAGCAATGTCGTAATCAATGAGATAAAACCGAGGTGTGATTATTGTCAATTGAAAACTTTATAAAAGAGTGAGCTCTTTTCGTATCATTTCGTAACAAACAAACATGACAGACACGTAAACGAGTTCACATTGCATTGACATCCAGTTTTGAGCTAGCTCGTCAGCAAGTTAGTTTAAATTCGTTGCAAAGTTTATACCGAAGACAGATAATAAAAACGTGGTAAAACAATAACTTTGATTAGACATACCACACAACGAACAGTTGTTGTTGAAATTTCTTTTATGCCATTATAAATGATTATTTCGACGTTTGACAAATTTTTCCATGGGGTTTATCGCTTTGTGGAGACCGAAATTTCGGCTGTTGGTCCTGCACCAGGCCACAGGCGTCATCACGTCCGCACACACTGGCGACTGCAAGCCATTTAGAAATTTCATTAATTCAAAGGCGATCATCTCCGCACAGGGCTGGCATCTTGATTACATTTAAATTCAATTAAGATATTCGGTTGCATACACCTCCGGATGACCTCTTACAGTTCGAACCAATTACAGATCAATTCTGGGTCCTCTGAGGAGCACTCTGCACCGGCAGAGCATTACAAACTGCAATACTGGGCAAGTTTAAGTGCTACTCCGCGCCCTGTGTCCACTTGTAATTGAATTTAATTCGTGCTTCAGCCCCGGTATTAGCAGACATAGGAAATGAGGAATGCTAATGAGAGCTAGACAAATGTACCCGGCGATGTCTTGGCTGAATTCTGGAATTGCAAGCGGAACGAAGATGTTTTGTGTTCTTAAATCTCAGTTTTAGTAAAGAGATATTTACAGAATTTTGCTGAACGACGGAGATTTATTTCAAGGAGTAACCGGGAGGATTAGTGCAATAGACTCGATCTCTTTTATCCACTTTCTTCAGGAGTAGTTTAAGGTTAAGATTAAGCTCTGTCTGAACATCAAGTGATTGATATGCTTGTCTTAGTCTTAATCAATTTAGCGCGGTATGGAAATAGTTTCTTAGGACATCATATATTGTTTGTTTGAAGCGATGACGCTCAACAGTGGCAATGAACGTATAAAAGTTTGTACGCGTTACTCAAAAAATTGGGAAGGCTATTTCTTTAGCAGTACAAAGCAATTGGATGAATTAATCGACCCAAATACATATCTTATTAGAAGTTTTGAAATAAATGGCTTACCAATAAAATAGGATAAACATTTAGTGAGACTTACAGAAGAAAAATTAATAATATCTTACATCCTGTAATATTCCTTCTTTACTCTGGAAAAATCTTTTCAACTAACTTCGCAGTCGTGTGCTGCATTCATGCGAAGTTTCAAATATTTTAAAGCACGATACATTTTGAAACGCCAAGGAATGCGAATTGCATGCCAATGGAATGCACGCACAAGCGCGGGTGGTGTATTCACATTGGCATTTAATCCTTTTTTAAGTTCTATTTGGGTGCATCTTCAACGCCGCGGCCCGACACTCCGGCGGCCAAATGAAAAATCAGCTGGAAATTGCGGCGGCACTAGCAACATAATATCCCCGAATTATGTTGCGCGTTGCGCCACTCGGCGGGAATGTGCTCCCAGTCCGTTCGGGACCACCCACTCAGATGCTCGCTGAGATAACGCTCGAAGCACCCTGTCAGAGTTCAATTGCAGCCGCTCTGCACCTCGCCGCCGCGTTCCCTCAAGCATCGCGCGGTAAAAATTTAAATAGCGTCATTGCGCATAAATCATACTTTGTCGGTTTGGCGTCCAGTTCACTTAATGACGGGTTGGGATCGGGATAATTCGCAGTGAAAAGTATCGTTTTAATTTCATTCTTCTTTCGGGGATGTATTTGCGCGGTCTGCGTCATCCTATTCAACCCGAGGGTGGCAAAGGGCTGTTGCGGAGACAAACAAAAACCCAATTTAATTCGCATATGATGCGGAACTCGCCGCTTAATTGTTCGCGTCATTATATTTTTGACATGTTAAACACATTTCATATTTCATGCACAGCCAGTGGGCTGGTGGACAGTCACGCTGCGCAGAGCTCACTCGCCGTCGGACTGTCCAATAAATTTTAGAGGAATCATGGGTAATGAACAGGTTGATAAAAAGTTTTGATGTTTGCAGAGCTGCATGATAAGCTTGTTTAGTCGACCCTGACCCTATAAATACATTTTTTTTAATCTCATGTAAAATTTGTATACTTGGTTCAAAAATATATTTGATGTTTTAAAAGTCGGTACTATTTTGTTTTCTGAATGGAACTACATATTGTTCTTAATTTTGAGTACTTACCTATTGAATTTAAAATCAGGAAGGTTATATCTATTAATGTCCTATTCAAGCAAAGCTTCTTAAATAGACAGTTATACATACATATATGCATACTGGCTTTAAGGAAAGCAAACAGTCTATTTAGCTCGGTTCATCTATTGAAACTCAAAAGCTTAATTTATGAAAATTGAGTCTTACTACGGTAGTCAGGAATCGTACGTCAATACTTTAAAAATATGTTTAAAGACTTTTCATTCTGAAGTAACCATGTTTTGTGTTTTAAAACTATGCACATATAATAAACTTTCTGAATACTACGGGAAACAATGTCTTGTTTACAAAAACAGAAACTCTGCGTAAAAGAATTAAGCAAAATTAATTGTTAAAAGTCGTTGTGATTACACAAACAATGACGCGCTTTTCCTTGAAATAAATATTTTAAAATTTGATAAATATGTGCTACAAGCCTTAGAACTTTGAACATTAGAACATTTGAAAAAAATATGGAATGCATTTCAGAAAAGTTTCGTTTTCACAAAACAAACGTGAAGGCCGATGTTAGTGCACATTAAATTATTTCCTAGCTTTGTCGAAACTCACTCGAAATGAAATAGTACAATTAAATAGTTTCCTGATAGTCTAGTGCATGCCTCAGGAATTCTTTTGCAGTCTCTGAAATAGCCAAAGGCCCCAAACAGCAGCTGTTCCGGAACTTAACCAAATATTTCCTGCGAAATAAAGCTGCTTTCAACTGCTGGCTCTGCTCCGGTCGAGGAGACCGAAGCCTTAAGAATTTCACTAGCATAAGCAGTTTGAATGGTAACCCTATTTCCCAAGGAAATCCCCTTTGTTGCAGGACATGTGCAATAAGGCGACTGTTCCAGGAAGAGGACTTTTTTCATTGTTCCTCGACGTCACTATCTTTTGAGCATCATTTGCATGATGTTTAGCTCGTTTTTTGCCCGAGCGTATTTATTCCTCGGGAAGAAATAAAGCAGAAACCAGCCGAGGCTGGGCCTGTGCAAGGGCATCTGGAAAGATGCATCCGACGATAGGAGGAATTTCCCAGGAAAAGAGGGCCAAAAACTGCTCAGTGCACCGCATCAGCTCGCCTGGATGAAGCGCAAAGCCCCAGACGGAGGGCACAACTTCAGACAATTGCGCCCGAGAAAAATTGGAAACAACTTCAAAGGCGGAAGTTTATAATATTTAAAGAGTCCTTTGAAGACCGCTGCCATAAAGAAACCGATCCCGGCGACAAGCCGGGCGGCCGGGGTAATGGAGGATTCTGCGAGCATGATGTGTTTGAATTAGATGAGTCCCAGCAGCTACCGCCGCCGGAGTTCCGCAGGGCGGGCGTTTTAAGGACGTCACAGGGCGGTGGGTAAAAACTCGAAATGAAGAGAAAATGGGAAATAGCAAAAATGGAAAATGGAAAATGAAGAAATAACAACGGGAGCGGGCTACAAACTTTTTGATATATTAAAATTAATGCCCCCGGGCAGCAGAAGCGCTGGCTGGGTGCCCGGCCGGGTGCCGGCGCATTTAGCATCTCAAAGGTGGGGCCGGGCGCCCTTTTGCGGGCCACTTGAGCGCAAGAACGCAAGAAAAGAGCTGGGACGCGCGGCGTCTTGACGCTACTGCCAGGTGCACGCCCGCAACATGCCTCCTAGACACGCGTGGAGCTCCTGGAAGGTCGCTGCTTTTGCTCGCTGTTGCCGACTTCAAAGGTTGCGAGTCGAACGTCTCCGCCGCACTCGATTATCTCGAGAACAACGAAATTGAAATTTTACAGGTGAATGAATATTAATTACCGAACGCCCAGGGGCGCCGCGGAGTCTCGGCAGCGACAGAAGTTGTTATTTTCAAACGCTAGCCCAGGACTCGGGGCCCAGTTGCCGAGAAAACTCTCACCACCTGAGGAAAATCGGATCAACTCACGTGCACAGGAACGTCGTTGCCACCGGATCATAAACAAAAGCAAGGTATTCCGACCAATTTTATTTCATAAACTCCTTTTAACTATTCATTTATATCCAATGAACCAAGCAAGAAGTTTATCTATCTTCCTTAAAACTTGAGGAATATTAGAAAACTGCAGGTGCAACATTGATAATTCCAAGTGTGCTCTTAGCCGAAATGCAGGTATACATAAGATCCATCTAAGAACAACTTATAGTAATAAAATCGCCTGAGTATAGTTATGTAGGTATGAGTACACATGTGTTATATACATAACATTGAAATCAAAGATGCCAAAGACGATAAAACAGACTAGAATATTTAGTTCTGTAATGAGCAAAGCTGTAGTCTAGTTTAGTAGACGTAAACAACTAATTGCATAGCAACCCTGATAAGTGTCCAAGCAAGTGTGCTTGCTCAGGACTCTCAGTGATTAATAAAGTTGAAAGAGGCTCCAGGTCCAAGAAGCCTGCGGAGGCGAACTGCCACTGGAATTTTCCAGCAGCGCCATATGAAGGCTCATAGAAAATTATAAATTTCCGAGTTAAATTGCATTAACCCGGAGAGAATGGCGTCCGACGAACAATATCCCTCAGCCTCATACAGCCCCTATAATTTTAACGTCACCTCCTCAGGGCTGCCTCGCGCACGCCGAGCACCCTTGCACCTTGGCTGATTCATCCGCTATCTTGATCGGTTTATGTGCAGACAAAGTTGGCTTAAACTGCCATGCTTGAGCTCATCCCGGATTATTATCAAAACTTTTTATAGACATTTTAATATCTCCCCGCAGCCATAGTGCTCCGGCATCCGCGAATTTTGCTGGTTATCGGCGCGCATAATACCTGGGGATGGTACCAGGCTACTTCGCTTCCACCGGCGATGCGACAGCTTCTATAAAGTGGATGAAAAAAGGACGGACGGAAGATGGGACTTTTGGGTGACGAGGGCTCCTGACGAGGCACCACCTTTCGATGGCGCGGCTTTGTTCAACCCGAAAAGTGGGAATTTATCACTGAGCGGCCACCGCACCCACCGGGCCCCCGGAATTTCAAATTGAAAATTGAGTTCCCAACCCCACCCAGGAGGTGATAAATTTCCAGATGTATGATTAAAACTTTTATCAGTTAATTAAAACGTCGATCCGGCGAAATTTATACCCGCCCAGTGTGCGAAGAGAGGCGTTCAAGGGCGCTTTCCTTTTATTACTTCCGGCATTTGGGGTATTCGAAAAGTTTGTACATTTTCAAAACAAAACCTTCTTACTGCTAGCTGGAAACGTTGCGTTTGTTGGTATTCCTATAAAAGACTGAGATTTTAGACTAATTAGACACTATCGCATTTAGGTAAACAGGCTGTTCAAAAAGGCGCGGCAATTCATTTGAGTAAGAACCACCAAGAACAACAAATTTTGGTTTTCAATTGAGTCCACCTATTTTGTCTTACCATGATATATATTTTAACTCTTATTGATCTTCATATGGAAACAGTTTCTAAAAACAAACAAAGTTATGCAGGTTTGATATATTAACAAATTTTCAAGTATGTAGTACCTACATACATACATATGTGCATTTTATACTTTTCAATATCTATATTACTGCTACAAAACATTAACTAAACACTAAAAATGGTGATATGGGTCGCCCTTTGAAACTTTGGTAAATTCAGGAGTTGTGCAGATTCTTTGCGAAACGGCACAGATTTTCCTCTTACGTCGTTTGGGGAAGGGGCCTAAGGCCTCATCAGGTAACATGTAAAATATATGTAAATTGGTTACGGGTTCATTCGGATAATTGGGAGAGGGCCGCGCACACTGTGCGCTCGTTGTGCAGCCTCAGGCACCGAGGGTAAGTAAGAAATGAGGTAAAAACTTTCATTTCCGCCACATCTTCCAGAATTACCCAAATAACCTTCCCGGCCCCTCCTGTTGATTGCTTGTTCCCTGCATCCGAGACGGAATTTCTAACAAGCCCGCTAGTTCTCATAAGATCTCATAAAAGATTAAAATTCCTCGCATTGAAGGCATCGACAGCTACTTTAATTAGTGGCACTACCGGCGGCACCCGGAACGTCCTCCGGAATTCGTCGCAGAGCTCCAGCATCCCTCCGCTGAATAAATAATAGCACTTGCTCGAGTAATCAAGGAACTCGTCAGACGGAGGAATAACTGGCCTGATAACACACGCAACAATGTTATCATTTCATGTACCTTAATTAATTGCAAACTCATTAAAAATTCCCATGGCAGCCATGTGCGCGTACCCGCAGGCTCCAAATGAACATGTCGCCAGCATATGAAGCAGTAGGCCGAGGAAGGGGCGTTTGCGGAGCCCCGGCGCGCCGCTCGGGCCCGACCCGGGCGGGCTCCGGAGCACTCTGCAGGGAAATTTCCTGCTGAAAGATAGCGCTTTTGCCTTTTTTAATTTAATAACAAAAATTTACACAACTCGCCTTAGTTTAAGGCGCCTCACCCGCTCCAGAACCGGCAACAGAAATGAATGTGAAATCGCGGGGGTGGGCGCAGCGTGGGTGAGCAGCCTTAACCTGATAAGGAGAGGGCCCGCTTGTTGGCGGTGGCAATTAATTTCGCTTTAATTAAGTGTTTTATATTTGAGGCAAGCAAATATCCTTGAAGGAAACAAAACAGTCTAACAAGCACTCGCGAAGGGTGGGCGGGGAGGATGAGATCTTTTTCGGGAGCATAAGCGTAAGTGGGAAATTGCAGTTTACTGGCACCAGCAAAAGGAATTATAAATTAAGAATCATGCTGTTCTCATTTCTGTTTTCAGTAAATTTTTGTTTTTTCTATATCGATTATAAACATCTTTGCTTTGCTTTCGTCTGTTTATAAATGCATGGAATAAAAATTTAAGCTCAATACCTAAAGTTTGTTGCAATAAAACAAGTAAAAAATGAATAAGTAATATATAAAAACAATAAGAGGGAAATTTATCCTAAAAATTAAATTGAGGTGCAAGAAAAATATGCAAGCACATGAATTTACTATTTAATGAAATATGATGATTGATTTTAACTGCTTTTTGTTCTAGCACCTACTAATAGTATTCGCTTGTCGTACGACATTTGGATTGATAAAAGCAGTAAACCTTTGGGTCTTAGAAAAAATATTGGATTGGTTTATACGTCTGTTAAAATTGACTTTAATCTTTTATTAATTACAATAGTACATATGTATATGCTTGATACATGGTTGAAAACTTGAGTTTTACAATAGGAAAACAAATTGTCATTTTTCACCTCCTATTGAAATTTTTACTTTTTTATCAACAATTTTTGAACTATCGTCACAATTAATCATAGTAAATTGAATATTTTACCTGCCTTGGATAATGTTTTAAAAAACATTTTTTGACCAGTAAGATTGTAAACTAAAGAGATATTTATAGATTTTGCTAAGCTAATTATGGAATTCAGATTTTTGTATATAAAATAAATCTCACTTTGATGTATGTGTGCATATTTAAACTTGCGTAATAACTATGATTTAAAAGTGACTGTCATAAGATCCATTAATTCTAATACCTCTTTAAGATCATAAACTAATACAGCTGGATTGATAGAAAGACTACAACGATCCATCTCATTAGAATATCAATAACTTAATGACGATTTCTATGAAATAAGATTTTTATTTATTCATCAGTACTTAGTTTACTCAATAAAGAGTAAGTAATTTGTACCTTCTATACGACTTGGTTTCGACGAAAACGAAAGAGTTCCATAAGCCTCTATAATATCTTAAAGTAGTTATTTGCATTTTTACCGTAATCTTTGAGAGTATTCCACAGATTTTTATTGTGAATAATCCGGATGTGATGGAAAGAAGTCCAGTTTATATTCTTAACTAAGAAAGTACTAAGATCCCATAATCAAAGCAAAATCGGACAAGGGATTTGTTTTTATTTGCAGGTCTGTGTTACATTCGTATTGATTATGATGAAATAAATAACCAAATTAGTTTGAAAACCCACAACAATAACTCATTTCTAGAAATTGTTTTCTGTTTTTTAATATTTTTAATTTATTGTCGATTGAATCATCCCGTTGAAGTCCCTAGCCCACTTCAAGTGAAGGCTGTTAAAATGCGGGACATAGCCGAAATGTTTCAGGACCTTGAACTATCACTTGGCGTCTGCAGCTAGTGTTTGGGTGTTCGCAGGGACTTAATTTGAGAGAGACACAAATCTGGGCCCGGTCGAGTCCCCCAGCCTTTAAGTAAGTCACAAAATGCCCGGTAAATGGGCGACAATTAATTGCGTGGTGCTCTAAATCAATACGCTCAGATCGTAGTTTGTTCATGGAGCTGGCAGACCACATCACAAATTCAAAGCCAAATCCTGCTTAATATGCAAAGCTATCGGTGGACCCGGGTCCTCCTGGCCGGAGCAACAAATTTGCGGAACCGACCAGAAAAGCAATTTGGCCGGCCGTAAACTGGCTAGCATTCTTTGAGGACTCACTCGACCCTGAGCGGCATAGTATCCTTTTCAAATTAAACGAATGGCAAAATCAAATAAAGTAATTAAAAGTGGCCGAAAAGGGTTTCGCAGCCGCAGCCCCTCGGCGATGAACAGCCAGCGGGTGAGGCGAGGGCGACAACTTGAGGGCCAATTGTTTCCTTCACTTAATTTCTATTCCAAGACAGCAAGGATGCTCGGGATTTGCATAGATTTGCGTAAGACCCTTAGTCCTGCTTCCGAAGGATGTTTGTCGTTGGTGTCCCGAGTTAAACTGCTTAACCCCGTCTCCCCCAGCCGGGCCCCTCAGCCCTGACTCCAAAGGCGCCCAACTACTCGGGCCTAGACCTCCGCGATGAATAGCGACGAGCGGGCTTTAAATTTTGGCCGCTGCGCTTCGACTTCTTCTTGCGTTCTTGGGCAACTCCAGCGCTAATCTGCCCTTAACCGCTCGCAAGTGGCGCTGATGCGGTGGGCTTTATAATTCCAGGGGTGTCATGTTCTGCTGAGCCTGTCTGTTTGCAGTCTTCCACTTGATTTCGCAGCCACCATGTGGGCAGATCGCTCTAATCTCAATATCTTTGAACTAACGAAGTGTTTGCCCGATAGACCCCAGT
Source organism: Tolmerus cingulatus (assembly GCA_959613345.1). NCBI lineage: Eukaryota > Metazoa > Arthropoda > Insecta > Diptera > Asilidae > Tolmerus > Tolmerus cingulatus. The sequence continues at coordinate 72,749,031 of OY390707.1, read as the reverse complement.
TCAGTCGGCACTGGGAATATTGATGCCAATGTAAATGAGGGTTGGCTTCGGATCAAATAAGGGCCCGACATGTGCTCCGACACATGAGTGGAATTTTTTGTTTTCTCAATCAATAGCAGGAGCGCCAGCAGACACGTCGCAAGAAAACACACCTGAGCGGGCTTACTTGGTGCCGATGATTTACGGGGGCGGTAGGGGCGAAATATGCTTTTCACGCGCTTGCCTGTTTCAGTTTGCTATATAATCAAGGGTTGCGGCGATAGTCAACAATCAAGAGCGCGTGGACGTGCCAGGTTTCCAAAGGGAGGGGTAGTTCCTTTCAGCGTGTGTAGTTTTTAAAAACTTAACCGCAACGATGTACGCACTTTGTTTTCGAAGAAGGGACTCGAGGGGAAATTTTAATATTATGCATTTTAAGTGATGCTGCTCAAGGTTTTCTACGGAGATCTCAGTAATGACAACAAGTAATGTACGAAGGAAAGATTTGCCTAAATATAGCTCCCCAAGCCCCTTCCCTACATCGCTTATTGGAAATGGGTATCAATTAAATCATATCGTTTTTATTTCCGTCGTTTAGAGACTGGCATATATTTGTTCGTGTGTTCCTTGATTACAATAGATTTACATGCATAAACATATACATAGCACAGATACAATTTAATACTAAAAGTAATAAATTTGGTGTAAGTTTTAAATATTGATCTTTCCAGAAATCTCTTCAAATTTTCCTAAAATAATTTCCCTAAAACATGTTAACATAGAGTAATACGAAATGTTTATTTATACAGATTATGTTTTCTTTTCCCCGTAATAGATATAAGACACTGGAATTAGAAATACATAATGTTATCCCTATTTAATAAATAAATGAAAATAAATCAAGTACGAACCCTAAGAAAAATTGTTGTTCAAAGTATTTACATACGAATATTTTTTCATATATGTATGTTGCGTGTGAGTTTAGTAGATGTTCCCTTAAAACACAAATTAAAAATTAATTTTAAGCTGTAGAAAATTAAAATTAATTTTGTCTGTACCTTTGATTAAAACCTCATGTCATCGGTGCAAACAATTTATAAGCAAGAAATATCCCTGGGATCTGAATTAGCGCCCTCACCCCAAGCACGATATAATACGGAAACTTCACTATGGAAGATACAAATCCTAGGGGCTTAAGGATTATGAGTTAATTAAATAACATTCCCTCCTAGGTTTAGACTACCAGCGTCTGGATGGTTTCGGTTTAGTACTAAAAACAACGGCGGTTGAATGAGCATTGTTCCACACGGAGCTAAAAAATACATATGAACACGCGATCACAGGAGCAGGGAACACTACCCCGCACTTGGCCGCCCTGAAAAAACTCAGTTTCACTGTTCGTCCGGCATTACAGATGGAGGAAATCTTAAAGAGTTAAAATTTAAAGCCCGAAATATATCCAGCGGGATCCCTTACACTGATAGCCACAGCCCGCCCCTGCCTCGGCCAGATGTATCCTTTTCGAAATAAGATCGGGAGCCAAGCACCCGCCACGGCCGAGTATTTGCGCTTAATCCCAAAGTAGATTGCTGATTATGTTCCGTAATCCTGCAGGAAACAAAACAACGAGGTGGAGGCACTAAATTAACATTTGGCTTGAATTTCTTTCCCGGGTAAGCTGGAGGACTAGTGCTGATCCACAGCGAACGCGCTCCGCAGCCGTCCCCGGGGTCTGGCGGTAATGTCTGCCTGGCCCCAATCTGGGATTCAACCTCGGCCCCACCCCAGCAGAACCTTTCACGGCGAACACGAATCGAGCCACCTACGATGGTGCGAAAATTACCACGGAAAAAAGGGAAGGTGAGGCGTCGCTGGGTCCCGAAGGACTCCGCCGTGCACTACAAGCGCACAAAGTCTAAAGGGGTTCAACGCAAATTACGAAAAATGAAGTGAATTGTCGGAGCCGTTCTAGGAGCGCACTCCTTAAGACGGTGGACGGGGGAGCTAATTAACTCCGATTTGAACCTGTGGGATTTTCAGTGCAATAAGCTCCGGCGCGAAAATCGTTGCGGCGGTTTAACGCGGTCCTGCTGCACCTGGCGAACTCGAGAGTCATCGTGATGATTACATTTTATTGTTGGGATAACTAGCTCCAGCTTCCTCTACGAATAGGGGCAGTTCCGGAATTTCATTGTCCACTCTTTTCGGCAGGCTTTATTTTGCAGGTTAATTGGGAGCAATTACAAAGGTCGCAGTGCATTACCACGTCGAATTTTGTGGAAGATGTACCTTGTTTACCGGGCGTTTATACTAATTAAGGCTCTACAGTAAGTATTGAACGTGGTAGCAAAACTTATAGCATGCAAATTGTGTTTTACTTGGGCTGTAGCAAAATTGTTGCTAGTTGAATTTAATAATACATAGTTTCATATTAAAGCCAATTTCAACATATTTTTGCATTGCGGAGTCTTTCATATGTTCAAATTATTTGTATTCCTATGTTATCATATAATTGGTTCAAAAAATATGCTTTAGTCTCGCCCAGCCACATGAATTTTATTTATGTATATGCGTAGGTAAGTCAAACTAACAACTCTATTTAACATAAATAGTATTTTTCAATTGCTCTTGTTCGTAGGCAAATGAAATGTTATAAATATTTTGGATTTTACATTTCTGAATGAAAATGTAATGTATATACATACTTGCATTATTTGCGGCTTCATTTGCAATTAGAAGTTGGAACAATTACTATGTATTTTATATTAAAATGAAATAAGACTTACCCTGCTGTAGAACATTTTTAGTTTTAGGTTTTAGTACTTTTCAGGATTCTGCAGCATATCAAAAAATCCTTTAGTTTCGCCATGCTAACATTTGGTACATGAATTGATAGTTATATCAATTACAATGCGTGCTACCTCCCTTTATGAAAAACCCAGAATACGAAAACATGTTTACTCGCCCCATCGAGTGGATAACGTTGGAAAGAGAAATGTGAAATTATTATGAGGATTTTTAAACATTTTATTGAAATGATGATCCGTTTTTGCAACGTTCGATTCCCAAGTGGCTTTTTGCAAGGTTTCTGTAGTCGAAGAACCGAAAAAACAGCTTTGCACGCTAAAACTTCGGCCTACAACTGCACAACTTGATCTTTAGGTATCACTACAGGTATCACCGTATTTTATGGGCTCGAGTTTAATGCTGAGTCCAATTTAATACCCTCTTTTAACCCAATTTATCAAAAAATTTTGCACTATAACGCAAACTTTAAAAGTACGTTTCGGAAGGAAAATACTGGACATTTTTTGACGGTCACTGTTCAGTAAGGATCATAACTCCAAAGCTCGGAGTTAAATTGAACGGGTTCTGTCGGTATTACTTTTTAAATGTTATGCATTTCCGTATCTGCTCAGTGACTTTCAACGCAGAAGTCTAATTAAGGGGTGGTCCAAACAGATCATTGACGGCAGAAACCACAACTGTCCAAAATCCATCCGTCCATTGCCGGAAAGAGGTTTCAAACTCATTGAAACGTCAGGTAAGTTCCAGGTGGAAAAGGCCTAGAAGAAAACCTAATTTGAGTAGCTGTCTGGACCGGGCCGCTGCTGTCAGACGGCTGACCACAAGGCTCCAAATTAGGGGGAATATTACTCGAGCATAAATAATCCATTGACCAGGAAGTCCTGTCCATCGACCAGTATCCCTGCTCCGATGGGGCTCAGCTCCTTTCGGGCCTTTCGGACTCTGCCAGCAAAAGTGTTGAAGTGCTCAAGCAGCCGACTCGACGTAATCTCTTGGTGCAGCTCGCATGCAGCAGTTGGCGAAATTAAGGGCGGCGCACTGCACACATGCACTCGGGCAATCATCCCAGGCCGGCTGCATCTAAACAGGGAATCAAGGGATGACGGCGCCGGAGTCAGCAATCAGGGGCTGATATTCAGCCCTCTTACGTTCGGAGCTCGTTAATCCAGTTCGTAGGTTCCTGCTGGGCCGGTGTCGGGCGCCCGGGTAAGACGTGTCCGGGGAGCACACCCCCAGCCAGACCCACATATTGCCTTTTATAGTTTAATGGATTTTTGGCGTCATCTGGCAGTGCTCCGGTGTGGATTTTTAGTCCTCCGGCAGACTGATTGCGGCATTCAGGCGGATCCTCTTCGAGTGCAGGTGAAACAATTTCGATGAAAAGTGCTCTGTTGATTTATCCCCCGGGTATCTAACAAGAAGTGTTCCTGCGGGCGCGTTTATATGCAGATAATTGCCCTCAAATACCGAACACGTGGAATGCACCAGATGTCAATTACTACACTCAGAAAGTCACAAAGATCGGAGAAAAACGAGGAAAATGCCATTCATTGAATGAAAAATAGCTTTTTTTAGTTATTACTTTTGGAACCAAAAGCTTGCACTAGTTTATAAAAACTTGTTTTCGATTTTATGTTAGGTTTGATGCTTAATTCTTTTCAATGCTGAATTGATAATGATTTGAAAAACGAAATCAGTATTTTTAGGTATAAGGTGTGGTAATACATACTTTGGCTCCTAATTGAAAACTAGGGCCAAAATAGCAAACTAAAACACCCACTACGCCAACATATTAAAAATAATTCAAATTTTTTATCGTTCGTATTTAATGTTAATGTAGATTAAATATTTAGCATATCTTATATCACACTTTATCAAAACCTTTTGATTAATTACAGGACATGAACACGAGAATTTTTTATGGATTAGATAAAAGTTTGTTAACAGGAAAAGATAGGACATGTTGTTTCCTTAATCAGTTTGACTTTTCTATCCCGCGGTCAAAAACTCAAAAATTAAATCGAACTAAAGGAACTCGTTTAAGTTTGAAGCAATTATTGCCGGGGAGCATATGTTCCTCTTGTTAGCTAAAGTTATTGGAAATCTCAGGCCGGCAGACGAATGACACAACCTTCCCAAAAATCCCATTCGGAACCCCATTTGGCTTATAATCAAAACAGTCAGTTTTTGGAACAAGGGTCGTCTCCCGCATGGGATTCGCTCAGTTGTAACAATCGATAGCACAAGTCATGCGGAGCTCCTGCAGGACTCATTGCGGGAAACAGAAGCCAGGGCAGAAAAGTGAAGCGCTTCAGATTATCCAGGAACGGATGTTTCGCCCGGGGCTGGACTAGATGCAGGTCTGTTGCTCCTGACGGGGGTAATATTTAATTTAATCAGTTAAAAAAGGTGGACTTCGAAGGACGTGATTCGCAAGGGGACGGGAGTGGGGAACGGCGGACATTGCGCAATTCGTTCTCAAGGAATTCACCAGCTTCCCTGTTTGTCGAAAGAATTGTAGAAGTGGACTGGCAGCACAAAAGAAGGAGTTCCTGGCTGACTTTTTTGCATCGGGATATGTTTGCTGAAGCAAATTGGATTTTTCTGTTCCACTGACCATCTGTTACTAAATTATTCCCCGGCGAACGTAAAGTCCTTCCAGGAGGTGGTTTTTGCGCCGCCTGGGCCTGCCCCGAGCTGCCCGAGAGATGGCGGCAAAAAGCCCAAGATTCTCGCCAGGAAGCGGAGTTTCGCCGTGAGTTTAACTTTGAGGCTGTCTTGCCTTTTGACTAAATAATAAATGATCCCCGAGCGGCATTCCCGCTTAGACGGTGCCGTCGGGGGACTTTTTGTCAGAGAGGTAAATAACTGCGAGGACGTGAAAATCTCGAGCTGTTCTGCACGTGATCCCTTTGAGGGAAATTGCTTCTACGTAGCGCTTTATTACTGCCATAAATAGTCAAGGGGATTTTTTGCAGCCAGTGTCAAAAAAATGTCCGTCTCTGAGAGAACCGACTAGTTAATCAAAGTCCTACAAGAAGCAGTTTCGTGCCAATTAAACGATCTCGGGGTTTTCGGAAAAATCAGAATACGAATCAAATGTTTCAAAACTCGCAAAGAGTTACTTAACGCAATATGTTCTTTTTGTGCTCAACCATTTCCAGCGTTTAGAAACATTTCATCCCAGTAAAATACTTCGTAGTATGATGTCTGAAATAAAGTCACCATACTCAAAAATGTGTACTGAGCCACTAAACTACACAGTGATGTGAAGTGCAGTTGTTTAAACTTGCCTGCTTTAGTAAAAATAATATATTAATATCAATAATAACAATAATAATAAACTATTTCAATAAGTACCACTTTTGAAAGCCAAGGCCACAACTTTGTGATCTAATAGATGTCCGATTCTCGTTATGGTTCCCTGCCGCAGTAGTTTGTCGACATTTTAAAAATGTGCTCATCATTTTGGAGATCTTATTGAAAATCTGGAAAGGTAGATATAGGCATGATGTTGTGATGCGACAGAACTCGTTAGACTCTGCAAAGTTTGCAAAATGAAGGATTTATACGTGTAAATTAGATTTGGACGAATCTATCGCAATACAGTACACAATTTGTATGCGAATTCAACAGAGTTTATTTTAATTTGTAAAACGTCTTAATTTCGAGCCGTCGTAGAGGATCACTGCACATCAAAGCAGGTCGCCCCGCTCGCCATGAGCATAAATATCCCTAAAAGACTCCCGATACTGCGCGACGATGTCGCAACTTAACTAAATTAGACAGATCCCGTCGTATCGCCGCCACCCAGGCACTCCCTGAGCTCAGGACTCACTTAAGCTTCCATTAGTATACCCGAAATCTGGTTAAGGCGGCTAAAACGCGCGTGTGGGCACCTCGCACACGAACGCACCCGGACGCGGATGTTTTATCATTCAAACATTGAACATGATTAACTTCTGGCAATTTACAGCAAAGTCTAAGCAGCAGCACTTAAATTAATCCCGTAGTAAACTAGGGCTTAAGTTTTAAGCTTAAGTCGACTGATAGCAATTTGCTTTGTCTGTCATGCGTTCGTCATAAACTTGATTCCCGGGCGGGCACCCGAGGCGCGGCACGGGCGGCACCGCAGGCACACATCGCAGAAATCAGCCGCTCTAGGCCAACGGCAGCGGATGAATTATGCTCCCATTTATGCTCCCGTGGCATCCTGGCCTCATCTCCGCCGCCTAATGTTTGTCTTAATATTCCAGCCGCTCGACGACAAAGTCTGGAGACGAAAGCGCGGGCTGATTGTACAATAGATTTGCATGCCTCCAGTCAGTTAGAAAATTAGCTCCGGGTAGAGGCTGCTTCGCCCTAATCTGGGTCCTTACAGCGCTAAGCCAACCAAGGCGCTTTAAGTGTTTGCCTTGAAGATTTTCTCAGCTTTAGGGGACTAGGTAGGTAAATAGCTCGAAAATGAATATTGTTTTTTGGAACAAATACAATTAAATTAACGCAAACATGATGTCACCCTTTAGTCGCTATATTTATTGCTATCCATATACATTCAAACAAAAGTTCCAGGTTAAAAGTCATAAAATATATATAAACCATTCTTATATGAAGAAATGCTTTAAGGCCACACATCGGGAAAAAATTTATTGAAAATCGATCTTTTTTTCGGTTGATTATTGATGTACAACTATTCAAAAATGTGTACTAACATTTTTAAGTAAATCCCGCTAATAATAAACATTCTAAAGCACATAATAAAACTCTAAAAATAAAAGGTAATATTGAATTTTTCACACTGCGAACTTTCAAATGCATTTATCTCAAGACGCAATTTTCCAAACGGCCAGCACGATAGCGGATAAGGTAGTTGATCGATTTTCAAATTTTTTTTCAACTTTTTTGATATGCAATTCTACACATCTTAAGCCTCAATGAACGTGTTTCAAAAATTATTTTAGTTTTTACACGCCAAATATGGACCAAAAATGACGTATTATTTTCAAAGTCGCATAATTTTCTTAATTTTGAATATTTTTTTTTCATTGAGGGTTAAGATGAGTATTTTAACTGTCTTAATTAACATGCATTTTTTTTCCGACGATCCAGAGGCGAGTTATGATGCGAGCGATTTCTATCTTGTTTTTGAGGCAGCAACTTTAACACCATCTTTAATAATGAAAAATTTTGCAAAAGAAATTGTTTTTATGATCTATAATGATGTAAAATTATGTGTAAAAAATATTTTGTTTATATCTATTAAACTTATTTTTGAATCGTTTCTCAAAAACCGTGTCATTTTTAATCAAAACTCCCGATGTGTGGCCTTAAATTAAAAATAGTATTCTTAAGTAAATAAATAGGTTTACATGTTAAAACTTTCTAGTATGACAGCAGTTTCAAAAATTAATTTCCGCCAAGATCTCTGCTACATACTTATAATATATATGTACCTCCATATAAGAGCATAACTCTTTTATCCCTTTAATTTTAATTTTGTATTATTTTAATTTTGTACACAACGCAGTTGTAGTTATCAAAACCTACTGTTGTTTTATTCAGGACATGTTTTACTTATTTCCGTTCACTTTATGTTAAGTTTACTGTTGTAAATAATATTTAAAATGCTGATTTGTGGAACAAAGTGGTGTAGCGCTGCGCATCTTCGTTTTGTTGTTAAATTTGATTTTCATATAATACAGATATGCCATATACCTACCTATAAAATATACATATGTAAATAGGGCCTGTGCAGTTTCATATGTTTTAATGTACTTAATTAAAATTTAGAATTAACAAATTAAATCCAATTTATGCAATGTACATACATATATTACAATTTAATATTCTCAGATATTGATATTCTCTTCATGACCCAGCTCAATCTGCTTCGAACGCAAAACCAAAAATAGCGCTTTTGATTTATTGTGGGTGCTTTTAATTTTAGCAATTTTCATAAACTCTTCAAATGGTCGAAAACACATAAGTACGTATGTATGTAATTAAGAACAAAATACCCGTAAGTTCCTAAGACCTTTTCATAGAACTAAATAGGTAAAGTTACTCCGGCATTCCAAGTTGACCGAATTTTGCAACGACGTCATCAATTTTATAGCCACTTCAATAATATATGGTCAACATATTTTTACCAAAAAACCCCGCCCACGCAGATGCTGTGTAATATTCCATTGCATAATCTCCTCTCTGAAATTTATCAGGCAAATATATCACCGAGATATCAGCTTCCGCCCCCCGCCGAGCGAGCACACGCGCAACGCACTGAATGCAACCCGGTGGCGGGGGTGGGCGCCCCGCATATTTTATTCACTTAAAGTAAACATAAATCCCAGAGTAAACTAAAACTGTTTGCGGACAAATTAAACATATCCATGCTGCGTAAGAGATGATACCAATAAATCAATTACGCTGTAATGTCGTATGTTTGTCATGGACCATTATCGTTCGGTTCGAGCGGACACGACATATGCTTTGATTTATGAAAATGTTGTTCTTCTATCCCCGGCGGGGTGCGGTCGCGGGGTCCGCCGCCTTTTTACACCCTGTCGAATTACATCGATGTCGCTCCCCTGCACCCGTGCACAAACAGGACCCTGTCGAGCCGAGCTCTGGACCTAGGTACCAGCTTGCTCCTGGTGCCGGGAGAGATATTCACATGTCAGGAGGCGCTGCTGCTATTCGATGTAAACGATTTAATTCAATTTATGGTATTGATAGACGAATTTATTGCCATCAGCGATTAATCCTTCTGCCGCTGGTGGGCGGAAGAAAGTATTAAGTCCCTTCCCTGGCAGGGCGGCGCACTGCCTCCCTTTTCGCACACAGACCTTTTGGGGAGTGTTTTTGATGGCATAGACATAAATTTGGAGGTAATGCGGCTAATGGCCTATTTTGGATGTCCCCTTTCCGCCTGCTGAGGCGAAAGAGTTAAATAAAATAAATATTCATTGGTAAGCAGTGTTTGTTTACAATATCATTGCCACTGTTTTTGGTGATGCAGGTTCTACATCTTTTGTAGTTGTAGGTATAGTTGCAAAATACGCATATGCCACTAACATATTTTAAAATGTTATAACGGCAATTGGACCTTAAATGAATATAGAAAAATCTATCTTATTGCACTTAAACTATTGTCGAAATAAACGGCACATGCATATTTACATCACTAACTAATAATTAGTGTGAATGCAATTATTGCACATTGTATACATATGTATGTATATCTGTACTAATTTGATATTTAATGAATTACAAGGAATTACACATATTTAAATTTGTCTGAAAATTAGGTACTTAATAATTATGATACAAGTATATAAAATTAGTAATAGAAGACACACATACTTCTATGTCTGCGGTCGCAACACAATCGGAATTGTGCTTGTATCTCTTATTTTATTTTAAAAATTTGGCTCAACAGACTACATGTGTATGTATAAAAGTAATACCTCAAGAATAGCTACTATTGCACCTTAAAAAACAAACTCATTTAAAGCCTTGAAATCAGATGAGAGACTTAATAATAGGGATTAATGCACGTTATATAGAGTTTCCAAGCAACACATAGATTTGGCAATGTTGTTATTATTGTGGTTCTAAGATATAACTTATGCAAAAGGATGTATCTATTTCTTTAGGTCTGATCCAAGAGCAAGGCAAACCTGGTTTTCCTAGAATTTGTAAATTAATGCAAGTTGTCCTGTGGGGAAAAGTCGATGCGGTGGTGGAGGAATAGAGGAATATCAAAAACGTGTGTAAACAAACTCCTGGCCGCAAACAACACCCTCCCAGAAAGTGTATAAAAAGATTGGACAAGGTGGCCCAGCTGCGAGCGGGCTGCGGGGCAGACAAAAATTGACTGCAACCTCCCGAGCGATTGCAGCATGCAGCTCTCGCCTGCACCATCTCCCACCCCCGCCCGGAACAGGATTTCATTGTTATTGCCCCTAAATAAAGCTAAAAATTTCACTGTACACAAAGCAACATGACGGCTGCAGGATGACTGAGGAGCAGAAAAACAAACTCCGCCGTGATACAGCGCACAAGACAGTTAAATATGTCGGGCATGAGAGCATGAAAAATCGCCTTTTGCAGGATCCGAGCGGAATGCTGAAAAGTGGGGCGGCCCCGGGCGGGACGAGGCGTGGGTGTGGGGCTGCAGCCGCTTAATATGCACTGAGCATCGCATCTCATCGCAGTTGCAGCGGCAGCGGGGGTGCGCCTGGCAGCATTAGAATTGTCTTTAAGGACACTTCTGGGCCATGCAGGGGGCGGCTGCGAGTCGGTATGCAGCGTACAATACCGGAATTTATGTCTTATCATAAAGTATTTTTCGGGGCTGCCTCAACTTATTTTTATGGTGGCATAAATTTGTTTATATGCGCATAACTTGCTCCGCCGCTCAAGTGAGTCCCTGCGTGGGGCTGTAGCTCCCGGTCTCAAAACGGAGCATTTGAATTTCCATGAAATGCAGAGGATCTCGAAGCTTTTAGCATTTCACTTACTTTCGAATTTTGCTCCTGGCCAGGTATGCGCAGTCCGCGTCTTCGGCTTTCCTTCCCGAGCAGTTGAAGCGCATCGATAAACAGGATCACGGTTTACTGGTTTGTCCCGCTCTATCCGCAGCGTTTCTGTAATCGCACGCTCTCCAGGTGCATCGTCGCTGCCGCTTTGGGACTTCCTGGTTTTTCCAATTTTGCATTTATAATTATGTGTGGATGCAGGTACATTAAGAGGTACGTACGGAAAATCTCTACATTTCTATTGATTTTTTTTGCCAACAAATGGACCCATTTTTACTTTCGGATTCTTATTTCAAATTTCTATTATATATCTTCCATATGTAATTTTCCCGAAAGGAAATGTTCACTGATGCTGTTGCCTATTTTCATAACCTGCTGAACTGCACAGAACTCAGGAAAGTAGCAACGAAGGTCATTTAAGCTTTAAATCGGCTAGCAAATATTTATTTACCAGCCTCATTTAAACAATGAGCTGAATCTAGGGCCCGCGTCGTGTGCTGCAATATCCCGCGGAGGGTAGTTTTACGATAAATTATTCGCGGGTATTAAAATGTATCCTTCATTAGGTACTCTGTCGGTGGCCAATGAAAAATTGACGTGCTTTTTATCGAGTATTGCTCAACTGTCGGCCGACGGGAGCCGAGCTTCTATCGGGGCCACAGGAACTGAATACATTAAAAATTCATCCCCCTGTACAACGCGGGAGGAGCAGTTCGTTATGAATTCCGTGTATGACGGCAATAACTGCAGGACCCGCGCGGAGCGCACAATCAGAGCTCCTCCCGGCCGAGGTTCTCATCTCTGATAATACTTGCAGAATAATAAAATTTGCAAATTTAATTAAGCAGACAACAAAATTAAATCAAATTGGGAACAATTAGCCGAAATTTATTCAGCACTGGGAAATATGTAAACAAATTCCATTCAACTCTGGTAATTAGCCAGACGGGAATATTACCGGACTTAGAAACTCCCCGCCGCGAACAGATTTAGCTATGTGGATTAATTGAATTGCGCGCCAAACGAAAATACTGCGGTGAGCGGGTCGCGTTCCGATCGAAACAAACCCGCCGGGTCCTAATGGACCGCCGTCCTGGTAATGGGCAAATTGATAATTTTATCAGCCCGGTGAAAGCCACTTGTGATTTAGAGTTAATGCAAACACTAAATCATCAACTGAACCGATAATGTCGCGCGCACGCTGTTGTCTCCTATTGTAAGCCAATTCGCGAAACAACCGCTAGCAGCTTGCGCGCCCGGCGAGAACTTCGCGCGAGGCGGACGTTCCCTCGGTGCAGAAGATGCAAATCCCGGACCAAATTCCCCCGAGGGGTTTTGTTTAAAATTCCCCGTCTTTTCGAAAGCGAGGCCGTCTTGAACGCTCGCTTGGCGAACTTTTGCATGCGAAAACAGCGGCAAGACGACGACGGAAGTTGTCTAAGCTCCGATGCAACAAATTTATTATGTTGAAAATCATGTGTAATTTCTGTTAATTTCTATGCGAGCTCTCAAGACGTTCAGAGTTTTTCAAAGGGCATGAGCAGAAGGGTGTGTGTCGAGAGTACGTACGATTAACTTCTGTGCACATCCACGCTTCATTCCACCGACTTCTGTTTGTTTTGTCCTTGTTGCCAGAGAATTAGGAAAACTATGCAAAGCTTGCACATATTTGCAAACATTAAAAGGGTTTTTGTGATTTTCAACGAAGACGACACGCCTCGACACACGAAGTTAACATGGACGGTAACTTACACATTGTTTGCGTGCCATGCGGCGGAGGTCTTGTCAGAAACTACAATATATACAAGTTTGTTTTTCGATTAAATTAGTCTAATCTGGGTTTTGGTTTTAATTACATATGTTGCTAATTATATTATCCGTTTTTATAGATCTTACAAGATCATAGAGGAAGCGATCATTACATATTAACACGCTTTAAATGCTCTCTATTGAAGAAATTTTTTATCAGTAATTCAAAAATGTTATGTACATACATAAATCATAGCCGACGAGAGAAGCAAAATTAAATATGATGCGGCATGGAAATTCAAAACGCGAAATCCACAATATCGTCGAACAATTTTAAATTGCAAAATTTCGAAATTGAAGATAGCAAATCTGGCATTGTAATTAACAATTGCGAGCTTGTATAAATGAAACTCTTTAACGTTTTAAGAACAAAAAGCAAAAACGAAATCCTTCTGGCATAAACCTTTTAAACACTTGTACCTACTCTAACGCGGATATGTTATTTACATCAATTAGGAATTAGCCATAAATTGGCTCAGGTTCGCTTTAAGGATTGCAGAACTTCAAAGTCCAACCATATTTATGCCATTGTAGTTGTAATAAGAATTGTTTAATGCAGAAATGTGTAGCTACATCAAATTGTAATTTTAGAATAGTAGAATTCAATATTACTTTGTTTATTTTCAACTGATTTAAACGAGAGTTGTTTTGAAACAGGTGTGAATTAAAAGGAACAGGCGACGAAATCTTTACCAAAATTAAACACAATTGTACTATAATATTCTAACACTTCCGGTTGGCTTGACGGAATCAAATCTTCACTGAAGTGAAACGGGTTTTCTCGTATATCTTTTGTGGAAAACTTTGAGCCAGATGCTTTCATGCAGACTGCTTGGTCACCCCTGGAAGGTTGAATTAACAGATAAGGGATTATACCGCCGAGTCGAACGAGTTCCTTTAGAAACGAACAGAGAAGAACGACAACTCGCTAAGAAGTGAAGTTTGGGTCTGGAAACTCTCCCGGAACTAAAACTCAATGACCCACTGGCGAGGCGTTCTCCATCTTTGTCCACTTGGCAACTAATGGCCCATGTGTTCCTTTAACTTTCAACTGATCTTGAACATTTCATGTCCCATTAAAAGCGCACGGAAAATTGAAAAGGCTCCCGCAGAAGGAGGACGAAACTTCTGCCGAACTGCAGTGGCATTTGCTTGCGAGGGTCCTTCGACTCCTCCCTGTTCGAGCGCAGCTCTGCCGGCGAACTTTTATGGTTCAAAGTTTCCCTTCGTTACGTGTCATATTTTTTTCACAGTTCTTGAAACTTGTCATCCGCAAGAATTAGTTATTCAACAGAGTTTCGCGCTCTCGTATGGAGACGAATGCACGGCGATGTACTTTTAAGCGGAATTTACTATCGAAGTCGAGGCCGCGCCCTCCAAATTTATGCCCTGAAACAATGTTCAACCTCTTTTGTAGTAGTTGGAACGACCCGCGCGATGACAGCGCCAGCCAACCCCGCCGTATCAATTACGCGGGCATACGCTAAAGTTCGGGGACATTTCTCTAACGTTATTAGGCGGTATCACGGGCACCAGACGCGGATGTGGGTGAATCTCCTCGCGGAAAATAAATTCGCCGGCGCTGTCCAGAAGCCGCGTATGACAGCCCTCAGCCGGCAGGGGGAATTTATTGCAACGCATCACGTTTATCAAAACATCTGTCCGCATTCGATTCCGCCATTGATTGATGGCAGTTAGTAACAAATTGGAGCAGCTAGCGCAACAGACGGACCCACCGAGTATATGAATAAATAGTAAAAACCGCAATTTATTCTGTCTATCTATCTGTCAGATTGGGAACGTCGCTCATAAAATTACGAGGGTATCTGATACCCTTCCGGCGGGTCGGGGACCCGGGAAAAATTACTGTTCCCATTGTTTGATTTGTTATTTTCGGTGGCACTCCCACTGGATGGATTTTGCCATTTAAAGTGACACATTTCACCTTCCCGCTGAAATATGGGTCGACGTCTCTCGGCATCCTCCAAGCAGTCAAATTGCGACTTTCACATTTCCCCGGCGAATGGGTGAGCAGTGCCGGGATAACTTATGATTGCCACTCGATGACTTCACATCGACTTTTCCTCCCCGAAGATAAGTGGGAAGGAGTCAGGTTTTTTTGGCAGAAATATGAAAACTTTGCTTTCTTGCGGAGAATATGAAAATGTTATTTAGGGTGATCCCAACGGCGAACTTTGAAACGTATCCCGCTGCCAGTTTGCCCTTCACCTGGAGAAGTCACCCTGGAATTACTGCAGTTGTTGTTGGCAATTATTGTCGTTGTGAGTGGCGATTAACAGGAAGCGGGTGGCGCTTTCGCGCAACAACACCAAGGGAATTACGAACTACGCAGTATTTGTTTAACTGCCTTTCACCAAATAATATTAAAATTTCTTGCTTTTAACTTTTGTACGTATTGCCAAATCAAATATTTCCAAAAATATACGTTAATTGAGGACAAAAGCCAACTATCACTAAGTTTGGTCAGCTGAATTTCAAATTCCAAAAAATATAATATGTATATTCATATAAAATGAATATACTACGAATGCTTAAACTTTTTTTGAGCTCTATGATAATAAATGGACTCAAACTTAATTTATTGAGCAGTTTTCGAATAGCACCGTTCGTTGTCATTAAATATTTATAAAATTATTTAATTGAATGCCACATTAATTGTCGAAATAAATGATTAATTAATTAGGAGTAATAAAAAGCAATTTATTTGTGTTTAATGAAGAATTAATTTTTACGTTTTAATTCCAAAGTTGCAGTTGAAGTGACGAATTGCGGTATCACAATCCAATCTCTTGTGCTCTATGAAAAAAGTATTTTACTTTGGTAATTGAACATATTTCTATATTAATCCTATTAGTTTTCGATAATTTTATTTTTTTTTGCAATACCATGTTCTTAAAAATACTTTAATATTTAAATTCTGTTAAAATACCAATAAAACGAACCTTAAATTACCAATTAGACGAACCTTAAATTCATATCATGTGAAAAGACCTGTGTATTGAACGTGAAATATTTTATCCATACTAAGCCGGAGCACCCTATCATTTGCAATTTTGCCTTACAGATAAATTGAAAGCTCAACTGGATGTCCCGTCGTCCCATTGGAACGACGAAGCGACATTTGTACACATAAACACATAATTTCACTGGAAAGATGACATCCCGAGCCCTGCCACCTGCCATCTGCTGAGTCCCTGAAGGATACTCAGCCATTCGTCCGAGCTCGCAATAAATTTTCGTCGAAATAAGCCAATAAGCGTTAAGTGCAAGCAATTTATGCTTTTCTTTCATCTTGCCCTGTTGACAGACCGGTGACAGATTAGCGCTCATCACCGCTTGAGCTGGATGAAGAGCATATGGGGACTCCCGAGGCGCAAAGACCGAGGACACGCTGCCTCGCGAGCCTTCTTTTATTATTTTCCTATTTTTGCCCTGTCGTTTGCTTCCCATAAAAATGTAAAGCACGGGGCACCCAGCGCCGGGACGGTCCCGGCTACCCGTGCTTGATTAATGAATTTACTGCTATCTCTGGCAGCTACGAAAGCTTCCTTGTCTCCTACCGTCGTACATCAGACTCTAGTCGCTCGCTCGTAACGATGTTACCGCCCCATCGCCGTTTGCGGGCCCGGCCAGCGCTTTCTGCGGGGCTTTTGCGAGCAAACAAAGTTCATTTGTCCTCACTTCGGAGTCGTGCATTATCCGCTTTCTTTTAATCTGCCCGGACGGGGTCTTTGCAGATGTCATAGAGCTACTTTTCCTGCTTCCCTTTGAAAAAGTGCACAGACACAGGCGCCCCCACCTCCGCCACAGGGGCTCTCCAGGGCTCCCCTGTGGGGCCGCCCACAACCCACAACCTATTTATCTCCTCGTTAATGATTTCCAGATGTCGCTGGGCTCGAGTGATTAATTGTTGTCACAAAAGTTGTAATTCAACTGCTGACAGCTATCTTTGCTTGAGAGATTTATTAAAAGTGAAATGAGCTCAGTGGGGTTTTTTGCAAATTCATGTGTTCTTGGTAGGCCCTTGAGTGGAGCCTTACACTCAAGCAAACTCCCATGCAGCAGTTCTAACTGCCTTAAAACTCGATATGAGCCTCCTCGACAAACAAATCCGTATACTTTAGACCCTGTAGACTAGTCGCTATTTTGTATTGTACATAAATAGGGTTAACTCCGGAGAGATGTCCAAGATGAAAAATTTATACTTCAAAAAACAAAACCGTGTCGTTTGCTGTTACCAGCAAACGCTTAGGTATGTATACCTGTGCACTAGCGCACATGTAACTCTCATTGTTATCAGTATAAAGAATTTAGTGATAGAAAAATGTCCGTATTATTTTCTCCCGTCACAAAAATCACAGTATCTTTTTTATGTTTAATAAGCAACTACAATTTTGGTTTTATTATATGTATCAGATTTAAATAGAAGATCAATTCAAAAAGTTTCGTTTTCCGAATTTTTAAAACGTAGGCCAACATACTCTACTCTAATACCTAACATATATAAGCACATAAATGTAGATATGAACTGTTGATGACAAAATTTGTATTTACATATATTACGATCTACTCAAAATTACAAAGAACTTTAACATTTTGGTTTGTTAACGTGTAAGCACGGCACACAAGTTTACTGGTGCCTTCATACGATTTTAAAACAGTTGTAATATTTAAAACATATTACTTGGAATATGACTATCATTTTAAGGCAAAGTCTACCCTACGCTTTCAGCGAAATTTAATCCTTTGAAAGCATACATATATCAATAGCTTATTGATTTTGAGTGGGGTTAAGAGTCACGATTTCACCCTGAACAAACAACATGTTCCTCGTCGTTTGCGTCGGCTGAATGGCCCCTTTATCCGCAAGTTTGGACCGTTATTATGAACTCATTACGGCCATTGAAGTAATGATCATTTCCATATAAATTGGAAATTTTCGCAAAAGGCCACATAAAGTGCAGTAATTATCCCTGCTCACATCACCCTCTGGCTTTCAAAAATATTGCACCGACGTAGCGGGTATGCCCGTAAAAATGATCATTGCCAACGTGGCGCTTAATTGAATAGATGCATAAATGGCACTCGAAAAGGAAAATCTTGTTACGGTGATAAGTGCCGAGCGCTTTGATGTCCGCGCTGTTTCCGCGGGCACGCATTAAAAATGGTAATTCACTCCGCACTTTTAGGCAACAGTTTTTAATTGAGTATGTAAGAAAAAAAAGGGGACCGGGGCACTCCATGCAGGTGCAATCAGCCGCGAGTGCATCATCTCAAACTCCGAGGGAGACGCATCCGTCCGACCGAGGCGAGGGTGCTCAGTCAATGCACTTCCGGGCGTCCCAATCCCTGTCCAGGCTCCTGCCCGGCCAGCATCCCGCAGAAAACTGTTTGCATAAACCGCCTGTGCATGTTCTGTACTTTTATGTAAATTAAGGATAAAAATCTGTCCTGAAATCACTCGATTTAGTCACGGCCACGACGTCTGGTCCTGCACCGAAATGAATTAGTGGTGGGGACCTATCCGCCCCGGGCTGCGAGCAGATGTGAAAATTTCAAAAAAAGCCAAGAATACTCTGAACCGAGCCAGGAAAATTTAATTTGCAAAGTTTTCATCAGAAACTCACACAAGCCCGGTAAAAAAAGCATTTCCGGAAAGTGTTGAATAACGCCGCTTGGCTTGTCACCGGACGTGCTTTTTTCTCTCTAATGAAAGCCCTGATTCAATTTGAGGCATTCATCGCCCTCAGCAGGAGCAAGAGACGCTTCTCAGCCACCTCCTTGATGGACCTGGTGTAACGTGGTGAAAAGGAAATTAAATTATTTTTCTTCTCCGCCTCTGGTCCTTGTTAGGCCACAAACTCTTCATAAATTACTCGCACACAGAATTTATCCTCTGCGCAGATTTGCACCTCTTCTTTTTGGAAAACCATTTTGGACGCATTCACTACAAATTAGATATGGTGAAGCAATTGTTAAAGATCAAAAGAGAAAAACAAACGAGATAAATTTAGTACCTTGATCCAAAAGTGTGATGCCATTCACAATATGGTAATATTATTCTTAGGATTAGTGTACACCAAAATAAATAAAACAAATAAATTTTCATATCATAAATTATCGAAACATATATATGTATATCATAATAATAATATAATGATTAGTCTAATGAACTATTATAAACATGTACGTATACATATGTATGTATATACTACCCAAGTAAAAATATGTATTAGTCGGAAAATGGACAGAAAAGTGACGAAAAATTGAATTTTAGACCGAATTTGATCAGAAAACAGACGAAATTAATTTTTGGGATGGTACACTAACTGAAAATAGACTGAATGCATATGCTATTGCAAAAGCATTGACAGAATTTAGACGCTAATGGGTCGGAAAAAGTTTGTGTTGAAAATGAGAATGAAACAATACGCGGAAAACAGACGGAAATGTTATTACATCCAGTACTTAGAATTTTTTCGATAGCACTATACCTGCATAGTCCCCAGCGTATACAGGCAAAATTCTTCCCGAACATGCAGACGATGAGTTTCCCTAAAAACAAAATCTTAGGTACGCGAACCATCAAAAAAGATGCGGATGCGCAACCTTATTAGCAAAATCCACCGCAGCAAAATTGCATAAACGGAAAGAAGGCAGGCAGTTTTGGGAAGGATTTCATAATAAGAAAAATTACGTTTTAGAATAAAAATGCATCATTAGTATCCCGTCTTTCTAAAAGAGTGGTTGTGGATTTGTTCTCTCGATTCTATCGTTGTGTGTTGTGATTTCAATCAATGAATTTGAACAATAAGTGTTTGATACCCGAAGACATAAGTGAAGTGCTTAGCCCTAATATAATAAAGAAAAGATGGATCGGTAATTTGACATGGTTAGAGGACAATTCACCGCCAGGACCAACGTCCCCAGCACAACCTCCAACAGGAAGATTATAATAATTTAATTCTATGATAGTATTGAAGATTATTATTGTATTTTAATTTAAGTTTATAGTTTTTTACATATTAATATATGTACGTATTGAAATATCAATCAAACTCTTTTGAATATAATTATAATTCCTCCCAGCATTATCAATAAAACAATATTTCTGTCTTTTTTCTGACCAAATTCCGTCCTTTTGCGACCTTTTTAATTTTTTGTTTTCCGAACTTTCCTTTACCTTTCTTAACGAAACCGAGAGCTATTTTTATCATTGGTAAGCAGAATTAGTCTCCCATATTACATATTTACGTAGTGCATGCATCGTAGTACATTTATTGACCAGGAAACAGAATTCGTTCAAACAAAAGCGCAAAGTAATAGAGTAAGACTGCAATAAAAATTGCGTTTTCTCCCATAATTTTAATTTTCGCGGCAAGTGCAGCCGAAAGGTGGATAAATTTCGGGGCTGTGACGCAATAACCCCCACAAGGCGCTCCGGTTGATCGGAACTCGGAGAGGGTATTCACACAGTTCCTGAAATGGGGCAGTGTTTTCACGCAGCGCTCGCTCCCAAAGGTTTCCGCAAGGGTTTTCTAGAAAATGCCTGGGAAATCTTGAGGAAAATATTTTCCGAAATATTTCCAGGACTGTTAAGCAAATCCCCTTGATTCCTTTTGCTCGGTTCTCCTCGTCCATTCTCATTTTTTGCCTTTGAATTTTTAAGGAATTCCCAGTCGGAGAGATCTCTGTTGCTTCCTCCGCTAGACGATTTAGCTAGGAAGCAGTTTGTCGTCCTATAAAAATGCTAATTTGGGCTTCCGCCCTACTGGGTCATGAAAAGTGAAGAGGGGTTCGCAGGGCGGGTGCCCCGCAGGAGTAACATAAAAGACGGAGCCGGAGGACGCAAAGAAGCAAAGATGCAAAGATACGACTGTCAATTGAAACCTCCCAAGGACTGCGGCTCCGCTGGTCTCCCGTCCGAGGCTCAGCTAAGATTTCGCCTATTTGTTCCGAATCAAACGGCAGAGTCTGGGACTGGGACTCGGAGTCTATTTCTTGCGCCCGTTGCTGCGGTGGATTCCGTGCATAAAGGAAATTTAGGGAAATTGACTTTTTATTCCCGAAATCCCGGGAAATCCTTTTTATTCGGCCATAGTTCTAAATCGTTTTTACATTTCTCCCGCCGCCGCCGCCGCTTTCGGATGGTTCTGGCCGCCTGAATCGGTTCCCTTTTCTTCCTGTGGGTTCGCTTGATGGACTAAATCCAGCTCTTAGGTGTCGCCGAATTGAATTCGAAGTGTTTTAGGTGCTGAAATTTTATACGCATTTTGTGTTCCTTGATTTTATCCCTTTTCTTATTGTTCGCCTGGCTTTGGAGCCAGGATCGCCTGGATTTCAGGTTAAACAGCGCTTTTACTGGTCAATGAAAATAAGGTTTCTGCCATATAAGAATGAGGTAATATCGCCGTAAAATTTTATCGCGCCCATCGCGGGCTGCTCCGAACGATGCTTTATGGGGCAATCAATGGGAGCTATTGTGATTATACCGCAGCCAGGCGGGCGGGGTTCGGCTTGATATTCAGATTGAGTCGTCTTGGGCTGTTATCTGCCTCGCCTTCCATTCAAATCTTTCATTGACACATGCTATAAGATAAAGAGTCCCTGTTTTGCATGGTACGCTTTTTAGACCCTTTATTTTATTCCTACGGCACAAGTTGGCCATAATCACATAATACCAATTTTAAATAGAATTGATGAACTAGTAATCTGCTGGTGTTGACGTCAAAGATGCTTCAATTGCAGAAAGATGTTTTAGAGTTTTCGCAAGGAACAATTTCGACTCAAGATTTCAAAATATAGAATTTGGACATGAAGTGGGAAATTTTCGATGTACTTAATTGTACTGTTGATTTTTTTTTTCATTATTGTGGAAACGTTGCTTAAGCGAAAAGAGGTCGTAAATTTTCCTCTTTAAAAAGGCGAGTCGATTTGTTTGGATAGGTGGGAACAACAAAAACTGATAGTAAAAAGAATTCAGAAACAGATGTGTGAGGTTGCTATAAAGAAACATTGTTACAAATTCTGGGAAAAGATGTCCAATATCTTATTAACAATAGAATAGGTAAGCATATTTTTAAACTCTTATTGTTGCAATATATTTTTTGTTAAGGTTAAATTAGAGTCCCAGCATTCCCTAAAAGCAGGCAAGACCGGCATTAACCATACGGCATACTGTAAGTAAGTAAAAGAGTAAATTAATATTTATTTGTCTCGAAATTTGTTTTTTTTTTAATATTTGTCCCAAGCCACCAATTTCCAATGTTTAGCTTACAGTCGGAAACTTTGAAAGAAAACCATGAGAAATTGAACACTGAAAGTATTAAAATGTGCATGTTTTCTATTGAAATCATCATCGAAATTCTAAATTTCCATTAGTTATCGTATTTAAGTATCTAAGTAACTAATTTGTTTAAAATAAAAATGATAATCCAAAGGCATTAGTAAAGAAAAAGTGATTTAGGTTTAATAGAAATATCTAAAATCGCCCACCTCCCCTTTGTTTATACGACATACATTTTTTTGAGAGGATGCCAGCTCGGATTCCACTCCCCTGCGGGTGGGCCCATTCGGGTCACAGCCTCAAGTTTGTTCACCTTTTCGCTGGCCTGTCCTAAAATCTGCACGATTTGAGCACAAACATCTCGTCACATTCTTGTCACTGCACCCTGAAGTGCATGGTTTCTTGCGGGCAGCCACCCCTCCCACCCCGCCCACCCCGCCCACCACACAAATATTGCCACTTCCAACCAGGCCCAAAGGATTCCAAAGAAATGCATTACCTCAAAATAATCGTCGAGAGCAAAAAGCACTGCAGCCGGGAGTTGGAGCCAGGCATTCCCGGGAAGGTGCAAAGAGCTCTGAAAGCTCGGGAATCACAATATCAACAGCAGCGACAGTCATTCCGTCGGGGGAAAAAACCAGAACACAGGGAAAGGACCAGACAAGGAATCGTTGAAAGACTTCCCAAGGTTTAAATGGATTTTTAAAAAGCTCTCCTGTCCCTACCTACTCCAGGTTGCATTTCAGCTGTTGAGAGGTTTTAAGAAGTTCCCCGGCTACCCCCGCACCGCTCGCCGACCCCGACCCGGCTCGCGGGCCTGCACTTGCGGAAAATATTCCCAGTCCCTGAGTATTTACTTTAAGGAAAAACATCAAGGCGAAACTTTTTATATGTTTCCTATGCTCTTTCGCTCGTGCTCTATTTGCTTTTCTTGGGGGCTCTGCGGTAAAAGTTTTCGCCCCCCGCACCCCGGCAGGTTTTGTTCCTTTTCCTTGCAGACATTTCTTCAGCATGAACAAACCCTGATGGCTGCAAATTTACCTTTAAAATTAACAAGCGCCATAATCGGGAGAACCGCAGAAACTTCACTGCCGGATCCTTTCTTCACTGTTTTACCCTAGTTGTTCCGGTCGGGACAAATCCGGGTTTTTGTGCGATTTCAACTGGGTAGAACCGGATGTTTTTCAGAATTAGAAACTTTCGCTGATTCTTTGCAACTAGACATAGTTTTTCTATCACCAACGTTTTTTAAACAATTGCAGCGACAAAAGTCAATTGACACCGAAATGAAAGGGCGGTGAATAAATTTATTATGTAAAAAACTAGATGGAACTATTTCTTGCAGGTGTTGCCCTAGGAAATGTTTCAGGTGCAAATTAATCGTCTCCCAAAGTTAAAGCCAGTGAATACGGATACACTTTGGACGTTTTAAATTTAGATACCCTAAGCCTGTCTGGTTTGTCATTATTAATTCTATCAGACTAAAAGACAAACACTGCTGGCGTCCCAGAAATTATAGACTCTGTCACTTGAAGGCTCCAGCCGCAGAAGGAGCAACACAGAGCTTCCGCTATCAAAGTGACTTTCCTTGGGCAGGTTCCGGCGATTGATCTTAGCAAATATTTGCAGCATTTTTATATTACTCCTGAGGGTGTCATATCCTGCGCTCTTCCAGATCCCGCCGCATCCTGCGATGATTTGTGCCGTTTTTCGGTGTTTGGCCCAAATATTCGCCCAGAAAAAAGTGTGTCCTGGAGCGGCAATTCACCAAATATCGGGAGGCCTATAGACGCACAAATTCGCAGATGTTGTCCTCCGAAGACGACGACGAAGGGTCTGTTTTTAGCGGGCAGTAGGGCACTTGGTGGGACGCCGCGCCGCACCGGGCGCAATCGTTGGGCGTGCGTCGTCTGGATCTTATTGATAGAAATGTCGAATTGCCGGTTAAATATAAATTATGGGCTTTGGCAGATTTTCATCGGCATCGATATTCAGAGCTGGCGGGAAGGACGAATATGCCTGCGACATGGAGATATCAACAGCCACAGTGGAAAATTAAAGGGATGCTCCGAGGAGACCTAAAGATTTGAATTTCGTGCCTCGCTGGGGAGCAGGTTGATAAGGGGATTTTAAGGGAGTATGGGTGCGATGGAGATGCCTCATCTCGTTCGAGGTCTTTGAGAACTTACAAATGTTTTGAAATTCGGAAATAATGAAGGTTAATTTTCCCTCACCAGCGGTAAATTTGATATTTTTGTGGGCCCGGAAATTATGACGGCTTGTTTGGATGGCGTTCCCGAGGAAACTTCAAGACCTTTGCGGCTTGCAGAAGAAATCCATGCCTCATATATTGGAAAACTATAACTATTTTACTTTTATATATTAAATAGAAGGACAATATATCGTGTAAATAGATATTCATTCATTATTCATTAAATTATTTAATGACATATACCTACTAACTGAACATTTTAATTGTATGAGCTGCGCATCATTGTTTTTAATAACATTATAATAGAAAAGCATGTTACTTGTGCTTGATCCATTTATAAATAGAGGGAATCATTCCAAAAGTACTCTCCGATCTCCCTTTCTTTTTGGAACGACATTCTACGCAGTGCGTTAATTTTCACTAAACGTTCGTCTACGAGGAATCCTCGTCCGTCTTGTATTCATTTCGGACGATTTATTCCTTGCTCACAGTTTACTTATGACATTCTTTTTCACTACTGGATTTTAGCGCCTATTTTATCGCCCAAGAAAAATTGCGCCCAATTTCTATAAGACCGAAGAGATTTCTCGAGGAAAGTGGTACAATTAATCTCAACACATGAACCGATGCCAACATGTACAAACGGCGGAGAAAGTGAGCCGACCTTTAGTAATGATTGCAAGAAATCCCTTCATTCATTTTCCTGGAACTCGGGTGGTTCCCCGGCGTCCTTAAGCAAACTCCGAGACTCTAAGGTCACCCAGCCCCAGGCTGGGACTGATATATGGTCGGCGCTCAGTGACAAATTCATGATTTTACTTCACATTGTCATCTGGGCCTGAAATGGGCCTCGTCAGCTCCTCGGCCCTCCCTGCAGCATCTAAGCAAATCGAAGAGATTTCAGCTGGTTTGGGGCTGGAAATTTTCGTCCTAATGCAGGACGAGTGAGATCCCGCGGAGCACTTGAGCTTTCGACGGGACTCGCTTAATGCTTTTCGGATTTTAGTTACCGGAACAGCTCCTGGTCCAATTCTCTTGATTGCGCAACCGTCATTTGAAGGAAATTGCGGTGTATCTCTGCGCAGTTAGCCTGATCCCTTCTCAACCCTTTTGCTGCGTAAATTCGGGAAAATCTCCAAGGAATGTGAGAGGGAAAGTCGTTGCCGTTAAATTGCATTGAAATCCTGCAAACATTGTCCTTTGTCCTGGGAAGATGTTTCAAGACGATTTCAGCAATTTCCGGCTATCGATATCAAGCTGTTTTCCGGACGCCCTTTGCCCAGCTTGTTCCGCCGCTCTTCGGAGATTTACCGTTCATTTCTCCCCATTACCTCTCGGCACTCAACCTGCAGCCAGGTGAATCCTGCGACTGTCCGCCAGATAAAGGCGAAAAAAGCGACGGCTGCGGGCGTTCATGGCGGACATGTTGGAGTCCTCGGCCAGTAACCAGGGCTCCGTGGGGGGCACAAACGGCGGGATCTTGGGCGTGGGTGGACGACAGGATAAAACATCGGAAAGCTGAAATTATCCTTGCCGGCGAAGTTATAAATCTTTCAGCCCTGGAAGGCGGCCAAGAGTTAAATGGACGGAGTGGGTTTTTACCTTAAGAAGCTTTTAATACCGGACAGGACGATGCCCGCGGCGGGGGTAATTGATATGTTGATTTTTAATGGGCCTCCTCGGTTTTGGGTCACCTGTCCGCCCCCAACCTGCAGGATACTTTTCTCCTATCTGTCATTATTTTGTGAACGATAGAAATAAGTTACTTAATGGTTCACCTGCCTACTACGTCTCACAAAATAGCAATTTCTTCACATTAACACATTGTGTGTTGCTGCTTCGCTTCAAGCACTCAGGTTTAAGAAAAGACGATTTCAGCAGATTGAAAGAATTTATTGTTCCAAAATTTGGACTGAAACATTGCATTGCCAATTTTTAACAATCTTATGTTTATTTTTTTTTCTCGCAATGTTTGAATTTTAAAAATTAGTCTTATCATTTAATTCAGAAAATAAAACTAATTTATAACACATAAATAAAAGTTGGAATTATTAAAATTTACAAATATGTTAGTGTTAAAATTGAATCGATCAGAATCTGAATAAAATTTGTGGAACCTTAAATTATTTTAGAAGTCGTGACGTGTCACATTCATCATCGCTCGTGGGCGCGCGAACCCTCGTGGAGCAGCGTGCAGAGTTTAAACTTCCTTAAATGTGGAGCTGGAGTACCTTTAGTTAGCTTTAATTTTGGGAAAAAATTAAATCACCGCAAAAATTTGCTGCGGCCGCGGAACACAGCCGTTCCGCTTCTGAAACAGATTGGCGGTAACATCATCTGGAAATCATTTTAATTAGCTCGTGTCTGTTTCCAACAGTTATATTTTGCGTTGCGCCCCCGCCGTCAGCAGGGCTCTTTGTGATTTTTTGACTTGCCTCTGTGCACGGTAATTAATTACATTCCAAAGCTTATTACGTTCGCGGAAATAAAATTTTGGGGAGGCCCCGGCAGACACTTAACGAGCGAGTTTTGCATCCCTTTTTTTATCTGGCAAAACCCGAAGTGCCGCTCGCCCTGCGCCAGGCATTTCATTCGAAGTAAATAGTTGAACTGGCTCCCGGCGGAGGGTGGCTTATTTGAGCCTCTGTCCTTGTAAATTATAATTCGATGGGAATTCACTTCAAGGTGAGTCGTCCAATGAAAAAGAGATGATAATGCAGTAAACTTCATGGTTGTTTCCAAAACTGTATACTAATTGCATTATAAAGAAGTTATGAAGATTTTACTCGCCACTCCAGCGTTACGCGAAGTCAGCAAACAGACCAAACGCGTTTGTCTTAAAACAACGATTTTGTAATCTGCGGGTACGATAACTCAAACATCATAATATGTTAAATATTCTGCATAACTAGTATCATAGACTAGAAAAATAGTTTGATTAATTTTTTCTTAAATTGATATATTCAGTTTTTTTACAAAAATGAGATATTTCAAAGACCGCTAAGTTTAGACCTCCACTATTTCATGAATTTTTGTTCAAATAAAATAATTGCAGTCTGTACACTGGAGCCATATTCATATGTTTTTTATAAGGATGCATTTATTGTTGTTTGTTCCACTGAGCCCCAATTTGCCAAACCAGCGCCACAACATAATCAAAATGGCTTCTACGAGACTACAAAATACCCTTATAATAAATTATTTGAAAAATGCTATAAAAACTGTTTTTGTATTTAAATAGATTAAAACCATGTATCGGAAAAATGGAAAACTCTAAAAATGTCTTTTCATTAATTTATCAATCCCATAAAAATATTTCCAATTTTGGAACAAAGAAGTGTAATATCGCCACTTATACAACTTGAAGCGCATTTTATGTAACAGAGTTGCATTCGTAATTAAAGTAATATTTTAATGAGAGATAATAAATCAACAAATTAACGAATTTTGTACGTGCGAACAGAGTTCATGCTTGAGAGGATCTTCTTTGATATTGAGTCAATTCTTCTCACACAACAGAGGAGACGATTTAATTAGCTGGATCTGTGCGCGCCCGGTGAAAGATATCCGGAGCAGGGCAGTTGCCAACTTGTAGCTCAGCTGGAGCACGATGGCGAAGTAATGGCTCCGGAGCAATTTCATACATTAATTTTCACTTAAGTTCTCCAAACACCTAAACAACCATTTCGCGAGGGATGCTCCTTAAATTGGCGGAGGCATCCCGAAGGTGCCCGTGCACTTCGCCCAGTTCGTACCCTTCATAAATAAAAGCGCTCCCGTAATGCACTTCCAACAGGGTCTGGCCCACGGGAACCGGCAGCGTATCGATTCAGCGCCACGCCACCATTTAGACAACTCCCGCAGAACTTCAAGGAATATCTCGTCCTCAGGAGAGGATCTCCGTCTTAAAATCTGGTGAGCATACAAAAGATATCCTTCCTGCACAGGATATGAACGCATTTCCTATTTGCAGCGATTTAAATAATTTATGGGCCGCTGAAGCCCCGCTCCACGGGCCGCGCCCTGCTCAAGCTCCAAATTACTTCAGCGGGATTCTAAGGATCTCCTGTGGAAATTTTGCCGCGTATCGGGACACACCGCGTACCTGCCCAGGCAGCGTCTCCCGCTCCAGCGGTGCTCCAAATTGATTGAATATCTAATCGGCGACATGCATATTTCAGGCCGCGCTCAGAACATTACGCCCACTCATAAAGCGTCGTAAAAAAACAATTCCCGGGTTGAAGGCACTTCCACTAAGTGGATGGATGGCTCTCGAGCAGCACGCGCCCTCCCCCAGGAGCCCTCCGAGCCGCCGCCGCTGAATATGAATGAATTATTGTGGGTATTGCATATTCGCCGGATAATCGGCCGCGCCGCGCATACATTCCGGCGGTGCGGCTGATCCGCTAACGCTTTAAGTGGATTTTCAGGTATGCCTCATAATTCTGTTTACCTTCGCGCCTGGAGAGACTCCGCCACGTAATTGAGTGCCGCCGGTTCCCCAACGCTGGGGCCTGCCGCCGCGTTCGTGCTGGCAACTGGGAACTCTTTTTCATGGCTCCGCGGCGTCTGAGTTGTTTACCAATAAAAGATATCGTAATGGCCCTGAATTATCGTAAAGTCGGGCGAATATCGTGGCCGAAGACAAGATGCTTCTTCCGGGGGATTCGGAGATTAAGTCGACACGAACGATGTATTAGGGAAATTTGGCAGAAAAGGAGCAATGAATAAAGGACGTAAGTCACCTGGAAAAGATATCGGTGAGTGTTAAGCCGGAGTTTGAGTTTTTAAGGACCCCTGAAGAGGCGAGTTTATTTTTGTATCGAATGATTTATAGACTTAGGTCGGGAGGCAGCAAAAATATGCAAATAAAATTTAAGACTTTTTACTAATATTATTTATTCCTCTGTCCTAACGCCCGTTGAGGCCAAGTTTTGTTACTAAATCGCTTTAAGCGCAGGAGTGCCCAGATAGGAATCAAGCTTATCTACATGCCAAGTTCTCGCATTCGATGAAAAATTAAAATTCAGGAAGTGCATCGAATAAATTTCTTTTGAGGTTTTACACGCTCTCGCATGTGGCTAAGAAGACCTAATAAAACTTGAAAAGCAATTTTCTAGGTCATCTGGGCTTTGTGGTGAAGGAAAAAATTATTCATTTCGTCCTGCAGTGAAGGCAGCCACTCAGGGCCGGCTGCAGCAGGGCGTGTTTGTCAATTCATATAAATTCATGAAACTCTCATTGTCTAGCAGAGGACATTTTTAAGGGCGAACCATTGGGGCCAGTAATTAGTCTTGTGCCACCGCAGCCCGCCGGGTGCATTGTTATCAAAATTTTAAGCACAAAAGGAGCTGCCCTCGGTACCCCGTGGCTGCAGGGCAATTTTTCACATCGCAGTTTTATTGGGCTAATATACCCCGACCCGGACCCGGCCACTGCAGTAAATTCGCTCGAAAATTTATAGAGTGCTGGAAGCTGTAGTTCCAAGTGTGTGATACCCCGCACCGACCATCTCGGCAGCAATTCTCACAGAAATGATTTG
Source organism: Tolmerus cingulatus (assembly GCA_959613345.1). NCBI lineage: Eukaryota > Metazoa > Arthropoda > Insecta > Diptera > Asilidae > Tolmerus > Tolmerus cingulatus. The sequence goes on along the minus strand of OY390707.1, from coordinate 72,718,834 downwards.
CAAACCAAATTCCGAGGAATACATTTCCTTGACAAACCGCACAATGTGTGGGCCAACAATTGCAGGGACTCCCGAAAGACTCCTTCGCCCGCCGGGGAAGCGCGCACACCCCTGCATATGCAAATCAGGAGCCGCAGGACAAAACCGGGTCGTAAGGGCTGCGGCAACATTTTGTCAAATCTCTAAACAATAAACTTCGGAGCGCCGATGTTCGCCGTAACGAACTATCGCACGCACACAACGGCCCGGGATGAATTGTTTCGGTCCATTTCTGGCTTTATGGGTCATCGTACATAATCCTGCCCCGCTCGGCGTTGGGCGGGACTCCGGGCCCTCGGTGTCCCATGGAGCGGGTGCTCCAGCGACGTGCAAACTTGTCGAAAGTGGGCAGTGGTCGACAGTTTAACGATTTCGAGCGAAATTGCGAGCCGCTTTATTGAAATTGTCGACGGGTCTGCGTCCGGGACGGGATCGACTTCGATGGCGAGGAAGGGCCATCAAATGAAGAACTTATTTCGCCGCAGTTCGGGTCGCGGGTACCTGCCGGGCTACAACTTTCAATTCAAAACAATTGTCCCGAAAAGCGGCGCTGCACGGGAGCGAGTCCAGTCGGGTTTATAAAAAGAAACACACTGGACAATGCACCCGCCTTAGCCGCACTCAATTAAAAAAACAAGCGGTCAAGGACGTCATTTGCGTTTTGGACCCTGACTTCCGTGTCCTCTTTCCTTTTTAAACCTTGTTGATGCACGGAGCCGCCTCAGTGCGTAAAACTACTCTTCTTGAAGTAAATTTGTACATACATATAACAAATTAAAATTTTTAGATATTATTTCACTATGCAAATAAATCTCCAATTCGGTATGATATGGTGAAAACAATAGATAATCCAACGCAGACTAAAACTGAACAACATTGGATTATTTTTAATAAATAATAAGTTTTACTCCTACAATTGTTGACTTAATCTGCAATTGGTTGCTGGTGATTATATCAAAGGATTAAAGCGATTTTTCTCACATTTTAGTCTATTATTTCTTTAATTTGCAATTTTAGCATTTAATTATTTTATTAGAAATCAAAGAATTACCATCCCTCGTGGTACACACAATAAAAGTCCTATCTTGTGTTGTCCCATCTTTAAAAGTTAACCAACTTGATGATAAACATAATATAATATTTTAAGAATATCTACTAAATTTCTTGAGTTAAATCCTGTATTTATGTTTCATTATATCGTTTCCAGTGTATCCTAATTTACATTATGACGCCCTATCTTACGATAATCCCACCATTTAGGGGGCGATATCGCAGTACCTTAATAGATCTTTTCGTAAGAAGATAACATTGCCAAGACTTTTACGGTCAAACTGTGCGACGTGCAAGTCTTCAAACACATATTTCCTTGTTCCTTGACGCAATTAATGAAGCTTACGTAATATGACCTATTTCCCTTCCACGAAAACGTCTTAAGCAGTTGGTAAAACGACAAAAGAAAACTTTTACCGAAGCAAGAGTTCCTCACTGTCAACTCCCAGAAGTTGTCCGACTGATATTCCCGGCCCAATTATTCATTTCGTGTACCAACACCGGGCTGATGTACGCCAGAAAAATGTTGAATTAAACTTGTTCCGGGAGAATAAATGGGAATTTCTCCGCTGGCTCTCGAGCCTCGACCGACTCCGCTGGGTGGATGTTTGTTTTGGCAAATCCCCTTTCAATCCGCAGATTAAATGCAGAAGTTTTAGAATCGTTTAAGTACCATCTACTTGAGACGGATTTATATTTGGTTACTTTAAACTTTCCGATGCCTCTGCAGTGAATAATGCACTCTGTGGCCCACAGTCGTGCCCGTCTGAAATGTACATTACGAATGTACAGGATCTGGCCAGAAATTGAGGTTGGGCAGGGGTGGTGAAGAAAAAGTGATATATTCTGGGAAAATGAGAGTATTTTGAATAATTTGTCTGCCTGAAACGCAAAATTAAACGCTGGTAAAGTTTTTGATCAAAAAATCGTTTCTAAAATTAACAGAATGCAAAAAAGTTTGACTTAGGATACTCCATGACTTAAGGGAATTTTAGAAAAGTTTAGTCTCATTCCTCGCGCTCGCGAAAATTAATCACATTACAGGCCATCACAGTTGCATTGAAAGAAAGAATAGACCCAAAAAGTATCTTCATCGAATAATGTACTTATAAAGAGCTTCATTAAATTATTGAATACTCAAATAAGAGAAAAAGTCCCGTCGTCACAAAAGAAATGTATTTCGTCAAAGGTTTAAATTAAAATCCTAAAGCTGAAGCGCCCATGAGGCCATTCGTCAATTATTCGCTAATTTACTATGCCGTTCTTAATTTAATTACATTTCTGATGAGTTACGAATGGACTGCAGGTTCTGTGGTGCCTGCATGGTTTAGAGCATAATAAGCCTGAAATGAGAAGACCCCACTTCGACCTGCAATTGATTTGTGGCCGGAGGAAATAAATATTTGCACTTTTGGAGGCTAATGAAGTTGCCAACGCACGCCACAAAAGCGCCTCGCTGCAATGCGCGCAAACGAGCGTTATTGTAACTGGTAATTATTACTGCCTATCAATGAAATGTTTATTATCTTAACAGGCACTTATTAAGTGTTCCGCGAAATGATCGCGGTGGGTGTGCGTAGTCGCAAATGAAACGCATTCACCAATCCGCAGAATAGCCCGTAATGTGCCCGTTGAGAATTTAATTAAGCGCGACGGAGCCGTTGCACAAAACACAAAGCTCATTTATCTAATCCCGCCGAGCGTCGGGCGTGAGCTTTCACCGGGCCCGGGACGACTTCGTCTGTGCCTCTCAACATTTTCACCTGCAGCTGCATCTGCACCTGCTCCTCGACCGGCCCCCCTCTGGCGGGGGTGCAGCGATACTCTTGCCAACAGGCGCTCGATCGCGGGTGCATTCGCCCGAGCCGCTCAAAATTGCGCTGCGAGTCCTGAAAATTTAATCAAATGCAGTTTATCTAAATGGAAATTAAATATTTATCCTGGAGTGCTTTCGAGGCGAAATTAACGAGCACCAGCACGCGACTCGTGTGTGCGCGGACTCGCGTGCAGTTGCTGTTAACTAAGCAAACCGAGCAAACCGCCTCCGCCTCGTGCCGCGCGTCCTTGCTCATAGCCCGCGAATTATTTGCCGGCATTTCGAATGATTTGCGCCTTCAACATCTCACTTCACGGGTAGGCAGATTACGTATTGTACCACCCCCTTTCCTTGTATTGAAACGGAAAGGGATGGGTTTAGCACTTATCCGCATACCTATTCTAATACAGTAGTGCACCCTTATGATTTTGCACCATTCTATTGTCGATTAGTAGTATGTATAAAGCTTAAATCCATTGCAGTTGAAATTTTATTGCCTTATTCAAAATTGAGGTGTCCTATTATAATATTTTTATTGGCTTATTTTGTGGAAGTGTAGCCATACTACATATACCATGAATATTGGGAAAAAACCAAAATTAAACAATAATCTTAAAATCTAGTCACTTGGTCAATCAACGTTTTTATTGTAACTTATTGTAACGGGTATGCTTGGGCACCTTCTCTTGTGATTCACTTAAAAACTTTTTGTTGATCAATAGGGATGAATTTTTATCTAGTAAACCAGTACATGTTGTCTAATTTACTTCTTAATTCATTTAATTTCCTTTTGGTACTCTTTGCACAGAAGCTTAGTTTAAAGAAATGGTATTTGGAATTAGTAAAGTGTATAAAAGCGTGACATAAAAATTTGGGTTTACGTGAAAAACTTTCAATTACGAATTGTTTCAGTCATACACAACTTCAGGTGCTAAGAAGTACTCAATCAATAAAGAGTGAGAATAATCATTTATCGCCGGGTCTATTTCGCAGAAACCCGGTTAAGCAAAAAATATAAGCAATTTCTCAACCAGAAAACCATGCAATGAAACACTTGTCTTCTTGGCCATTGATGGAAACGAGAGCTCAAAGCCTCAGAAAGCACATTCAAGGTCTTCCCGGAATCCCGGGCGAAGGTGCTAATCAGCGACCGGTCGCAATTAAGTGCTCAGTGACCCCCCGCGCAAGTTGTCCGCGGTGGTCTTTTGAACCTCTGAGCCCCTCGGATGGGTTTCGCGAAAAACCTTCAACCGATCCATCCGCGCTGAGCACAATTTAGCAATTCTCCCGAGGGACGTCAACACGTCGTCTTCGATTCACTAAAGTGAAAAATTGATGTCTTAAGAGCGTGCAATTTGGTGACTAACGCCATTCACAGGCATTCCGCGGTTTCGGCGTGAATAGCTGATCAAATACGCAAGGGCAACTATGTCTGGATGTGTGAGTCCTGGACCGGCCCGATTGTGGTAAACACCTTTTGTGGGCCGCCCTCAATTTGCCGGTCTTCTGACGTTGATTAAGGCCTGACAGTAAATTACACCGATTTGATTGGCACTGCAATTTCCCAATTTTAAATTAGAACAAAAGAACTGGAGGTCTTTGAGTTGTTATTGAGCTGTTATTACGTAACGACCGTCCGTAGTTCGAACGAAATGTTTTGTCGGTTTGAACAGCGATTAACATAAAATATTAATGCAAGCAATTATGCTTTGAAAAAATGAAGTCTTTAGTAGTAAGCTTATAGTCAATAGAATTTAAGAAGTAATAGCGACAATTTGCTCTAAAGAATTTTAAAATTATTCTGTAATACTACTATATATTTAAGCACTTATCAAAAACATAATTCGTTTAAATCATTAGTCTTCTCTTTGAGTAGTATTGCCATACTTTGAACTTTTCGAATTATTACAAAACTCATTGCTTTCTTGGCTCCTCCCTATATTTGAATTGCCTTTACATAATTTGTCTCACTATAGAAGACGAGCACCAGACATAATCTGAAAAGCCATATATGTATGCAACATAATTGTGATAAGGTTAGATTAACATATATTTAAAAAAGGGAAGTACATGCAATAAGAAACATAACATTTTATACTTATAATATAATAGAGCAATACTAACAAAATTAGCTACAGTATAAAAATATATGATTTCAGTAGGTTTTTATTGAGGTTGTGGCTGGACGGCAACTCATTTCATACACATTTTGAATAATTTTCGGCTGCTAAATTCACCGCCCTCGTCCGATCGAAATGCCATCGGAAGTTGTTGATATTTCAGTATTATAAAATCTGCCTTGCTTCCCACACCCCCGCGCTGCGGAGCATTTAACATGTCGTTCCGGATTGAGAGCCCACAGACCCATATTTATAGGACTATTATCAGAGATGCCTCCATACACCTAAAAGCCAGCTCTTCGATTTTGGAATGGACAATGATATCCTGTGCAAAATTTGTCCTGCGACCAGCTGCTCTGATCAAAATATTGTTGCGCTGCTCTCGGGCAGAATTACGGGCGAAGTGACCCAGTTTTGACATATGCGAACATTTTCAGGCAGTCTTTTGCGTATTTTAACTATTACACGATCAGATTGCATCCGGTTGAATAGGCCATCGCAATTTCAATGCAAACCCGTGAGGACCAAGGGCGGGGGCCGGATCGTTATCTGAATTTAATTACCGTCCTATTATATGTCTGCGAGTGCATTTTTAAACGGTTCCAGAAATTTATGGAAATCGCTTTCAGAATCGCAAAAAGAATAAGAGAAAATACAATTCCGTAGATATTGTCTTAATGTTTGAATGCGTATTTTAAATTAATGTGTTTTCGTCAAAATGTCCTACCTAATGAAAAGTGCGGTTGCTTTAGCCTCCAATTTAAGTGTGATAAATTCACATATTTATAGGCGTTATAAAAGTTTAATCGAAAAATAATTATTTCAAAATAAAAGGCTCAATTCATTACCGGAATTTGAAAAATGGTATAGGTTTATTAAACGAAAAAAAAAGATTGGAAATTTTTATTTATTTTCGTTTACAAATCAAGTATCGTAACCTTCCAAATTTAAGAAACATTTTTGACTTTGGTTTATGCTTTTAAATATAATTGGGTGGAGCTTGCAAATAAGTTGTGAAAAAAATGTTTTTTTAATTTAATTTTTTTTTAAATCACCTAATTGTTAAGGGCTATTTAGGGAACTACTAATTGCAAGCAGGCCTCCAGGGTAACTAATTTACTAATACTAAGAATACAAAGTAAACGAAAGTTGATCTTAATTAAATTACAAACTTTGTCTTACAAAGGTACAGTAATTCAAATTTGCACAGAAATTGGTACGGCCCAACATTTTTAATGGGTGTATTTCTTGAATTTAAAGAAACCTCACTCCAAAAAGTCCTGGGCACTCGTTAAAGCTGCAAGTGTTGCAAGCACTTGCAACTTCTATTTGACTTTGCCATGGCTCCCTGCGGGACGCCCGCCCCGTCCGCAAACTGTTAACATGCAAATTTAAATGTCATTCAATTTGTTCACCAAAACAAACAGTGGTGCATCTCGGTGCGGATGAGTGGAGGCGCCTGCACTTGAAGTGCAAGTTTGCATCGCACTATCTTTGTTTCCGCAATTGTGGGCCCCACCCGCACTCGCCCACACGAGCACTTACATCGTCGCTCGTTAGGAGTGACATCGGCAGCCCCCCATGCGGGGTGGTGCGGTCCTGCACAATTTTTTCCGTTTTTCTTCTGCACCAGCCACCCAGCTTCATTGTCTCATCCCCCTGGAGCATGTAAGTCCTGCTCGGGGACTTTGTGCTCCACTCGTTGTCTGCGAGAAGTGCCGTGAGCTGGGGAGGGCGTGGGGCCGCCTCCCGGTCCCTTCCCGTGATTCAGATGCATTCGGAGTTAATGAGTTGGTAAATGATGTTCACACAATGTTTTGTTAATGATTTGTGAAATGAGCTTTTAAACTGTGAAGAGCACTCGGTGCAAGTTTTATGGTCTTTCAACACTTTGACACAGTTTTTCCCTTTCAGCCTCCTGGACTGTGGTTTTGCACGGGCCCGCTGAAGAAAGAGCTGCGGGGGCGCGGCGAGCGTTTCAGGGCTAGGAGCAGTCTCCTTGGCCATTCACGAGTTCTAGGGCACCGCACCGCGCCTTCGCACCCAGTTCAACGTGGACTCATTAAAAACTGGCGGTGTAATAAATGCAACAGGAGGAAGGGGAGAGGCCTGCTACACCGGAAATTTGTGTCATGCGACTTCTGCCCTTCCCAAACGCGGTGGCTCCACACTTGCCCACTTGCCTACAGGTGAGTGGGTATTCATGGTGTGCTCCAGGCAGGACCAAGGCCTCGTCCGGGCATCAAGATAAGCATTACATTGAGCGGCTGGGAACAATAGTGGCAATGACTATTTTTTACAATAGTTGCTATTGCAGAAATATGCATATGTATTATAAAATTACTAAAACACAGAAAAACTACCCTTCTTATTATGCATATCCCTATTTTCTGTTTTTTTAATGGCTACTCAGTAAACACTTATTCTCCTACCATCACTTGCAGCTCAAGATCTTAATGCGCGGTACCCCGCACTCACATTTAGGTGCCGGACACTCAATGACCATGTCACGTTTATCAAAATGGAGTGAACAATTTGCTGAACTCCTCCTTGTTGTTCCTCGAGGGGTTCCCAGGGTCCAACTAATTCATATTCCTTGGGCGGTTTTTCCACTATGCAGCGACGATTGTGACAACCTGAAATCTCGTAAATTATCCGTGTCTAACGGACAATAATTTTTTACCCGCGAAAGTGGCTGCCGTTTAGTGTCATTTGGGCTTCCTCGAGCAATTTTTCCCCTCGGGCTGGCGTCCCGAAAAAACTTCCTGTTTCTTCTGCCTGGGGGGTAGATACATCACTCCCAGAGGAACGAAGCTTTTTTTTCTTTCGGGCAAGGTAACGTGCCCAGACCAGAAAAAACGAGCCACTCGGTTGCCGTGTTTTTTGAGCAAAGCGAGGTTTTTGCTGACTGCCTAAATTTCCATGAAATAAGGGCCTCGTGCCTAATGTCATCTACCGGCCCGCAAGGGCGTCGGCTGACTTCATCAGCACCTTCCCAGGTGATTTTTTGCGCGTTGTGATCTTCATTGGTACTCATCGCGTGGTTGAGCACCACTCCGCTGGGACGGGTGTGAAGCAGATTTGCATAAAGGCGACATCAATTTCCCGCTTCCCATCAGCCGTGATGTCGCCAGACAAGACCCCGAGACGCGAAGCTATAAAATTTCGGAAACAGATGGCGGACACGCCTCGGAGTAAGATCGCGATGCGTTGCGGCTCACCTCCTTTTGCACCTTCGCCGGTGATTTAAGGGCTACAATTTGAATGTAAAATCGGCGCAGTCAATTATCAGCCTAACTGCGTACCTGGAGCCCCTTCAGAGGCAGAAGAAGGGCTGTTAGAGCATTATCGTTATTACTATTGTTATGTAATACTTTGGGTTATTTTCAGCCTAATAATGTAAGTATAGGAACCTTACATGAAATGGTCCAGTACCAACAAAACAAAACTATTTGGTTTAAAATTAAATCAAAATTTAAAGTTTTAGTATTCTGCCGTATTCAGACGCCTTAGCTGAATCTGTAGTGCCCTACGCGAGGAGTTTTCGAAAATTAACTTGCAGAAACTTCTTTTTAGAACACTTTTCAAACTAAAACCCTGAAAAGCAGCATTTAACATTTATTTTGTATTGTATTACACAATTTATTACTGTATACAGTTTTTATAAGATAATCAATTATGTGATACTAAAAATGAAAAGAATTGAAAATCATTACTGTATTCAAAAAGATTTGTTAGTAATGCTATTATTTGAGAATAATATGTATGTACTTAATATTTCAATTATATCTTCGCTTCATTATTGTGAACAGTCTCATTGTGTAAAATATTATAATCTTTTTAATTTTTACGTCAAAAAATATTGTTTTAAAAATATTGGATTACTGTTTTGTAATGACGTCTATTTTGCTTTATTCAGTGCATATTGTAATTATTTGGACTGATTATACAAATATATGTATATATATAAATAATCAGATATTTTCCTAAACATTAATGTTAATCAGTGATTTTCTTTCGAAACATTTCCAAAATTGATAAAAACTCTTGGTGAACATTCAATTTCATTTATGTCTTTGGATTTTTATTGTGATTTATGTGCCGTACAAAGATACTATTTTGTTTATATGTATGTAAGTTGACAATGCATCGTACGAAGGTTTCTCTACAATGAAAAGCCTGGAAATAACCAACGCAGGACCTTTGGGTGAGCCGGTTTCGACCACCGTTTGCCGAGCGTGCCAGTTCACCTGTTACGTCGTCGCGCATCGATCGCGACGACCGAAGCAGATTTTATTAATATTGACCGCATTTGAATTTCAGCGAGCGAAATTCAAACAGCCCGCAGCGTTCCGCTGTTCATCCGCGCATTGTTCCGACTGATGGAGCTCGAATGGATAAAGTTCGGGATTTAAACATCACCAGAACTTATGCTACCGCTGCGCGCCCCCGCACGCCAGCAGCGGGTGGGTGGCTTTTAAACGAACGCCCGCCCCGCTCCAATAGATGATGAGGTGGAAATTGTCAGCGGAAACAAACCGCCGCCAGCGACGAATTAATGAGTCCAACAATACGCGTCGCGGTGGAGCACGGCGAGGCAGCTAATTTAAATTTTTTGAATATTTAATGGCTTCATGGCAAACAAACAGCGGCGGGCTGCGAGCGCGCCGGCTAATTGCTTTCCGCAGCAATTTCGGAGGCATTCAGCGGATGGAGTCCTTGAGTCCTCGCTGTGGCACCGGACACTGGGCCTGGAGCCGGCACAATCAATTAAAGCTGAGGAGGCGGTTGTACGTCCAGTCAAAATTAAGTGGAATTCCAGGTACTCAGGGGGAGGGGTGATTCGCACCCTAAGACAAATTCGCCGATCTCCCTAAGGTCGAACCCGAAAAAGTGCGTCAAATGCCCGGCCATTTGTTAGGCCGAAGTGGCGCACAAATCAAAATAAGATCATGGGTTTAATGGTGGGCATTAAAAGGAATCCTCCGTCGGAACGCCTCGCGCTCATTTAGCCACCGCCGACGCAAACTCGACGCCCTGCCCTGGGCACGTTATTTCGTTTTATTCCATTGCCCGGCAATGAATGGGAATATTCCTCCCCGCCCAAGACACTGGGGCCTTTCGCATCCTTTTCGCATTTTTTCCCGCCTCAGCAGAAGCTCCTTGGGCATTTTCTTCAGCAGCACACTCAAGAAAGTAGTTTCCGGCCGCCATCACCCGCGCTTCCGCCCTTCAGAGCCGCGGAGCAGGGCGCATAGTCTGCGGAAAAGGTGGCGCGCTGATTAGCAGATTCATCCAGTCACAGGAAGCTTCAGCGAATTTAAGTGGCTTCCCGGAATTTATGGGCCTTCATAACAAGGAGTGGATCCGAGGCGCTGAAAGGGAATTTTTTATCTGCCACCAGAGCGTGGAGCACGGCAAAAGAAAAATTGTCGCTAGACGCAGGTGGCGGCAATCCTACACCGTTGAGGTTTTTCAGGCGCTACTTGATCTATCTCTTCGCGGAAGATGACGTGGGCTGCGATCCGCACCATCTGGGGCCACTGGCGGCAGCTCCTTAAAGAAAACGCGCTCTCCCCGCGAAGCACAGGCGACTATGTTAATATTCGATTTTAATGTTTAAACAGAGTGTACACGAAAGCGATAGAGCATTACTTGCTCGGATTTCTCACAGTAATTAAGAAGAATAAATATAAAATAAATAAAGTGAATTTGTATATCTGTATAATTTACTCTTTGGAACAGTTGTGCATTAGTTTCATCTGCAATTTTAGCACTTAGTCTCTTTAGTTGAGTTTAAGCTGGTTTAACCTCTTCAGAAATGAAATTTTTTAAAGATGTCAAATACGAATCCACGAAGTAAAACAGAAATTAATAATTACAAGAAAAATAAGTTCACCAATTCTTCCGTAAGTATTTCATATGTATTTATATATGCCTCCACAGAATTTTTAACATGCGTTTAAGAGTTCAAAAGTTGAACATTTTATCGTATATCTAAAATATTGACTTTTGTAATTTTAGAAAGCAGACTGATTGAATTATATGAAATGTTTCTCAGTTTTTGAAATCAAAATTTAGGTTAAGAATAAAGCAGTCAAAGAAACAAAGATGAAGTCTTTAACTAAATCGAGGTAATAATAGTGAAACCAAAAAAGAAAATTGGAGCCAAAATAATAAATCTTCCTATAAACCAAGAAGCAAAGTTCATTTTGAACTTCCACTGTTTTGGCGCCCACTATTGTTTCTAAATACCCGTTTTGTGAAGGACTAAATAATAATTTAATTTAATTTGTTTTTCTAAACAAACCTTTGAAGTGAATGAACTGTTTTTTAAATTACATAGTTATAGCGCAAGACAATCAGCCTACTCAGGTTCGGAAGAGTCCCGAGATTTCGAAATAGGTAGGTAAATGTCTTGATGAGGATTAATGGATTTTGGATCCTAGTTGGTGACATTTCGTTCGATGACCGAAACTGGGTCATTGCTGCCACACAGCCCGAAAATGCAGGAGTCTGCGTCTGAACTTTGGGCGCCAGAGCTCTGGACAGTCGTCCCAGAGGATCGGAATTGTTATTCAGGTCCCCTGCATGCGAGCCATTTGCGTCGTGGAGCCCGAAACGAGGGCCAGGACAAGCCCCACACCAGATCCCACTTTTCCTAAAATCGATTCATTACGGGGCCAGTCGTAATCGGCCGCGTGTGCAAGGGGAGCACCCACCGAATGAGTGCCGCCGCAAACCTGTCCCGAACTTGATATCTTCATTATGAGTAAACACGGCCCCAGCCACCAGCCCCCGTGCCCGGGGTTTGTGGGGCAGGCCCGGCGACGAGCGTGAGCCCCACCGGGGCGACACTCCACAAACACCACTTGCAACATCTGCTGACTGCATAAATCCCAACTTTTCCAAGAACTCGGGAACCAGATAAAACCCCCCCATGGAATAGTTTTCTTGCCAGGCCCTCAGCTCGTTTGTCACCTCCGACCGGGTGCCCCACTTTCCCAGAAGTGTTCACACCTGTGTGACACGACACCTGTGCATGCCGTCGCCCGGCCCCATTCGCAGATCCCAAAATTAACCAGTCATACGACTCGGAATTTTGAATAAAAGTAAACGCAGAAATCGGCTCAGAAGGGGCCGGGAAAGTGAAACGACTTCTCATCCAGAGCCTGCCCGCTCGCCTGATTTACTTCCTCGAGGCGCCCCGGGGTCGTGCAGTGGGTGGAGACGTCTCCACCCGCACTTCAGAGCCCCAGAGCCAGGCGTTGTTTCTGCAACTTAACCAGAACCACCCCCGCCTCGACCGCGCACAGACGGTTTGTTGGTGGTGATGGAAACATTTCCGTTTGCTTTGAGTCGCTGTTGCACCGCACCGCGGGATGGGGCTGCAAGATGAGAGCCGTTCGAGCGAAAAAGTCCTTGCTCGCAGTTGGGGCGAGGCGCTTTGAATTTTTAATATAATTAAGGATTTCGGCGGCAGGACGTGTTGTACCTGACGAGCTGAACTCTTTGCGTTTCTGCTCCGGCTGGAATTTGCAGTTGACACGCTGTGATTGCGTGTCGTTTTACCCTTTTTTGAGAACTAGATCTTCAAAGAGAATCTGCTCCCGAGTGAAAGTAAAGGGGAAGAAAAGAAGGTGAGGAGAGTGGGGTTTATGACGTTTCCAGAATTTAAATACGGTATGGTGGCGCCATAGAGGTTTGGAACTGGATGTCCTCTAAAGTAATACACTAGGGAATGTCGAATTAGGTTTTGTAGTAATGACAGCCTAATGCATTCACAACTGTCCCTGAGTTTGACATTAAATTTGCCACGGGTTCATCAAATTTCTTTATTCAAGTGCACGCTTATCTGATTATTTATTTATCATATATATCCTAGAATCTCGATATATGCATGCACATTCTTCGACGCAATTTTTAAGTAAATGGCGCATTATTTTGAAACTTCTAGTATTATTAAGCGGAAAGCGGTTCAAGGCCAACAAATTATTTTTTACAATGTATTATTAAGGAAATTTTTGAAGGAATGTTGTTTACAATTTATGAACAAACAAAAGAAATGTTATGTTTTTTATTCAGATAGAGTAATGACAGATTAACAAAACTGTTCATAAATTACCATTCCACCATAAGTAATTTATATGAATATAAATAATAATAAAATTCATATTTCTTAATTTAAAATACAGGTTAATCATTAATAAAATTATAATTTACACGCATTGTCAAAATTGTTATTAAAATAATTTTTTTATAGTTTTCTTGATTACGCTTGAATTTTTATTGAAGAATAAAGCCAATCAAAACGAATTAGTTTCTTATGCTTAAACTTTTGGTTTCAAACTGAAAATGTTTGTCCACCTACATCGCTTCAAAGACTGGGACTCGCCAGGTATAAGGTCCTATTTTGCAAATATCGAAAAACAGAAACTTCGCGTCAGCCACTTCAGTCACTTCTTCTTCTCAAAGCACAAGAGGTGAAAGCAATCAGATGTCTTCAAAAAATTCCTCATCTCAGGAGGATAGCACAGGGCCGTCTCAAGAACCTGGCGGAGGCTGCTTTGTGGACCGGCGTAATTGATGGCCTCGCACGGCGCCGCTCAATGTAAATTTCATTTATTCTCATTTTTGGGGACTTTTTGTAGGGCCCGGACGGCGGTGGTGGCCGGCCATTTTTATATAAATCCCAGAAAATCCGTGGTCAATTTTTGAGCCAGGACAGAACTGGGCCACCGCTGCTCGTTCCCTCGGGCTCCGCCACGGGAGCAAACGTTGAAGCAAATCCGATGGCTCTCGGTGGTCGTTAGAGGCGAGGTAAACAGCGCGGCATGAAAAATGGGGGACATGCGAGGTGCTTCAAGTGCACAAGTTTTTTCGTGTTCCCTCTAATTGGTGATTAGCCCCATGGCGAGCTTGCGGCTTTTGTCAGCCTCCGCCCAGGTACGTATGCAAATTAAGTTGTTCGGAGAAAAACCTGGCGAGGATGCCCGGCCAAGACCAGAAGTGTTAGACGCAACTGTAATGCGGCCATTAGATGGATTTCGCTTAAGCGGGATTAAATCTAATAAATCGCCGGCAGAGAGCGACAAGATTTATGGCAGCGGCCAGCATGGGAATTTGTCATATGATTTTTCGTTGGACGCTGGCTTCAGGTGATTTGTATCAATTTCTAAAGACAACCAGTTGGACGCCCCCGCCGCCGCGGCTGCATAATTCCCTGCTTTCCAACGCTCGGGCAGGGCAAGGGGTCCCAGCAAACTCGCACCTCAATTCCGCCTGCAGAAGCCCCAACTGCTCCGCTCGGAAGTAATCAAATGCACTTGAATGAGCCACTTTCTGGGACGACAAGCTAAATTGCATCTTCGCCATTGTTTGGGTCTGGGGCTGATAATGATCAATCGATTGGCGGAACAACAGCAGCTCCCCACGTCCAGGCGGGAGGGGACCCTGCTCCTCCACAGGATACCTAAATCATGGCGCGATAAGATCGCAGTGGCATCCGCCGTCGACTTCATGTGTCAACGGGGCCCCAGACCCGGGGTGCTCCGCCGCTTCTTGGGGACGCCCAGTGCTCCTGCTCGGTAGTAATCAGGGGTTACTGCTCTTGCACCCGAGGCGGTCCGTTTCCAGGTTTCGCTAGCGCGCAGAGCAATTGCCAAGGTGAAAATTAGCTGAACTGAGGTTGCCCCTAATTTCATTCGATGCTTAGAGGGATGCATGAACTTATCCCTATTGGCATCTACAAGTGCAATTGCCTAAGTTCCATATGCCCTTCCATCTTAAAAGCTAAGCACTCGCTTAAATTAAAACTTGAAGCATTTTACGCGTTTCAGTTAAGGCGAATTAAGGAGAGAATTCAAATCCCATCGAAGGCTCCTTGTCTATTTGTAGGTGCCACATTTTTCATGATATATTAAGCGTAAAAACCAAATGTCTCGACAATTTATTGTTATTGTGTAAGTAATTGGAAAATATTTTAACTGTGTTTATGCACACGAGTTTAATCACATTAATTAAAAGGTTTAAAAGATGTATGAGCCGTTGAGAATCATACCGGCGTAACTCAATAATTTTTAAAATTGTATCATTTACCCATAACCCTGCCTTGTTAGATTACTATATTCATATTAAAGCTGACTTACATACACCCCTATGCCAATTTTTGGCATTTTTGTTTTGTTTTATTCAATATATTGAACAATTCTAGTTTCCAAATTCATGAATAGATGCGAACTACAGCAAAGTGTAGACGATAAAGCTGTTGCCATAGGTACCTACATTAATTTTGTTCGCTACAAGTTACTATTGAGCCATAAATATGGTAATTATAAGATACTCACTCAGATTCTCGCGACCACTGCGGCGACACTTAAAGCCTCATGATAAATCGTGTTTCACACCCAGGAATGAGCTTCAAACGAATTCTGAGTGGATGTGACGCAGCTTCGGCTGGAATTGCCCCAGATGGAAACGAATTTGGGAGTGATACAGGTCAAGGCGGGGTCGCGACAACTTCGCCCGGAGTGCGGCTGGCGCCCGTGCGTGCCGATTCCTCCAATTTCGTGGGCCGCGACTCGTGAGCGTTTCGCCGACACCACCAATCAATCAAGTCGCAGCCGTCCGCGGCCACTTGGCGGGCCGCGGCAACGGGGCTGATGGCCGGGTCAAACGGGCACCCGCCCGGCCCGAGGAGCGTTGCAGCGCGACCTGGACCAAGACTGGGGCACCCGGGCCCCATTGAGGCGCTGCTGAGTTCCATTACCCAACCCCGGGCCCGGGACTCGCAATCGCCGCCGTGCCGCTTACTGCGCTCGGGCCGGCCGGCGGAGCGGGGGATGCCGTGTCGCTCGAAAACGAATATCTGTCTATCGATCAATAAATATTTATTGGAAGATAAATTGAACTTATAAATTGTGTGTGCTCCGCAAGTGCCCGCGTCTATGCCGTTAAATTGTATGCAGCACTTGTCCCGGCGCGGGCGGCGTTGTGCGGCGGCCGGGAGCGCCGGGTTCGTTTATTGTCGATTTCGTCGGCTGAATTGAGCCATAACTCTTGCTAAGACCTCGTTCGGGAAGAATCAATCGGAGCTCCAGGAGGAGAATAGATTGAACCGGGCCCATCTCGAGATGTTGCTGCCAGTGGCTGTGGATTTGCACTCGAAAAATCTTTGATTATTCGGAAGACGATCCGCTGATATATCTTCGGGGGATTATTGTTATTGTGATGGCGAATTTCTCTAAATTTCAGTTTGGGGCACGCGGGGTGACTTATGGCGGGACACATTCTCTTGGCGTTCCTTAAATTGCCGATCTGGAATTTCTCGCTGGCTGCCTTTAAAGTGTTTCTTAAGTGAGTACACAATTCACAGCTGACGTTAATTGAGCTAAGGACTGCAATTCTGTTTAAATTATGTTTAATTAAGTACACCTACAATGTCGGAAATGTTGGTATTAATTTTAAGGAAAAAAGGTATTATATAATTCCGCAAGAAATGTTGTTTACCAGGAAAACTTTCAAATGTTCTAAAATGAATCAAATCCATAAGTTTAAAGCCCAAATTGGAAAGATTTAAAAATGGTTCGCTGGCTCTAAAATTATAATATGTATGTAGAAATTGAATTTAGAATTTCCACAAATTTAATTGCCTTTGGTCATTTATTAAAAAGTAGCGAAAGTTCTTAAGCATAACTTTTTCAGTTTTTAATATCTCATTTCGTAAAAACGCAATGTGATCAAATATTTTCTTGTCTTTTGAGGAGAAAAAAAGCAGAAAACATGGTGAACATTATAAGTTAGAGAAAACAAATGTAACTAGTATTTGTGCATATAGGAGAATTTGTAATTAGTTGATTTGGGAGGTTCGAAGAGGTTGGTTTTACATTCTAATAAAATCGTTTATTTAGGAATGAGAATTCTGAACTCTATTTCTTGTTATCATTTCCAATTAATAAGGACTGCGTCGGCCCCAAAACGAGGGTCTTAACGCGGCTGACTGTTGGCGGTCCAGTTCGGGCCCCGTCAGTCGACTTGCGAACGAGCGGCCAAATATTTGTCTCTGCTCGTCAGCACCTCAGAATTAGCTGCTTCGGTGCAGAGGAAAAATTTCCCTAATTTAGGTCGGGCGCTGGCAGATTTTTTGGGTAAATATCCCCAGGACGCTAATGAATCTCCGGGAGAACGTGTTTGCCTCCAATTAGCACCAGGCCGCACTAATTCCTCCCGGATTTCGGCCACACGGAAGCGTCTTTGGCACCTCTCCTTCAGGATTACAACTGCAAAGAAATGAGCTCGTCCTGGCGCCCGGCGAAGGAGTTCCAGGGCCGTGGTTGGTTATGTTTTGCTTTCCACGGAAACCTGGCGGTCACCGACGGGGCTTCCGGAAAGCAGCGGCCCCAACTGGAGCGCCGCTCGGTCAACGAAGTCTCATCGAAGTCTCGGCTCACTAGAGGCGCATTAACGGGCATTTGGAGTACTCGACGTTTGTGAGTCCCGTAGGAGCCGCCGGGAAGAAATGAAGTCAGTCGGGCGCAATTCGACAGTCGCCGACTGCCCGTGAACGTGCTCCGGGCAATTAGCAGGGACGGGGCGAGGCGCTGCCCGAGAGGACCTTTGATCGCCCCTCGGTCTGCGCCACTTTGCGAGCCCCGACAACAAAAGACGTCCAGCCGCGTCGTCCTCCCCGAGGCGCCGTTCAACAAAACGACAGCAGCACCACCTGCCACAGGCTGAGTGGAACTGAGGACGACGCACATGTCGGACTCCGCTCGAGCCGCGGCTGGACCCGCCCGGAAAGAGACGGCCTGCTTGCGTCGCGGAGACGAAGCCGTTGTCCCGCTTTCGCCCGAGTGCAGATCTTCCCCTTGCGCTCCGTTCTCAAAAAACGCGGCTCACTCTCCCTCTACGCGAAGAGAAGTGCTCTCCGTGCTCTCACTCGCCGCCAGGTGACAATTCGACGGCTCTTATAAAACACCTCGCACAACTTTGACTCGGTCTCAGAGCGAAGTATAAGAGAAAGGCGGTTTTGGGTGTAGTTTTGCTCAGGCGCACTCCCGTCGAGGACCTGCACACCAGAGGCGCTGGTGTAGCTAAAGAGCAGATCTTTTTGTTATTTTGCTTGGTCCACGAGATGCTAGAAGTTGACTCTGGATGCCGATGCTGCAGATTTTGGACTCGGGCTTGTTGACGAGCACGGCGAAGGCGACGTACGCTTTCAGTTCTGGCAAAATTTAATTTTTAACGTGTAACAAATGAAGATGCCCACTTTTTTGTTGAGATGATTAGGAATGGGAAATTATCCAGGAACTAACTTCCGCCGCACTGCAGAGAGATGTCGGAGCTGTCAGAGCTATTTTGTAATTGAAGTGAAAATTCGGTTATTGCTTCATTTCATCTGATGAGTGGTAATCAAAGTCGGTCTCATTCAATTAATTATCACCCCAAAATTAAATCTGCCGTCGACAAAAAGACAGAAATGAAACAACAAGTTCTTGTCAGAAATTGTAGGCCTTTTAATTTAAAAACCGTGGAAATGAACTTTTGGAAAATGTTTTGTTGTTTTTTTTTGGCTTACTTCTTCTAAATAAGTACATATGGATATATGTATGTATGTATTCAATCTCACGACTTGTACCTAGTAAAAGCTAATCTAAAAGATTTACATGTCCGTATGAATTGTGTTAAGACTAATTTTATAGCATCATTTCAATGAATTTACAATGTTCATTATCTATTTTTACTTTTTATTATAAATTAATACATATGTAGGTAGATACATATATAGGTGCATATACGAGTATAATACATATATTATAGATTAAGAACTATTTGGGTTCGGAATAGGAACTGAATCTAATTTTAGTTGACGATATTTAGAATCCATATCTTATATTATTTATTATAAATGAACAAATATTTGGAATACTTTAAAGGACTAGGGGACGAACTTTTGCTGAAGTAATAATAAGTATAAAATACACGGACAAGATGATTTAAAAATTAATTAGTTTACTGAAGTGAAGTTTGATTATGTACCTACGACTCATACCTACATATTTTGTTTTACTTCACACACACACACCCTTCACTTACGTAAATCTCTCTGTCAGTGATTAAATGGATGTATGTTAATTAAAATAGTTTAAAATTGTTCGTTTGATCCTCCACGCCAGGTAATCTAATCGATAAAGAATATGTAATTTACCCGAATTCCAGGATGAAATTCAATCTAAAATTGGCTATGAAACCTCTCACTTAACGAATCGGTCACTCACGCAAGCATTATCCTCGAATTTCTGGAAATGCCCTAATAGCCCTTCATAAATTTGCCTTAAATGCACCTGCCGAAAACAGTTTTGATCGAATAGACCCGTGGTGAAGTATGCCCGATGCACCTGTACGACCTGTCCCGTCCGGGACCCCGGCATTTCATTCATAACCAAATAATTGCCGCGCACTAGTGGACCCGAGTTTTTGATTTTATCTACCTGTTCCCAGAAAACTCATTTTGATGTGTCGAATTCCTCGCGGCCCGCAGTAGTTTTTGAAAAGGAAAGGACTAGGAAATTTCACCTGCTAGGAAATTGCTTCAAAGATGTGTGATCCTCTGAACGAGTTACGAGCAATAAAGGGTACCTCCGTAATCTGTGGTATGTCTCATTTCATTTGCAGGTGCATCGTTAGCCCCTGAGTGGAAGTTTACCATAAAAACGGCTGGCTGAGCCAGTTCCCGCCCGCCCCGCCAGGAGAAGCCCTTCAAGGTTTGAAGGGCGCAATCGAGGCATCACTACCCTCTCGCAAAGAAAGCAGAGCAGACTTCCGCAAAACGCTGCAAATCCCCGCATAAGCCCAGGTCCGGTGAGGATCGGAGGCGGGGTCGCCTGAAACGAGTACTCCCCGGCACACGGGCGGCGGCAACCCTTCACCGGGAAAATGCGCATAATATCTATCACGTACTTTTCCACTTGAACGGATACCTTGTCCCCTTGTGGGGCGGTTTACGTGCGGAGGCCGCCCTCGCCGCCCGCCCCCCGAGTGATGTGCTGCTGGCCCAGTAACACATTCCTCAGAGCTCTGATATGATAATCAAATTTATATCTCAATTTTATACCGATTACGCTTGACCCTTTTAGTTTGGAATTTATTACGTCCTCTGGAAAGTTGGGAGTCGTAAAGTAGAACTTAAAGAGACAGATCCGTCCCGGCCCAGATTTAGTGGTACACATCCGCCTAGGCCCTAGGTGGACTGAATGCGGCGCGCGGAGGGAAGTTTCCCGAAAACCACCTGTCCGCAGGGTGTGCAGTGAAGAGGCGAGCGGAAGCCGCAGAGCAACCGTTCCTGCGCCCGGGTCCTATTTAATCCGACCCGAGTGTGTCGCACATCAAAAAAGCAACCAAACCGCAGCAACCGCCCACTTCCGATCCGAGCAGCGAAAATCCGAGCAGGCAGAAGTAATAAAACACACCCCCGCCCCCGAGGGCAAGCGGCTCGCAAGTGTCTCAGGGCCCGCCGCGGCAGGCAGCCCGCGGCGCTGCACCTCCCCGGCGGATCGCGGGCCGAGGTAAATGCAATTTGATACAGTGAATTAATTGCGATCTGGCAAGCGACTGAGGGCCGCGCCCCTTCACGGCCCCGCAGGCAGCCGTCCTTTGGGCCGGGCTCCTTGCCTTGTCCTGCTTTCCCGTCCTGGAGGCTCATTTTGCCACAGCGCTCTCCTGGGAGATTTGAAATGAATGTCCTCGGGATGACATTTTTTCCCTCTTGCCAAGAAGTCTCCTCTATTTGTCAAGACAT
This sequence comes from Tolmerus cingulatus, assembly GCA_959613345.1. NCBI lineage: Eukaryota > Metazoa > Arthropoda > Insecta > Diptera > Asilidae > Tolmerus > Tolmerus cingulatus. The sequence goes on along the minus strand of OY390707.1, from coordinate 72,698,013 downwards.
GAAACTGGGACAATTAAACGGATGTTTGCCCTTCAAGTAGATTTCCATCGTTTCTGATTTCCTCAGAGCAGCTCCCTTCTGCCCGGCCTTTGTGGCGCGCCCTTTGTTCTTCTCGAGCGCGTTTTCTTTGCAGGGCCGCCTCCTTGCCAAGCGGCCGGAAACGAACTTTAGATCGGTCTAGGACTAGTCGATAGTTTTCTAGTTCGCTGACAATGGCGCAATTTCCCCGATTGATGTCTGAAGGTTGTTTAACGACTATTCAATGAGAATGTCCGCAAACAAAGCCGACGAGCACTCCGCAAATCATTGTTTTTCAAAGTCTTTCTTTTGCTCCCCTGTCGGTGGACAGGTGAGATTTATAAACTCATCTTTAAGAAATTTAATTTCACACATTTTCAAACATTTCTGTAATATTAAGGACAAATGTTGCCAAAAAAGTATGCCACAACTACCAATCACCTTTTTGTTAAAGTACAATTTTTATACTCCTCTGGGATTTTTATATAGACACCCTTGACAGTGTACGGTATTTAAAAACCACCTTTTATTGTTAACATCTGGGCAATATTCAAGAAAACTTCAAGTAGCAATTTAAAATTGTGATTAAATCACTAATTCTCAGGGCAGTGCCGGGAGCTGTAAGTGAAGAATTGTTTCATTATGTGGAAGTCTCATTAGGGCAGGCATATTTACTTTAATAATTGTTTTTTAAAGAACAAATATGCAAATTAAACAAGAGGAATCTCACTGCGCCAAATCATCTTTTTGGAAACAGGGAGAAAGCACCTCAAGGAAGGGCGTTCAGAGAAATGAAATCTTCTGTTTGAAGACGACGTAAAAGAAAAGCATTAATAAAACCAGGCTCCGAGTCATTTTTCATCTTTCACCCTCAATGGCAGCGAGCCATAGAAATGTTGGAAAGTTGCTCGCCCGAAACTATTTCCATTTTACTTAAAAGCCCTTAAAAATCCCATCTGCAATTTTCTGCACTACAAATATTTGTTTAACGATTGACCATCTCAAAGAAGGGAATTTCGAAATTCCCCAGAGAAGTTGGTCCAAAGCAGCAGCGCAGATTGCCGGCCGGTCAGCGGCGGGTGGAGGTGGGGCGTCATCAGGCACCATGTACCTGGGCCCGAGTTGGAAATAACTTTCCCATCACCGAATACGCCGAAATCTCGGCATAACTTGATCTACTTACTCAAGAAGGTTTCTGTGTAAAATTCGTTTATGACTCCGACTTTTGCAAGTTGTGTGCACACGTCTCCGTGCCCGCGCTCAGTGCAGCCGTAAGGATTCTGGGTTCTGAGGACCAGGGACGGCTCCGGCGTCGTCGTCAGGAAGCATGTACTCGCATACCATGTTTCATTATGATTAAGTAGTTATTATGCCCTGCGGTAATTAAAGTTTTAATGTTCCTCACGCGCGGGTGTGGGGTGGTGGTGGAGTGGTCCAGCCCGCTTTAAGGGGGATTCTCCGAATTTACGGGTCATGTACTGCGGGGCTTCGACTATTTGTATACGTGCGAACAGGGACTCCGCCCTCAGAGTCTGCAAATTTGTACGGTGTCGATGAAATTGGGCCACCGCACAGAGCAGTGCTCCATGTGGTCCTGTAGGATCACCAGCAGCGATGATTCTATAGACAGGAAAATGGATTTTCTTACAATGTTCTGAAAGGATATCCCATGAGGATGCTTTATTATTTAGATTATGTGGCAGCCCCCACCGCCGCCCGTCCCGCCCGACCGCAACGCCGCAGAGCCTTTTAACGACGCCAAGTCATTCCGGAGGTGCTCACTTCCTCGGCCGGCGAGGGCTGCGGAACCAGCTGGTTTGCGGCCCCGATGATTTCCTTATTGCTCCCAGTCCCGCTTTCTTCATCAAGCATGCAGGGATTTTACGCATCCTCTGAGGTTTTACGAGTTGCAGGATCTTCACACACTCGCTCCTTTCGGCTCCGGGGAGCCCGTCATGCCCATGTGCATGGCAATCATCCGCCAGGATCTTGAGAGGGCGGGGGTTATCACTGGTAGGGCTGAGCCAGGCCCTTATTAAGCTCCTTCGGTTGTTGTTGCTGCTGCGACTGTCACCGAAGCTTCTTTCATCGCCCCGCACTGTGAGAAAATTAAGTGAATCGCCCGATTCCCTCGTTACGATGGACATGGACTCGATTTGCCCGGAATACATAAATAGCTCCAGGAGAGCATCTACGGCGCCCGTGGATTTATTTATAAACTTGACCTAATTAGATTATGAGTTTATGCATGGGACGCTGGATATGAGGGTCTCGTACATCCTGCGGCTTTCCTTCTAAACTAAGATAAACATTGCCTCGTTACCACATAGCAGCTATTTGCATCTAATTATTACCTTAGCTAAATAAAATATACATATGTACATATTATGCACGTAAAATTTGTCCCGTATCATAAAACCTACATAAATCAAAAAGTTCGTTATTAAATCTACAGCATTATATTTTATAGAATTATAGTTAGGGTTCCACACCTATATATGCAAATTCCTCACAGACATTCCTGAATTAGAATTCCCAATACCAATGAAATGACGACAATAGGAGCAATTGTACAATTGGTTAAGGGCTGATATTTCAAAAATGATGATTTAAAAGGATAATTACGATTGTCTAAGGAATCGTTGGTATTATTTCTCATGTAGCATAGACACCCTATACCATATACCTACATACATATATTTAAAATTTGCTGAAGTAAAATTTATCAACGTTTCGAGTCCAGATATGTACAAATTTAAAATTTATTTAAGATGTCATGCGGTGAAATAAGCAGAATGAGAAGAAACCAAACAATTTTTGAAAACTCTTAAAGTTTAAAATTTCTATTGCAGCGATAGGTAACGATAAGTACGATAATTTAAGGTCTTGCATCGCATAGTTTTCCAATTTAAGCTGTTACAGACCTCAGTATCAAAGTTATGTTTTGGAAACGGTCTCCGAAAGGTATTTAACATTAATTTAACAGAATGAGGCAACGTGTGTCGAATGGTGTCGTGCAGACGTTTAGTTAGACATTTACATCATATTAAGCTCAACTAAAGATTAATTCCCTTCAAAATAGAATTATCGCGTATTGGTACACCACTTTCCTTGTTCTCTAGGGCTCGGATAATCTCGTGAAGATAGACCTCAATTATCTTCCCGTCTTCCCGTCCCCGGGAGACCAAAATCCTTTCATCTTCCTCCTGAAAATCCACGAAGTGTCGAAAACATGACCATGTGCGGGTAATTACTACCTCTGTCCACAGGACGTTTACTACTGGTGACATGTGTTCGGGGCGGGTGTACCCGCGATGAGTGTCGACAGCGGCGAATTTGTTTGTTTATTGGGACTTAAACCCTTGCCCGTGCAATTTAGAGTTTTCCTTTCGAAGCATGCCGCAGGGAAGGAGATTTCCTTTAATTGGAAGAGGAGCGATGCCGCGCATTGGGATGTCGAAGGGGTGAATGCGGTGCGCTCCGTCAGAGCGTGAGCGCGGCCAGGCGTGCCTGCGTTCCACGTCGTCTCGTCACGGCAGTCGACGGTAAAGTAAATAGGAAGATTTTATGAAGACACTAAGAGCCCCAATAAAAGGATCCTCCGAGCCATTCGACTCGTCATCGCGCATTTCCATGAACACTTAAGTAACAATTGCACAATGTAGGCGCTACGGGGAGCTAAGTAATCTTGAAAACATTTTCCTCTTCATGACTTAAGAGATAGCTTAAGCTGGAGCACCGCCCCAAGTGCACTTCGACGTGCCCCGATGTTGACACGGCAGCAGTCCTCAGATCCCGAACGACTCGGGGCCGCGGCTGCACACATGGGTCCCGGTCGGGCCCCGGGCTCCGGCTCCTGTTCCACAAAGAAATTTTCCAAACGGAACGAACTAAAATTTTTAAAAAGTAAAGCCATCGCAAGAGCGTGTGGAGCTTTCGGGAGCTGCTCCAGACGGAGGGCGGGTCGCCGCCCCGGGCAGCCGAGAGGAAGGCTCGGCACATGGCAACGTACACTAATTAACGCCTTGTTTACTTGTCTAGATTGAAGTGTAGGCATTCCCTAATGAATGGAAACGAAGAAAGTTGGGCGACATGCTCCAGGTCGACTTCATAATTGCCCTGCCGAGCGAGCTGAGGTTGATTTAATGGCCACAATGGCGAATTTTTAACTCGGAAGGACAAATTAAATTTCCCTTTTGTCCCGGGCTGCTGGTTAACATTTTTGATGCAAAGAAGATAATTAGCGAGCGAGGAAAATGTGCTGTTTGTCCTTCGGGCAGAACGGCCTTCCTTGCCTTTTCAAAGACAACTCTTTTCATCGTCGGCCTTTTTGAGGAGGATGCTGTAGACTGTTCTTCATTTTTATAATGTGTTTTATAACTGGACGTCGTTCGAAAATTGTCCTAGTATTGTGTAAACGAAAATAAAGTTAACGAAAACGATAACAAAAAAATTGAAGGAAACTACCCCATATTGTAGGGGGTATTACTTCTTATCCCATTCAGTCCTTACTTCATAGACAAATCAACAGCTAGAAACAATTTTCAGAAATTTTATGAATTCTTTGTTGTTTTAGGCTATAACGTAAAAAATTTAGTGTCAGGATGTTGGGTTTACTACTGCGAATATAAGGGCAAATTCGTGTCCAGCAAGCAATTTTAAATATATAAATATTACTTTCAAACTTACGGATAGGTTTCCGTCTTATTATTTGTTTAAAATCAAATGATTCATCATTCAAGTTTAAGGTATTGAATTGCAAAATAGGTTAAGTATTTTTCTCTTTAGATATAAAAGAATATATCATCATAACTTGGAAATTCTCAATTAGCTTAATAATTTAACGAGCGAACGAATATGCAGAGAGGCTTAAGCATTTTATTATAAATGCAAAGATGGAGAGTCGTTAATTCGATTTCGTACGAGGTACTTATCACGAAGCCATTTTGCCAATTGCCAGATCTTAAATGTTGGTCTATCTGCAAGATGGCACTTAAGCTTAGTTTATGTTTCACCTAAGAGGTACATTTGCGATGGTGAGAAAATATGTCGGAAAAAAAGAAATCTTTCGAAAGTAATGTCGCTCCTGCAGCAGTGTTTCAGCGTCGGGTGCGGGAACGTGCTCTTTTGAAAATTACGGCGCAAGTTTGGACCTAGCTATGACCAGACTGCCTTAAAGGTCCGGCAAATGTGCGCGGGGAAATATTTTTCGACGACGACATTGGGACATAAATTAGTAGCGAGCCCTCATCCAGTTCAGAGGACAAGCTCCACAGCAACCTCGGAGGTTCCGCCGAGGGCCGGAGGCTGTGGATCTTAAAAATCTAGCAACTGTCGTCGTCGCTATCGGACTAATCTGGAGATGTTCGTCTTTGACGTAAACATGTGTTTTCTCGTCCCTCAAGACTACTTCTTAGCTTTTTTCGGCCGACGTTGTCTGCGCTCTCATCTCGGGTGCGTGATAAATGACAAACATTTGGATAATTTATGACATCATAATTTTATGTACTCAGGGCTGTACACGCGGCGTGTGTCGCTTGAGTTGAGTGCCGGGTCCAGGCCCTTCCCGGGCAGTGCCCTCGGGGTCGAGATGCGGGGAACATGCGGAGCCCAGCCCGGCGTCCCCGCCGCAGAAGGGTGTCTTCTAAGCAAGTGTCCTTTTCCTTGTGAGTTTATTTATCTCGGAGTCACTCAGTCTTAAGCCGCCTGTTAATTTCGTGCCCCGATTACAACACCTTCGTCAGCAGGGGTACGGGGAGCTAGGATTCGTTTGCCCAAAGTCTTCGGATTAGTCCCGGGCGGCGGAATTAGAGCGGCGTAATTGAGTCCAGAGACGCAACAAAAACAGGCTCTGGCGTGTACCGCGATAAGTGGCGCGGGGCCCAAGAGGAGCTATTTTGGGAACGGATCCCCCTGTTCGTATTTATGGATGGGAACATATAAATTTCGACACAAGGTGATAATTGTCGCCAGCAGGAACATGATACCATCGGCCAACTCGGAGGGTGGCAGCACCTTCGCCTCGTGGGCCTGCCAGATAACGAATATTTTGGCACCCAAAGGGGTCGTTTTCAAAGGAACTTGTTTGCTCGCCGCTCGCTTGACGTGCTCAAACTGCTTTAAAATAACTCCTGGCCAAAATAAGATGATTATGTTCACACGACACCTGGCAGACCCATTAGCTTAACTACACAGGGACCGGTGTGCACGTTCTTTAGACTTACAAATAATAATAAGATATGAAAAAGGGCAACTTCAGTAAGTAAAGTCTTCTAAAAGTGATGTATTATAATATATATTTATGTAAATAAATGTATTATAAACTTTTGTTTATTAATCGGTTATTCTTAAATATATTTATAATTGAAGGTCTTTTTAAAAAACGATAACAGTTTTTTAAAACATTAAACTTTACAATTTAATTTTGTGAGTCAAAGAATTCCAAAAGATTTTGACCAGAACTAAATTGTGGAATAGGTGATTAAAATAATCTAATTTAAAGCGATGTTTTTAAAATTTTGTAATGGAAAACTACAATTTTTTTCTGAAAATGGTTGGTATTGAAATTCTTATTATAATTTATACGTACACTCTACATTGTTTCTTACTAGATTACAGTGAATCTCAACTAGAATTGATATCCTCGATAAGCAATCCAAAATATACTAAAATGCAAATCACTAGAATTCTGTGGTAAAATTATCTTGTATATCTTTAGTTTATTTAAGTGATTTTCTAAGAAATATAACAAGAAAGGCAGAGATTTTTCCATTATACAGTTTATCTTTTGCAGAAATCAAATCAAATCATATGGATTGATCTTAGAAAGTGCTCAAATAGTTTTTTTTTAGTTTTTATGGAGTAATTGTCCCGCATTTTCAAATAAATTTACTGAAAAATAATTCAAAATTTTTCTTAATGTGTGGATCTGGAGAAAATTTGCAAAAGTTAAAATATACTGAGGGACGCACCCATTCTCTTCACCCCTTTCGAGTAATCCCAAGTAATGATCAAAGCATTCTCAAATAATTCTGGCCAAAGAAGATGATTATGTCCACACGACACCTGGCGGGGCCTCGCCACAAAGATTTTATTATAATATGAGAACGGTTCGTCTTCCTTCACCTGAGCGGGCGAATTCCTTTGCGAGCCGCATCAAAGGATAATCGGGCGAGGCTATTAATGCAGCTGTCGTCCCATTGTGTCGGCCAGGGCCACTTGAGCTACGTCTCCATCGACCGAGTGATCTCCATCAATTGGAAATGCAACCTTTCACCCTTTCGGAGGTAGCAAATGGCATTCAAATTATTCCGCCAGGCCAGAGGTCGCCGCCGTACCCGACAGGCGAGGCCTCGCATGACCGAGTGCCAAAGCAAACAAATTTTAAAGGAATAAAAGGCAAATCCGGGCGGAGATCAAAGATTTCCTCGCATCCTTTGTCAATCAGGTTCCCAGATACAAGAGCGGATTTGTGTGGAGGATGTGTCCGCAAAACACCTGGAACTGGTTGTCCCTTCACCCTTTTTCCAGCGGTCGTCTCCCGAGAGTCCGAATCCGACCTGATCGACCGCCGGCCGTGCGGTCCAGGTGAAATTATACTTCTGGGCCTCTCTTCGCCGCGAGGGTGTTTTTCTTTCAATAACAAAAGGACCACGTGGGGACCAGCCCAAGTCAGCCTCGGATCAGGACGGATTTGCATCGTCATTGATCCTTGGACTTTGACGAGCTTCGGCCAGGGGCGGGGCGGATGTGCGGGAACAGGTGCGGAATATATTTAAATGTCATCTCTAATCAGTAGTCCTCCGGAGCCACCTCATTTTTTATGTGGTACGCCGATGTGCTAGCAGCCCCAGCCGCTGCCGAGCTGACTTGACAAAATCAAAAATCCCCAACATGGTCAAAAAAATAAAGGAATCATCAATCTCGCCGGGTAAATTGGATTGCGGGGGTCTGTCTTCCCGACGTATTTTGGCTTTCCAACCGCTGGGGGAGGCTGGGTTCGCTGGAAATCTGATCATATCCTTGGCAAAGAAAGTACACGAGCCGAACAGATTCAGTCCCTTTTCGGTCCGGTTAACTGAGTAAAGGGTTTAGTAACCATCTAACAAATTTAGGGATTCTGGAAAGGACGAGAATCACAACATCCTGCAGGACGGCAGTAATAATGCGAGGGCAGTTGTCATATCACGGGCGGATTACGGCCCTCTGATGATCTAGAAAACGAACTTTTTTACGGTTACGACCAATTGTCGTACAATGAAAGAATCATATCGGAGCGCCACGCTTCATTAAGCCCAATTCGACCTAATGGATTTCTGCAGATGAGCACTTTTCGCCGTTGCTAGCTCCTTCTCGGGAGTAGCTTCATGCGGCCGTGCGAGGACCCCGCAGGACGTGAAAGTGACCCGCATTAGGTGTGGGGGGGACTCTTGAGTGGACTCGTGCTCCTGCTCGCACAGCTCCGGCAGCGAAGCAAGGGCTTCTTAAAAGCTATTAAGTGCGCTCAAAATGTCCTTCGTTGGATAAGTCAAAGACCGGTGTCCTTCGGAGCTCCTTTAAAAGACGGTTCCCTGCAATGCAAAGTGATATCCTTGAGAAAGAAATAATGGCCGAACCAAAATGTGACTACAGCTCGACCACCCTGTCGTCCTTCGGGAATCTTTGGGGTGTGAAATTGTGAGTATACTCTTCAAATTCTTTAAAATTACTCTTGTCGATTTTCGGAAAATATTCTCCTACTCAAAGCAAAACTTTTGAATTATTTGAATGTGCTTACAATTATAGATAGTTCGTATGTTCACCTTATGATGATGCAGTTGGTTATTAAAATTTAATTATGAATTAGGTACATTTTAATTTTTGGGTTGACAACAAAACTTCATCGTCACTGCGGACCAAGCAAATATGAATCCTGCTATTTCACTTGTTAAATTTATTTACATTTTCTTTTTATATTTACAGAAGATAAATTGCCCGTAAATAAAATACTCCAGCATATAAGATAAAATAAAATATATAAATAGAATGGTTACCAATATAATTCGATATTTATATTTGGCTGTAGTTTCAATTCCTGCATCAGTTTGTTCATGAATAAATACACAAAAAAATACATGCAAGCCAGTTCTATTCCTAAAACGATGTCAGATTCCCAGAAAACATAAACGGCTTAAGTTACAACAGTGCCCCTTTCCGTTGCCACCTAAAGTTCAAAAGCACTCCGACACACCTTGCTATAAATATTAAAATAAAAAACAAGTCCAGACTCCAGAGCGCCGGAACATAAATACTTGGCAACTTGGACGGATGCTTCAGCCCACTGCCAGAGGGCCATAGTTTCAGGGTTTAGTTGTGAGGCTAAACCTTTGGGGATATTTATTTTTGGCGGCCACGGGAGGGACTGTCCAACAGCTTCAGATAGCGCCCCCCGCAGCTGCCGGGACAGGAACAATCGCAACAAATGCCGGAGATTTCCACAGATTCGAATTTACATAATCCCCGGCTTAAAACTTTAAAGTAGTTGCTAGCAGCTCACATTAGGCGCTGATAAATGCACCTTTTGGCAGCGTTTCAGCAGCAGTAAATCCTGCTTCTATGAAAACCGAGTTAGGCAGCCCCGCTCCGGCGGCGAACCCGGCAGACCCGGGGACCCGGGGACCCGGTCATAAATCCATAACTAGGTCCGGCCCCAACGTGGCAATAGTTGCGAAACGGGCCCACAAGATACGGATTCTTCTGCTGGACCGACGACCTGCCAATTGTTGTTCGAGGGCGAGCCCACCCCTCCTTGGCTGGCCAATTTGCCAGAGCTCCAAAACAATCTTCCTTTTGCAGTCCGAAACCTGCGATTGCTGCTGAGGAACCGCGGCGGTCGTGTATCCTTTACACTTATGCGTAGAAGAATAATTCAGAAAAATTGTTGATTGAATATTCGGAATAACAATTGCAATTTACGTACGTGTACATACATAGTAACTCAATATATTCGGGTTTTTGTAGGGTGGGTTGAAAAGACAGATGATGCATTCAATTTAGTTAGTTTGTTTAAAAGTAGGTACAGGTAGGTATACAAAAACAGTGATAGCGAAGAAATATGTTCAAGTGTAAAAACAATGATTTGTATTTGAATTAAATCCTGCGAAATCTCAATGCTCCTCTTCTATTCTCTTAATTGCGGTCAATGACTTAAAGATTGTGTAAAGAATTATTTCACAAATGATTAAAAGACGTTTTTTTAAAAGTAAATATTAGTGAAACTTTAATGATTACGCAAATTCATTACGAAAATAATATTTCTCATAAATGATAATTTTATATATACAACAGCTGACTTTTAAACTCAGTAATTAATAATTTTAATACATTTATAGCGCTTTATCCGGATTCACCCTTTTCATTTTCCATGACTATTTCAATTAAATCCTGTAAATATTTTGCGTAAATTTACATTCAACAAACAAAAATTGAAATATACGCGCACTCCTCTACAGCGTCCTCATTCATTGAAAATAGATGGGAAAATGATGCAAATTAATAATGTCCGACATTCCGCAAGTTGTAGTTCGATCAAACGATTAAGTTATCAAGTATTTTAAACAGAATATTATTTGACGCAAACATATTCTGTTTTTGAGTTTGTTTGGTGCAACCATATTTAAAATTTTTTTATATCCTTGCTTAAATGAAGAAAAGACAACAAAATATGAGTATTTCAGTTATGGTTGGGACATTTTCAAATATGTGTTTCAATATAATTGTTTCTACAAGTTTTAATGGGATCAATAATATTCGTGCAATCACTCTCGCCTCTAAGGGATTATTCAACACCAATGTTTGTGTAATTTTTCTCCTATGCTTTATTTTTTCATATGTATGTTTCTACACTCAAAAGCAAAATTTCAGTTGTTTAAAGAAGATCTTAAATCACATGAAGCGATACCGGTGCAATTGGCATAGGTACGAAATGCAGCGATTTGCTCAGGTATCATTCAAATCATAAATCCTGGCAAATCCGCCGGTAGAAAAACGGAAACTCCCCCAAAGTAAGCACGGCCAAAGGGGTGCAATTAAGCAGACAGCCCGGAGCCCCCGGGCGGCGGTGGTGGAGCGCGGCTTCGGCGGAATCTCCTCGTAAACAACTTCATAGTTCGGTGTGCAGTCGAAACTATTAGGCAGTTCCGCAAATTGAATGGCCCGCCCCGTGAATAGTTAAATGAATTGAGAAGTGCACAAACAACGCCCGCACCACCCGCACACAGCGCGACAAACACGTCCAGGGAGCGCTTCTCCGGGCAGCTCGGGCTCCGCTCGCTCGACCCGGTCCGGCCCGGCTGAACTTTATTTAGGCAGCGTCCGGCGTCAAAGGGGTCCGGCAGAATCCGCACCATCCACGGTGCTCCACCAAGTTTACGTTCAATTCCTGCTAAGTAAATTTTACGAGTTTATGGGGATGTGGAGATAAAGGGATGCATCTCGATGGGGATGCATTTGGAGCTCCGTTTTACGATCGCCCCGCCCCGCTCGCATGCCGAAGTTTGCTCAATTCATGCAAGCATATGTCCTGCAGATCATTTCCGCTGGGAACTCGCCCTTTTGCTGCTTTTCAATTCAAATGCCCTCGACGTTGGGTTTAATGGAAATTGGGAGCATAAGGACCCCCGAGTAATTGCTGCTTTTCCAGGGTTCCCCGGAATCTTTTGAACGAATCGCCACCGTTCAAGCCCCGTTCAAGCCCCCTTCAAGGGAGTAATTGCCTGGTTTATGCCTCCAACTTACACTTGCACAATGCGAGACACCTAAGGCTCCTTCCGAAATACGATAAAACTAAGATCATTTGCTTTTTAGTCTGAAAGTTCGACGAGCAATTTGAAAAACTTTTTAGTTCAAAATAAGTTTGTAGATTCTATATGTAAGTTTACTTAATATTCGTGGTCAATTTAGGGAGCTTGTGACAAAATCTGATTGAATGAGAATTGTATTGCAGTAATAACGGCGTGAAAACATAGAGCTCATGAAAACTTTATGTAACTTTCATGATTCTTGATCTGCTTTGAAATTTCTAAATTGACAAAAATTGCAGAATATAAATACCTGATTATACATATTTAACTAACTTTGAATTATAATCCAGAGAGGGGCACGATTTTCTTTCTTTGAGTGCTAACGCATTTTTAAGCCTTTGTGCTCAAATTTAAGCAGTAAAAGAAAAACAAAGGAAAGCAAACCATTTTGCTAGATCTGTTTTTGTGAGCTCTCGGAGTCAATCGTTCTACCGGCAAAACTCGCGAGACATTTCCGCCTTTTTGCCAGCTTTGATATTTGCATAATGCCCCTTGATTTCTAAGAAACGCCTAGGGCAGTCCTTTGCGCAGACGCCCTGGAATCTTTCCCGTGGAATTTTTCTTGGCGCGCTCAACTCCTGCTTGAAAAAGCGCCGTTCTCGAAGGGGAAGAACAATAATTCGCCCTGAAAATGCCTTTGAGACGGCCATCAGGCCTAACGAGCGAATAATGAAAATTCCTCGATCTCATTCGAGTTTTTCAGCAGAAATCTTTGGTCCGCACTGAAAAGAAACACGGTGGATCCGGCGAGTTGCGCGTCGCACCGCACAAAGACCAAGCCTAAGTACAAAAGCACAAAAGAACCGGAAGGGAAGGCATGGCGCAATTAAGAGGAAAGGGATCTGCTCAGGAGCCCGTCGTAGGTAGTCCAAGTACAAGCAATTGCAAGCGAGTGACAATGCCGGCCTGCAGGAACTCGGAGGTGATAAATTATCACTCCGATCGGCTACTATTTGTCACCCGTTTTTGTGCGCCCTTTATTCGCCTGTTAACCGGTGTACTTCGTCCGGTCCGTCCGGAGATGAGCGCTGCGAAGCTGCAGATGCCGCGAGTGATCGATTTGTGAACTGACCGCGTCCTCCGCGCCCCTCGCTGCACTCGTCCGACAATGCGATTAGGAAGCGATTAATCACGCGGCAACAATAAGCGGAAAACCAACAGAGTTCCCTGGGAAGGTTCCAACGATCGTTTACGGCCGCTCCTTCCGGTCTGCAATTCGAACGTCGCGGTCCCAGCGGGCGGCGGGTTCGCCCGGACCCGAGCGTCTTGCACCTCATTGTTGCGCAATTCCTCGCCTATTTTTCAGCAACTTCCTCCGGCTTGCGTCAATGGAGTGAGATTTCTGCGGATGCACGTTGGTCCACCGAGGAGGCAGACTCCGGCTAAGCCGGTTGCGGAGTGGAATTACATCGGTTATCCGCTTTTCAATTTCACACAAATCCCAAAATTGGATGGGAATGTAATTGATAGCCCGAGAGGCACTCGACGACGTCGCTGCAAAAACGTCGGTGGGAGTCGCGGGCTAATTGCCCGGTGGAATGTGGCGGGCGATTTCTTCATCGAGTGGCACTTGGGCCTGTCTCAGAAATTCGGTAATTATTCGCATTAATCGTCGCCGAAAGAAAGAGTGATTATGTCGAATAAGAAGGGCTCATTTCGGTGAAAGTATCTTTAAATTGGCGTTTTAAAGAATATTCTCAAATTATGCACTCAAAAACTGTTGAAAAAAGTTGTTCAATATAGAGAATGAAGGTAATTTTGTAATTTTATGAGCAAGACGGTAGTCTAAACCATAGATGACAATGACCATAGATCACAAATCAGTTTCCTAACGAATTTCGATTAAATAATTTTGTACGGAAACTGTTTTCATCATCTTCACCAAAACATTGTGGAGCATGGAGAAATCGCGACGGAAAATTCTTCAATTTCATTTTTAAAAATCGCAGGCAATACGAACAATCATCAAATATTTTTTTGTATATTCATCACTTCTAAATGAATATTCGCACAGTGCTTCATCAACAGCCGATCTCAAAGTCAAATTATGCCCATTTATTATTTGTATTTTATAAATTAAATATGCAGCAATTTATTAACAATCGAATTTTGTATTTGGTGTTTACAAGAGGTTTACGCTAGCAGGTGTCACATTGCAAACAATTAAGTTGATTGAAATATAATCATTAGTTTCGGGTTAAGTTGGAGAAAACATTTGAAGAAATAAATATTATTATGCACACCTAATTTGGTTTGCTGCAAGATATTGAGCTGAGAGGATTAATTGTCTCTTTTTGATTTCTTTACTTCACGTAAGTTAAGATATTCACCTGAAATGGGTTAATTAAGAAGAAACTAAACATTTTCGATGAATATGTGAAATAATGCTTCTTTCTACCATTGTCTTTTAAGTTATTAGTCTGCGAAGGTCCTGTGTAATATATGCATAATGGGTTGATTTCAGAGCCCTCTTTAAGCCCCAAATTTCATACGACTCCGCTTACCATAATTACCCTCAACATTTTCCTTTTACATATCTTAGCAGTTCCAAAACTTGTAAGACATCTTCTTGTGTGACCCCTAAATTCGTTTTACTTGACTGTCAGCCCTAGTTTCAGTAACTTATCTTCCTCGAACACAATTCGAATCCGGAAAGTGTCCGCTCACCGCCTGTGCAAATACACTCGGGTTGCTCGACTCCACCTGTCCTGGGCTCCAAGGGATGGACGACCGTCTTGCCCGCCCGAAATTAAAACAAATTTGTTATTAATAGAAAGTTAGCACAACGCCCCAGCTCATATCTGCAGCACCTGGCAGACCAACAATAATTTAATCCAATTTGGCCGGACTAACTTTGCCGGCATTCAAATGAGCTTAACAATTCATGTCGGCCGAGTACTTCGGCGACAGTCCACCGCCGCCCCGAGTGTCCGGAGCGGCACCTCTGAGGGAGGCGGGGGACTTCTCCCGGACTCCTCCCGGACTCATTAAGTCCCCGGGGGAGTCAATAGGATCGCCCGGGGCAGCGCCCTCGGGAGCAGAAGAGGCCTGCATGAAATATGGCGATCGATTAGGCGATCTCTGGAAGGTTCCACTTGCAAGCCTGCCCACGCCCCCCAGGATGTGCAAAATCAGCCCCGGTCTTGCAGGACAACGACTTGATTGCGTTAGGCCGGGCCGATCGGGGCGACCGCAAATTGTTCTAAAATCGTCGTTATGCAAAATAAGGCTCCTTGCCCTGCTCCGGCGGTAGGCACCCACTTGGTTCGCAGAGCAACGCGACGCAGCGGGAGAAACCAAGCGATGGGTGCCGGTGTCCCATTAATTACGCGTGTAATTAAGTAGTTTTAGGGAAATTGCGTGACCTACCCGATCGGCGATTCTCGCGTTGTCCCCACGCCCTGGAGGCTTTAGTTAAGTTGCTTCTTACCTAAACACCCCTGGCGCACGGCTCCCAGCACGTCAGGTGTTGTCTGTGTCGTTCGTTCAACCTTAAGTCGTCTTCCCAACACCAAGAACGCGGAGGGCACAATAAATGCAATAAATTACCGCGACGCTGCACTGACACGGCGGGTACGGCACGCCGTGTCATGGGATTGTCGCGCTCTGCACACGTGTCGCGCGCAAGTGAATTATTACCCCTGGGAAATCCATTGAAGCCAATCACTTGCCTGAGTGTCTCCCATTTGTTTTATTTCGGGCATTAAAGGGCTTTCCCGGCTTTGCCCGCCGGAAGGACTTAATGAGAAATTCTCGCCTTGACGCCGCTTCCTCGCTGGCTTTTATGTGCTTGCCGCGTCCCTCCGTGACGAGTTCACGCCGCCGCCGCGATAGTTGGAACAGGTGTGGCAGCCGCACTACGAGTGCTTAGCGCCCCATCGCATTTATTGCGATTTAATTCCTACGATTGATGGCCAGTGAATGTCACCGATAAATTTCTAGCGAGACCAGCTAATTTGTTAGAACAGGAAGCACACAGCGGGTGGCTGTGACCTAGGAAACGTCGCATGTAAAATGGTAAGGTTACGCCACCTCCTTGTCGTTTCAACAATGAGCACGTTACTTATCAGCTTTAAGACGGCTGTAACTTTAAAGTGGGTTGGCACAATTTCAGTTTAGTATACTATGCATTACCGATACTGAAAGCGATATACTATCTTAAATCAAACCTAACACACCATTTTCTGCGACTTTCCTTACTAAGGAATTTAAATGTGCACCGTGGTTATATCATATTTAAAAATACTTTTTTAATTCATATTTCTCTTCTCTATTTATATATTTCCTTATAATCAGGTTTTAATTCCTCTTTACTTAATGCCTAATGCATTTACAAACGCCTTTTTCCAACAACAGGTTTACTTATGTTCATCGACGAATAAAATTAATTTCATTTGAAAATATGGGAACACATTTAATATAATTTTCAGCTATTATTTAAGTTTAACGTTTTCTTCTTGATTCTCTCAATAAAAAAGTAAAGATTTATTCAGTATAATACTAATTATATTTTCAAAAATCTTTACATAATTAATGCAACGGTTTTTATTTGAAATAAATTCAAATAATACTACTAATTAAAATGAAAATGTACATTTTGGACCCAAATGTAAATTATATAAAGTATATGTAAGATGCATATGTCAACTGTGATGAGAATTAAACTCAAATTTTTAAAATATTGTAATTTCATTTCATCAGCATAATATTCATTGGACTTTACATACGTGCTAGCAGTTGTTGTTAATCGGACAGATCTAGGAGTGTGGTGGACGTGAACAATCACATATGTATGTATTTAGAAACCCTAAAGCCGATTCTCAGAACCATTAGCAATGCTCAATAAGGGTTAGCTACCTCCAGTTAAGCCGTTTCACCCACAAAAGCTATTGTCCAGGAGACTACTCTTGTGTTGGTCAATTCAGGAGATGACTGAGGTAATAATATCCGGAGCTTCTGTAACTTAGTCCGCTCAACTTAGTCAGCTCAAAAACCCCAAAAAGTCCTCTTGTGCAGAATGCTAAAATCGCAGGGTGTCTGCTAGATTGACCCGGGCAGCGTCCGGCACAGGGGTAATATTTAGCAACACGCCTGAAGCCTCGCCCTACGTTCGGTTCAATTCATGAAATCACGAGGATGTTGAGAAATGTGAAACAAATATCCAGCCAATTACGCAAGATGACAAATGTAACTATGTCCGGACCCGGAATGTCTCGGCGTAATCCCGTGCTGGCCGGCCCAGGATTAGTTACAGAAGGAGGCCGGGGAGCCTCCGGACTGACTTGCTGTAAGCGGCGGTTCAAGATATGGGTCACCGAGATAATCATCCGAAGGCCTGCAAGGAGTGCTCCTGGCAGAGAAGAAGAGCTCCTCGGTATTCGGCGTCGGGTGGCCCCTGGACGAGCCCACATCTGGACTGGATGTGACGTTGCAATTCCACACCGAGGCCTGGACCTGGCTAATCAGGCGTCCTCCAATTGCCACTAAGGCGGCACTCATCCTCGCCATGATTTATTGGATTCAGTGTCCTGTCGAGGATGAGTTTTTCGCTCGGTGGTAATGCGATAGCTCGACTCGCTCCGGGAACTCTTCGGGGAGGCAAGTAACTGGCATACGTCGTAGTTTATTCTGGTGGCACGTCACGTCTGGCTTTATAGGAAACCTTGTAGACTGGAACGAACTGAGCCACATCTTGCGGGAGAATGATTTATTCTAATTATGTTCGTTGGTCTGATTACATTTTGTACGGATAGGCCGACGGGGTTTTTTCAGAACTAGGTAATTAGGGGATTATGAAACATGATTTGTTGGTCGGTCGTAATAACCCCGATTCAATTCTTTCCAGGAAGAAGTCCTGCGACCATATGGCAGAACTGCGTACCTAGAAAAATTCCATTTGTTTCACCATATAACATAACATAACGAATTTAGGCTTATTTTGTCCCAATCTCATTGAATTATCATCGTTGCTTTATGAATGATTTTAATAAGGCTAAATAATTTTAAATATGAAAAGGATAATATTGTATGCTAGATAAATATGATCTGTTAGTCTAATTTCAATTCACATTATATTCTTAGCTTGATAAGATTGAAATGTTTCCGCGAATATAAACTGCTCTAAATTTTTGTCCTCTTTAAGTCGAAACATTGTTCCTTCCAAACACATTCTACATATATGGCTAATTTTGGGCATGCGGCGAAAGAAGCGACGAGGAAGTCAACGAGGAACTTAAATGCACAGTGAGTTGCGCTTTATTAAAAAATATTTTTGCGCAAATCAACAATCTCCACTTGAAATTAAACAGCTGTTTTATCCTTGGGCGTCTCTCGGCGGCCGCTAAACACGGCGGCAGCGGAACGGGGGATGATCATTAATTGCTTCCCCTTTCATATTTGGGCCCGTTCATAGAGTGCCGGATGAACTTATCGCGACCTCGTTAAGCTTCGCCATGGGAAGCTTTCTTCTGGTAAATTGGACGACGGAGCTCCTCTGGCAGGCAGAAATTAGAGCCGCAAATGACCTCTTCTCCGCGAGGACGTAGGCCCGACAGCCGCGCCCTGAGCGCATCCGAGAAATTGTTTGACTTATTCCAGTTCTTCGCTATCTTTAAGAGCGCGAAAGTTCGCTGCACCGCGGCGCCGTGTAGCGAACGCGAACGGCGGAAAATTCATTCGAGTCCGTCGCTGGGGCAGGACCCGGGGGTGGCTAGATGTAAGTTCATTTGCGCCACGGCCCAGCTCAGGTCCTTCAGAACGACTGCAGAGCGATATAAACGGTCAACTGCTCATTGTTCGGTGGGAAACTGCTTAACTACGTTGAAATTTATTTCGCTCCAGGGGAGCTTGGGTCCCGGGGCGCTGCCGCTGCCGCCCCGCGGCCACCTTGGGACCGCATCCGAAAGCGCTATTTTGACTTCGGCAGTTTTATTTTTCTTGGTGGAGTTTTGGCCAATTCCTTCAACCAGATTATTGTCGCTGCTGACGTTGCGCCTCTTCACGAGACGCTCGTGATTTATGAAGTGACTGGGAAAACCTTTCTGCGGAGAAGCGCACAGTTCTGGAAGTTTTCTGCCCTGAGCCCCTCCTCTTAATGGATTAAAATGGATAAAATAATAACTGGGGGCGGATGATTATTTCCTTGAAGTCCGCCTTTGTCCAGGTGGGGTTTACTAGAACTCCCAGCTGCATCTGAGGTGCCAGTAATTAGCTTCTTCCGGTTCAAATTTGCATGTCGAGGACGTTCATGCTCAAGCATTAGTAATAACTCAATTTTGTTAAAAAATTATATATTACTTGTTAGTACATTTAAGTGTAGAAATATAATTTGTTTAAGTAATCCAAAATCGCGGAACTATAGTTTTCACTACGGGAGACGAGAGTCCCAAAATTGCACCTATACTCACGATAAATCAATAAATTATGGATGGATTACTTCCTCTGAATTTTTAAATACACGTTGGAAGTAGTATTAACTCTGAACAACGAAGAGTTCAAAGTATTTCAAAAGAATTGTTTTATATTTGCAATTGATCAGACGTCAACAATTAGTTGGAAAATTCGATTTTTAATTTATTTTTTATTTTTTGAAACAGTGCTATTTGTACACTTTGTTTGTTGTTTCACTTATTTACGGTTCATCGATGAATTATGATTGTTCTGAAAATTTTTATTTTCCCGATAACGTTTTTCGGAAGCGGCCGCCACATTTCCACCATTATTTTTAAATAAAAGCAGTACTTTTTTAGACTTAATTTGCTTAATAATAACAAGAATTTCTTATATAGGGAACCCTCAAGGTAATCAAATTTATACACTAATTAATTTATAAAATATTTATGATATCTTTTCAACAATCTAAAAAAAAAATGTTCCGCATATATCAAAGTTATTTAAAGCAGTTAATTTCAAGTCGCATAAAGTAAGCTTTTGGTTCTATTATTGAAATCAAAACTAGTGAGCTAAAAATACATTCAGAAATCTGAACGCGGAGCTAAATACGAATATACAGAAAATAAGGGAGTCGTAGGTTTAAAAAATAAAATAAGCCATAATGAAACACATAACCTTACTTAAATAGAACTCTGAATTTTAAACTAGCATATTATATTAAATGGTGTAACTTAATGTAACTTAATTTAAATATTCTTGAATGACAATTTCCACCGTGGAGGAAAGAAAACATACTATACAAACTAGACATATTTTAAGCAACATTTGGAACCTACCAGAACTACACAGTGCATACAATGATTTTGAGGACTTTATGGGGTAAGTGGGATGAATTTTTGATATCTGCCCACAGTAAACAGCTTCCCTTAACCCAGTTCCACATCGGTCGATGTTCGAGCCTGATAACATTGTGCTCCTCACGGTCCGCAACTTTGTAAAGTGTGACAGCACTCCTTAAAAATTAAAGTGGCTGTCGTCGTGCATACTTCGGAGCGTTTTAGTGCCCCCGGCGCTGCACCTGCTCCGAACTCCAGAAGAATTTTCCCGGGATGAGACGCGCTTGGTGATTTGCGGGCGTAAAACGGCACCAGCGCGGAATGTTTTCCCCAGCAGAATTGCGATAAATCAAAACAGTTCCCAAAAATTGGACAAATTTTCGCGCGTCTGCATCTTGATCTGGCTCCGGCCATGTGACGGGTGTGCTCAATAAAATCGAAATGGAACTTGTGCAATTCTCGTAAACCCGGCGGATCCCTGCCCGGGCCCTGGAGCGCCCTGGCGGACGGAACGACTCCGCTCCCGCCCTGGATGCGGCGCGCGCGTATGTGTTTATTCCTCGCAGCCGAGGCGAAATCAATTGAAATGGTAAATTGAACTTTTACAATTACCCGGGAGCATGCAACTCGGCGGGGATGTGGCTGCAGATAGCGGGCGAATGCAAAAGTTGGGATCTTTGGGAAGACAACGGGATTTTCATTCAGTCGCTGCTTTCCCAGAGCTCCTCGAGAAAACTCCCGCACAGCAAAAGATGCAATCAGACCCTAGGAAGGTCAAAGGAGGAGTCGATCGCTGCAAACAAAATGCAAACACCCGGCTTACGGCGGGCGTGCGGCGGGGCTGCGGACCGGATTCTGGAAACATCGCCATGAGATGAACTCGGATTTCGAATTGGCAAAGGAAATCATGGAAAGCTGTTGCAGGTTGAACGATATCTCCTGGTTCCCTCTTAAATCTAACAATTCCCGGCGGATGCTGTTTCCAAACACCACTCCGCACAGATGACTGGCTCCGGATTGCACGTTTAAAGTTCAGCCAGATGATCGCAAAGTGGGGAAGGGCCTGGCTCAGTTCGGTTCGCCTTGGAGCGGGCTCATAAAAGTGGAAACTTCTTTTGATTGCATTCAAGGAGGTGAGTTGGCTTTCTGGTCCCAGCTACCTGGTGAATTGTAAATTGAACGTTATTGCGGCGCAGGGCGGATTTGCAGCGCGTCCACGTCGCTTTGACTGCATCCATGCTAAATTTGCCAGGGACTGGGACGACCCACCGGGCTACTTTGAGTCAAACTCGCCCGGACAGCTGTTCACGAATTTTTCATTTATTGCAGGATTGCCGGGAAATTGAAGCGGAATTGCGGTTTCCAAAAGCACCCCTCCTGCATATCGGGGGTCGCCTTTCGGCCGCAAGTCTCCCTCGTTGCGCCGATAAAATCAGAACGCATGTCCGAGGCAGCGTTTCCACTTCCGGTTGCTGACGGCGGCCCGGTTCCCAGGCCCCAGGGTGCCTTCCTTCCGAACAAGCACCTCACGTCACGTCACGGCACGTCACGCGCCAGTTGGAGCGTTTGATGAGTGCATCGGGGTAAGCCACACTGGGCCGGGGCCGCTACGGCTCACTTACGTCAGCGCGGTAAGAAGCCGAAAACTTGCACCTAAACTTTCACGAAATGTGCGTCACGCGCTTTTGGCTTTGGTAGACGCTCCTGGCCCTGCCGCACTCACCTTCGCGACACCACCGTACCGCACCGGATCCGATCTGATAACAGATTAAAAGGCACAGAACGCGACGATCCAGCGTGCCACCGGTGGCGGCACCCACCTGAGCAGAACGCACCCAACGTGCGGCGAGCGACGGTGGTGGGCTACGCGGTCTAATGGTCCAGAAAAATGCCATCCGCCGTCTGCTCGCCAGGATCTGGTCCAAGCCCTACCCCCGTACAAATGGCGACTTTTGCATCCAGCGTCCTCTTTTTTGATGAAATTAACCGCGTCACCTCCAGATGATTCTCGAGCGACTCGAAGCACATTTCATCAAATAGGATGGAAAATAAAAACAACACTTTTGCGGTCGAACGAGCATCCCCATAATTTTTCAGGATCGGAATAATAAATGGAAGCAGGGAGCGCAGTCAGGATATAACTCAGATAATACACGCTCAATAAATTCAAGCTAGTTGCAGATGCACTTCCCCGAGCGCTGGGGGCCGAACAAAATAAAAGCGGAAAAAATATTTATGTATTTACCAACTGCAAACAGAAAAATTAGATTTATCGCAATCGGTTTGCTGCATCTGGCTGAGATTCTTCCGAATCAACACCTACGTACATTTCCCGGGATTAAGTGGGGGTTTCGCATTAAAGTTGGCCAGGAGTAGAAATTGAACTGAGACCAATGAAATCGGATTGTGCATTAATCAGAAATGAGGCACTTAATTAAAATAATCGTTTTAACAAACTCAGATAAGATAAACTGAAACTGGAAGAGCAGAGATGACAATACCTTCACGTAAGATTTGTTCCCTTTTACTAGCAACAAATTTCTTGGAAACTCAAATATGGATCCTCAGATGGAACTAAAATATTAATATATTACTTTTCTTATCTACATTTCTACAATGATACATATATTTGTAAATATTTTTGTTGAGAAATTGTTTCCATGTTTTAAAGCGGTGGAAAAAATTGCTTGGCAAACATCAATAACAATTTGTTGTTTCTACAAGAAAATAGCGAACGAAATGTTTTTACAGTTCAACAGTAATTTTAAAGTAAGTTTGCATGCAATTTGCGTCCTCTTGCCTCCTTTCCGGAATTCGAAATCAGGAAGTCGTCTCAAAGCCCACGCAACAAACAAATAAATTGTTGCCGGCTTATTACCCACAAAAATTATTTCGTCCGCATAAATTGCAATAAGTCACCTTCCCAGGCAGGCAGGGCCATGATTTAGTCGCGTTATTGATTAGGACATCAATAAACCAAATACGCCGCCGTCTGCCCTCCCCGCCCCGCCTAGGTATTGCGTTTGAATAAATCATGAGTTCGGGGGCCGTTACAGCGTTTCATAACTCACGTCAAAATCGTCTAGGTGCTTCGTCGGCTGGGGCGCAGGGCTGCGACGACGAACCCTCGTCGCTGGCGGGCGCTTCCCGGCCGTGAATAATGCGACCGAGGGCTGGTCGGACAACAACCGCTCGACCCAAGTGTTTGATCATCCAAACATATTAATGAGGAGCTGCGTGCATCACGGAATCCGCCCGTTTATTATTTATATCAATTATCGAGCATATTACGGACCGTGCACGCAACTCCCCGCCTGCAGGGTGCAGGACCCTCGCCAGGGCCCGGGATCCGGGTAATTGCAACTCGAGACCGCCGGAACCCCATCCCGCCATCGGTCCGGGGCGCTAGTTCAAATATGAAGGGATCATAAATTTCAGTGATCATATCCGAAATTGCACGGTAGTCTTACCAGCCCCGAAGACACCGTCACTCCCGGGACTCCACTTGGAGGGTGTTTGCCGGAGCGACGAACATCTCTATCAATTCGCAGAGCTGGCGAATAATTCAGGCGTGCAGACACCTCGACACGGCGCACCGATGTTCGTACCAATTTTCATGCATAACTTGGACCCCGGGACGGAAGCAGGGAGAGCTCGCTTACTTCACCCCCACAGGAAACATCCCCTAAGTCGTGGAGCATCGACGTCGGAGCTGGAGCCAGACATCCCTGCTGCCGGCAAATAAGAGGCGACAAAGTCAATTATATTCAGGGCTGCGGGTAAACCGTAAATAATAGATTTCCTTCAAAATATTGCAAAGCGAACGGGTGGCCACTACATTTGGGGTGCGGCCCCGGCCCACTTTCGAGCGCTGATAATTGGAGCTCCGAAAAGCCGGGCCCATAGCCCGCTCTCATAACTCATCAATTCGCATCCAGACGAACGCCTTTCGAGGAGTCCCATCATTTATGGAAATTTGCGGTGTAGGGCATTAGCAGGACTTTATAGTTGCTGATGAAATTAGGACGCCTCGGGGATAAGCCGAATAAGCTCGGCATAATTTGTTAATAATTCCCAGGGATACTTGGAGATGCTGATTCCTGTTCTAATTTGCATTTATGGGTGACGTAGGCCTGGCCCTAAATGGAAATGCCTTTTCAATTGAAGCCATCGCGCCATAACAAAGAAAGGCTTCGTTGCGGTTAGTTTCCTCAAGTCGTTGCTTTTAGAAATCTGCGACTTTATATTAGTTAAGAAAACGAAGTCAGTGTATAAGACGAGAATTTTAGCTTGGGTTATTTGTTCTTTAATGTTATTAAGAGATGCTGTGTTTGATACAGATCTAAAAAATAAATTTCATCGTAAGATAGCTAAGCCCAAAAATGTTGCAAACTGCCCTTTAAAGAGTTGATTTGTGAATGAAAGTTTACTTACACATTTCCTTTATTAATTCAAAATCGATATTTGTATTTGATTTGCAGATGACTTTGAGGTGAACGCGGAACTTAATATAAAATAAAAACTAGCTGCTTAAGACAAAGTTTTAAATTTTATTTTAGGAATTTTAAAAAGATCTTATCAATCACTCTAGTTAACTTTATACTATTAACGTTGCAAAGTTCAAACTGGACTCTCTAAACACGTTCGAAAAATGCTTGCATCTGATAGGTAAAATATTCGCTAGAAATATAAAATCAAAGTTCACAGGAAAATTCTTTTAATTAAAATGCGCAAATAGTGGAAAAGTCAAGAAAACTTTTAAAGTGCTTTATGACCGACTCACCTAGTTCTAAATTTTCAGCGAATTTTATCATTCATCCCGGGCGCCCAGCAGCATCACTTCTCGCACCGACCCAGTGCACCCCGTTTTGCAGGAACTTTTCATCCTCACTCAGCACATTTGCAGCCAGACATTAAATTGGATTTGTCTAATTTCATTATTACGTGGAAAAAAATTTCCCTAAGCTCTCAGGAACACACTCAGACGGGAAGACTTAAGCCCTTTAAAACTGCTGCTCTACAGAAAGATAAACAAGGTGGGGGATTTACCCAGATATGCGCCGGAGTGGAACAATTCCTGATAGAACCTCCGCTGGCGCCGCTCAGAACGTTCATTAAAATTTCATTTTGCTCCTATGCACCTCGCGCTGTCGGATTTCAGATTCCATTTGCAGCGGGAGGTATTTCGCTGCCAAAGACAAACAGGTAATGAATGCTGCAGCGAGCCCCGAAATTGCGAACCCCGCCCCGCGTTCCCGCCCGCGCGCGCCGGACGAGGCTCGGTTTGGCGTTATTAATTAAATAAATAGCTGCGTACGCCCCGAACAGGGCTGCAACTGCTAGCACAAAGCGCGCCGTCCGCCCAGACGCAGAAGCTCGCACCACCCCCGCTTCAAAGGATTCCGCGGCACCGCCCGCTGATTACCGGAAACGAAATTAGTTAAAAATTAATTCAGAACAATGCTCCCGACCGCACTGCATCAGTGCAATCGAAGCAGAACCGCCGCGCTGCGGTAACGAGAAAAATTCGTGCGTGTCCGAATTTTAGGCAAGGCGGCGGCCAGTTAATAAATTGAGATTGATCACAGAAGGTCGGCGGGACAAGTGCGTGGCCGCGGTAATGAGAAATTAATTACAGGAAAGCGGCGGCGCATTGTAAAATTATTGCACGTAGTAATATCACCAGCCGAGTTTATAATTACCACTCCGCCAGCGCGTTTATCTGTTTTCAATTAAGCCCATTGGACGGCTGATTGAGCGCGGCTCGTGGCCCGCGGCCGCCAGGCGAATATTAAGTGCGAGACAATAAGTAAATATCACGGAATGCAATTACCATTGTTCGGTTTTGTCAGCCGCGTGATACTCAAGTTTTGTTTAATTGCTCGCAATCACGTAATCCACTGCGTTTGTGTCCTTCCGCTTTTTTCAAATTGAAAGAACCGCGCAAATTGGGTAATTGCATTGTCGAAATAGAGCAGTTTTTAACGCAAACCTATTTTCAAGCCTCTCGATTGTTTCTTCTGGCCTTGAATGCAATCACACCTTCAAAAATAAGACATTCGACAAGATAAAAACTCCATGTAGAATGGTTTCTTAAGGTTGAAAGAAATTGAAACATACTTTCAATACTCGTATGATTCCTATGATGCATTGAGAATGATTTTAGTTCAAAACTTTTCCTTTATGTTAAACTATGTGTAACATAAAACATTGAATACCTAGTTATCATTTAACGCGTCTGTAGTTCGTACACCTATTTATTTCAGACTTAATTCTTATAATCATTTTACTGTTTCGTAATAGTTTTCGGTCGTTAAGAGTTAATGGTGTGTTTTTAAGTCTGATTAATGTTAATTTTTTTTATTCCTTTCCTTCATTTATTTCGTTTTCGACATAAATAAAATGCATAATACTTATTCATGTACCTAAAGATCTCTACTTAAATTCAAAAAACGTGCCAAAATCAATTTTCGGTGCCATCGTTTTCTGAGAATTTCGAAACTTCGAAAAGTGACATTTCGCCGATAAAAAAAATTAAATTTTTGATGTTATAATATCCACCGCGGCAAAATAGAAAAGACAACGCATTATTTATTTAACCGCAGTAACAGATATTGAGGAAATACCTGACCAAAATACTTCTTTGACCTAATGGATCAAACTTAGGTTTAAGGGCCTTTTCGTGCAGTTGGCTGCATTTTTGTCTCACATTAAGCGAATTTATCTTTTAAAAGTAAATCCCATTAAGTAACGAAAGGTGATGTAAATAGACCGTCTGTAGCTTGGCTTCGTCGCCAAACCCGAGCAATTTTGCTCGTAGGTCCCAAGACAACGCAACACCGCACGCCTCCGTGGCTCCTTACACCTGGTAATTGCTCCAGAAATGCAATTTAGCAGCATTGTCCATCGTGTTGGATTTATTGCCGTTCGAGGCTTTGTGCGTCGCCTTTGTAAATGCACCGGTGTCCAGCTTCCTTTCGGCAAAACACCTTCGGACGAGCGGCTAAGTGAGGTTTAAAGACTTCTGAAAATGCGAGACAAATCTGAGGAACATTGTTAATCAAAAGGCGAAAGCAGGCGGCTGCTGCGGCTCCTGCAGAATTCGTGTGCAATTGATACGCCCTTTGTTGGCCCTTGAAGGACGGCTTGTTGCGCCGAAGGTGCTGATCGCGGCGGCAGGACAATGGCGCAATCGACGCAGTTTACAAAGGCGGCAGTGACCACTGCGCCGGTTGTTCTTGAAGACGTCGGGCTGCTGGGCTGGAACAAATGATGGCCACGACAGTGACAAATTTACTGCTTGGAACGAATTCTGTTTGGATTGTGCCCGACGGACATCGCACCACTCCCCGTGGTCGCAAATAGAAGAAATTAGGGAAACATCTTTGATTCTGAGTCGAGTTCTAGGAATTTTCGAATTAACATAATAAAGGCGTCGTAATCGTCCTCACATAATAATATGCATACACACAACAGCAGGAACCTTCACAATAAACGCATTAGGAATATGAAGTTTTTAGGCGTTAATAGTACGATTTTAATAGTTTTTTAGTAACATTTATTCAACACCGAACAACGTAAACATTTCTTCTTCAATGTATATGTATACTACTTCTTTCAAAATATGATGGTTTGAACATTTTAATACTATTGTCAAGTAAATGAACTTCAGTATGTAAATTAAGTGCAGCAAAAGTAAGGATACAAAGTTAGGCTTATTTTACAATTGTATATGTACATACATAATGTATTTAAAAGGCTTTTCCTTAGTGTAAAGAAAATTTTAAAACAATATGATTATAATTTTAAATGACAGATGAACCTTTTGAAGCTGTGTACTGGGAACTGGGACTCAATTTATTGTCTTCCCACGGGGCTCCTTCAAGATGGAAACACCCTTTAGTTGTGCCAGTTTTTGCTCACAGCTCGGCCCGCCTTCGTCTAATGACTCTTCAAGTTTTGTTTGTTTTAAAAAATCCACTTAAAATTCTTAAGAAAACTTGAAACTTTGTTTTCAGCAACTTGAAAGACGCACGAACTTCCAAAGTTATTAATTGAAATTATTCGGTGCTCCCAGAGGCGGTTTCGTCTCTTTTTGCGGGCATCGGCTACTAATTAATCTCCGGCCTGGAGAGAGGATGTTTGCGGATTCAGCCCAAATGTCCAGCCACTTTTGCCTCGGAAAGCACAAAAAGTAGTTCGGACGAATTATTATCCCTCAGGGACGTCCTCGGCGACGCGACGGTGCTGTGCCAGCAAAGCGACCAGCCCTTCGCCAGGATTCTAAACGGCGAGGAAGTCAGCGGAGGCGGAAAAAATCATCCTCGAAATGCAAAAATAGATTTTTTTAAATTGACCTACTTGCTGCAGGAGCGGAGGATGAATTTGCCATTAAAATTGGCCCTTAAGGCCCCATCGGATGGGACTTGATGGAATTGGCTGGGAACTGACAAAATCGCTTCGCCTCAGCCAGGTGATGTGCCAATTCACCTGGAAATTCTTCTGATGGCACAAAAATCTTCCTAAGGAGGAGCTATCAATATTTCCGGTAACTGGGGACCGAAAGCCTTTAGAATTTCATTTTTTCCTTTTCATTTTTTAAATTTGAAATTTATGGGGAAGGAATTGGATTTTGGTTACTGATGGGATTAGAACTGTCTCCACTTGGTTGCGAGGGTGGCAAGAAAATTTAATGCTTTGCCAGCGGTGGCGGTTTTAACTGAGGGAAAATGACGCTCTTAAGACTGAGGTAACATCAGCTGAAATCAAGTTCCTTCCTTGAATATTTTATCCGAGCCGCGCCAAAGTCGACGGATGACTCTGAAATCGGAAAGAAATTCAATTGGGGCATAGCTTCATTCAAGCATCTTATGGATTTTTGAGGGAGGTAATTTTCCAATCTATCGTAAATCGAAAGTAATCGCATTCTATACGTAGGCTGTGCACTGATTGTTGGAAAATGCCTTAATATGAAAGGAACTCGTTATTTTTCCCGAATCTTTAAATTTCCACTTTTAACAAATCTGCCTAACATTGGTGGAAGGGGTATTGTCTAAAACTAGTGGCGCAGATTTTGATGAAATTTTGAAGAATTATTCATTTAAAGTCAAAAGTGATGGATATACAAATATGCGAATTTGACCCAACGTTTCATCCACGAGGAGACTTCTCAAACTGAATATGATCCTAAACTAATATCTACGGGAGATGAATCTGGCTAAGTGTAACTTTACAATTTTTCTATAATTTTATAGTAAATCGTTAACATTTGGACCAGAATGTATCGGCTGCTCTTGAGAATCTGTCGTTTTTTATTCAGTCAATATCGGTTGACTTGTGTTTTTTAGCTCCGCTGACACACACTTAAATCTACTTCGTGAGTGTTTCGTCGATTTTTTGTATAAAAGAGTTTCAGACAAAAGTGGATAAAAATCTCGAATGCTTATCAGTCAAATAGTGCTGCCATCTCTTATCTCCAAGCCTCCGTAACTGTTTTAAGAGGAAACTGCTCGGATTGCCCTGGGTACACCTTGAAGCGGTAAACACAGAAATTAGCAATCTTCAGGCCGATCCGCCCACCAGCTTCCACCGCTGGCCCCAATTGGCTTAAGACGGTTAAGCAGCTCTAACCCAGTTCCCGTGCGTTCGCACATGTTTCCAGTAAATTGCCGAGCAAATTGAGCGCAGCGCCCCGACACGTCTAAGCCGGGAATTAAGACCCAGCACACATCCCGCTGAACTAATTACTCCCCCGGTTCCCGTGTCTTCGGAGCCCGAGTTTGTCGCAGAGCCGAAAAGTCGCCCCCGCACGGCAGCGGCTTTCCTCTGATTGTCTTCAATTGATTCGGCGGAGGAAACCGAAACTTTGCCGGCTCCTGCTGTGGGCTGCGATATTTTTAGCCATGGCTGTGACTACTTCCGGTCCTTGGGCCCCGCTGGACTGCTCCAGACGACAGAAGAAGTCCCAGCTTCCCACTTGGCGGTCGCGGGGGCCCGAGAGTTGTCGGGGAGCACTCATCTCGGCAAACAAAAGAAGCGGATAATTGACCGTGAAAGGTGGATGACGTGATCGATGGCAGTCCCTCGTGCCAGAGCTCGCCGTCGTTGTCCGCAGGTCGGGCTTCGCAGGCGGCACCCCCGGGAACCTCGCCGAGATCACGCTGGGAAGGGCAGTGGCCTGATGCCGAAATTAATTGGGACATGCATGAAATTGACATCGTGGATGGTGGCCGCTTGTTCCTTTAATCAACCGAATGGGTTTATTGTGCTCCTGGCGGTGCTCCTCGGATTAATTGGGCTCCGCTGGGAACGGAAAAGTGTCAAGGACAGACGCTTTCCAGGCAGGTTGCTGCTAATTCTCCAGGCGGGAAGTAGCGAGCTCGAAGAGTTTCCAGTTGGACAAAAGTTTATTTTCATTTTACGAGAGTTGGCTTCAAATTTTAGTACTTTATGAACCAAAGTAAACAAAATGAAGTTCTTAAGAAAGTTTGCTCGTTTGAAAAATGTAAACAAGTGTTGGAAATTGGTAAGCATTCATACACTACACGAAGTCAACATCACATTCAATTCATTTTTTAACTCAAATGCATCTACATAATACATATTTCCATCTTCCGCCTTATTAAGTTTTATGAGTTATTTTTAAATTTAAGATTTAAACAATCAATGTACTCCGATTAAACATTTTTAAATAATTATAATTAAATTTTTCTGAAAATTTCCAACACTGATTGTTTTATTAGTTCGGAACTAACTTTTGCAATTTTTAAAGAAGACATATTATTGAGGTCATTTTGCGTTGAGAACTTGTCTCTTTTTTTTTTATGTATCTTACGAAGATACGCATAACCAGGAAAATGACTTTCTTTATTGTATAACTATGTATCTGTTTATGAATGTTATATTTATGTACGTATGTACATATGTATGCACCTTGGAGCTAAACATGCCATAATTCATCAAATAAAAATTTGCTGCGGGTCCGAAATTTTCAGTTACGCCGGTGTGCTGCAGTCGGCTAGTGGGAGGGTGCTTTCGTCACCTATCCCGAAAGGTAATTGCCGCGGACGGAAGAGCGGTTTTAATTTGCCACGTTTCGTTAGACACCTTAAGTGGCAGCATTTTAAGAAATCACCCAGTCATTAAAAACATTCGTCTAGCATTCCGAGCAACGCGGTTGGAGAACAGGGTCTGTCAGAAGTTATCATGTGCTCATGGGGCGTGGATAAAGGAAAACGCGCTGCTCGCATAATTACCCGCGATTCAGGTTGTCAGAGACGAGTAATTGACTTGTGTCATGCCAGCTGCTGTCCGTCACATCGCGACGGGGAAAGGCCCAGCCCCAGCCCACTGCCACTGCAGCGCCCCTTGTTCCTGCTCCGGCGGGGCAGACCTAATCTAGCGCGGCCGTCAATTAAGGCATTAAGCATTACGTCATAATCGAATAGACAAATAAAATTACTCTGACGGGCGCTGTACGCATTCCACCCCCTGCGGGCGAGCATCCCTCGCATTGTGCTCACTCGGAGCCCTTGTAGCTGGCGGCAACCACTGTGCCATCCACTCGGCCCCGCGCCCGCAGGACTCCAGGAGGACTAAGCAGTCCCGTCCCGAACATCTCATCAGGGCTCATCCGAAGCCTCTTTTTGTACGGCTGACAGCCAGAGACATTTATTTGACGTCTCCAGGACCCACTGAAAAGAATATTGGCGAACGGGCGTGCCGGCGCGGTGCTCCTCTGCGTTCATATTTCATCCGTGGCGGATGTGTGGACTCCGACGGGGTGGCAGCCGTCCTGAGGGCGATGATGACGATGGCACGGCACTGTGGGAAGCAACATTTGCTGGCTCTGGTCCTCCCAGGGGCAGCTCAGCCAGGTTCTTCTAACTCCTCATCCGAGCGACGTCTAAGTGAATTTTAAGATTCGCTTAGTCTATTCCTTGAGATGCGTCCGACCTGCAGCAAACCCATGATATTTCCTCGTCACGTCCTGCACTGTGCTACGTCAGGTGAGCGCTATGAATTCTGCAATAAACTGCTTCTTAAGCATTTTGATAAACCGATTTGGGAACCATCATACAGAACACCACGCTGCAAACATTCCGGCATTTATAAATCTATATATAAAACCAAAAGTTCAACACTTATAATATTTAATAAAGCAAAATAAACGTTTTAAGCTAAGTAGAAAGGAAACTCAGCATAAGATTTTTTATTATTCTATATTTAATAGAGAGAGAATAATCCAGACTGTTCCTTTGAATCGAAATTTTGAAGCACCCATAGTTTTTCTTATATATTTACGAATGAAGTCTTCCCAGATTTTACAATCAACCAGAATGGATCTGCTGTAAAATAATTTTCATTTATAAGTAGATGAAAACAAGAAACTTTGAAATTTTAATATGCATAAGAAGAACAAAGTTAAAGTTACTATAATTAAAACTGTAATTATGCACATATACATATGTACTTCCATAGTAGGGACCTTGGGAATGCGACGTATCCTTAAACGTTATCGTAGAACTGGATGAAACCAGGGCTTGTTAATCGGGGGTACATACGCAGAGCACGTGCTGCACGTGCGTGAAGTTAATACGGGTACGTGCGACTTTAGTTAGGAAGAATTTTTCAGGAATTTCTAGAGTGCATAGTTCGCTCAGTGCTTCACATTTTACTTCCTGGATAATATTGTGAAATTGGGTCTTTTCGTAACTATGAAATTTATTGAATTCTTTACTAGTAATTTGGCGGTAGAAAGAAGCGTAAAGCAATGTCTACACGTGTGTACCATAGTTGAAAAATAAGTATACAGTGTATATAATCGCTTAATACAAGCTACCACTTAATAATTAATTAAATTAGGTACTTAAATTAGATTAACTTAAAATTAGCAATGTAGGGGTGGGTTGGGGGAGTTAAGAGTATGTTTAAGGGAGATTTTGTCAAGGAAAAAAGGCTGTCCCGTTAAAAATGGCCACCAGCTGCCTTTGAAAAATGTATTGTACAATTATTTATTTATCACTAATACATCATTATAGGATGCGTAAGGAAGGAGATGAGAACTCAGGCAAACCCAATTCGAATCTAAGTGCCATAGAAAATGTTTGGTCATCACTTGGATCTAAGCCCGAGCGAAAATATGTTAGATTTGGGTGCAGTGCGAAACTCGTTTTGTTTGCAGTGAAGATTTCGAAAAATAAAATGAAATAGAGCAATAACGACGAGGATAGAGTACCCTGGTGGAATGACACGTATTAACCAAAAGTTTTTCTTTAAAATTAAGAGCCTCACCCATTGCTTCAGGTAACACGCAGGTAAGTAATCGCACTTGCGAGTTGAGCAATGTTTTTATCGAAAATTGGAAAATTGTTGGTAAGTAGCCAAGTAGCCCATTTGTCCTTGGATTCCCTCACGTACCGCCCAGGTCCGCGGGATCCGGAAATAAAGACCGCGACGAATGGGAAATCCGGTAAACGGTTGTGGCGAGGTCGGAGCCTCTTTGGCTCGGCAGTCACGTCTCTAACGGCGTTAAATCGAATGCACGTCTGT
Organism: Tolmerus cingulatus; assembly: GCA_959613345.1. Taxonomy (NCBI): domain Eukaryota; kingdom Metazoa; phylum Arthropoda; class Insecta; order Diptera; family Asilidae; genus Tolmerus; species Tolmerus cingulatus. The sequence goes on along the minus strand of OY390707.1, from coordinate 72,664,376 downwards.
CAATTCGAACAAATCTAATTATCGCGTGGCCCGATAAAAGAAATCACAGCCCGAACGCGTTTAGACTTTGATTGCAGCATTTGGGCCTGGCCAAGAGGTTCGATCGCAGCCTCCGCGGGGACCACCTGCTTCTTGCCGCCGCCGCTGCTGCCGGCCAGTGCAGGCATTATGTGTCCAGTGGACGCAATTTCATGGCAATTAAAAATTTTAATTACTTCCACCGAGTGATCGTCATGTGCGGGGCACTGCACAGCTCCGGTGAGGTGGAGTCATGCGTGAAATAAATCCCATGAAATTTAATCACTGCGCTTCAATTACGCTGCCGGAGCAAGTACGCAGTGCGGGTTTCGGGTGGCTTAGGCGACCCGAAAAACCATCGAAACCAAGGTGGCACCCAACTTCTAGAAATTTGACACCGGCCCTCCCGATTTTAGCAACATCAAACAGCAACTGGGCCCTAGAGCTGCCGAGTCGGCCACTTCTGCCAGGAGGTTCGTTTTCATCCCGGTTAACACCTGCCCACGTCACTTCTTTCCAGTGCGTCGGCACATCGCAGTGCTGCGCCGCACTGATTTCAATCGCTCCTGGCCCTTAAGGCTGCAGGGTGGGAACTTTTCGACCAGAACTGCCCAAAACGCCGAGGATGATAAACATTTTGAAAGGGTTGTGATTTGGGTCTGGGCCTCTGCTTCCAAGGTGGGCTTCGTTGCTCCTCGGCCCTTGGACAGGTGGAGCTCGAGGCCCCTTGGACTGAGAGAAGACGAAAGACTCTGCTGGGGCGGCAGGTGTGCCGCAGAAGGCAGGTGAAAAGATTTTGCATGGTAAAAGGTTTTGGCGCAGGTATGCGAAGGTTTTTGTTGGCTCGGTGGTCCATTGCAGTGAATTTGCCTCCTTTGTGGTTCGCAGGCGTTTTGTTTTGCGGTAATTAAACTAAATGGCGTGAGGACGGGATCTTAATTTTGCAGACCCATTTCGCCGGGCGAAGCCGCATCATTTCGGCCGATCTCTGGACAGACGCCGGCCGGACCTCCATTAATATTTCGGTTCAATTACGGCACATCATGTTTTTCATGATGACGCGCTCACTGTAAACCAGCAGCGTCACTGCAGTCAGGAAAGCAAACCCTACGTCAAGCGTGCCCCGAAACTTTCCATTAAGGGCCGGAGGGAATTATTAATCACTGTCCCATTTGATGGCAACTAGCCAGGGGTGTTGCTGGGCCGCCGGGGCACCTCCGAACACCCGGCCCTCGCCTGTGTTGTTGGTGCCCCAATTAATTGCGAAATGCGAAATCTGTGAAATGATTAACATAATGAAATTGTCCACATCTTCGCTCCCAGGGGCGGCGGGGGTGGTCGATGTGCGTTCCTTACCGGGGCTGCGGTGGGCAGAGCACCGGCGGCCGAAATGCGGAGCGCTACATGTCGGAAGTGGGGAATGATTAATGCTCGCACTGGAAAAGTTCGAAGAAGACAGCAATTATGCCCTAAATTGAGGGAGCTTAATTACTTAGGTTGAGCGCTCCAGATGAACTGCTCAGAAGCGACATGCACTTCTCGGGCGGGTGGATCCGGGGGGGTTTTTGTAACTAACGATGCTAGAGAGACGGCCAAGTGCGAGTTAGAGGGATTCTCGGACTTTCATTTTTCCCACAGCCCCTGTGTTGGGGTTGTTTTCTCTGAATCCTGAGTGACTCTTATCTGATAACGGATAGAATGGTCGATTTACGTCTCTAGACAAATATTAGGTACCGTCGGCTTCGAATACACAAGTCACAACACAAATTCAAAGTTTGCAGTAGTATACAAATACATACTGTTTGTAATTGTTTATAACAATCCGTTAGTGGATTTCAAGTCTATTTATTATTCTATTATCTGTTCTATTTTATACAACGTTAAAACAATATTTGCATATGTTTTCAAAATAATTGATTAGATTTTGTTTCAGTCTACATCCAGACTAAATATGTTAACTGCATTTTTAATTTAAGATTTTAAGTCTGCCAAAGACAATTGAATCATAAGTTTCCTTATACGTGGTCTCTCTAACTTGAGTTCTAGCTAAAAAATATGAATTAGGATGAAATTTCCCAAACAGCAAAACCAAACAGAAATGTTGTTTACTGGTGAACTATGAAAAATGTTCCCCTTCTCATCGCGTTTTATTGGAGTTTATTGTAAGATTTACCATTACAATACGTATTATTTTTCTCAACAATGTAGATTTTATATTCTGTTCTACAAAATTCAGGCAACTGTTCGGAAAGAAGAAAACGCAATTTCGGAGGAGCTGTGCACTTTCACATGTTCTCAAATACAATTTAACGTGTTCACGCAAATTCCCCTGCTGTTCCTGAGCTCTGGCGAAAGTTACATATTCCCAGGGAGTCGCCCGAATTATGCGGCCCGCCGAAAATTTGAAATTCAGATGCCGCGAAAAGAAAGTACATTTCCAGCGAAGTGTCAGCTGGTTCAAGCACCACTTCCCATTCTCAGCACCGCCTGAGCCGCAAATGAAGCGCTCCCGGAATTGGCTGCAGCGCCGGGGTGAGCGCCGGAACGCCAATAAAACCCCAATTCGCTTACGCGGCAGCGGATGGCCCCACTACCTTCGACCCGCCGGCGAGCCCGGTGACGATGACGGAAACTGCCGCCGCACGCACCGCACGCACCGCACGCACGGCACCTACGTCACGCCCGGGCACCGCCATTCAGCGGTCCAACAAGCGCAGAAAACCCCAGGCCGCCGCCCGCCCGCCGCCACCCGCCCTGCTCAAAAGAACGAAATTGGATTTTGGGGGTATCACATAATAAAGTCAGCGCCTGAAAGGAGCCCGGCGACTTGAGGACGGCGTGCTGAGAAGGGCGCTTTTCAGCCCCGGCCGCCGCCCTCCTTCGGACTTTTGTTTTCCTGGCGGCATTGTTGACGGGAGAATGGCCCGGGACGGCATGGCAGGAATCCTACAGATGGATTAAGGGCTGTTTGATTACATGCCAACGCAACTTAGCCCAGATTTGGCTTTGATTCGTTTTGTCATGTTTTGTCGTTAGCCGGACGACCCGGGAGCGAGCGGGCTACTCCCGGCCGATTTCATGGTTGCTCAACAGGCCGTTGAGGCCAGATTAACGAGTTTCAATGGCCGGTTTCCTTTCACGAGAGGTTTCATCCACAACAATTTCAAGCAGGAGAATATCCGAGTACGCCTCTCCCGAGTTGACCAGTTGGCTGCTTATGTTGTGAAGAACGACAGCAGTTTCAACAATTAGACTTCTGATTTTTGAAATCGTCCGCATATTATGTAGAATGTTACGCTCTTAAATTTTAATTAAACAGACTCGAAAATCTATAAATGTAGGCATTAAAAGTGAATCCTCCACTTGATAAATTTCCTTGTTTTGTAGATTATTTTTATTTTGGGAACATTGTAAGACAAAACGTAACTAGAAATGTTCATATGTTCAAAACTTCCAACTGTCACATTGTTTAGTAGTACATTGTTTCAGTTTATTTTAGTTAATTTTGAAATGTAAAAAAGGAGGTATCATGGTTTGTATGATTACATGCTTAATTATTTTTTATCTTCAGCTGTAGTCAGGAAGTAAGAACAATTTAGGAAAAAAATAGTACCAAAAAAAACTTAGTTCACATATTTCGTAGTAAAGTGGTATAAGTAAAAAAATTACAAAACCCATCTTACAAATAATTTTTTTAAAAGCAAATAATCATTACGATTTACCGAATTTTAATCTTTGGATGACATGTTTTTCCAATAATCCAAAGGCAATGTTTAAATATTTTTAAAGCAGATAGTACCAAGTGCGAGTAATTCTTTAATGAATGTAATATTTTTTTACATCCCCTTACAAAACAAGTTACTTGCGCTCCCGGAGGAGCTATTTCTGCAGTGCTACACAAACACGTGCTGTTCTGGCGGCACACATAAGAGCGCTCGAAAAAGAAGTAACTATCTTAGGTGACTGGTACACCGAACTGAATTTATTGTTCGGAATGCTCTCCCCCAGAACGTCGTTAAATGTTCCCATAGCACTCGGTAACAAAAGTACAATGCTGGTCGCTTCCAAGAAGTCTTGACCGACTAATTGACCATCAAACTCGTCCGAACCAGGAGGTATCGGAAAAAACGCTGGCGAGGTGCCGGGCGTTTTCTGGGAAATTAAAGTCCACTTGATTCGTCTTTATGAGTCACTCACACCATAATTAGAGTCGCATCGCCGGTGAGCCGGACCCGCGCAAAACGCACTCTCATCGAAGGAGCCCGTTTTGAGTGCTTTTATAATCCGAATCGAGAGTCATCCAATAATGCGACGACAATGGCCCTGCAGACGATGCCAGTCGAAGGCCGTCCTCGATTACTTGCGTTTTCATTGTGCCACTTTAGACAAATTTGAGAGATCGACGCAAGCCCCGAAAATGTGGCAGCGTGTGAATTACCACAGTTCTTAGGGGTAATGGGCCCCGCCGCCCGGGTCGCGTCCCGGCTAGATCAAAAATTAAATCATCCCGCCCGCCAGATAGTAGAGTTTAGTCCCCCGGGGGCGAAATTAGGACCACGCACACACCCGACGAGGGCCATTCCATTAATGTGTAATTTTGTCAACTCATTTGGCGCGATGTGCGAGAAGGGCCCGCATCAGCCAGCCCCAAACAGTCCAATCAGAACGCCCTGCCGCCCGCCGCCCTGGTTCATGAAGTGTACCTAGTCACCTACGCACACAGCTTCCGGCTCCGGAGCTGCCAAAAAGTGATAAATATTTAATTACTCGATGGTGTTGATACTGTGGCAGGACCTCTGTCTCCGGATGCCTCAGGAATTTTCTACGACGCGGGCGGGGTGGTCGTGTGCGTGCCCGGGCGGCAGGATGTTATCAAGCCACGTCGGGATTTGTTTAATATTTCACACATCCCGGCCGCCGTCCCCGCCCTCGCTGGCGCAATTATTTAGGCAGTTCTTCATCGCAAATGACTTTCGAATGGCTGCCTGAACGGCGGCGAAATTTGTTTGCGAACACGCCGAGCAGAGCCGTCCTTGTTCCCTGCCGTGCACGACGCTGTAATAATTTAATTAGGACGCGAAATTTATTTGCCTGTTGCCTGGTGACAAAATGCTCGGTTTTCACGGGTACCATCCATGGCTTGCCTTTTAGCCATTTCAGAGACCCTCTAATCCTCTGCGGGGTGGGCGGAACGCACTTTTGGTAGACTTAAATTGAAGGTGAACTTACTTTCGCTCTCTGTAGACGATTGCGAGGAAATTGGTTATGGCAGGCGGTGATTTCGGCCCTTCTCCATGTCTCGTTTGCATCGAGGTAAACGGCTTATGATAACTCAAAGTGAAAATAAAGAAAGTAATTTGATTTTTAAATAGGCTCTTGTGATTTCGGTTCAACAAGTGAAGTTTTGAAATCAATTCCCAATCAGTGCCGATTTTCCCAGTTCTTATAAATTGCCCACTATATATCCCATTTCACACACATCGGAAATTGTAATGATGAATTATTATAACAGAATGTAGTGAAACTAATAGGAGATAAGATAAAAAATAATAAAAGAATGAACAATGTAAATGAAATATTTATGTTTAAAACAAGAAATAGTGGTATAACCAATAAATTTTGCAAGGAACGTTATATCTGGTATCATAAAAAGTAGAAATGTCCGTGCTTTTGTATAAGATTAAGAAGAAATGTTCGAATTTATAGCCTGCTTCCTGTTGCAAGAGCAGACTAACTATCCCAAATTCAATCAATAAAGGAACCAACAGCCACCTTTTCTGCAAGGACTAATTTCTCGAAAAGAACATCTTCAAATGTCCCTGAGAACATTTTCTTGAAATTCCTTTTATCGCACTTATGGCACTTAGAGCTCTCAGAAAAAATCGAGAGCAATTTCAGAATGAAAGGAAGCCATAAGCGGGAGGCGGCTTAATAGAATTTAATGAAGGCAAAGGCCCCAGCTGCGATCGACCCTTCCCAGGTGGGTGCCACCGTCTCGATCAGGACGAATGAAAAATGCATCCCCAGAAGCCGTCGGGGCAGAGGACCTCATCCTTGTTATCTTAACTCATCCAATCCATCAATCCGTCTCTTTGATAAGGAGTGCCCGATTCATCCCTCCTCTCGCTTTCGAACTCTTTTCAGGTGAGCCCTTCACGGGCTGTAATTTTTATTCAGCTCCTCCAGGGCGCTTTATTTATTCGAAAGTAAAAAAGTACAAAATCGCTCCTCGAGGGGATCAAGCGCGGCCTCGAGAACTCAACACGCCATGCCAGACAGCGACTGCGGGCATTCGTGCGTAGCCCCCACCCGCCGCGCCCTACTTTTATTATGAAATTAATTTAAATATCTCTCTTTTTTATGTTTTGTAATTTCTTTATTGCACGACACTCCGACGAGCTAAAGGCGCTGAATGGCGTGCTGCTTATCACCGTGGCTCCTTCGAGCGGGTGGAGTCCTGGTGGCCCAAAGTAACCCTTCGCAGTCGCACCTAGGGCCAGCGCGGGGGCGGATTAATAATAGAGGGCTTGATGAGCGATGCTCCGCGTTTCTATTCATCGCGAAAAGGGTTTGTGCCACCGCCACCGCGCCGCTCGCCGCTGAATGCCATCAATTGCCACTTTGTGTGCCCCGGCGTGACGGCGAGGTTCGTCTGAGAATTCCGTGATTAGGTAAAAAGCCCTTTCGCTAAAATAACGGGATAATGGTTGACACTGCCGTGGGTGTGGACGTTCTGGTTTCCACTTGGCTTCCGAGATTTAATTTAGCTTTTTCTCTTTCAGCGCCATGTAACACGATGTGGCTTTGTACCTGAGTGCGACGACGAGCCTTGTTTTGTGGAATGGGCTTGTATTGGATTGGAGTTGAGGGAAAAATGTCGAAAATTGCTTCAATTAAATGTAACGTAGCATCCTGTCGTTCGGTGATGCAACTGGGAGTTCGGGATTATTTTAGAATTTTTAGAAGTGAATTAAAGGCGGCTTAAGTACTCAGTAATTGTTTTTGGTATCTATTATTTAATTTGGGGTTCTTATAATTCACACCCGGTATTGTGTCCTTTGCTTTTATTATGTTTTAAATGTATAACTAAAGTTCACGAAAGGTTCATGCCTATGTCTACGACGCAACTTGATGAAAATGAATTAAGATAAATACATTAAAGATTCAAACATTACGTCGCTACCGCGCTACCAGTCGATGTATGTTAACCCGAATCATTTTCATAAACACTTTTTCGAACCGGGTCGAAATTTTCAAACCGAATCCATAAGCCTCATTTCATTTCATGAATCGGACTTTGTTATCTACCTTGGTATAAACAAATTTGTAATTATGTAATTAGGAAATGGTAAAGAGAACAACCGAGTTATCAATAAAATGATCTCAAATTGATGAAATTCAATTGGATGGATTCGATAGTTTCAGTACGAAGTTTTTAATAGGCAGATCAACTTTGTCTATGTCGAATGAAGGGAAAGTACAGATGGTTCAAGACGAAAGATGGATTATTCGATGCTGGCGTTCTCATTCATAAATTCTAACTTAATTTCTACTTTCAAACGAAATATTATTAGACGTTATTCATATTCGTCCGTTCACTCAATTGTTCGACTTTGTTTAAGTAAATTGGATTATCCTTCTCTTCGATTTTTCGATATTATTTCTGAGAAATAAGAATTCTTTTCGGCGAGCTCCACATCCAATTCAAGAAATGTATGCCTTTGGAAAAAACCGAAAGATACATAAAAATGCTGAGGGCATTAATCGCAGATCGCCGCGCCCTTGCAAACCGCTGTCAGACAAGTGCTTTCGAAGTGTGCGTCGTCTCACCGCCGTCACCTGCCAAAAGAACGTGTTACATAATGAGCCCGAATAATGCATCAGCCGGGCTCGGCGGCCCCGACGGGTGCAGGTCTCCTCAAAGGGAATCAATGCCGAGTTGCAGGGCCCTTCATTATAAATTGAAATTCGTTCCATCGCGTACCATTTTTTCTAGAACCCCTAGTCCTTTGAGCGCTGCTCAAGCAGTCGGCACAATCCACCAAAATCCGAAATTTATTCGACTGAAACTGGCTGGGTTTAGGCGGACGACTTGTCGCTGAACTCGCCCGAAAGTGCTCCATTCCAGCGCGCCGATGCCAAAGGCCTTTCTTCCAGAACCTCTCAATTCAGTCGGCCGCTTGGACAGGAGCCGGCAAAAGGATCTGGGACGCGCATAAATCCAGAAGTCATGACCTTAAAGACCCATTGTGCCTGGATCCGAGGGCATCGGCGGCTGCGCACCCCGCACTTTCATTTTCTCCTACGGAGCCCCACCTCGCCACTCCAAGGCACCGAATAATTTCTAGGCGCGTTCTTGTGATTCATCTTCCAGCGTCGCGCCGCGCCGCGCCGCTGTAGGGCTTTGTTTCAAGCCCTTTGGGCACTCCAGCGTCATGCCCGACACTCGCGGGCGGTGGTCCTGTCGAAATGAGCCATTAAAAAAAGCAAAGGGCTCTTACGCGGCTTGGAAGGGCCCCGCCCGCATCGCACCGCGGCTTCGGGGTGCACCGTCGCGCGTAAGTGACGCAAGAAAGCCGCCTCAAGAGCGGAAGTTCGTAATTAAAGTGGGTAATGACTCGAGTTCTTTTTTCAGACCAAGAAGCTTCTCGAGCCTCACTTTGAAGTCCTTTGAACGATATTCAAAAGGTTGTGGTTGATTAATTCGAGAGGAGTGAGCCATTTACAAATTTATATCGCGAAGGTTCTTGTGGAAATTTATTTATATTTGCCTGTTTACAAATTCCAAACGCAAATACGTTTGCTGAACCTGGAGCTAGGTAAGATACATTAATGCGGTTCATTAGCGCTTAAAATTAAAATTTCATTCATTCACAAAGGCTGCATTTTAAGTCCTTGTTTTAAATAAAAATCTTGAGTTTTATTTAAATTAAACTAAATAAGTTGGTATTCAATGAAATAATTAAATATTTTATTTAATATAAGATATGTAGATATAATGCATATATGTAAGTTTTAAATAAAATATTGAAGTAGCATTTGGTAGTTCTGCAAAAATTATCATCACATGAAAAAACGTTAATTTATCATTTTTCTTTACTACACCAAGCAATTTTTATCTAGTTTTATAGCACATGTGGCTTCCGCTTCAATTAAATAGTAATCTCACACTGCATGAAAAATTCCGAGTTTTTTCTTTTATGCGTTTGTGTATGTATATTTATTAATGTGGAGGTGGTAGCAATCTTACTCTAAGGAGTAATATTCATATACATTAGAATCCAAACAATTAATATACTCTCTAATATATCACAATCATCAATATGAGTGGTTCTAATTTCTCGCTGAACAAATTTTACTCGTTTGCAATTTCTTTTATACATATTGCTGCAGCATATTACAGTGCGTTAAAAATTTGCAGTATTGAACGTTTTAAAATTGGTTTTTAGGACGTACCTATTGCTGATTCTTCAGTTATACTTTTGGAAATTAGTTGACTCAATCGGTTTTAATAATATTAGAACTACTTACTTACTTCTACACCAAGCAGACATGTGTAGATATAGAAGAAAATAAGATTTAGCTTAACATCTACTACTGGATTAATGTGCTGATTTGTTGAAATAAGAATTCTAAATGCTATTTGTCTTTCGGTTGCAACTCTAATAAAGGGAGGAAAGAAACCTGCTTGCCACAAATAAAGCAAAAACTCTTCAAAAATTGATTGAAGAACGAACCATTTTCGTTATCCAAAGAATCTGTGTAGCTTTGCCTTTGACGGGGAATGTACTCTTTGGCAGAAGGTAAGGGAATTACCCTCTTCTGGCATAATACATTCACGTCAACGATCCCAGCCTGCAGCGGAACAGAAACCAACAGTTCTTGTGCGGAGCATTATCAGGTAATGCAATTTGAGACAAAGCGAATTTTTCTCGACAGAAATATTAGAAAATTGCAGCGAATCCAAGGAAGACTACTCTCTCTTGAAATAGGGCCCTTCCAGAACCAGGAAGAGTCGACAAAAGGCGAATGACATGTCATCCAGCTCCGCCGAAGCGTTCCCGGGACAAAAGTGCACTTTATCTTAAGGAGGAAGACCCTCGTGCGTTGGCATGCTAAATCCAGCAACTAGTTTAGATAGTTCGGGGATCTCCGAAGAAAGGGGTCCGCGTTGGCTCAAAGGCATCCAGCAGCCAGCCAGGGCCGCTGTTAGCTTCGGGAAGGACATTGCTCCTATGCAAACACAGCGCCCGGCCTGGGGTCCCGGAGACCCAGGAGGCGGCCGGAGCCCGCCAGCAACAGCGTTCGACCATCTTCAATTGCTCCGTGAAGGACGGCGGCGAATCGCGGCGACGGAGAGTGAGACCTTCGTAGCAAATTGAGCCCTAACAAGAAAAGTTTTTAATGGACTTTTTGTGTTGCCCCATTTTTCCCAGATTTTTACGTAATGTGCTGCTGCACTGAATTAGTCAGTTCGCTAATGGACGTAGTCAGTGTATGGGATGTTAATTTTGCGTTATTATCATCCAGGGAACGAGGCCCGATCCGACGGCGCGGCGTGGGACGGGGCGGCCGTGTCTAATGGGTTTCCCGGACCCGGCGCTTTAAATACCGCTGAGGGAGTTAGTTTCGCCGCGGGCATAAATCCCCGATTTCACACGTTTAATAATGGACGCGGCTGCCGCTGCTCTTAAAATGTTTGTGCAGGCTCGCAAATTACGGCCAGGTTGCATATTTCGACCGAATTTATAACTAATCCTTTTTGCGCGGCGCATTAGAATCCCCGCATCCCGCAACCCGTACGCAATTGAAATTTACACTGAATCGTCATCGTTTTATTAGTAGTCGCAGAATTTCAGTCGAACATACACAGGGATTCATTCAAGCCGCGATCCGACTTTATTACTTGCAATTTCGTACCTGAATTTTTCCCTAAAATTCGTTTTTTTCCTCATTCTACACGAAGAGCAATATGTTGAGATTTTCTCTCCCAAAGATTGTTTTAAAATACTTTAGGCAAAGTATAGTCAATACGAAACTTGAAGCCAACTCTGCTGTAAATAATATCTCTCAGTCAGAGATACCGTCGAAATACTTAGAATAAAATTAGAAAAAGGGATTTTTATTAGGATTCAAGCAGAAACCAGGTACTTTACCTAGGTTTTCGAAGTGCACTTACACTCTGCAGTTACCTGTATTCATTTGCAGATTGCAAGAACCTCTCTTGCGAATAAATCTACCGAAACTGTGTGATTTTCGAACAGGGCAAGAGCGGCTTAAGCCCCATCCAAAAATTGAACCACCGAAGCGGCTGTAATCTCACCGGTTTTCGGATGTAATCTGCGCTGCTGCACGGCATGCCCTCGCTGCAGGTAGCGCTCTATGCGGCGGCCGCGGCCTCGAATTCCGCCGGGGCAAAAAGCATTCGCACATGGTTAAAACACGGAATCGTCGCGCCCCGCGAGATCTCATTTACAAACAATTACAATCAGATTTCGGTTCTTATCCCCGAGGGGCACCAGGGAAAACCGATGTGAAAAGCCGGGACTCCGCTAAAACTAAGCACATGAAAAAGAGCTGCCAGGAAAGAAATTGCTCCTTGCACGACTCCGCCGCTGCTGCTGCTGCTGGCGCGTATCTGTGCCTCGAAATCGCCGAAGTGCCAACGAAGTCTGCAGAAGGCACGGTCACGGCGCGGCGGTGGCAAGAAGGCGCAGCCCGCTCGCCAACATGAATCTTGGATGTCGACGTGGATGGCATTAAACCACGAGTGCAGCGGTGCTGGAAATGAGGATGCAAATAAAAAAGGCGAAGACGACGGACCGGAGAACAACTTGCAAATTCCCCACTTTCCTGACCATTTGTTTCCTGCAGGAGCGTCTTACCTTTGGGTCATGTGACAAGCATTTATCTCGTGGAGATACTTGCGCACTCGAAATGCCCAGAGGAATCCTCGAAATAGGTCTCTGGAGAAAATCTTCCTAATTTACATGGCCAGCCTCTGCGCCGGCAGCCCCGCATCCAGGAACGGCTGGTGACGGAGCACCTGAGAATTGCGCCCTGCACGAAATTAAGAAGTAATGCGCTGGCTGCACCGGCGACGGAGGTAATGGGGCTAGACTGGCGACACGGCAGCACCCAGCCAAGAAGCTGGAGCGCTATGTAAATCGTGGTATTTGCTCCTCGGTCGTGGTGGCAGCGTCTTCTGGATGACTCTGATAGGGCTCCAGGGGGGCAAGCCCCACGGCTCCACCGCCGGAGTGCAGCAAAGCCCGTGGGATAGAAAACGCGGCGAATGTGCACGGCCAGCCACCGGCGCGATGTTTTTCGAGGTCTCGGGAGTCATGAGGTCCGGTGGGGTCAGCAGGTGGATTGCTGCAGAGTCCTGGTTAATTTAGGGGACACGACATCAAAAAACGATAGTGCTGTGCTTTCTTGTGAGGCACAGAAACCTCTGAAACAAGAGCAACCTGCAAATGTTCTAAAAACCGTTTGCACCAAATACTATTCGGCAGTAACATTAACATATACGACAGCACTTTACATTAGAACTTCTCAAGAACCTAACAACTAAGACATGTTTTATAATAATTTCATACTTTTAGCCGATTACAATAAATTAAATATCGACAAAATTATTACCGATAAATGCTAAGGTAATCAAAGTCTCTAAATTAAAAATATTTTAAATAAATAAAGATAATATAATAATTATACTGATGTAACATGACAGAAATTTTAATTATTTGTTATTGAAGATATTTGGATTTTTCTGAAAATTGCTCCTATGGAAATAGTCCTTGCGCAATGTTCTACGTACGCCTGAGAACATTATCTCTAAATGTCCATAACCGTTATTTCAACTTATTACTAATCAAGAGGAGCTTGGTAGTTATGAATTGAAGCGAAACCAAAGGATTGCATTTATAAAATTCAGCTGAAATTACTGTTTGCTCTTGACCCGAACATGTAGTCGTACACATTGTCTACAATAAGTAAATGGATAACAAATTATATTTTATATGTTGTATTATCCAATGGGGCAAACAAATGCGTAGCAGAAATAAAGTTTCGTAGGTCCTGGTGTCACTGAGCTATCTGAAACCCCTGAGTCAGCTAAGTGAGCCGGTGTCAAGGCAAAAAGTAATTTATCCAACTTCCCCATTCCCATGTGCTTCACTTAAAGATTTCTAGGAACGCCGGACGCAATGGCCCAAGACGAGCCCCTTTAAGAGGGGCTGGGCAAATGACTTCTGAACAGAGTCTTCCATCACCATCGCCATGACAAATGGCCGGGCGCGCGATGGACACCGTGCGACATCCCAGCGGCAGGTTTATCCCCGTGTTAATGCCTCACTGGCGCCCACCCTGCGGGGTTATCCCGAAATCCTTATAATTGCAATTGTTCGCGCCGTGCACTCGTACTGTTGTGCATCAATGGCACTCAGATGAATATTTAACTAAACACTTCACTAAGCCGGTGATCGATGGACACCCCATCTGCGTCCGTGTCACGGGATTTTTGTGGACTCATGACCTCAAAAAAGACACCGCGCAGCCCCTCCCTCAGCCGGGAATAATCAATTGGGCCAGGACGTGCGTGCGTACATATGCGATCGTTCAAAGGGGGATTTATCAATATTCATGGGGAGGGGGAACAGGCCTCGCCCTCGGGCGAATCCATCTAGATTTATGGGAATCCGTACAACTATTGTGCAACTACTGCAATCGCTCGGAAATCCCCGGCTGCACTTACTTGTTTGTTTTCCGAGTCCTGCACAAAGCTCAAGTAGTAACAAATGACGGTGAGGGCGGGGGCGGGGGTGCGCTGTGCAGGACGGATCCGTCTAAACAAAAATTCCATTTTATAAGTCCTCCTTTTTTGCGGGCCTGGCTGCAGCCGGATCCGCCGGAATGGACTCCTCCGGGCCGCCGCTCCGGCAGAGTCCAATTTGTCCCAGCGCAGCGATTTATCTTTAAATAATGCAACGTGCATGCAGCTCGCAAACTTATCGGAGATTAGATTCCTCTCCGCCGGTCCGCGCGGGCCGCCTTTTCCGGTCCCTTGTTTATCGCAAGTGCAGCTCCGGTTCTAGCTTTTTTGCATATTTGGTCCAATATGTTTAACGGCACGAAATCAAATTCGCTGGCTTCGCGCTGATTGGGCGCTTTGAAATCCGCGAGCATCAGCGGCTTTGAGCTAATAATTCCCCGGGCGGCGGGCGCTGCTGCGAGGCCGCGAAGCGTTGCGAGGGATTTGGATCAACTATTTGCATATGTGATTGGATAATGCACAGCTCAGCAGCTCCTAATTTTTTTGGCTGGTCCTGAAATATTTAAAACACAGCTGCCCTGTCCGCTCCGATTTCCTGTGTGTTGAAGCCTATTTTTGTTAGAACAAGGCTCTAAAAGTTTGAATCTGATATACAATTCCGAAGGTTTTTCCGAGGCACTGATTGAATTGTGTTGCACAGCTTACTTTAATAATTATTCAGATGCCTATGTGTGCAGCATAAATTGTGCTCTCTTGCAAAACATTTTCACAAAAAGCAATCGCTTAAACAGAGTAGAAGTGATCAACGTTTTTTGATGCTAGGATACACGAGTTCTACTGATTCAAGCAACATTTGTCTGTTTTCATTAGTTTTAGTGTTAAAAATGTCCGTTGAAATAAATCTTGCATTTACACCGCATGCAAATGCTGGTCCTCACGCTGTCGTCCGGACTGTCGTAAAATAAACCCACATCGACCTGCAGCAGACAGGACATTCGAGCGAAAGTATACGGTCTAAGGACGTCATTAAAGTCGTAACCCTTCGGCCCCGTCCAGGACGAACAGGAGCAGGAGCAGTCCTCAGAGTCCCAATCGCAAATCACTCGGCCGGGAACGGCGAGCAATCCCGGCCGGATTACGGGGCGGCCAGGACGGGGGCGGCGGTTCGATTGTCCGCAAGACGGACGGAGCTGGTCGGGGACAATAAAAAGCCTACGGCCAGGATGTACCTTTCACAAAATATATTTCTAAATAAATACGAGCGTGTCCCTTCCACCGGCTGAGCTGCTGAGCGGCCGCATTGTTGTTCCGCTGGCAGGCCTGCCGCTGACTGCCGTTCCTCGGTGAAATTTATTTCCAGTTTATTTAAATAGCCCCCGGGGCACATGGAGCTGAATGGACAATGGAATTAGAATACGCTTTTTCACTTGGCCCCCGAAAAATCGTTGCTTCTCTTGTTTTTTCGGGACATAAGGTGTATTCAAGGAACGAGGTCAGCTCCATTCCTCTTCTCGAGTTGTTTGGGAGCTAGCCCGGGCCGCTCCTCTGGACCGAACTGCGGTGGAATTAAGGCGAAATCGATAAATTCATTCTATGGGCCGAAATTATCTCCGAGAGGGGCTTTTGTCACTTATTCAACCCCCAAATAATTGAGACCTGGACTTAAAACGCCCTAGTAAATTTGGTTGTCCACCACGCCGTCGCATTTTTATCCCGATATTCAATTGTGAGAGGGATAAATCACAGCTCCTTAAATACTAGGACATATCATAAATAATGAGCTAGTCAGTAAAACGACCTAATTACACACAAGTAAATGTGACAGAAGTAGCAACAAAACAAACTGAATGACCACTAACCATCGACTTCTAAGTGCTTTTTTCCCTTTCGATATTAATTTATAAAATCAAATATGTATATGTATGTGTTTTACACTGTTTAACCGATCACACCATTTGTTCTTCGGGAAGTTTTTATTTATTCGAGAGTAGCAGTGTATGCCAGTTATTCGCAATCTCTAATAAAACGGAAATTGTACTGATTTGAATTATGTATTTCAAATTTTTCAATCTAGCATTTATCGATATAAGAAGCGAATGCTCAGCTTGATCGCCTCACTATTCTATTCCTTTTATCGAAAACCACATAAGAACAGAAACTTTGTTTTACTATTAACATTAAAAGATTTTCTATATTAAAATCGGCTATAACATAAATTTAAATTATATTTCAGAGTATTTTTGGGCTCTTTAATGTTGTTAGAGGATTATTGTGCACGAATACATAAAAACTATGATTTCAGAGTTCTGAATTTTTAAATGTTAAATGGAAATAAATGCTTAAGGAAAAAAGTGTTCATTCAGCCATTGAAATGTATAGTTAACTGGAGTCCACAGAAATAACTTCTTAAAATTATGTTCGCCAGATTTAGTTGAGGTCACTGCTGTGAAATTCCTCCTTCCGCCCATTGGTATGGCCGCGTCTTGCATAAAGAAAATATTCGGCAAAATAAAAAATCGATGACCGCCTGAAATCTCATGCAAACAACCCAGCAAAAATATTTATGGAATTTTTCTGCTGAATGCACTTCTTTGAGATGAAGAGGAGATTCAATTTCACGACCATTGCTGCGACCTGCAAAAATTTAATCCGCTGAGCCCTGTATAACCCTGAGCCTGAAGAGGTCACACCTTCAAAAGAAGCAAAAAATGAAGAAAAACTGAGAAGCTCAAAGTGAATGACTTGTTTTGAGCCGAGGAGCCTCAGAGAAAAAACATGAATATCCCACGAAAAGAATTCTTTTCGCCAGGCCCATTCACTTGAAGGGCTTGCTTGCCCGATTTTATAAGGTTCCAATTATATCCTTTCAGGCCGTGATTTAATAACCTCCCTAGACCGCCTTTATGCCGAGCCGGAGATATCCGCCCTTAAGAGGAGTCCTTTGAGGCGGTGCCCCAGCTGCAGCCCCGCCGCTGCCGCGCCCATTCAGAGAGCTGGAGCAGTGCAGCCGACTGGGGCAGGGGGGTCTCCTCCCGCCGCCGCAGCCCGCGTCGAGGAGAGCCGGGATCTGCGGTATTGATCGCTTTTTAATGACGCGCCCTGGAAGAGCACCAGACGCCCCCGGGGCCGCGCTGCGGAACTGTGTCAGTGTGTCCTTGTTAATTTTTATGAAAATTCCTCGGCGCAGGAAATCGATTGATTTAACGACTTTTCAGAGGAAAAACAGTACTTTTATGACTCCCATTGGTCGCTCTTCGATAACTTTTCAGTTTTTCGGGGGCATTATGTGTCCTCGTATGGTCCGCTTCGCGGCATTCACGTTTCTGCACTCCGGCAATGAAAGCCCTCAAGAAGGGATTAAATAATTCTGCAAAACTAATTAAATACTATCATTCCCTACGTCCCACAACTTAGAGTAGTTTGTATAATTGACCATTTTGACCTGAATAGTCTGTGGTGAAAAACGGGAGTCAGTTTTAGGGATTAAAGGCACAAAAAGGTGTAAGCGCCCAACATCACGGTTTGAAAAGGTTTTGCTACAATTCACAAAAAATTCAACATTCATAAGTCCTGTGGGATTTGCTCCCTGCAGCACTTAGGGCTGTCGAATGCATCGACAGGGCACAGCCCGCATAAACTTCATTCCCTTTTTGAGAAATCAACTCGACGAGGGCTCCTGCAGGAAATTGCATGCACCCCATTAAGTGGCATCTGTGCGAAATTTCAAAAATGCCATCGTAGCCCCCCACCGGGCCAATATACATAATCGTTCCGGCAGCGCCACCGAGTAATAACTGGAAACCACCTGCCCCATTAAGGAAATCTCTCCTGGAAAATCATTCCAAGCTTAGATGAAAATCTTTCGACCTATAAAATCGTAATTTGGCAGAGGTCTTACAAGATCACCGAAATGGCCGTAAAACCCCGCCCTCCGCCCACGAGCGCTTGGCGTCTTCACCTACAGCCAAGGCACTTTCTTAATCTGGCCGGCGCCGTTAGCCCTCGCTTGGAATAGTGTCGTTTAAATGCATTCTTGGAAACGACGCTTAAAAGTGCATAAGCCATGCCGAGCTAATGTTGGGGAAAATTGAATTTCTTGTTGATGGTTGCGCGGGGAGTTACCCGGGAAAAATGTACGCCGGGCGGTTTGAAGGTGTTGCCCGACAAAATATGTATTTAGCAGTTTAGCTCCTGCAGGGGCGGATGGAGGGGTGCACCCAGCCGTGGGGAGGACGATTCCGATAAATAATAATCGACATTTAAGCGGATACAAAGCGCACGTGCCGAACTTGCTCCCAGCATTTACGATTTTTATAAGTCGAGCATACACCATTTAAAGCAAATGAGACTATTCCCAAGATATGAAAACGAGATATTCTGGATAGGGTTCAAAGATGACAAAGGTACATTCGGATGAACCGAAAACATAATGGTGGTCAAACACATGATAAAATGTATAATTTATGTCTAAGGCAAAAATTCTTTATTATATTGAAAAAGTTATGTTGAAATACTTAATTACAGTAGTAACAATTATAAAAATCGAGTTCAAAATTCGATGTTGTATCTACGACTTATGAATGAATACACTGGATTTAGTGAAATACAACTAAACGCAAAATTTTATACCTTGTTATTTTGAACTTACAAAGGTCGATAACACATTTGCATTCCTAACTCGCTTCAAACTCAAATGAGAATTCCTTAAAGTATGACATTGAAAATTGCTGATATTGATTTGAATTGTGTTGTATTTGCAAAATCAATAACTCCATGAAAATTCCATAAAGAATAGTAATATTTAGTTTGTAACGCTTGACGAATGAAATTTGTCGGAAATAACTTCTATTTGTTCTCTATATTGGCCCAACTATTAGAGATAAATATAAATAATTACATTCGTTAACGAATTATAAAAGCTTTTAATAGCATGTGCAACGTTGATATTGACGGTGATTAAATTAATAGATGTCGTTGGTTAAGTCGGACAAATCGATCGCATCGCCCCCGCTTGTCCTAGACATCCCCGCGCCGCTCCAAGCCCACAGCGACTGAGCCACAAGTTGCACTCTCGCCGCGAAGCCCACCCCTGCAGCAGCCGAAGCACCTTTTATCACTTCGCGTTTTTCTCCCAAATTAGTTCTCCTAATTAGCTAAAAGTTTATTGAGGTGGGAAGTGCTATCTCACGTTTAACAGACGTCATAAAGTTTCGTTGATCGCGGCGATAACGCCCTGAACGTACGACGCCATAAAACCGCTTTACAAGCCCGCTCAGGATCAGATACGGGATGCCCTTTGTGCTCCTGGCGACTGGATGTTTCCGTCGTTTACGACTCCCCCATAAATAGTGGAGTGGTTTAAGGGAACAGGAGGGATTTGCGAAATTCTGCTTTTATTTTGGGGAATGAACACTTATGGCCTTTTATGCGCGATCGCACTTATGGCTGGATAGTTCGCATCTTGCTCAAATGAAATCCTAGCGATTTTGTCACTCTGTTTCACTTTTGGCAATTTTTAGCATATTCATAGCGGCATAACTACGATATCTAGGACACCACGAGAGTTAAGAAAAAAAAACACATATGTTATCTTTAACATGTTCTTGTGAGTAAAATATTATATGGTTTGAAAAAAATGTTTCAGCAGTAAAATGCACACATCCAAAGTACTAAAGGCGAATTAATTTATTTCTTTACTAATTTATTACTATTATGAAATTTATCAGCATTCACAAATTAAAGTAAATTTAAGTTTAGTAATTCCTTAACTTATTCTTTACAGCTAATTGATTTCGAAATATGAATTCTGTTTGTTGATTATTTGTTACATATAACATAATTAAAACGTGTAAATATTAATAACAGCAGTTTTGAAAATTTCCATCTTCTATGTTTATTAATCGAAATTTAAAAACTTTTAGCATATTTTCCTAGTCTGCGCTAAATGTTACAAGCGTTAGACAAATTATGTCTTACTTTTTTATGATCTGTGTGAGCACACATATGTATGTTTGTAAATGATTTATAAATATTATCTATAGCTTTTAGTTATTGTCGTATTCCTCAAAACAATTTCGAAAGTAATTCGGTAATGTTAAAGATCACAAGTATTTAAACAAAAATTGATTTAAACTCTAAAAGGAAGGGTCCCGTCAAATGGAAACATTTTCATTTATGTAATGTTAATATCTAAGCAGATTACCACATATAGCGAGCTTACCTCGGAAACATGACTCCTGCTGGCGCAAGGCAAACATCCTATAAATATTACATCACCTGAAAGAAATTTAAATTTAAATTTGCGTTGAAACTTGAATTGTTTATTTAGTACTAATTTCTATAGAGGTCGACACTACTAATCATTTGGTATTACTAACTCGGTACTAGCCTAAATTGTTTAATAGTATGATATCGGACTACATTGATAGATAGTTATTTATTTCATGACTCTTTTGAGTCTCTGAAAAGATACTCTTGACTAGTTTTTCAGTGCTTATAATCGAGTCGTCTTATTCTTTCAAGTGCATGGAGGACCCCATAGACCCTCGCTTGAACCAAAATAGTTCAACAATAAATTTCGGTTCGGCTGTGATTAATAACCAAGCAGTTTGCACGGCGCGGGACAATAGAAAAATAGCGTCCGCCTCCTCATTAACCAGATGACAAGCAATTACAACCCCAAGTGCAGCGGGGTTGCAGCCGGGCCTTGACGGCCGGCGTGCAATTAAGGCCCGACTCCATTAGCATCATGTGTTGCATTCTCGTGATAAAATTTGCTCATTAATATCACATGCGGCCATTAACACCTCATTTGCCGGCCATAATGCGGCCCAGCCCTAACCGATGGTCGCTCTGCGTCGGTCCCGATCCTGCGGTCTTATCAACTAAGGAATTCATTTTCGGGAAAAAAACGTGGAAAGCTCGTCTCATTTGCGCGCTCAATATGCTTCCACCCCCGAGGCAATTTATAATTAACAAAGTGCAGGGTCCTCCGCCGGGGGCTGTCCATTACCCAAAGCGAATCGGATGGAAACTGATGAGGGGTGGCTTACGGTAACGACGTTTATGGAACCACATGCTCCTTGAAGCCGCACAGGCCAATAACTCATCCGGCTCCGCTCCGAAATTGTGTAAGGAACAATGGTCTGACATGGCATTCAGGAACTTATTAAAATTTTCTGAGCCCGCTGTCTGGCAGGAGCGCCCGCAGGGAGCTCTTTGGGGTAGGTAGCGGCAGACCGAGCCGCGCGGGACGACAAACCTCATTACATCGGCCGCCCGGCCCACTGTTAATTTTGCGACCCATGATTTAATAGGGGAATCCCATTGAAATAGACTTTTCGTCGGGGATAAAGTGCTTTTATCACAAAATTGAAGACAGAATGTGATTTACGGCGTACGCGGCCAAATAAATTTTTTCCAGTGATAAATTCTTGCGGCGCTCTGTTTGCGAGCATCACGATTCCGCAGACACGCTGAGAATTTCTGCTGAAGCGCATGAAATAAACAAATTTTTGTTAATAAATTTATTTAACGAGCCCGGAACTTCTGCCCTGCTCTAGATATGAGAAATTCCTTTGAAAATGATGGTCAGTTCCTAAGGTTATACGCATAAGATAAAAAATTTCGCGAACTTTTGTTCAGAATACTTCTACTCAGATGAACATTTTACATTTGTAATTGTTTGAAAAGGCAAAAGTGTTGGTGATATTTACACCTTTCTCTAGTACTCAGGGTGACATTTATTCTATAGTCAAAATATACATACATATATGGGGTAGTTTGGATACATCAATTCTACCTGTGATTTTAACTTTTCCTGCGAAATAAACTTGCAAAGGAACTACATAGATATAAAATCGTTGCTCGGAAAGAAGACCAAGTTACTTTTATTTGATTAAATTTGATCGAACCATTGCGGTTTATAAGGATCCCACCGCAAAGCAAAGGAGAAGCGATTCGATTAGCATATCGAGATGTTTTTATTGAATGAAATCCGCCAACAAACCGCCGACAATCGCTCCGCTTTGCGTACTGGTCGCCATCCTGTCGACGCAAGAGGGGCAAATCCGCCGTCTTTCATAGTCTCACCTTCCCCAGGGCATCTCAGGAATCATTAAATTTTACGACCAGCTCAAGGCAGTCGTAAAAATACGCCGCGAAACGTGAAATTATCTCAAAGTAAGAAATTCCAAAATGCAAACGTCAATAACAATTAAAAAGAATTGAAATCGCAAGACTGATCGATCTGGCTCCGATATCCTGCCGCAGTCGAGCGCATTCGACATGCAAAACTCAGACGAGACGCGCAAAAAAAGGACTCTGGCGGTGGAGCGAGAAATGGCAGTAAAGCCACGCACGAAGGAGCTGTAGGGACGATGCTTTTAATTATGCAGATCTTGCGCTAATCAGATGCCAGCAAACCAGAACCAGAACCAGAACGCGGAGCCCTCAAAATAGAGCATACATCCGCGGCCGCGAAGTGGGGCCCGCGCAAGAGCCCCTCGCAGCCCAACTGCGCCGCGGAGTCGGTCCGCGCATCTGCGCGCTGCCGGACGACGGGCGGGGCTCCGTTGGGGCCGCTGTGCTGTTCAGACGAGCTACTTGCCCCGGGCGCGGCGGGCCTGACTAATTTGCAAAAAGGCCTCGAGCGGTGCGGCCGCAGCGATTCGGCGGCGACGGACCATTTGCACCTGGCCACTGACCTTGTCGCACTGTTGGCCAAGTCGGCCGCGATCCGCCGCGGCAGTTCCCAGCCTGCAGCGGATTACTCAGCGGAAAGCTGTCGATGAAATTATTATCTTAATGAGTGGAGGCATTTTCAAAAGTCATTCGTCCGCGATGAAGACGTGTCCGGCGGAGGCTGCACTGGCGGAGCCACCCCCTGTCGCCGTCGTCAGCTCGGACCGCATCCCAAAAACAAAATCGACGGAAGCAACAACAAATCGTGCTGGGGACTCGCTTTTTGACGTCTGAAGTTGATCGATCGATTGATTTCAATTCGTTTCGAATTAATTGATTTTTTACCCTTTACGCGCCGAATAAATACACGACTGATCGGCTCCGCTGCTGGACCACACAGACGTTCCGCGGGGCCGGTTGTAGCGGGCCGCGCACTCTGGATTTTATGGAACATGAGAATGCAATTTGCAGCATAATCCAGTTTTTTGGCCGGCCAGCCACAAACTGAAATCCCAATCTGATGACTTTTGGCGGAATTTAATTTAGCAAGTGCCAGCGCGAGCAAGGATTTCGCGGAGGGCGAAATACCCCCAAGTGGCCGTGGAACAGCATCGAATGGACAGAATTCGTGAATTTAATGTGTAGCCAATTCTACTCCTCGTTTGGTACGTTTTCCTGAATAAGAGGTAGCATTAGCATTAATGCATATTGCTTTTTCTCTACTCCTTATTCCTGGAAAATATTACTGCATTAATTTAAAATGAATCAGCCAAAATGAGCGCTTATATGTATCTTTCGGTTATCACCCTACAATACTTCCCAAAAATACACTTACTAAAATCTTCTTTCCGGACGGAATGGCAGCAAGTTCCACTTAAGTGCATATTTTAGACAATGATTGTCGATCGATTTTTATAAGAAGGAATAGCAAATAGAATGTGAATCAAATTAAATGAGACCTACGCAACAAATTTAAATGTTTTGCATAGGATGGAGAGGGAGAAGGATTAGGCATGCTTTTAATTGTCGACAGGATTTTTGTAAATATATATATTTTGTGTTGAGAACATATACAAAATATGCATTATAAAACGATGACAACCATTTCTAAGACTGTAAAGCTGTATTTAGGAGAACACACTTTGTCCCCGCTTTTCTCAAAAAGTATAATACGAAAAACCTTTGCTAGTCTTTGGGCTGGAAGATAAAATTCCCCCTGGGCACCAGGAGCAGATCTCAGAGTTCGAAATCGGAAGAGTGTGTGGGGCGCACAAAAGCCCGGGGAGTCCCAGTGCTCCACTTATTCACCGCCCCAAAACCGTCGTCAGGGGGCGGCATGCATCGATCAAAATCGTCCTATTACACAAAGCACCTGTCGCATTGATTTAAATCCAGGCCGTTTGCGGCGCGCCCGACATTGACGAGAGCTGCTCAATTTATAATTTGTTCGGATCCATTCCCAAAAATTCCCGATGGATATCAAAAGATTTCATCGCACAAAGGCATCAGCGGCCCGAGAAAAGGGGAAAAAGTTGCCTGGCACCGCACAAAGGCCCGGGCTCGAGTGATTGATGATCGAGCACTTCCTCCGGGCATTTCAGCTGGAAGATGACACGAGGATTTTGGCGTTTCCCGGGACGCGATAAGGCCCAGGTAGCCCGCGAGTGCGTAGCTGGAGTCGGCCTCGTTGCGGCCCCCGGGACCGAGTTATGAAAAGTGGATGACACCGGTAATGGAGCTCCCACGCGGCGTGGTGGGCCGCGCTGCCCGGCGAGGAATTAATTTAGGCCTAAACGGCCCTGCACCTCGCTGCGCGCTAACCGGTCCCCGCCTGGTTTTTGCTGGTCGCTTTTTATCGAGGTCCATCTCAATAGGCGTCTGGGGAATGTTCGTGTTAATTAGGATGTTGCCGCAGCATAGGATTTCGGTGCCTGGGGATGCCTCGAGGAAGTGCTGTCCTCCGAGAGCAGATCTCAGTGCGTCGATAGGGGAATCTTATCAAGTGGTAATAAGATATGTACGTTATAAAAAAAAAAGATATGTACGTCGCCCTGATCTGCGCCTGACATCGCTCCTGCGCTAAAATTAGAGCGCCTCCGAGGCGCTTGTAAATAGAAACAATCGCCGCGGCTCCCACGACTTCACGCAAATGGCCCAGGGCCCCAAAAAACTCTTCGTGGAGCTGTAGCTGCTTTTACAAAATCCTGAAATACTGTTGCCAGGCTCAGGCTTATCAACCTGCAAAGGTGCACACGTTTTTCTAAATTGTGTTTGTAATTAATAGCAAATACCCACTTAATTTTCTTTTGATTACTTTTGTCTTAAAATACGGATTGGTTACCCTCCAATAACTTTTCAGGACCCGAGAAAAACATGATTGCATTTGTTAATTAGCATTAAATACTTTAGAAATATTTTTGTAATATTCTATTAAAATAAACGCTTTTAAATATTCCAATATACCTTAGACTTAAAAGTAAAGAAATTCTCAATTTCATATCCTAGAAATTGTCTCCTGTTAGTAATAAGTCCAGTAAGGATATTATGGGATAAAATCGAACAATGTTGTTACTTATCTGAAAGAGTACCCATAAATAGTTGAATAGTATATGTATATGCACGTAACTAATGAAACGTAAGCCCTGATACTGGAGATTGTGCGCGTTGGAGACATTTCTTCAATCTCTTGGCTTTAGTCTTAGCCTCTTCAGGAACGATTTTTTTAAAGATAGAAAATGTGGTTTGTTGTTTCATTCCATTTCTTGTTTGCTTATTTCTTACCGACAGTTATTCAGTAACTAGGATAAATTATGAAAAACAGTTAGTTCAAAACAGGAAAATGAACTCAAATATTTGAAGGTATATTGCTATTAGCAAAAAATAAAACACATCTATTAGGCAACAAATTATGTTATGACAGCAGTAGAATGCATTGCTTTACTTTCTGCTGCACTACAACTTTTCTTTGGTTTAATTGTTGAAATATAACCTAGTGAATTGTTGTCTAACAGACTCAAATTTTGGTTCCAGTTACAAAAATATAAATTTCTAAAAAACTGTACACATGGTCTACGTACGGTACCATACTTGAAGAGGTTGAAGCGCGCCATCCGCTACATCGCTTTTAACTCGAAGCGAAAGTGAGTTTGCCGCGCGATAACATCTTAATGAAATATGCTGTGACTCCTGAAAGCACTTCGGCTCCCCGAAAAATTCGAATCGATTAAGACACTTGACTCAAGGTGACAGCTAATCAATCTCCCCTTAGTCCTGATGTACGTCTCCGCCGAGGAGATAAAGAACCAGCCGAACTGAATTTACAGCCGAGCTCCCTGCTCGCCCTGGAGCTCATTATAACTCCTCCGGCTGTGACGTGGCTCATCAATCGAAGCTGTGTCAACCGAGCAGGATATCACGCCCGCCCCCGCACCCACTGCGCATCCCTCCACCCCCGGCTGCGATCCAGGAGCAATGTAAGTTGCAATCCCAATCTACCCGTATCAATCTCATTTCGGTTCATTAATCTCGCAGTCTTGAAGATTTGATAATGAGAGCAGAAATTTTTGGATCCCCGGGAGAAAAATGCTTCCCCCGGGACCCGATGAACTGCAAACAAAGCTCAGGGGGTTGTTGGGGGCGGCGGGTGGTCCACCCGGTTCCCATTGTGCGCGGTTCAATAGACGCGGCCGCGCCGAGGTGAAGGATTGAACCCCCGAGCACCAAGCTGGAAGTCATCAGGCTCGCTCCTGCGGGAGGTTCCCCCCGGTACCCTGATGGGGCAGATAGCGCACTTGCAGCCGCATTCGGAAAGTCATCGCGCCGGAGGAACCGCGTTATCGCCGGGCGGGCTCCGGCGGGCGATAAGAACGCTCGATTGAACCCATCGAGCGAATCACCCTCGTCTCATTACTGCAGATAAGGCGCCCATCGGTGCGATTTTGATTTCGGCACAAAGGCGGTGTGCGCCGGAGCCCATTTGTTCCGCCGTCTTTCCCTTTTCACGGAGTCGCCCTTATCGGCCCTTAATGTCATGCGTGACCAGCTTTCCGCCGTCTATCGCGGCTGCCAGCCAATTTCGCATTGTGCGAACTCGGGCGAACAATGGATCATAACTTCGCACAGAGGGTATTTTTACGGCTGTGGAATTTTGCGATGAGTGAATTTACTGAGGAGGATAATGCGACTCAGATGGCTCTGCGGCCCCACAGGTCCTTCCTGAGTCAGCGATTCCCGGAGGAAAGTTGGGGATTTAATTTTTGAGGCGAGAGTTTTCCAGGAAAAGAGTTTTCACTTACTTCAGTATCGCATATCGATAATTGCAATTAATAGCCAACAGTGAAACTACTACATAAGCGGGATTTTAGAACTCGCTATCAACTCTTTAGGAACGATTCAAATTACTTTTCTTTAGATAAGAAAATTTGCTATTTAAAAAAGCAATATGATTATTATCGAAATTTTGAGTTTTAAATTATATTACCGCTTCATAAAAAAAAATCGGTGGTAAGTTTGAGATAAATAACGTTGTAAAGAATATTCTTAAAATTATTATAATAAATCTAGGAAAAACAAATTTTTACTGTCGAAAATTTTACGATAGATTAGTGCTTTACGCATACACATATATATGTGCTTTAAAAAAAGACGAACCGAGATATTGTTAAAGTTATTTAATATTTGCTATGGAAACATTCTAAATCCATAGTTCAGTGCTCACAAATGCTTATTTAAACTATGTATTTTTTCCATATTCACCCTCAATCGGTTACTTGACAAACTTGGTGCACAGTTCAGACATATTGTCGCCACAATGCAATTGGTCGCAGCAATTGTTCGCTTTGGATTGTTGTTTATGATTGATTAATTCATTGCTCCTTGAACCCCGCCTCCGCCCTCCCGCACAGGGTACATTCCATCAGGTTCGATTAGTCCCCATTCACACACTGGGCTCATTTCATGAACCTCCTTAAGCAGGTGGGGGGCCGGGCTGCAATTGTATCAATAGAAGCCCCATTTCAGGCCAGTGTTCTCGGAGCTGTGTTATCCCGGGGGAAATAATTAAAACTGGGTTAGTTAAGCCCGGTAGACAATGCTTCATTAAGTCGATACTTCCAGACGAGGCAATTCCGAGCAGTAATTGCATTTTCCGGCGGGGCGACCGGAGCTACCACCATCCCCAGGAGCCTATCCTTGACATAGAAAACTGCCAGCACCTTGTCGACACTTCGACTTCTAATTTGCGTCTGCAGACTCGAGCCTCGGCCGGAACAAGGTCGTGATTGATGGGCCTGGTCCGGCACGCCATAAGTCATCGGCTGGACGGCGCGGGGCCCGGGCGGACTGGGGCTGAGGATAGCTGGCAGCTCCTCGTCAATCAGAGGCCGCACCACCCCCTGTCACGCAGCGGCCCAAGAGCCCCGACCACGCGGCCCGGACTCCGGAGCACAGGCCCCAAAGAGCGATGATACCTGCGAGGCGATCTGCCACTAATGGCGAGGGCTCCGGGGCAGCTCCGGCGGGCCAAATCACCGCGTTGCACCTGTACAATAATCAAATTTTTCCGCTTTCGATGGAAATTATGCAGAACCAGAACGGACGGGGCGGATAAAGGGCCTCGTTACACGGTCGCCTCGGACGGTCCGGCCGCAGTGTCCGTCCTGCTTAGCGATATCGCCGGGATCGATCCGAGGAAGATGGACGGAAACGGTCCCCAGCACAAAAAACCAGCAGGACCGATTCTCCGGCGGGGCGACTCACCTGCTCTTTACCTGCGCACGCATTGATTTCACTCCGTGATAGCCCCTTTGTTTCGTGCGTTTTTTTCGACGCGTTTTATGGGCCGCGTCGGGACGGCCGGCAAGGTGGATTCCAGAGAATCGTCTGGGGATTACATAATTAAATGGTTCACATGCCTCCTCCCAGTGGTCGCTGACTCGCCTTAATCGCGGACCATCGGGGTGCAACAGGTTAATCTGGCTCACCTGCCAAATTTTATAGGCCGGGATGAATAGGCGGACATAGCGCTGCAGCCGCGGTCGCGAGTTAATCCGACGTTTATTGCCGCTGCATTCTGGGAAGCGCACTTGCGCCTCGAGGAGATTAAATTGTTCACTTGCGCTGCTGGGCGATGACAATTTAATTCGGGAGATAAGCAGCACCCAAGCAAGTGGCAATTACTCGGACGCTGGGCTCAGCCCGCTGGGGGAAGCTGGGAACAAGACGGATGGAAATGCGGGCGTGGGTGGTCAGGGTCATGGACTTCTCTGGCAGTTGGTGCAACAGCGATTTGACCTGAGCCGCAAGCAGTCTTAAATGTCTTCTTCATAATATCGCTTTCAATAAGCAGACATTTTTTCGAGATCAAAATAAAAGTCGACTTCGAAACAGATTCAAGTTTGAAATTTTAAGGTTTTTCCAATAATTGTCGCCAATAAATTGTAGGAGCTTTGGAGAAATTGTAGCGAAAATCACTTTTTACAGTTTTAAAGTTAAATACCTCAGAACAAATAAGCGACCGACTAATTTTGATTTGCATATTCATCGCTTTTGACCATAACTAAACATTTCTTTCCTACAAACTTTCATAAAAATCCGTGAGGAGAGTTTAAATTCAATTTACTCAATCGACTTCAAAATTAGCAATTCTGAAAATTACATGTATAATGGTATGTAACAAGTTAAAAATGCGAATACACTCGCTTTTTGTTGAAGAAGAATGATGAATTCATTAATGCAACAAAACAAAAATTTACTATATTAACATTTCTCATACTTCTGAAATTGAACTTTTTATTTTAATTAAATTAGAGAAACAGTTTTATAAACTTTAATTTTCAACAACTTTCAAACCAAATTCATAATTTTTAAGACAAGTCTTGAAAGTATCACTTTTGGAAAATACGCAAATAAAACAACTTGTCTCATATTTTAATTATACTTAATATTTTATCATTTACTAGGATGTATTTTGTGAAAAATAGTTTACCTATACATGTATTTACATGTACGCACATAGAATCTGTCTTTCAAATTCTAAGTGAAACTTGTATTTTGGATATTCTTCTCTTCTTATAATCAATTGATCCCTCAGCAGGTTTATCAAAAATTCGTACTTCGAAAAGAATACCTACTCAGCACTTTTAAGTTTCTTGAGGGGCATTTACACATTCAAGTGGCTTTCGTTGAAAAGAACGTAAACCAGAAACCGCGAAAACAAGAACACAAGAACCCTTCACCGCAGCGTCGAGTAGGTGCTTGAACCGCAACGCAAATGAAATACTCGCGATCCAGTCAAAATGCGGCGATTAATTGCGAGGAGCCGGGAAGCACCACCGCAAGCTGGAAACGCACCGCATCGCAGCGAGTCCGCGGCAAATCCATCTTAAAGTGCACTAAAGACGCATCGGGGCTTATCGGGCCGAGGTCCAGCCCCAATACAAATTTGTCAACTCACCGCGATAGCGCGTCTTTCTCGGCAACCAGTGCCTCAATAAATTCCTCACCTGAGCTGTGAGCAATATCGGGCCGAGGTGTGAAGCGGCCTGCGTGGCCGACGCACGCACCAGCGGTGCGTGCATTAGCCGATAACCGAAGCACCTAGCGATAAGCGGACACAATAAGTCCATTTAGCCGGAGACGAATGAGAAACTGAAAGATTCTTTCCCCGCTTGGTTTATAGGCGTTCATGCCCGCCGCGGATCCACCTTACCTGGATGAATTTCTGGCGGAGCTCCGGCCAGCGCGTCAATATCATAATTTGGGAATTTTATCGATTACACGGCCGCGCGGCGCTGCTGCATTAGAGCGATTCGTTAACTTTTATGTGGTACTAATTCTGGGGATTACAGCGATTGGGTGAAAACTGAGAAGGGCCTTCATCAAAAACCTTTCGTGAGTGCTCACCTTCGGGTGGGTAGTTAACGGCCGAGGGCTCGGATAATGAATAATAATGCTCAGGTCCTACCGCGAAGGTGCGCTGCTTCTGGAATTTGGGCGATGACACGGCGCTGCCAAAGTGGCACCTGAGCTCGAGTGTGTTCGGTTACGACCGTAGTTATGTCCGAACTCCGAATGGGACATATTTCATTCCACAGCTGCGCTGTAAATTTGCTCGATAACGACAAATTTTATTGATAATTCTGATTGGCTACCGCGACACGGACAAGCAAACGTCTACGTGGGCAGCCGCTGCCGAAATGTATTCTCAAAATAGCCACGGGAACCTAATACTCACAAAGGAAACGAGCTGCTACTTGGTCCGCGCTGGACATCTATACTTCTTTCGGCGACCGAAAGCTGTATACAAAGTAGCAACTCTTCCCAGCCATATTTCAATATCAACACCCTTTTCAGTAGAATCAAGAAATAAAAACGTTACACACGTGGAAAGGTGGAAGAGGGAAATTAGATATACGTCCAAATGGTTGTTTCATTTATTTAACAACTCTAAAGTTTAGTAAAATTTATGCTTTTCAGCGAATTTTGAAAAAGGAACAATGCGAACTCCAGAACGCTAGCATCAGAGATATTTATGTGAACATACATATCTCTAAACAAATATAAAGAAAATGCGTCATGGCGTCACTTAAAGATTTCACAAGAACTAGAAACAAACGAAAAATTTTGCCTGCTTCATTTTAATTAAAAGAATATAAATGCAAAAGCAATAACTTTTCCAGACGCTAATGCGGTTGAGTATATTTCTGACGTTGAGCGAAGAACCTTTGAGACGGTAAATGTATTATTTCTAGGGTCGACTACTCCATAACCAGAGTTGCGGCAGGTTCCAAGGCTGAGTTTTATCTATCTAAAAGTATGAATGGAAAAGATAATAACGCCCACAATTACGAAAAGAGTTCGCTGGAAATAGGACGCTAAGAGCCAGCACCTGACTAATTTTAAATTCAGAAGGACGCCAAAAGGCTCATCGTTTTCTCAAAAGGAAAATTGAGTAAAATATCTGGAAGAACTTAAACAATTACCGAACCGCAGTAGAACCGTATTCGAAAGAAAAACTTTACTTAAAGCCTTTGAGGCCGTCCGGGCGCCCTTTGAGGAGCCATTGCAGCGGTTGGGGTGCCTAAATGCGATAACCGCCCCTCGGTCCAAGGGCGAATTTCCATTTCGGAACCAATTTTACACGAAAAGTAAATTTTTGGCGCGGCTCGGAAGGGAGCCCTATCGGCCCTGGATGAGCATCCCAGCGAGCGGCGGGGCGGGCGGGGCGGGGGCTTTGTTTGCTCCTGGAACCTTTTGTGGGAACTGCCCTTGGTGCTGCTGCTGCTCATCCGAAGCCCGCCGGAGCACTCCGCAAACGAACTTTCTTTATCTGTCGTTCATTATCATTTCATTAATTGCTAATTAACTGTGTTCTACACGAGAACACTCCGCCACTTGTGCCGAGGCCGCCTGCCCGCCGCGCATCAACGAGTCTGGTCTTGGCCCTTGCTGGGTCTGGACTCGGAGGGACCGAGGGCCTGCGGTTCTGATCGAAGGATGCCGGCGAGGAGGCCAACGAAACTCGTCCGCGACGAGAAGAAGGTTTTTCTTGTCTTTGGATTTCTTTGTTTTCTCCATTGGCGCCCTGAGAAACACCCGAGACCCGCTGCCCGTCCCCGCCCCCTTCAGCACGGCTGCAGTGCCCTTAAGGACCCGGCGGGGGCAGTGGGGCCATTGCCGGGATTCATATGGGTGAATTAAGACGAAACCACTTCTTATGGCCGGCCGTAATTAATAAGCGGACTCGCCCTTTTTTACTAATTTAGCTCCTATTCTCGTCGGGTTGTCTTCCACAGGAAAACGAGTGGCTATCGGAATGGGATACGTGGTAATTATGTTTATGCTTCCGCAGGAGGCCAGTGCTTGGGGAGGGCATAATTAAAGGTGTTCTGAAAGCATCCGATGCACCTCAAGATCCAATACTCTTTTAAAATTCCTCTTGACGTCTCCCCGAAGCGTTTGAACTGTCTGGCGTAATGACAAAATGCTTTCTGCTTTATTATTTTCTTTTTATTCACATTGTATTCAGAAAGTCTATAATGGTTCTAGAAAAATTCGTTGCTCACACGTAAAAGTTAAGTCGGATATGAAAGGCATGCTTCACCTAGGTAGTTCCTTGTTCTCACTTTCTGAGATAAAAAATAAATTCCGGCAAGTCAAATCGACTGACTAGGGAAACTCAACTTTTAGATAAAACTAATTCTAGTACACATACAATGAATATGTATATTAATGAAGACATTAAATTATAATTTACCTTGCATTTTAAATGAATTTTATGAGAATACGACAAATTGATCCAAATTTCATGTTTTCCTTCTTCAGTTCATGGAAAATATTATTACCAATTATATTGTAAGTATTAATATTTTCTTAATTTAATTGTTATGTTCGGGTGGCAGTATACATATAAATTAGTAAATTATAATAAACGCTGTTCACAAATAACTGAAACTAATTGCAAATAAAATTTAGTTTGTTTCGAAACATGTAGTGTAATTTCACCAGCAATTTATTGGTTTTCTATGTATAACTGACAATCTTAGAAAAAGTCTTTACGATTAAATAAAGTTCAATTTAAGAGTATTATCATATCATCAACTTAATTTTAAGGCATTTAAGCAAAATTAAAATTGTTTGAGCGAATACTGCAGCATAGCAAAGATGTCAGCAGAAATTATTTTAATTTTATTTTCAGATCAGACAAGTTTTGCTTAAAATTATATATACAGTAATGATAATGTTACAATACTTTCTGCTGAGAAAAGTTTCCAAAATTTATCTATTAACTATGTATATGAATTAAGAAAGGCGGTCTTTAAAGAGCACTTTAAGAAACCACAGGGAGCGTGCTGCAGGGTCATGTCCAAATTAAGAAGAATTCCTTGAAGTGAATAATTGCGCCCATCCGGAGGATAACGGGCAATTAACCTTAAGTCGGCGATAATATTCAACGGTTACCTGTCGTGTGCGCAACTATCTTAATTACGACCTACGTGGAATTCCTTTCTCGCCGCACGCTCCTGCAGGATAGCAATTACCTTCGATAATTCTGTTGTCCAACGACGCGACGTCTTTGACTCGTTGTCCTTCTAGAAAAGCGGGGTTTCCTGCGCGTGGGCGTCGTTCGCATTCATCTCAAGGACACGCAGTTTGTCAGCGAAGCTGTCTTGCGTCCCCTGAAACTGCCTGGGAACCGACCTCCTGGAAAATTTACACCTTTCCCAGAGTGATTCGGTGCAAAATGCAAACAAAGACCTTGGGAGGACCGCAAACTGTGCGCCCTTCTTGGGCGAAACAAAAATGTGAACGACGCGACGTCTTCAGGACACCTTTGTCCCCGTCCGTTCACAAAGGAATGTTTTATGACATGCAGGACCTTTCTCGATGTTTTCATCATTTTTCTGAATTTTATTGGCAGTGCATTCTCTGAAGGACTTCACACTTAAGAACTAGTCAGGGAGCAATTATGGCCGCATTATGGGCACCTCGGAGCCCTTTGTTGTCGTGCACTTCTCTGATTTATGCGCCATTGTCCTGCCAGCGTAGTCAATATTTAATAAATTACTGACGACCGTTAAGATTCCCTCCGGGTGGGATAAAATTCCTTCGAGTGAATAGCGCTGCAAAACAATGTGAGACGTGCCCGGCCCGGCTGGGCAAATCCTCAGCAGAAATCCTGCGAAGGACAAGGAAGCGGCGCAACAAGCGGGGAATTCGTCCGTCGTTATCCAATTAAGTTCCACCTCAAAAACAGGCAGGAGCACGTTCCACAACGCTCAGCGTGCAGCCGCCCCCAATGAAAACACAGAAAAGTCGGGGAGGTAATCAAGGACTGCGTTCCAGCACGCCAAATAGGGCTGAGACCACAGGAGCACGGGCCAGAATTCATAAAAGCATTTATCCACCGATAAACGCACAGATAGCCCTTTTCGGCCACCGGGGAAACACCTGGCCGTCGCGTCGTCGTTAGAATTAACCGCGGAGAATTAGCCCCTGCGATGTCTCACTTAGGGAGCAATGCTAGCAATTAAGAAAATGGCACCCTGACAAGGCCCTCTTCAGAAAAGTACGAATTACGAAAAAATCCTCCGGCTTTTGTGGCCATTATGTTTTTATTTTATTCCACGCCAGTTACCTTGAGCCTGAGCACTATAGGACTGTAGGGGAGTCTTTTGAAATGAATGTAATTCCGATTTTGAGGTAATTTCACTTCCGTCTGGAAAGGGTTTTTAAACAACATAGAAAACTTCTTTTATGTACAACTTATTTTTGAATAAGTAAATGGCGACAAGAAAAATCGTCAAGCTCAATTTTCTTAAAGAACAGTCGGAATTTAGAGAACTAAAAGCAATTTGCTAATTTATACTTTAAATTTTCGAGAAGCAATTTTAAAAATTTCATAGTTCTTTAAAACGCAAAAATATTATATTAGTTTTGAGCTAAATTGATTATCATTTGTTGATACATGTTTGTATATTAACTTCTGCTTTTTAATTTGCATATGCCTTTTGACAGACATTGCTCAAAAAGTAGGAAACTACGAAAACAATATCAGAATTACAACATTGTAGTGTGAACACCAGTTTAAGATGAAAATATTAATATTGTATTTCTAATGGTGTTACAAATAATAGTAATGCTTTGCAAAATGCTTTGCCTTGGACCCACAAAACTTTATTTTTAAGGAACATGTGAACATTTCCGTGATAGCTGCTTGTGAATTATCTAATTGATCCAAGCCCTTTTCCTGATCCTCTTTTACATGTCATGCCCCTTATCAAATTTTAGCAGTAAGCTGAGAAATGGACGCCTTCAGTATCCTCAAAATCCGATTGAAGTTATCTCCTTCACCGGGCATCATCAATCTTCGTAACGTAGCGAACGATTTTCACCTGCAACCTCTCGAAGCCGGGAATCAGATGCAGGCGGCCACTAACAATTTATTTCAAAAGGGAAGAGGTTCGCGCGGGACCCAGAGCCATTGCAAGGGCGAAGCGCGAGAGCACCGCGAAGTATGAGCCGAGAACGCCGCACCTGCAGGATTTCGTCGGAAATTTTAATGGGCTCAGGACGGGAAATTTCAATCGCCTCATCGTCTCTTGCGGCGGGTGCTGCTCGGGGCCGGTCACGCCCGGCTCAGCGGGACAGGGCAAGGGCAGGGACGGGAGCTGGCAGCTCACCTGAAAATTCCACCTGTTTCCGTAATTACACTGATTCTGTTTTTCCAAAATCGATTCCGGTGGGTGCTCCTCTGCTTTTTGCGCCTCTTGCAGTGTTCTTAACAATTTGATCCCGGGCTAATCCTTGTGGGAATCTAACAGAACATCTAAATGACCAGCGATGTATTTAATGGGTCGTTCGACCTCATCCTGTTGGTCCCATTTCATTCATAATGAAAGGGCATTTATAAGGCTCTTAGCCCTTCCCCGGGCCCCTGGTAATGGCGCCCTCGTCCCGAAGTAACCCCAGCATCCTCAGGTACCCACAGAAAGAAATGGCAAGTGAAGGCCTAAAAAATTCAACGCTTTCTGGAAATAAAAACGACCGGCCCATGAATCCATAATGAGGGTTGGCCACTTTGCAAATATCTCTCCAGACACGACAACGCCGGAATCCGTTTCCGAAAGACCTGTGCAGGGGCGCGCCAACGGCGAGGCGCCAAGGTATGCAAACATTAGCAGGACATAGGACAAGCACGGCTGTCATCTCCCGAGCCATGGCGGTGGACCCACCCACCCGCATAGAAACCGAGGAAAAAAGCATAGGGGAAGTATTTTTGCTTCCTCTTTCGGAGCGATGAAATCCGACAAAAATATTTCAAATGGCCAGCAGTTTGGTCAATTTGCTCAAATCACTGACATTTTTGAGGCAGAGCGTTTTGGGGCCGCCCGGGATGGGGAGAGTTATGGGCTCTGGGAAATGGACATCTCCTGGGGACTCAGGTATTAGCTTTAAACTGACTTTATTAATGAGATTTGCCTCTGAATTTATGGGAGTGCCATTAGGCGGAAGATGGATTCGACCGGTGGTTGCAAGGACGAATGGTTGGATAGATTGAGCGGTCACTTCCTTGCCCCTGATCCCGAAAAGATTCCCAATTGCGGAAGAAATTTGTAGAAAAGGTACTCGAGCCAAGGAGATGGATATTTGACCCTAGAGCTACACACAGGGAATTCTAGAGAAAAAACTTCCTCTTTATTTCCTCAACAAAAGGGGAAATTGAATTCAACTATTATGAAAATTTAAGTTAGGAATATATTATTAAAGTACAAGACCCCCTTTTCTAATTCAAAAAAAAATCAATTGTAAATCAGAATACATATAGGTACTCCTTTCAAGAGAAAATAACGTTTCAAGCATACATATATACTTTTATTAATTTAAGCTCCTTATTATTTGTTTCTGTGTCATTTGTACTAAACAATTAATTTTTAAATTCTTCTTTGGGGTTTCAATTTGACCTTATTGCTTTTGTTTATACTAATTTGGGGATTCAAAATTAATTTTAAAAAATAGGAAGTAAGTGCACTATCAATTTTGATTTCAAAATTATTTTAATATTTTTAATGAGCAGTCTAACTATACATATAACCAAAGCAATCTTCATTGCTTATCGATATTATATGGTAAATAAGAACGTCTAAGAACTTGCAATGTTGCTTGATTAAAAAAGGCTGGCATTTTCAAGATGAAAGTGGCATTAAGTGCTTCCTTTGATACTGATGCCCCTGGTCTAACATCTTAAACGCAGGATTCTTTCTGTTCCTCTTGAAGGATCATCAAAATTGCATCGCCCCATTTTGGGCTTTTAATGTAATAGTAACCAGCCTTCAACCGGTGAAGACCCTTCGGCAAATTTAGCAAATTAAAAAGGAAATCCGACTCTGACGGTGTGCGGGGCAGATGCGAAGTGTTTGCATCTTAAAAATTTTATCAGGTCCTCCGGCCGCCGTGGGAGCGCCAATGTAAGGAAGAAGATGAATTCGAGCGCCCTTCTCGCCGACTGCCGCTTAAAGCGCCCGGAGCGAGTGATGCTCCCTTTCAACCGGTCGCAGGGGAAGGGCGCCTAGTTTTCCATTCGAAACTCCTTGTTGAGCTCATCTCCGAATGCACGTCACGTCGGATATCTTACAGGGAAGCAAAGGAGTGCGTGCTCCCTTTTCTTCGAAAATTTATCCCTTTAGGATCGTCATTTCTTCTCAGTGTCACTTGTTTCAAGTTTCGGGAGCGCTGCCGCCCCCGCGGCTCGTTGAAGCGACCTTGGTTCAAGCTGTCTATCAAAGGGCACTGCAGAGGCTTTTATCACCCTGTCTTGCGACTTTAAGCGGAGAAAAGCGAAAAATTTGATAGTGTTCTTGGGGTAGTGTCACGACCCCCACTGAGATGAAACACGTTCCTTGCGACTCTGTTGTCGATTTCGTGAGTAAAATTTTAAGAAAATTCGATTTTTAGTTGTCTTCCTTTTTGCACCCTTCCCCTATCGTTTTTCCCTTTTTTCTTTTGGACAAGTCCCTTCTTGAGGGGTTTGAGCGTATTATTTTCGGGAATGACTAGCCATTCACCGGTAGCTATGAAATGAAATCTCCACGAACTGGGAGCATGTGGTTTATGTGCTCCCCTGATAATCGTGCGGAGGAGCTCCGAGGTCCCTTATGACCCACTAAACTTAGGGTTCACGTTACTGAGTGCAGCAACCAGATAGATTCATTACAATGGAGTCCTAGCACGTGACTTTAAAGTGGTTATCGAATAGAATACAAAGGAGATTGCTCTTTTTCACCCGGTAATTATGGGGCTTTTCGGGGAGCTGTTCTTATCTTTTGAGTACATTGCAAAACTTGGAAAAGCCACCGAAACGTGGAATGGCTGCGATTTTGGCTGAAGAGGAACACTTTTAAGTGCCAGGAAGGGTTTTGGATTATTTAAGTGACGATCCAACAGGATAATGGACTTTGAACCCTTGTTTTGGGCAATAATGCAGACATAATTTTGGTGTAATTTGTTGTAATAGAAAGACACCAGAATGTTACTTTGGAATTGTAAGAAGAAAATATTCTAATTTATTGACAGGCCGAATTTTGTCTTTGAGCTTAAATGGTGCCGTTATCGGTGCTAACGATATAATACTCTGTACTCTCTTTAGCTGGGTTAAAGAACAGTAAGGTTTCAATTTTCGAAACGAACTAATTGGTTGATTTTCTTCTGCCGTAGTCCCTACAAAATGGAGTTCTAAAGGCACGTTTTAGAAAGTCTTTCATATTTATTTCGAACATCTGTGGTATTGTCAATGATTTAAGATTCTAAAGAGTAAAAAAGGGCAAAAGGTAGATATAATTACAATATTTAAGAAAAAGATTTCAAGAAAATTGACTTCTTATTTCGATCCATTCCGCATTACTTATGCAAAAAATTCGTTGATATATTGCATCTAATAAATATCCTAAAAGATAATTTGTATCATCTTATTTGCATACAATTAATTCATAGAAAATGCTTTGCAAATATATATTCACGCATTTCTATCATCATTTCAAACCCCGAGTATTCCTTTGTTAGGCTTTTGTGGGCCACCCTATGTTTATTTAACTTTCACGATAATTTTGGAGAAGAGGTTGCTCAACATTCAAACTGCATAAACACGGTTACTCCCGACCTTGTGGAAGTTGTAACACTTTTGTTTGTACCTAAACTTGTCCCCTTTTAGCACTTGTATGCTAATAAAGCGCCACAGACTCCATTTGTCATAATTAAGCCTCCCATTTGGTGAATGCATTACAACTGTGGGAGCACCCACCCAAGGGGCCCGGCCCACTGGATCCACCCCATCCCAGGCCCAGGTG
Source organism: Tolmerus cingulatus (assembly GCA_959613345.1). NCBI lineage: Eukaryota > Metazoa > Arthropoda > Insecta > Diptera > Asilidae > Tolmerus > Tolmerus cingulatus. The sequence continues at coordinate 72,625,061 of OY390707.1, read as the reverse complement.
AAAAGTTCCCCTGCCAATCAAAAGTAATTTACCCAAATCCGATGCAGTCCTGCCCCTTTGGCCATTTGCATAAGTTTTCTGCATTCATTAACAAAACAAACCGGCAGAGCAAGTACAAAATTTCGGGTGCCCCCGGCCACTCGGGCACTGCCCGGCCGTTCCCATGGCAGCCCATGGGCAATTAGCCAGGCGAGCGTGAAGTCTTAGGCATTCGGCGAAGCAGCCCCCGCCCGGCGTAATCCGATTAATTAAATCAACAGCTAATTAATGTTAACGAATTCATAATTTCGACCGCGGCGGCCCTAAGTTTCGCTGGCCGTTCCGGGTAACATGTGTCATGCGGGCGATAGCATCTTCCGCGCCGGGCCGGAGTCTTAGGAGCCGCCCGGGCCCGAGGTCGCGGCCGTAAAACTACCAACTAATTACCAGAGCGCGAGATAATGCCGCCGTTCCGGTGGTGGTGCGCTCCGCGGCTGCACGAGAGTGATATGCTCGAAATTAATATGCAAATTGCGCGGGACGGTTTACAGGCTCGTTAATGTTATGATTGTTCCAGGTTCCAGTTGCACGGCGGAGATGATCTGTGCCATGCCACCTCGCCGCGATCCGAAGGAGATGGATGGCCAGGAGTCAATAAACCCGCGAGTAAACCGGCGGTGACCTGCTCTTCCGCAGTCCCACGGGCCGCGGGTTAGCAAAATTTTAGAATAAACTTCGTCCTCCACCCAACTCCACGAAATATGTGGGTAGTATGATATAACTTTTATGTCGAACGTAAATTCTGTTTGATTAAAAAAGAGAAGATGGCATTCTTTACGTTGTCAAAAACTGCAAATATGTATGTATGTTAATTCATGCAATTTTCGCGAGTTTTCCGCCATATTTTTACCTTCGGTTGTTATAATTTATATACGCTTTTTATGAACCATATTCTTCTCGAAATACAACAACGTAGTCGGCAATTTTAAATCGTTCATAAATCACGGCGAATTAAGCCAAAAAGTAAATGATCAGCTTTTTTTAGCAATTTCTAGCATGAACATACTTATGTGTATTTCTAAAAAGAAATTCCCTAGATATTAAAATATTCATATTTCTCTTAAAGTATTAATCCAGTGGGGAGCTCATCTGCGAAGTCGCAGCTCCAGAGGCTCCCAGGGAGCTACAGGTAGGGCATCTTTTATACTTTGGGATGAGATGTCGACGACTTTCCAGTCGTCGTTGCAGCGGAAAAATTTCATCCGACAATTTATGCGCCTTCCAGCGCCGAAGAATTTTGGGCCTTCGAGGTGCTCTAATCAGAAGTCTCGAATTACCCACGAAGGGGAATTGCACGGGGCGCGGTCGTTAAGGTGCGTTATTTATTGAAGCGCTTTGTGGAAATTTGTTCCCCGTCATCCAATTTGCGGAGGTTTCTCTTGTTTTGCAGCTTAATCCGCGACAAGATGTGTTATTTATTTGACACACAAAGTCTGCTTATCTGCGGTGCTGACTGTTTCTTGATTCGGAACCTGGAGATGGGGCTCCAGCACCGCGGCGATGGCATCACCCAGCGAAATTTAAATTTGTTTTCTGCTGGGAAACGTGTCAGCGCCGATAAAATTCTCCCCGGGAGTCCAATTTTGGATGCAGCACTCCGTCACGACTGGGCCGTTTGTTTTGAGCCCCCCAAAATATTGCCCTGGGCGAACTTAAACGCAACTCATTCACAAATTGGGGATTATTGAATTTCTCCCGGGTGGGGCACTATTTTATGTTGCTCGTTCAAGCCTCCGAAGACTTTTATTAATTGCACAATTATGATCGTATGAATATTCAATTAGTGGGGCGGTCACCTGCCTCGGGCGTGCTGGACAATTTGAAGCCACAGCCGTGAAATAACCCCCTTTCATAAAACTGCGCAAAACTGCAAAAGTCGTTAAAAATACCTGAGCTCGTTCAGACGCAGCCAGTGCTCCAGATAACTGAAAGCGTACGGGCCCGGAAACTTTTCAACAAAACCGAGAAATGTTCCACGGCCACACTCCCCCAAAACCGCCCTCGTAAATCGAAAGCGAGGAAAAAATCAAATTTCATCGCAGGAACAGTCCTGCCCGGGAAAACTCTCCTACCGTCCGGTTCTGAAATGTTTCAATAATCCCTGGATAACGATTTCAGCGCTCTTTCGCTAACCTCATAACCCTTTTTCGATAGACGACGCCGGTTAACACCGATCCAGCTCGAATTGGCCGAGGAATTGTGTTTGCCCGGGCAGGGCGGGCCGTACCCGGGAAAGTTGCAAATTCTCCGGATATTAAAAGGGAAGTAATTAGTTTGCCGTCTGGATCTGGGGATGCCGTTGGTAGGCAACGAGGCCGGCAATACGTTCCCTGTTCAAGTGCTAAAACGATTCGGGCTGCAGGTGAGCTGCGCTTCAAGTTACAGGTAACTAACTAACCACCCGGCTAGTGGTTGTAGTCCGGCCCGGCGTTCGAGGTCCCACAGAAGTGGCGGATTGAATTTAACCCGCACAAAGGAGTCCTCGCGCCGGAATTGAACCTATTTCCAGATCGACGGCTGAGAGGTTATCAAATTAGCATTCTTGCAGACTCTTCATTTGCCACAATGTTTTGCATCCCTGAAGAGCGCTTTTGAGGTTGCGATGTCAAACGGGAAACGCCCCTGCAGCCAACATTTTCATTTCCTCATCTCTTCGTTCATTGGTTTTGATTTTCGAGGCACACAGCCTCTGACTCAAAAAATCACCTTTAGTCACAGTCTTTCTCCTCTTTATTGCTCTGAAAGCAGTCAAGCATTTATGCACAAGTGTTCGTGGTATTAAGGACAGCACTGTCGCGACCAGAAAAATCCAAAACTTTAGCGAGGCATATAATAAAAGTATGTAGTATGTGTGAATGTAATAGGCCCAATTTTATTTTACTCAAAACCAATTTATTGTCTTATTTTATAACTATTGGAAAACATGAGCTTGCATTTTTAAATAAAAGTTTTATGTGATATAAGTATAATACGATCTTTTACAATGTCTGCTTTATGATTCGCTTATATCTAAATTATATATCTGAGCGCTTTGTTCACTAAACAAACTAATCTGTGCGAAAAATACACATTATAAGATTTAAATACATATGCATAGCAGAAAAAATTTATATATTTATTTTACGAACGAAGAGCTATGTAAGTTTTTTATTCAAACCAAAAACAAAATTCTTCTCTTTAAATAACACAAAAAATAAAAAGGTAGCCAGAATCTTCAGACGAAATCTTTACCACCTTAAAAATGCAATCTAAAGACTTTTCGTCCACACCTGGACGCTAACTGCAAGATAATGGTGTCCAATTACTTCTGATAAAATCCGCATAAATGAAGAGTTTTCTCTTCGAATCCTGCAAAGGGTTCATCCGAGGATTGTCTTAGGTTACCAAAAATACAGTAAAATTCCTCCTTTTTCAGCAGCAGCAAATAGAGGTTACAGCAATAAGGAGGGATGCTCTTTCCAAACCGAGCGGACTATCTAAAAGACGGCCATAATGTGCAGAAGATTTCGCACATTGGGAGCGTTTTGAAAGGCAGCATAATCCCAGCCGCCGTCTCCGCAGCTGAATTATACCAGCCCACGGGTGCATTGCCCTCGGATTGGGGTTGTAATATTCCCCAGGTTACTAAATCGTGATTACCTAGAGCTCAAACCCCCCGGCCCCGAGCCGCTTGCTCCATTAGTTGCGAGACATTCACAGAAAAATTAAAGCCCTAATCTTAGCCCCCGAGCCCCGGCACTGGCTGGCAGTGTAAAGCATCCGAGAGGAATGGGAATAATTCCGGGGAATAGTTTAACCTCAGCTTAAATTGAGTTTATCCTTTAAATCCTTAACTGCCCTAGAAACGACTAATTCGCATGCAAAGGGAGTTCGTTCGCATTAAAGTCACCACGGCGCGGTAGCGGGGCGCGCCGGGGCGTCGACGAACACACGGGAGCAGGAAGGGGCGCTGGAAACGTGTTAAGGGATGCTTCGTCTGAAATAGTTTGCATACAAGTTGAAGCATCCCTTTGTGTGCCCTTCATTTGGAGGAAGTATTTTGGAGCCCCGCTCCGCCCGAACGCCCGCCCTCTTCCGGCTGCTGGCTTCGATCTCCGTCCGCTTTTTGTGCAGAATTGGCTTGCTTAGAGGTTTTATGCGGCGGCGATTTTCGTCCCTTAAGGGCGCCCCCTGAACGGTGCTACCAACTAATTCCGGCTTGCTACATGAATTTTATGAAGAAGCAGGCGGCCTGGGTGGGAAACAATGCCCAGCAAAGCGCAAATAGGCGGAATTCTTGAGGAACGCAACCAAAGCCCGAAATATAAACTCGGTCCAGCCGAGGCCGCTGCCATAGCGAAGGAGCCGGGAATCTCTCAAATGAAATCGGATTCACCTTCAAAGGGTGCCGGGTCCGTTCCGGGACCGCCGGGAGGCTGTTCATGTTTATGTAAATAACTCTTTCCGTTCTGAAAGAAGACCACTTAGACTGGGGTGCGGGGGTGAGTCCGGACGGGTCTGCTGCGGTGGAAACGTTAACGATGGAAATTGCTTTAATTAGTCGACAGTTTACAAGTGAAACTTAAGAGCAGTCCGCTTGGACTGCGAATACCGTGCAACCCTTTCTGCCAGCAATTTATTGGGCAAGAAAAAAACAGGCAGGCAGCGTCTTAAGAGGATTCGTGGCCCGGGCGCAGCGGGCAGACTGTTAAAGGACCTCTTTTTCTTCAGCTGTCTTTATGAATTTTTCACTTTCGAAATGCGGAGACAATAAGGAGCGGGTATCCTGCGCAATGGACCATTGTGCGACGCGGTGCGGTCGAGCAAGGCCCAGACGCGAACTACATCCGCTTCTTTATACCTTCCGCCTTTAAGGAACTTATTTGAGGAATTTACCTTCCGCGGTGGAAAAGGACAAGGAACGGTGGATGCACAACATCCGCTCGACAGAAACCGCTTTGGTCTCGCCCGAGCGCCTTCTTTGTTCCCGAATTAAATAATGCAAGAAGTCCCGGAGATCCAACTATTCACGGCGGATTTTCCTGTGATTCGGCTGGGTATTCAGTTTCAGGGGCTGGCACAATAATGACTTTGTGATTGGAGCCGAATTTAATTCCTTTTATATCTGCTGCTTAGCCCTAAGACTTAAGCAAAACAAAAGACTTTTATAGAACTCTTTTTCCCTGTAAATAAGTAATCGAAAATACTTCGACTTAAAATTTATAAAATCCTATCATATTCAGACGATAGGTAACTATCAAATAACTCACAATGTTATAATAAATGTGTTTTTATTTTATTTCTATTTTCAGAAATTGGTGCAATATATGTATTTACACTAAAAAATACGAAAAAAAGTAATCACCTCTACTTTTTTCGAAATGAGCCTGAATAAATCTAGGTAATTCTGAATTTAGTTCAGTTTTCTTGTCACTACAACTATTATTAATATCCTTAAATATATTTAAACTATAAAAGGAGGCGGATCAAATGTGACCAGGCTTGACACAAAAAAACCTATATACATATATCAAATCGCCGGCGGTAATGAGTATTGAAATTATATATGCATGTATAGATTTTATATCCGAAATTCATGGCTTACTTGTTAATTTTTTATTCGGCTATGTAGTATTTCTACGGATGTTATTGTATTCTATTTGTAATTAGACCTTTTTTGTTAAAAGTAAAAAAGCTTACCACTGATTTGTGTTTTCCATTGTTTGCAAACCAACAGTTCTCCACCAAATTAAGTACAGAACTAATAATATACTTATTACGATGCGAGGGCGCTTCGCTCGTGCGCCCAATTCCGCCTTCGTGTGCCAATCGGCTACCGCCCGAGGATGGTATCCTCTTTTATATTAAAAATGCGGAAGGATAGTAAAAATAGATTTAAAATTAATTTCACCCCGACCACGAGCTGTCAAAAGCGCGAATTTCACAACCAACCTGTCGGGCACTAGAGTAGGAACTGATTTCAGAGTGCGACATTTGTAAGGTTTTGAACTAAAAGCTGATGTTTTCCATATCAAAAAACTTTATGATGCTACGAAAACACTTGACAGATCAAAAATAAAGGAGGATTGAATTTTAGAGTTACTAGTTTTCTTTTATTTGTTTTGTGTGATTATGTAATGTTTTAATGTTTGTTTTGAGTTTTAACTGTTTGTTCTTTGTGAAATTTACAGTGTACTGCAATAATTGTGGATGTTTGCATTGATTTCAATTTGCAACTTCCTTTTTCAAATGATGACAACCAGGATCCGAATAAAGGCGAAATTTTGTATAATGTAAATAGGTACTACAGCAATTCTATAGGAATCCCAGAAATAGTATCTATTCTTCATTGTAATTATTATAATTATATGCTGATAATTTTATTCGGGAGACGTGTGGCCAACTGCGTTGCGTAAATACGGAAAATACTTCACAGTGTTGTAAAATGAAATGCGCCATCATATCCTAGAAACTATCGACTGGCACGGAAACATTGGACTCCTTGAATTCGTCTCGGGCTCCCTAATAGGCTGCAAATGCGTTTTACGATCCTCCAAATTGTGCCCAAATAGGATTTGGGCCAGTCATGCCATAGGGAGCTCTATCGGCCACTACTAGACGCAACCAAATTCAATTAATTAAAATTCGGGGAAAGTTGGTGAATTAAATTCCATAATTCCCGGCTATTGTTGGCTTTTCGCGGCAGACTTGGCACGGAGAATGACATCAGCCCGGGCAGCTTTAAGGTGGCTCACCCCACTCAATTCGGCTCGAATTGAGAACACGCAAGTGCCAGGGCTCGGGAATGTTGCCGTCATTATCCTGAGCCCTTCGAATGCGCCTGCAGGAAGCGCGTTCCCAACCCTCGTCGTGTCGCATGTACGCTCGGTATAATTTCGGTTGTCGACATCAAAACTTGGGGAATTCATGAGCGGCTGAGTAATTGCCCATATGCGCACCCCGGCTGGTACCAAATTGACTTCGATGAATGCAACCCTCCCGTTCCCGGGCAGTGCTGCACTCAAGGAGGATCAGATATGATGCAATTGTCTTCGCCCGAGCAGGACGCCTTGGGAGCTCAATTGGTGCGCCATTAATTTCGGATTTAACCAGCCATGATCTCCCCCAGCGCGGCATTCCCATTTTTATCTCGGAGTCCGTCTCGGGCGACAGTGGGAGGATTAAGCGCTCCTCGTCCTTATGCAACAATCCGGAGCTTGTCGGAGCCGGGATCATGTGGTGATAAGAGCTCTTGGGCAGGTTCGTGTTTGTATCCTTTGTCCGACGGTTTGTTGTTAATCGAATTATATCCTTGAAGGCATCCTGCCGTGCACAAGATTCCTAATCCCTGCATTGCTTTCTGGGATTTTTACTCCCTGGAGGAGAGACCCACATCGAAAATTTGCAGGCGCACTGTTTTTTGTGGTGTTCTTACCCATTGCAGAGGCGCAGGGTGGTCGAATTAATTTCAGAGAAGATTTCGGCGGAGCGTGCAGCCCCTCGCTGCAAAAAACTCCCGCCGATAAAATATTTGAAGTTGTCCACTTGAACTGAGCTTTTGAGAAGAACGCAACATCGGTTTTGCTGGAATTATGGACGTAAGTGTGCTACCAACTGTTTAAATTAATATAAAATATGATAGCTAAGTCTGTTTTTGTTTTCAATAATCTTAATTTAAAACCGAAATGTAAGGGTCTCATACATAAATACATGTTTATTTGACTAAGTTATGAAGAAGGTCGTTAAGTTAAAATGTAAGATAAACATGGTGGCAAATATATTTTCGTAATATACTTTAACAAAAGAAAACGACTTTAACGGATCATTGTTTTCCATAAAATCACGTTATTAAATATACTTATTTTAGAGAGATGAAATTGTTAAGTGTGTGATCTATGTTAAAGTTTTTATATTTACATATTTACGATTTTACGGAGAAAGCTTTGGAAGATAAATTTCATTCGAATATTTAAAAGAAACAATTATTTCAATAAGGTTTTATTTTAGTTTGAAATTTTAATCAATTTTGATGTCATATTAAAATAATTGAGTTAATTAATTTTAATGTACTTTTTTCTAAAATATCACTTAATTCGGTGGGTTCATCAATACAAATCAAAATAATCTGTCACTTAATCTATCGCTGTTGTTTGCGTTTTTCAAAATTAAGGACACCGTACCTGTTGCCGTCGCGTCGGTGGTTGCTGGTTTCAAGTTCCACATATTAGTAATTATCCCGGGAAATTTTCCAAAAATCCGTTTTGTATTTATTCGCGGGACATACAATAAATTTTCCACATATGCTCCTTAAAAAATTCCGAAACTATCGTTCGGCGGCATCTGAGCCCTCGCTGGCTTCGAACCAAGGAAGGCTATCGCGACTCGATCAGTAGCGGCCAAATCAATAAAATTTACGGGGAAATTTCGTTAAATTCAAATTAATAAAGAAGCACCCCGCGGAGCATGAAAAATGGCGCTCACTTAAATTTCAGTTGGCCGACCGTCGTGGGCAACCGCCTTGCAGTGCACGGAGCAAATCCTCCTAATTAAATCGTGGAATTAAGATGCTATCACCGCGGCTGGACCGATCCCAGAGCCGCAACGTGCGATGCGACGGGCTCAAAATCCGTCAATTACCCGAAATCAGATAGGAGCGGGCAGAACGGGTCCACCGCACTAATGCCGAGTGTGCGTCCGTCAGCGTTATGACAATTATTCCGTCCCGTGGTGTCAACCTTTGGTAATTAACTGCTGCCGAAATGGTGGAAATGTCAATTTGTATTAATTCGCTGGTCCCCATTAAGCAGTTATAAAATTCCTCCAGAGTACCGGCTAATGGAAATTGGCCGCTGGAACGCTGACCACTGGTCGCCGTCGCCTCGGCCGCCAGTTCGCTTTATGAATTTACAAGCGCAGCGCAAGGCTGGGGCCGGATGACCGGCAGAAGAGCGTCTTCTTAGCCAGCGGCTCGCTCTGGAGCCCGAGAATGGCTGGGATCGCGGCCCAGGCGGGGCCCCGCCGTCGTCCCAGACGCCGTCCGTGCTCCTATTAACTTTATTTAATTAATGCAATTTATGCAGTCCATCGAGAATTTTAATTAGCACATGCGTATGAGTCGGGCGCGGGAGCGCTTGCCGGGCTGATAGGGGCCGAGAGCGGGGGCGTCGGGCGAAGATGTGCTGAAAGGTTAATTTCGAGATGGAGTGATACGGCTAATGCTACTTTGTATTGTTAAAAGTTTCCTGAAGATTTCGGAGTTCTGTTTGAGTTGGGAAATGACTTGCCGAACTTTTAAGATAATGAGGAGCCTCATCTCCTGCCATTCTGCTTCCGGCCCTTTCACGTACTTTGACATTTTTCGGGGTCTAAATGGGTTATTACGGTTACTACCTCCGTGGCGGGGGAGTCGGCGGAACAATTTCACAGACGACATCTCCGCCAGAATACAGTTAAGGAGCTTTCGTGTGTGACAACTCAACCCGATAGAAACATTTCAGATATGATTTTACAAATCCTTAATTTGTTACACTAAATTATTATATTATTACTACTATTATTAGTATGCTGCTGTTGTAATTTGTTACTTTTACTCTTCATATTTAAAAACGTTCCTACTAAGACAATGAACTTGATGAGTTTTTCTGGACTTAGTGGTTCTTAGAGTTGTTCTGCACTTAGACAGTTATGTGTACAAAAATAAAAAACTACCGTAAACTTAAAAAACGTAAAACATTCACGAATTTCTTTCAAATGCTGCTGCTGTTAAAATCTAAATTAGTAAATCTTTCAAAAGTAGACACATGTACGGACAACGCTAGCGAATTTAAAAATGATTATTAGGGGAGTATTCTTCAAAAACTATTAAAGTTAAGTTGTTGTATTTATAGATTTACTAATATTGATGGCTTGATAAAAATTGAAAAAAAAGGTGTAGCAGTTTTCAGTTTTACATTATAGGAAAACCTTTTATAAGGCCATAATAGCAAAAGTCAATTTCAAAGGATATTCGCCCAAAGACGGGGTGCAGACAACTCTGGGGCGAGGATAACTCGATTGTCTAGCCATGGCGGACACACATTAATCTTCCGCCAACTCGCCCGGGTCCTGTCCGTTCCTTTTATCAATCGAAGATGGCTTCCCTGCCGGACGAAGCACAATTGGCAGGAAAAATGTATAATCCAAAACTCTGCAGCTTCATTCGATTTCGGTGCTGGTGGCTGGCTCGGCTTCCATTTTTCTGGCCAAATGCAGTTTCCAACTCGTTGAATTCTTCCCAATGCTGCGCCTCCGGAGCCGTTGTCCTCCTTGGAGCTCCAAGGATTCCACGCTCCTCGGTAGTTGATGAGTTGAAACGTTCAACCTTGAGGGAGAGAAGGACGTTTTGTTTCAAAATTTAACGTCTGTTTCAGGCTGGCTGCGGCTCCTTCAGTTTTCATGAGATTTTTTCGGAAAAGCAAACTATACTATGGCTTTATGTCGTTTTAGAAGCCAAAGTCAGACCTTTCTTTATTGTGAGACTTGAATTTTCATTCTTTTAATTTGCTGTTTAGACAGTTTTATTCTGCAGCATCCATGGTATACTTTCATTTCGAAAAAAGATTTTCACGTTTTCCCTTTTGGAAAATGTTGCGAAAAAAAAACAATAATCCGTTCTGACTGAGCAGTGTATTATAAATCTTTGTCGGCCTTTACCTTAGAGGCTACGTCATCAATGCGAATTAAATGTTTTCAAAAATTCAGTTACATTGAAATATTGTCTCTTTTCAAATTGTTTAAACCTTTGTCGAAAGCTAAGAGTACCTATTACTTATACTTATGATAAACCCCATAGCCACATCTTTAATTCGTCTTAAGGAGAAGAGGACACAGCTGTTAAAAAATTATATAAAGTATTTAAAATTTGCGAAATATTCGTTGAGTTTTCACACATTTGAATGCTGAAGAATCATATACATACATGCTTCACTTCCATAGTAAGCCAGCTTTGCTGAAGGAATTTACTTCCTTATGCCTATAATTTTGTACTTTTATTCTCGGAAATCTGCAATTTCCAAATTGAAGTTCAACAGTCTTTCTAAATCGTCCCAATCACAACACAAATAAGTCGAATTGTGCAAGCCGTCGACTCGGTTGGCACTCTCCCAGCTCGACAGAAAACTGCAGCAATTTCTGTAATCGGACATGCAGCCAGAGGTTTCCTCATGTTTCCGGTGCGCTGTGGTTTTTCATAAATTGCGTGCGGCTCACCTTTGCAGCCGCCGTTGTGTGCACAGACGGTGGAAGGGCGGGCCCAAGGTGCCGGGGTGGATCGGCTGCTGTAAGCATCCCGAGACGATCCCGGGGGGCACGCATGACCCACTTTGCAAGACATGAAACCCAATCTTCCGTCACTGGGACAAACAGCGACCAGATACTTCGACAAACAGCAGAACCTGGACAGGCCCCGCCGGAGTCGCGACATAACGAGGAGGCCCGGACGCTGCTGGACCACGCTGCGGCTCCCCGGGAGTGTGACGGGATAGCAATCACCGCGGAAGGTTCATGCGACATCGCAAATATTTGCATACGCACGGCGCGGCGGCGGGCCAAGTGACTCGGCGCGCTAAGTGCCGGCGAATTTACCTGGCCCGCGAGCTTTGGGGGCACTCTTTGGGGAGCCGCGATTTGTCCCGTCCAGTCGCGCTGCCTTACAATTAGACTCCCTCTGGCTGGAGCGGCGCGGGGAGGCCAGGTAATTCATGTTTCGCACCTGCCAGGCTCGGCTACGTGTGTCGAATTCGCGGCCGTTCCGCAGGTCCGAAGCGTTGTTAGGTACGCGCGCGCAGAAAGTTTTTCCCTGAGGTGCAGACGAGGGAGGGCCTCTTTTTGGTTTTGTTTTACGATTTTTGAGGCGTTCGGGGTCCATTCAAAAAGCACTTTGTTTTCTCGTTTCACGCTCGGCCGAGTCTCAGGTTTCATTTTTGTTTGCGGTCACTGCGTCGTCGCGGCGAGAGGAATTCTAGGAAGCGGATTTCGTAGCCAGCGACGGGTTTTATTTATGTCGTCCAGATGAAGATATCTCCGCGCATCTTACCTGCCACGAATAAATTTGTTTTGACGCGTTTTGATTTTTATGGGACTGTTAAAATGCTCTTCGTCGCTTTCGCGGAATTAGCCATACCTGAGGATTGTCTAGTCTTAGAGGTCGAAACGTTTGCCCTTATTAATTGCCGTATCTGATCGTGATGCATTATTTATTCTACGGTCAAAGGAACAGGTTTAAGAAGTTGCCCTTTTGAAACTTTATACCTACTTTAAATTTTTCAAGGTGACCTTTCTGATTTAAACTTCAAGCACTAATAGAATATCTTAAACCTATATTCGACCAGACAAAAACTAGAACGGCTTTTATTGTAAAATAACAAAACAGATCAAATTGAGTGTTGTTTATTAATTAAAACGAAAACCAATATACATAGAAGGATGGTTACCTACTAATTGAAAAAACTCAGATTCGTTTTTTAAAGTGGGGGTACTAATTTTTTCATGATTCTAACATAATTTGGTCGAATAAATTGAGGTTACTTTTATCATTTCTTAACCTAGATTCTCAGTTTCGAAAGATTTTGTAATTATTCACAAGGACAGGCATTCATATTGCAAATATCTTTTATAATTTTTACTTGATCATTCGACCGTTTAGACTGATGAATTAACAGCTGTGATTTATTGATTTTCATCGCAAAATACATACATTTCAATATAATTAAGGCCGAAAGCGCTAAGAACATAGTAGGAATATGAATGTTACACAATTCAGGAAACCCGGTTGAATTCGGTTGGCCGTTTCGGGAATTAATACGGGCAAATAGACAGATGTTGTACTTTAGGCTCTTAATTTTATGTAATTTTGTATATTTTGTGTTTTGTATTCAATGTTGCATAAAATTATTTTGAAAGTTTTAACAAACATGTTTAAATAAGAGAAATTTATAAAACGGACTTACTGTCTCTTGCTATGTATTAAACATTTGCGTTCAAAGTTAGTTATGACATTTCTTTCATCCGTACGCACAATTTGTGGCTTCTAAACTAGTATAAACAACCATAGTTTGCTCATACAAAAAACAACATTTAGACCGCAGTGTAAATGCCCTTTGCAAGCCTAAGGGCATATCAGATCTGTAATCAATTTCCTTTGTAATCTGAAACATTTCAATTTTTGGCATATAAAAATCCGGAGAATATCTGCCGAAACATCCACAAAACTTTTCCTTGGGGACTTAATAAATTGCAGTGCATGACTGGAATTATAAGGGATGAAGGGCTGGGTTTTTGCCGGTCGTTTTTTTGTCCATTTCTCCGACAATCGCTCTCCCACTGTTCTGCGATTCCCAGAACCCTTTTTAGTCATTATAGTCACTGTAGCGAATGTCGGGCTAATCCACCCCTTTGCCTCTACTCCTGCGGGGCGCTACCCTCAGCCTCGACAGGCAGACTATGAAAAATATCCGCAAACAAAAAACAATCATTAACAATGGCGATAGAGCGCTGAAGGGATCCGTCTACCCACGGTGCGTCAAAATAATCTGACAGTTCAATTATGACGACAATTACTGGATTTTTATTACATTCGTCTATTCGACGGAGCGGCTGGGAGAATTTTTCGTTTTTGCGCGCTGCGGTCGCTGGAAAGGTCAGGACGAGGGCCCTTTTGGGCGTAAATGAATCACGGGATTATCCGCACCTCGCAGGGTGTCAGTTCCTCGGGATTAACATACATTCCAGTTGTAAACCGTTTCTGATTGCCCGTACCCGAGCCCTACCAAATTATTTATTCATTTTTGTCCCAACCAAGTGCCCAGCAATGCTGGAGTTCCCGAGGAAATACAGTAGTATGCAAGTGAGCCTTTTTAAATCTACAATAGGTCAAGGTTTGAAATCCGCCTTTTGTACAAATAACAACTTCGAAATTTTCGTCGTGGGAAGCTTTTTACCTATGCATGAATAAACTTTGATTCGCTATGCGAATATGATTATAACTATTTACAATGCGGAGGAGGCATATTCCAAAGAAAACTAATTTCTGCAATAAGCTTTGAATAATCTAAGTGAATTTTGTATTGCGTAAATTAAGTGGGCCACTGAATAGACAAGACGCGTAAGCTATATGCAGTGCTTTGCATTTAGATTTCCCTCTATGTTTTGACCCGATGGACTAGAAGTGCTATTTCAAAAATGATATGCCACCTAGAAGATTATCCTGTTTCCGCCACATCCTGGTCGGGTGGAGCTCAAAGGGCAGTGTAACCCTTTCATTTCCTAAAGTCAACAGTGAGACTGTGCGGGGTGAAATTAATTACTGGCTCATATCCATGAGCAGTTCAAAAAGCGGCGCGAAGTGCTTCGTCAAAGGAAAATTCTTCGACGAGCACTAATGTGAGAAAATTCGCACTTTGTCCCGAGTCTCTTCCTCAGTTGTTTTCACATGCAACCCGCCTTTTGTTAGCTCACCGACTTCGCGTATTTTCTTTACTCGACTGCCTGGAAAATCTGTGAGAAAACCTCCAGCCTCATTATGAGCCCAGACCCAGGGCAAGGAATGCGCTCGCGCTCGGAAGTGCCCCGCACTCAAGTGGCGGAGTCATTTAGACTCGCAGCGTTTAGAAATAAAAGTGCGGGGAGGTGAGCGCGGCGGAGCCTTACAGCGCAGGTATTTCCCATTTGCGGGCTCCGGCACCTGAGTTGATCAAGCACCAGCAAACAGTGCATGATACCTGATAACAAGCCAAGATAATTAATGGCCACTAAACACTGAGCAAACGCCGTAAATCTGATTCTCCGAACGCCCGGTCTGCACCGAGGTGTGAACTGGATTGTTTGCAGAAATGTGTGAAAATTACACAAAAGTTGAACGCCTGTTTGTTCTGCTGCCTTTGTCTTCTTCAAGCATCCGCCAAACGCGGAAAGGCTGCTCAGACTTGTTTTTAACTGTGTTTTATATGCAAGTGACACATTTCAATCAGCATCGAAAATTATCCAAAGTCAGGACCTGCTACAAAGCTATTTTCCTCTAATTTGGCGAAGTGTCATTTGACTCGTTCAGGAAAAACTAAGAACATAACAAAATTTACCCACTGAGAAATGTGGTACAACACAGTACTACATATATTATATCCTGAGGGTTCTTTGTTGAATTATTGCAGTTAGCACAGACTACCTCCATATGAGGAATAAAAAATAAATTTTTGCTTAGATCAGATCCTTTATCTTTCTTTTCATGTAGGAACTTTATAGTATATCATCTTTCTTTCTATTGGTGTTTTCAACAATTACGTAAACTTGAAATTTCTTTGTTCTTATATATATATATATATATAGTATAGTTTCATTGTCGTGTGCTTATATTATATATTGTCTTCACCTAACCTAATTTTTGAGTACCTCAAAAGATTGCTTATCTTGAATACATTACCGTCACCAATGATTTAAATTTGAAATTCTGCCAATCAAAATTGCATTTGCGAAATATAAAAAACAGCGGGTTGTAAATTGTAGTTTTCATTATTTCATAAACTAACGTACTAATGCAATTTTCCAAGTCGTTCTTTTAATGGAAGTTTTGAATCAACTTCTCGATATTATTTTATTCGATATGCAATACCACTTTTCTTGAACTGAGAATATACAAAATGAATGTCTATATAAAACGAAACAGTCATTTAAATAGGTATTTAGTTGCCCTAGCTCGCACCCTGTCGAAATTATTCAAAGCCCCTCGGGAACCTCGAAAAATACTGCCGTCATCAATTTGAATGATGTCATAAAGAGCATTTCCCCCTTTCCCTGACTATCCTGTCACAACTAGACAAATGGCTTCCAAAAACGATTCGATTCAAAGGCCACCTCCAGCGCACCTCCCGTATCAACGCGATTTAATTAAGTTTACACTTGAGATGGAGCATTCGAGTTAAATCGGCCTGGCTGCGGAATGCACCTGCACCCTCATAATGCGAGCGATCCCGGCGGCCATCCGCCATAATCGTCCGTCAAAGATTGCCGAGTGCCGCGGAGTGAGTTACCTAGTTGCGCTCAGAAATTAATGACGAACCATGACAGGGATCGACACTCTCCCAGTCGCCCTGTCGTCCCTTCGGCCCTTCGCCGCACGGACATTGCCCGCCGGAGGGCTCCGCTCGGCCGCGGTCTGAAACGCAATATAAATGACCATCGGCCTCGTGATTCCTGTAATTTCTGCCCGGAGCACGGTCCTCCACTTTGGACGAACAAACCGAGACCCGGCGAGGCGATCTTATCGCGCCTAATGCCCAGCTACATCCCCGACCAGCAGCACCCTGTCCTCCAGCCCGCCCGGTCCAGCGGCGGCCACCGTCCTCCATAACTCTTAGCCAGAATTGATCACTCTTGATACCTTTTTAACCTGATCGCGCTCGCCGGCCCTCCGCGGCCCTCCTCGGCAGGGGTAAAAAATTGAAGCGGAGGAAAGGTTACCTGGGCAGACGGACGGTGTTCAGGTTATGCGGACGGGACGCGTGAGAAACACACCTGCCGGACCTCTGGCAGCGTCTTGTTGGTCGGGGAAACAAAGCAAGAAAAACGCCAAGGGAGACAGGTCAAACATTAACTGCACCAGTGCGGGATGTTGCATGCAGCGCAAAAAACAAAATGAGATAAACCGCGTCCAGCCGCGCCGTGCGATCGTTCCGTGCTCCCAGCGGCGAAATAAGGGCGATCTGATTTGCGGTGAGCCTGTTCGTTAGTCCGTCCAAGGAACTTGAAGTGTCTAGAAAAACTTCTCAAAACTGAATACAGAAAGTTGGACTTCCAAAATAAAAGACATCGTCAAATTTAAATGGATAGTTAGAACATATGTATGAGTTAAGGGGTCTTTGTTCATATGTGGTTGGGGGCTGCAAAATTTCCTAGACTAGAGGATTAAGCAATATTAGTAAATGTGTCAATGTAACTCTTTTTATAAATTTGTGCAATGTAGGTCTTCTCTCCACCCCCACCGCACCGTTGGTTGCACAGTGAGGAAAATAATGAAGGCATCGTGAAGGGTGCTTAACCGCACTCGTTCAAGATGTAGCAAATAATGCAAGCCCTCCTATCATTTTTGACTATCGTAAAAAACATCAAATGTGCTGCGAGTGACTCACCTTTCTGCCGGCACAATTCGAAAGCATTTGTCGTTGGATGAACCCTTCGTATGGTGTGTTATGACTTAATAAATCCTCCCCTTCTTCACCTCAAGCCAGTTGCGCATTACATCCGTCCAGACGGCAGCTGCGCGCAATGATGTACCAGCAGCATCCCTTCGCAGCATAAGGGCGCGTATAACAGCCTGCAGGTCCCACAGGAGCCCGAAAATAATTCCCGATAATAAAAACATAATTCTTACACTCAGTGAGCAACAATGGGCGCTGATTCGGGCCCCGTCAGGGGTGAAATCTCAGCCGCACCGTAAATAGTTTTTTGTGTCGCCATAAGGGAATTTTCGTCTTCGATGGCTGCGAGCGTCTTAAAAATAGAAGAAATTGGCCCTGCGGTGACCGGGTAATCGTTTGTTTGCAAACACAGCCAAAAGCGACGATTCTGCGGCTCTCTCCCTGCGCCGCGTATGCCAACTAAGCATTTTCTTTGAGACTTTCTCAAAATCAACGAAGCAAAATTATCTGAGAAAGGTAATCTCCGCCCTTGGCTAATGGGTTTTTGGTGGGATTAGCAGCGCCAATCTGCCAACTGATAAATATCATGCTGCGGTAATCCTCTGCTATTTTCACAATACTGTCCGCCCGTCTTCACCCGCCCGGTGAGCCTGGACCTGGTCGCAGTTCCGATGAAGTCTGCAATTTTTAGTTATTAGCCCGGTCCCGTGTTTGTCGAGGGATTAACATGGCCCAGTCGACTCCGAGACGTACACGGTTACTTCTTGCTAGGATTACTCCTCTGTTTTGATTTCCGCCGAAGACATGGCATAAGTCCTTTAGGATCCTTTGTAGGAAATGTGGGCAAATTGGTTATTTTTGCCAAAATTACGGGCAAGGTGTTATTAAAAAAGGCCGCTGGGATTTCGGCTTATCCAATTTTCAGTATTTTTCGGGAGAGGACATGCCACAAATAATGCCTTTTAATATTTCCGCAAAATCAAGGCAAGAGAATGCGATAAAAACTGAAAGTAGGAAACGTATTAAATTAAATTAAGTTCGGTAAACAAAGTAACAAGGACGATATTAGGAAGGAGAACAACAAAAACGTTTGAATGTATGTATTCTACCTATTTATATATTATGAGAAAATATATCTTGCATAAGCAGCTGAGATATTAATAATTATTCCGTACACTAATAACTCTTGAATGTTATATTTTCATGTTTTGCACCTAATTTTAAACTTTTATTAATATTCAATACCTTTGAATATCAGTTCAAGACTTAAGATAGAAAGACTTTATATGAATTAAGTATTTAAAGTAATAGTAATATCTCTGGAGTGTGGCAGGCGCATTTAACAATTGACATCGCTGCGGTTGGCCCTTCACCGCAGCCCCGCAACGGGCCTCGCCCCGGCGGACTAATTACTTAATGTAAGGGGCATTGATCGAAGGGCTCCGTTCGGGACTAACCCAGTAACAAATTGCGCGTCTACATGTATATGTATAAATTCCCAGGACTAATGTCACAGGATCTCGTCTTGAGGGTTCTCGAGGCCCTCCAACAGCGGGATCCGGGCAAAAAGCCCACTTCTGGAGGGTAGTGTGCTTTAGTGACTCCTTTGCGGAGAAGAAGAGCCGCCAGAAGTGCCACAAACAGATTGTGGTTTCGGTGCCTTCTACGCCCCCACCGCCCAGGAGCATCCACGTCCTGTGGGGAGCTAAGAAAAATTTTCGTTTGCGAAGCCCTAAGCATCCGACACAGTAGCTGGTGGAGAAACACGAAGCACTTGTCGTCAAGTAACGGGCTCTCCAGCTAAGAGTTAGTTACATCATCTCGGGATGCCTCCCAGATTCAGGATATTGAGGGCAGCTTCTGACCTTGGCAAGGGTGTGTATGTGCGGTTTTTTGTTGACTCCCTTTGATTTATGGGTTACGAGGAAGGTTAATGCTGCTACTTAATGGAAACTGCTTTTTGGGTCAGCGAATCCCCTTTCGGTGCAGCATCCACTCGGACCTTGAAAAATTATTCACTCCTCAGTTGATGTGGGCTAATTAAGGCGGTCCGGGGCTTGTTGCCAGAGGCCTCTTCCGGCAAACAGCGAAGTTCACTTTGCCTTTACTTTTATTAGGTGCCTTTAACGGCCTCGGGACAGGTATTAAACGCCGCCATATCTTAATTAGCCGTCGTGGCGTCTTAATGTGACTTGTACCTGATAAGCAAAAACATTCCAGGTATAATTCCAATGCTGGCCCTCCTGGAGGGACCTAGGGAGCTCCTGTGAAGGGCAGTGAGATAATATGGGCTGGTCGAGCGAGCCCTTGAAGTCCGTTTTAATTATGACGGCCGAAATCAAGGAGCTATGAGTGAATTCATTAAGATACGAATGCTGGGCCCGACTAGGAGACCTTGAGGACTGTGCTCATCCCTCCCTCCAAAAGGGCGTTCTGGGACTTTGGTAATTAATCCACCCAACTACTACGCAGCTTAGGCTCATGTAATTGAGTCGATGTAATCCCAGCAAGAATATATGTCATTCGTTCAAGGATTACCACTATTTAATTAATGTACATATACCTCTCACATAACCCTCAAATGCATAAATTGAGTAGATTACCATTTCTGCGATATGTGGACTATTTTAAGGGTCTTTCAATTAATAATACAAAAAATAAGGTATTGACTTAGATACAATTATGTTATGATTGTTTATACTACTACTGTTAATTATATTTACACTTCGAACTTCTGTGCAACAAACTGTGCGAATCTATGTTCGTCAATATCGACATACACAGAGTGAAAAGCATATATTTGCATACTAATCCTAATAATAAATTATTGTCACTTACATATATTTACAAATTCATTGTGTTTGACTGTCTGAGGTATACACCCATTAACCTACTAAAACAAAGCTTTCAAAAGCTGTTAAACAATTTTTGAAACGCAGTACGTTTGAAGGAAATGAAAATATTGCGAGAAGCCTTTGGCATAGTTTGCAATAAATTTCTAGGTTGATGCCACTGCATTTTGTGGACTTTGTCAGTGAATTGCTTCATGCTAGTGATATTATTGTTACGTGCATAACCTTCTATTGCACCACGTAGTGCACCTTTTAAAATAATAATTTGAGTGTTAATGTGCACCTGGTGCAATGCCCTTGCAGAAGATTACAAAATTGAAAGTTGCGAGTGCAGCTGGCGTAGTGTGTCGTCTCGGGATAATACGAAGTTTTAAACTAACGAAAATTAATTACCGGCGTCAAGAGCTAAATCGAGTGCGGAGGGTGTATCAGTTTCAGAGATGCAAATCAGCCCATCGCGGGCTGCATGAAGCATTTTTACAGCGCTCCTCCTCTAAAAATTTTATGACAATTTAATATATGCAACATGCACGGCGCAGCATCCACTCACGAATTACAACCCGTTCCCAGCATGGAAATTGAATAACTTTTACAGCTCACACGTTCCCAGCGCACATTTGGTTGTCATTAACAGCACGAAATTCCATCGACTCGCCGCAGATCAGCCATTCGAGTCTTCTAATTATTAGTTGCCGGGCATTCGGCGCGGGCAGGGGACAGGGAAAATTCCCACAAAACAGTCGTAAAGTAGGGAAGTCTGCGGCCAAGTCGTCCGCATTCCCCGCGCCATCGGCGGCCCAAAATCATTGCGCCGCTGACATATTTATCAAGAAAATTAGTGGTGCAGCAGAAATAACTGCCGCGCCAGAGCCGTACCTTGCGGCATCCCATTAACTTTTATTCGACGGTTTACGACCGCGCGGGTCCAGAGGTCATCCAGTCGTCACTCCCCGGATCTCTCAGATCCCTCGGCGCCGGGTGCCAGCGGGGTTTGGGCGAAAAGGCAACTAAAAAAGTCAGGACGCGACCCGGCCATTAGTTGAGCACATGCAAAAGCAGCCCGGCGCGGCCCACTCCTGATGTCATAATTCGGCTGCAGTTTGAGTGATGCACCCCGGGGAGTCCCCAGCGAGTTAACGCACACACTTCGGGACAAGTACCCGCCAGAATTGCTCCGGGCAGGGGCTGTTTGGGTTGCTCTCGAGGCGCACTTAAGTGGCGGCCTGTTTGCGTTGCTGGGCAACCGCCCGGAGGAGGCTGCAGCAGCGTCAAAGACGCCTGGCTCGATTTCGTGAAAGCACGTCACAAGCCGCGACACGAGGTGCTTAGTGGACGACATTAGAGGCTTACTGACGCTGATGAACTTCGATTGTTTACGTTCGGAGCGTTGTGCCACTTCGGAGCGGCCGGGGCTTCTGGGATCAAAAAGAAATGCTAATATGCACTAAAGTAACCATTACCACACATTTAAATCCCAAATAAAAACTTTATTTCGAGGAAAACACTTCAGTTAGCTTTCTATTTCCGTAAAATGAGACTTTTTTTATTCGTATACAAAATTTACGTGACACCTGTGCATGCATGAATCTATGTATCGCAAGTGGTAATTTCTGTGAATCCAGTTTCTTGTTTTCTGAGCTCAGCCATCGTGTGCATATTGCATTGTATTTGCAGGACAATCCTCATTCCGATGCGGATAACACTTTAAAATGCGTATTTCATTTTCCCTTGCCTATCTCTCCTTCTTCAGACAATTTTCAAATGTGTGAATAATTGGAAAGTTGACTAAAGAGCAGTTAACTATTCTTGATCTGGGATTAGTCGCAGACAAGCTTGGATTTCCTCATTACAAACTACTTTGGCCAGAAAATCTCATAAAGGTCGGTTTTAGTCAAGTTTGAGGAGTTTCACTGCTTCCAGGTTCCAGGATACCTTCGCCGAGAGCTGAGTCGGGTAAAAAGTGGGCGAATGCGAAACTAATGAAATTTTAACGAGCCTTTGAGGTCCCAAATGCCCTGCAGGCCCTCGCCATTTGGGTGATCGCTCCTTAAATCTTCCCGTCGATATCGAATTACCGAAGACCATATCAAACGAAGCATCGCCCCGCCGCCACCGGAATAAATCGGCCCTTCACGCCCTGGTTCGGCAGGAACATGCTAAATGCAGTTCAAAATACACCTCGACCCCGACGCCATTTCGATTCCGATTGCGGGCAGATTTAGGGCCTCTCCCGATTGCGATTCGACTCGGACCGGTGGTGCCCTGCAATTGCGGCGTCATTCCTGGTCCTGGAGTTGAAAACCCATTTACGCAGGGCTCTGGTTTCGGGCCAGGAATTCACGCTGATTCCCAGCAAATTAATGATAGTTTGCTCAGCAGGGCGTCTGCACCTTTGTGCCAAACTCACCCTGTTCGGGGATGCTGAGGTACCCTTCCCGGCCATCGCCCTTCCAATTTCCACGTGTTTGCCTCAGCAGTTCCCTCAAAAGGAGCAGATAAATCAAAACTGTTTGTCCACTCGAATGGATTTTTGACTGCGGAGCGCTTTCTTATTTACAAACACCGGAGGGGCCCGGCGGCCCAAACATGCGGGGCGTCGCTGGGCAGTAAGTCAGCAAACTTCTGTTGATTCAAGACGCTCGGCCCAAAGTGGCATACTTTCTGAGGCTAAGTAAACGAAGGCTTAGATCCGGAGCGTTTTAATTAGAATGATTTCACTCTTGTCAGTTGAAATCAGTAAACGTTGAAGTTTCAACAAACCGAAACTCGGCTATGTCGAGAAGTCGAATGATTGAAGTTTATCTCCTAATGCTCAAGAACAGGTACGCCTTCGATGAACTTTTTTTATGTTTTACTGCGTATTACTTGCAAATGCCCGCGATTTCGTTCGCTTGACTTGAATTTTATTGCTTTAATTTATTACCGCCAATCTAAGTTGAACTCTTAATAGTCACGTTTATAAAGCGTGGATCAAAATAACTGAAATTAAGTAAAAACTCGAACAAAGCTAAGTACTAGCTGAGAGACTTCTTGTCGTCGAATTGTCATTAAATACAGATTAAAGTGATCACTGAGTTATTACAAAGAAGTTTAAAAACCCAATTCAAACATAATTCAAGATCAGAAGTTTTTAAGAACAATTTTGCTACTTCATTGATTCGACTAGGAGATAAATTTTTTAATGTGTGCATCTGTGTTTTTGTTATGTAATCGAATATGCTGTAAAATACGAGAATTAGGAGCGCAAAATCGAAAACCTTAATTCAAGTCAAAAAGTAGAAAAACTCAAAGGTAAAGCAACAAAGGTTGAACAACAAAACGAAACCTCTGCAGGCAACAGTAAGTTTTATCTCAGGTTTCCTCACTGGCTGGAGAGCCGCAGTCGTAATTGGATGCAAATTGTTAATTAATACGTGTCACATCGTTCATTAGCCCGCGCGATGATATATCCCCTCAGAATTTAAATGAATGGTAATACACCTCTGGCCTCGACAGTTCTCTGTAATATTTTTGAAAGACAATCCCATTTGGAGCGACTGGGGGTCTCTCCAGGCGCCTCCCAGCGTCTCCGGGCGTCTCAGCATCCGAGCTCTCTGAAGAAAGCCAATTAATTAAAAATCTTCGCCAGAGATAGCGCGTACACAGAGAACACATGTCCCTGACTAATGTGCCCAGCTACCGTGGAGTCGCAAACGTATCATATCACTCGGGAAAAGGTTTTTGCTTTCAAAATGTTGTTTTCTGCTTGCTTTTTTCCTTTTTCCATTTTCCGTGACCCAGAAGCGATAAGATATCTCTCAAGACTCATTAAGCGCAAAGATACGCAGATACGACGAGGAATTACCTCGAAAGTCAAGCAGGCGGCATAATCCTAAAGAAGGACAACTCAGCACCGCACTTTATCCCGTCAAGTGTCGATGACGAGAAGGCAGGGAACGAGAAAAGGGCTGGAGCATGTGGGAAAACCGCATCTCGACGGGAAACATTCAAATTTACAAATGCGATAAGTGGCTGTAATTCGATAGCGCAACAAATGTGCCCAGGACCCTGTGCAATTTGTCTCGCCAGCAGCCAAGGACAAGGTTGCCATCGGCTTTAAGTCACATATGGGCCTGCCTTAGCACCATCAAGATTTCTCCAAGGAGCTGCAGTCAGCCGAGATAGGAGCACCTATAACCCACTACGGTTGCCCCCGATGTGAAGTTTCCCTTATCTGCGACTGCGAGTTTGTATCAGTAGGACGTTAAATATGGGTTATGAGCATACCTCAATTTATACAAAGGTAGAATTACCAAGTGCGTTCTAATATATAGCAAAGGAAGCGTCATATCTTTTTGTTTTAGTTTACGTAATTATGCAAAATGTTTGCGAACTACATTCTCGCGCTAAAATGTTAAATATCGATTGTAACGAATCATTTGTCGTTTAAGAAAGCAGCTAAAAATTTATAAAACTACTCTTAGATATGTTAATTTAGAATTTTGTCATTAACGTATTTCCTTTTACTCTCTCTCTTCACAAAAACAAAATAATAGTTCTCTCGATGTACTCTCATAATGCTCGTAATTGTAAGTAAAAGGTTTTATCTAAGTATGTTACTTAACGTTTTAAGAATGTCCGTTTAAGTCAATAGTGACGAATGAAATGAATTTACATATTTGCCATTTTTGAGCCCAAATAAATGATTTTTGCAGTTTCATCAAAGCTTCTGAAGAGATCCTAAACTGCATCTGTTTTCAAGCGTCTGTATTTAAAAACCGGAGTAGGTACAAGGAGATGCAGTATTTGCATAAGATTTATAAATTCGCATCCAAGTGCAAGTCTGGATATTCCGAACCCCAATAATCCCGATTCCGCCCCCGAGATGCAGAACACAGCCACGCATTTGGCCCAAGACGGTTGTTTCAAAACACTCGCGCGGGCGAGACGACGAGTGAGATGCTGGCGCGGACGAGTGTTTCTGCCTTAGTGCTGCCAGCGCCATCTGGCAGCGGGAAACGCTCCGGATCTCTTCTACTTCTGATTCGCAAAACCCTCAGCGAGAGGTCGAGTCTCGCTTTTCCTTTCGCACCCACGGGAGCTCAGGCGGCTGCCTTCGGTCCTCTCGTCTCAGCCGCTCTCCGCCACGTGAGCGAGGGTTCCGCGTGCCGCGCTCCGCTGCTGGGGTACCGAGACGTTGCGACCGTCTCCTCGAGGAACTCTGGCACACGGTGGGGTGGTTGCAGCGAGCCCGCGGAACCGAGCCGTCGTGCGGAGTCACTTTTCACGTCAGTTCAGTTGAGAACCGAGCGTCGAGTGAGTGGGATGCGGAGCAGTTTTCCCGGAAGTTTTTGAATTTTGGTAGTTTTCTCTGAAGTGTGAAGTTGTTGAGGAGTTTCACTTGGCAGGCCAGACTTTCTTGAGGACTGCAGCAACCCTTCGCGTCCGCACGCCGTTCAGCCGCGCTACTCGCCGAGGCTGCGAAAGGATCCTGGAAGTGGTTTGAGTGCGCACGAGGTCGCGAATCGCGATCACCCGCCTGGAGTGTGTTTACTGAGCGAATTTGTTCTGTTGATGAGTCGTTCTCAAGATTAAAAAGTGAAAAGCGAGCCGATTTCTGTAGCGATCGCGGTGGGCCGCTAGACGCCCGGCCCTGTGTTTTTCGAAAGTTGTGTTCCCGGCGACGCTGCGGTCGTCCTGGGCTTAGTCCTGGTCCTGTGATTCCGCCGCGACCCTTGGAAACTAACCGAATTTTGAATAGTACGCAAAATTGAAGGGAAAGTTTGTGCTCGGGGTGTGCTTCCCGAAGTTCTGCAGTTTGTTCGAGGTGCTCGAGCGAGAGGACTGAGCTCCAGTCACCGGCCCTTCACTTGGATACCGCTCGGGTGGAATGCTCCTCTAGCAGGAACTCGGAGGTAGGTACCCTGCACCTTTTACCGCGGCGTCCTGCGGGACGCGGGGCGTTCCGGGTTAAAGTTGTAAAATTTTTGTTCACATCGGCGAAATTAAAGACGTGACTCTGGTTCTAATTCGACGTGCTCCAGCCAGCCAAAGGCCAGGCTCCAAGGACTCTGTCTTCGACACGTCCGGGAGTGACTGAAGTGGCGGTCGAGCGGAACGCTCCGGAGCTTGGGTGCTGCCGGCCTGGAAGACGCAAGACGTTTCGCAGTAAGAGCTGTTTTTCGAGCCAAGAAAATCGGGGAAATCGATAGGAGCCAGTGTCGCTGCGCTGGCCGCATAGGTGCGTTTCGCTTCTCGAGTTTCTAGGCTGTGACGAAATTTTCTCGACCGGGGCTGATCTCGTTACGCCGCAACGCAACGCACTTCTGGGCCAAGTGCACCGAAGTCGGTTTACTTCGGCCCGGGCTTTCACTTCACGATTTCCGCGGTTTCCGTTTCCTTGGAAGCCTGCGGGGCGGGCAGTGCTCCACGTGTGCCTGGGAAAGGGTTGCTATGCTTTTCGCTGAAACCTAAATCCAATTTCGATTCTAAAAAAGTCAATGACTGTCGCGTTCAGAGGTTTTATTTCTAATGGCGAGTTTCTCAAAAAACTTATTTTCGTGACTTCAGCTGGAGAAGCAGATGAAAGTGCTTGTTCGCTTTCTACGCCGCTTTATCCGGATTTTTATGACACGTCCTGTGTCATTTTTTCAAATTAAAAATATTTCCTCCATGGACATAAAACGTGCGCGATCGGAGGTTCAAAGCTACATTTTACGTGCGTCTTACGTGAAATAGATGTTATAATAAAATTCTACTCAACCCGAACATGCTTTTCTGTTTCCTCTCTGGGTTTACTGGAACAAAAATTAAAAATATTGCTGTTCACCTATTGCGAAAGCTTTCATAAGACTGCTCACGTCTGTTTCCGCAAAAGTATCAAATAGAAGTTATTAAGGTCCAGACGTGAGTAGGATCTGATGGCAGATAGAAACCAAAAGGATTAAATAGCAAATGAGTGAAATAGATTTAACACAAAAATTGTTTTATCGTCGGATTTTATGGAGCAACATTACCTTTAATTCGTTGCTCAAATCTTTTAAGCGCAATGAGAAAACCCAAACTTAAAAGAACAAGAAATGTTCAATTTATTTTGATTTATTGGCTG
The DNA here is from genome assembly GCA_959613345.1 of Tolmerus cingulatus. Lineage (NCBI taxonomy): Eukaryota > Metazoa > Arthropoda > Insecta > Diptera > Asilidae > Tolmerus > Tolmerus cingulatus. Next base: position 72,597,936 of record OY390707.1, on the reverse strand, counting down.
GATTTCAAAAACAGCGTAACCACATTCCATAAGAACTAAAATCAATTGGTCATTGTGAGCTGGTTTTGCCCACACAAATATCTTGAATTTGACTGGTTGAAAATTGTTTTTATAGACAAAACTAATTGCGTAGTATATGTATATTAAACTAATTTTGATTCATCCTTGGCAGTTCAGATAGGGAACTGGAGAGAACTTTACGTTTGTTTTTCAAAAAGTGGGTTTTGAACTTTGTGTTTTTTTAATATGCCTATGCTTAAAGAAAGGCTTAGATTAAGTAAGCGATAAGTCAATATAGTTTGTTTTGTGGTTTTTAGTATCAAACGATTTTATAATTATCATGCAACATAGTTTTGGAATCATGTGTCTTCAAAGCAAAAGCGTATCTGTTTGTTTCGTGATATTTTGGATCTCATAACTTGGGTACGTGCTCATAAAACATGCCGTTTGTTTTGAAATTATCCTGGTTTTAATATTTTTCATAACATATTTCTAATGAAAATCTCTTATAAGGTAAAACTTTTTATCTGTATTACTTAAAAAATGTGACTTATAGTTTATAAAACGTTTTCAAATTATCTTATGATTCTAAGAAAAAAGCTCAGCGAAAATCGTTTAAACTCACGGCAGCTGTTATCGCACTTAATAACGAATCAGTTACGCCCCATACGCAAACAATTCCAGTAAACCGATCGCATTTCGTTTTATTTACAATAACTACTCAGTTCTCATTTCGATGTTTTTTCACTGACTCACTTTGCATATTTATTCGGTCAAAAGATAAAGTTTGATGACTTAAACCCCGTCAACCTCAAGATTTGCTCATAATTCAAAATCCTACCAGGGACATTGTCCGTTTAATGCGCAGTAATTGCTCACTTTTAAACAAACACTTTCAATTTATTGCGTAATCAAAAGAAAATGCATCTTAGAGGGCTTTGTTTGATTTTTCGACGAGCGTAAACAAATATGGGCCTAAGGTTGGTCCAATCGAAGCCTTAAGCCATGCTAAGTTTTCATGAGAGTTTTATTAGTTTAAAAAAGTCGTAGAGATAACCTGTGACTTAATGATGTGGCTTTCCGCATATAATTACGTAGTATGAAAAATGTCTAGTAAAACAGATAATTTGTGTGCGCTAACTGTCCTTGATATGTTTTCAGTGTCATATATGTAGATAGGGTGTAATTTACAAATGAAGTTTTTTAAACGAAACTTGTACTTTGCTTTATCACCAATTGTTTTAGCTATATATGTTTTTCACAAATTTGGTTAATTCAGCGAAGAAGATTGGTAGTTGATTTTCTAAGATTTATTAAATTACCCTGAAAGTCGGTTGAATTGTCGCAACTGGATAAGACTGACTTAAATCGAATGCTATAAATTGGGTTTCTCTAAGAGACTTGGACTCGTCTCTAAACCGTCTCGTAATTGCTTAAGCGTTACGCTTTCTTGCGCTCATTTGCCACGTGTGTGTTCCGGAAAATCCCTGAGTTTATCGGAGCATCTGATGATTCGCAGAAACGAGCTCAATCCCCAAAATTCAGGTCGATTTGCAGCGCGTAAGACCTCAAGCCCAGTTACGAGCAGCCGCTCAATTCAAGAGTCACCTAATTCAGCAGGAAGGCAGCGCGCGAGCACGAAGCTAATTCGCATCCATTACCTGTGCAAACACCTGAGTCACCCCTCGCGCGCCTGCCCCACTGGGGATTACCTCGAACTCTGTTTGCGATTCAACAGCGCCAGAACTTTCCATCGAAAGGAAAAAATTGTTTCGGAAACAATTGTGATGGCCTTGATGGGTAATTAAACGAGGTAAGACGTTGCCCCGCCCGCGCGCTCGCGGATTCACACGCGAGGAAACAAAGCCCCCCGCTCCGCCGCAGCCTCCGCAGCCGCAAGACAAATTTGTCGCCCACCTTGGCTCGGTCGGAGCAACGCCTAATCAGCTTAAGACTTGTTCCACTTTCAAGTTTAATCCAAATATTTATTGCTCTGCCGCCGTGCGGCTGGCGATATCTGCAGATCGAGAGCGGGCTCTGCCCCATTGTGGGGCTCGCCGGGGCCCGGGTGCTCCAGATTGCTTAGCCCCGAAACATGCGCCCAACAGGCCCCACCACTTCGACTGTTGTCTGAGCCGCCCGGTTCCCACCCGGCAGCTAAAATATTTACCGAGCCAAAATGCATTCCATAGTTAAGCTCACGCATCCCGGTCGTATCTCTGGCGATTAAGGGAAAGGGTTATCGGGCCGAGCGGTCACTCCCAGACAATGGCCAGTTCCCGGAGCTTCTCTGGGATACTTGAGCCCTCAAGAAAAGTTGTCGACAGGCCGGATGACCCCGTGTAATTGGTGTCACTGTAAATTCCGTGATTAGCTGGAAAATGAGGGTAAAAAGTGATCGCGTTGCAGCGTCATTATCTCGGCTAATGGGGTCGTTATTTGCATTCGGGCTGCATTCCAGAGGCTTCTCCAGACCAGGACTGTGTTGGTCAAGGAGCTCGGGAGCGCGACCCCGCCGCCAGGGGTAATCACCAGCCTACAGACCGGCAATTACCCTCCACCTGAGTTTCTGCTGTTTTTTAACGAGCCAACAAAACAGCGGCCTGCCACTTGCGAATTAAAAAATTGATTAGAGCCGTCTGAACAACAGCGCACCATTGTTCGCGAAATGCGAGTACGCGGCTGAGTGCCTTTTCGAGGGGATTCGAGGGCATCTAGCCCGGGATGTGATTCGCAAGCAAAGGGTTAAGAGACGCGACTCCTCCCGCGGGCGGCGGCTTAATAACGCCGTACTGCCCTCCAAAGGTGAGTGCGCCGTGCGTTATCTCGGCGCGATAAAACTCGCCCGAGATAAGCCAGGGGACGCCTGAGTCAGAAAGCCATTTCCGGGAATCGAGTCTGTGAGAAAAGGCCTTGGATGAGCCACTAAATAAGTAAGCAAAGGTGAGGGTGGCGAGTTGCTGGTTATTTTTCGTTCCATGGAAATTGCTGGTTATCTTGAGCCGGGCTGCGGCAATTACATGCACGAAAGCAGTGATTTCGAATCACGTAACAAGTGATTGCTTGTTTCGGGGCTTTTCACATTCGTAATTGGAAACGAAGCAGCATCGAAGTCATTATAAAAATTAATCAAAATTATGCTACGTCAAATGTCTGACAGCATAGCTATTATGTGCCTCAGGGATAAATCCATAGGGCCATAGGTCTGATAGGTTGTTTAGTTTGAAATTAGTTATTGGTTTAAAATGAAGTGTATCACTTGCCAATTTAGGAGTTTGCCATTCCTTCCTGAAAATTTACCATAATTGAATTATTGAAACAAAATTAATGTAGAATATGCATTAGGCCAAAAAAATCTTTTTTTTATCATTTTATTATTTTGATTTTGCACCTAAAGATATTTATAATCAAACTGATCTTGAATTTGCTAAATTTGAAATTATCTAAGCTTATATGTGTTTGATTGCATCATACGTAACCACCATCGTTTTTGGGTCAGTTAACGAAAACCTCGTTTCCAAGTAGATCATAAAGAATGGCTGAATTGCGGTTTTACTCACTTTGATGTTGAAAGATCAACTTTAAAATTCAGAATATGAAATGTTTATTTCATAAACCGTTGACATTATTTATGCGGTTTCTGGATAACCTTGGGAAAATATAAATATGTAGCTTGTTAATCTTGGAAATATAGGTAATCTTGCTTCGTTTGCATATGCTAATGGTTTCTAAATAGTATATCTACATATACGTAGTTACTAGAGGCAGGTCAACAAAAGCTATATGATTGCGATACAGTAGATGAAAATAAAACCCAACACGCCGTGTCTTAGAACAAGCCAATTTCTTGGGAGTTATTTAGATCACGTCTACTGTGTCTATAATTTTGCTTACTTCTAAAACGCAGTCCGTCGGTAGCCCCAATGCATTGAAAGCAGTTCTACCAGTTGTCGCCGCATTCCGTTCCCGCTCGGTACAAGTAAAATCCAGCCATCATCGACCCCGCGGGCAGCGAATAAATAAATCTACATGCGGCAAGTCAAAAAACGCATCAAGCATATCCCAGAAATGTCAAATTGAGCAATTAATAGGATCACCTGGATGCCGAGCCCGTGCAAAAAGCCAGCGGCGGCTCAACAAAAACCCGTCGACTGGTGTAACGAGCCAAGCCGCGCTTACCTGCTGCGCGTCGTGAATGCTAACTACGCCGAGTTGCTTCACGAATAATTGTAGAGCCGACTCGCGGGTGCACTGCCGTAACCGCGACACTTAGCTGCGCCGCGGCTGCACTTGTATTCTCCGCGGATTTCTCTACCTGCGCGAAGGTGCCATCAATAAATCGGCGGCCGCGCTGCCAGCTCATGAGAAACCCTTCCACAAATTCGACGAGGTGCAAAAAGACGTTCAGCAAAAATGCCAAAAAGCGCGATCGCCGACGAAACCTTGACAGGTTTATGCGATGTCATCACGTCGCGGCTCTTATTATTTTTCCGCGTTTTTGCATAAGTGCGCGCAACCGCCGTTCGCTCAGGTGAGTCTAGTAGTTCACGGCGAGTGATTGCGCGTGTGTGCGTTCGCGATCTTCGCCTTTCAGCAGCTCGTTGTGCCGCGATTATTTTTGTTTACTCGCGGCCGCGACGCGGGAGTGTTATAGCGAGCCATAAATATCATGACATCATCCGCCCGGTTTTGTTTGCGCGGAGAAGGAACTTAATTATTTAATCGATTTCCATATCTTCGCGAGCATGTTTCGTCTCCGCGGATTGAGTGCGTCGCGAATTCCCATAAATTTTGATGGGTTTCGAGAGTCATTCACATTTCGGCGGATGAGATTTTCCCATGTTTCGTAAAGGTGCTTAATTTTCTACAGCGTCTGTTACGTAATTTAGTGTTCTGTGCGAAAGTTAAACATTTATTAACAAGACATACTATTTTGCATACCGAAGATTCCGTCTCTCTTTCTCACAGTGCAAATAACCTGTTTTTGAATTCTTAAGCAAAACGCGTGATCTTGCGTGATACAATATAAGACTTATCAGAAGTGTGCATAGCAACATTGAACTTTCGACCCGATACTCATTTCAAACTCGGATTTACAAATCAGTAAATTCTAAAAAGGTAAAATACTCACTTCCTAAAATAACAATTATGAATTTGAAGTAAAGTGCGTGTAATCCATCTTGATGGAAAAGCTCAAAATTAATTATGACCAAAACATCTATAAATACTTTCAAGAACCATAAATTCAAGTTTGCGATATCTTTCTTATAATTGAATATAAGCAATCCTTGAAGAGCCGCTTTCCACTTCGCTACTAACGCAAAAATATGGAAGAAACTTTAAACTGGAAATTGCTGTTCCGTGCAAAAAAAAATAAGTTTTAATAATTAGCCTAGGATATTGAAACTATGGAAAAAAGATGTATAGAACCCTGGAATTAAAATTGGATCAAATTCTTTTATAGAGTTTAACAGCTGAAATATTTATCTCAATGTTTGAATAGTGACCACCAGTCGAAAATTCATTGATCTTGATCTTAATATCAAAAATACACCTCGATTTACTTCCAAATGTCCGTTCAATTAAACTACGGATATACATAATGAATTAAGACGCACATAATCTTAATCTAAGGTAATGAAGACCAACATATTTGGATTAAATTTATGAACGAAGGAGAAGTAAATAAATGTAAAACGACGGTGAAGAGAGCTCTGCAAAATATAATTTGGCGTTGTCCTCAAAGCCGGGAGTCTCCCTCCAAAAGGAGCGCGCAGATACAAATCTTCCCTGGTAGCTGGGACTGGGAATCACCCGAGCAAGAGCCGGTCGGATGGAAGATTTAATTTGAGATCTTATCGCGTCCCTCATTGATTGAGGATTTAGGAGACCGCGAGGAGGGTTGACGAGGCCGCGCAGGCAGCCCGAACTCGAATTTGACTGGCTCATGAGCGGCCATTGATGGCTGCGACTGGTCCAGACGACACCGGCCGCTTAGCGTTTTTATCGGCAGCGATCGGAATCTGGGGATCAGGGAATCTTTGATCTGCACGGCCCCGTCCCGGAGCTGCTCGGCGATGGGAATGCAGAACACGAGGTAAAAAACGAGCCCTGTCCGCTGGCGCAGGAGGACTTGTCTTATCCCGCCTCATCTTGACGACGTATTTTTCCCATGTGCCCTAGTTGCTTTATTTGGAGTCGTCCCTTTTCGGTGCCACCCCTGCGCTCTTCCCGAGCTGCCGGAGGCGGCGCGGCGCAAAGGAGGAGAAAAGTGAACTCAATTTAAATGAAACCTTCCGACTTTTATTGGCATTTAATTTTATTAGAATTGCCTCAGTGGCATTGTTACGTTGTTGTTACTCGGGACGAGGACGACTGGGATCCGGAGGACACTCCTGACACACACACAGGACGGCGAAGGAAACGAATGCCGAGGTGAGGTTGATTGGGGACAAATCGATAAAATGTGTCGGTTTGATGACTTTGAGGGTTAAATGTTTTTTGTTGCCTTTGAAGAGGAATCTAATTTACTGATTCCTTTTTGCTGCCGCCCCTGGCCGCCCGCTCCGATCTGGCGGCAGATGAAGATGGCTCCAGATATACTCTCTGTTGATGGTATTGACCCGGAAATTTATTGCTGTTTTGTCTAAAACGGTTTAAAGAGGGTTTGAGAAATGCGCTCGAGATGGGGAGAATGTACGAAAATGAATTACAAAATCGCTCCGTTTGATTGCTGACCGTTCCCGAGATAATTGGGAGATTTAGAGTGAGGACTGCTGCATGAGCGCCTTTGATATCCCTTAAACCCTCCACAGCCCTCTTTTGCACTTGTGTAATCCAGAGAAAATGACAAAAGTAAGCATTTCGCCATAAAAAAATTAATGGCAGTAGTAGCCCATAAACCAGCGGAATTAATTACCTTAATAAATCGCTCCCGCCAAAAACAGGAATGTTAAATTAAAATCGCATAAAGATTACAGCCAACGAGCAGGGCATAAATCCGAAGAGAAAGTAAATCATTTAAATCTTCAATAAATTTGATGGCGATCCCGCCACGTCGCCGGCCGCCGTCCGGCTGGCCCTGCTGACCCTACAGGAAGTAATTTCTGTGCAAATCAGCTGCGGTCTAACGTTGTTCGCGCTGCGACTGCATTTTTAAACCGACTTGAATAATTCACCCGGGAAAGTAATTCGAAACATATCCGCTGCAGCACCTGAACGACGTCACTCGCATGTCCAGCGGGCACCGCGGAGCTCATAGGGAACGCACAATGGAGCGCCCCGGGGACCCATAAAAAATAAAAATGTGAAATTGTGGAAGAAACAAAAACATTTCCGAAATGTCTTCTTCCCGCCAGTCATAAATATTCAAAGGTTTTTCAAATGCAAACAGCGACAGCAGCGGCACGGAGCGCACCACGTCGCGGCGCGTCGGCACGGGGCCCCGCGGAGTGTCTGTCCGTCAGTTCCAGTCGCGTTCGTAGGGCTCGAAATGACGACGGTGACACGGTGAGAATGATCATCCTCGAGAGTTTTCACGAAAAATCAGACCAAATGGCAAAGATTTCCTTTATAATTTGAATATGCAAATGAGAAAAAGGTACGGCGACTGCACGAGCAAGAAAAGGTTCTACGAAAATGTTGGTGATGGACTCGTAGTCACTGTTGTACTTATGGTATATTCGCAAAATTCCGGTAAATGAATACTGTGCCTATAATTTAATATTTCAGCTTATTAGTGGGAAATCTCTTTCAAGGAGCTTATTCTATTTTTCAAGAACGATCTACGTACAGCTTATTCTAGGAGGATTACAAATCATAACACAGAATCCTGAATTATCATATCGTGCAAATTTGGTTTCGAGCTCAAGCTCATTTAAAATTTTGGAAAAATTTTTTGTGCATTTGCTTTCTTGAAGCTTTTTATTGAATTTAAAAAATTCCAATTTAAAAAACTAACACAATTAGGATGCTCAAGCGCATTCTCTCAAAATCGAATTCGATTTCAAGATCGCTTAGATTCTGTATACCCCAAATGTCTTGTATTTCGTTCCGATAAAATAAGTAATAGCACTCGTAAAAAAAGGTTGGTATTAGATGAAAAGAAAGTATGAATGAATTGTAAAGGTTCTCCTAGAACCACGTCCGAGAAGTTCTACAGCGTTTCTTAAGTATGACTAAGATTTGACCTCTTCGCAGGGTGTTCCCTAAAGACACTCAACAATCTATGCACTCATCGTAAATTCGATGCAGTGCTTAATCACGTCTTCAGCGTGCCGTGAAAGAAAGTGAACAGCTGTGGTGCTTGCCCGCATGCATCGACACGGGTCGGGGGCAGACGACGGCAACATCTCGAATGCCCCTCTGTCGCGCAAGATGACTTAGACGGTTGCAGAGGAGCACAACCCTCATCTTCTTAAATGTGTCTTTCATTACTGTGGGTCTAGTTCTCGCTCGCATCACTCCCGCCTCAGTGGCCATCGCCGTAATATCTAATTTTATCCGAAGTGCTCGACAACTATCTATCGGATAGAAGTCGACTATTTAGGGATTAAGAAGTGGGATTACAAGTACTCGGCGCGGCCCCACTCGCCGAACAGATGTTCAGCCGAAATGTGACAAATACACGCTACGCCGATTGTCTAAGAGCGGCCCAGACGTGCTGAAAAATTGTGTTCGTTTTGGATGTTCTTCTTAATGTGTTTGTTGCTTTTTTGTTTCTGCCTGTTTTTCCTAATGGGGAGGGTTCATTAAGTTCATTAGCGTTATCACGAACAAAATTCTGATGAGATGCCGGAAGGTAGAGGAATGGGACCTTTTCTGTTCTCGTGTGCGCGCCGCTTATCATTAATAATGAAATAAATCACGGATGTCTTTTAGATTTCCATTAATGGCTACTAATTTGTCGGCTTTCCGAGATTTTTGTCTTGAAATTTAAATCATTGTGGATTTTTGTGATTTTCAGAAGGTCAGGCAATAGGTTTGATGACTTATGAGGTTTTTGACTGCTTTTCGATACTAATCTTGCTAAGATCTATTCTTTTCTGGATTTTATTATATTTTTTTAAAAGATCTGAAACAGATAAACGGGGAAAGCTTGGTGTTTTGAATAATATTATTTCCTGAAGATTTCATTCACCACCTGCGCAATAATTTCTAAAATTCCGCAAAGTTTTCATTTGCCACCTGCTTGTTTTCAAGGCTGGTTACACATTCATCTTAGAGAAATTTTTAGCAGTATGTATTTCAACTTCATTAAAATTCTCCTATTCCTCATTTCTGTTGAACTTTGTAACAACTTTTTTTTTCAAAAAATTTCCCGCAAAACGCACTTTGGGAAAAGATTCTCATCCTCATTTTACACCTGGATGAATAATTTTATGATCAAAAATTACCCACAATGTTGATTTTTCTCCCGGTAATTACTTTTCGCTTCAAATAACAAAAATTTCGCCTTGGAAAAACTTATTAATTCTAAGAAAACAAAACAGCCATTCGTCGATAATTTATTCAGCACGTAAAAGTAAAATTGAAAACTTTTACTTTGTTGTGTAAGGGTGAGAATTTTGTGTTCACGCAATTTGATATTTTCTAATGATGGTTTGATTTTCGTTATTTTATTGAATGAGTCAATTGTGCTTTCTTAAGACCTAAATGCTGATTAAATTTTCTTTGTTGAGGTATAAACTCAAAAATGGTGTTCTATTATGTGGGCATGTGATTTTTAGATCGCAGGAGATAAAATACGATGGCTTAAATTTGATAAACATTACAATCCAAAACCCTAAATGATTGTTTTTTTATGTATTCGTGGTGACAATAGAAGGATATAATAACTAACGTTTTCAATGGTAGACCTATGATGAATTAAAACTATTCTTCCTTTGGTTCGTATCCAGTCAGTAAAATTTACTTTACTATCAGATCCTTAGTTACTTAGGAGGACAGTTTTTCTATATAAGGCACTCTTAGCTCATTTAACCCACTTTTTATGTTGACAAACTTTTGTCATGAAAGCTCGCTCCAACACTGCTTTTGATAGTAATCAAGTTAGTGACAAAGCCCCAATGAATTTTATCTGCCCGCCTTTCCTTCGGGCGCTTAAGATGAATTACGTGCAAAGACCCCGCGTCGGCTGCAGCTCCGGGCGCGATAAAGTGTTTGTCAATGTTTAACTGTAAACAAAATGCCGGGAGATAAAGATCTCGCGGGCACCACCTCCGGACACCGCCACCCACCCAGGGCCCGCAGCGGTCCTCAAATCGATCGATCGCGCGATCGGCGACGGTGCGCCCGGCACTCAATCAGGGCGCGCTCCGATGGCTGCACAAAGAAACCTTTCGTCTTTCGTTAACCTCCTTTCGCCGCGACTTGGACGTGTCTTGAACTGGTTCTCCTCCCAGTCGGCGCGGTGCCTCGCTTCCTGCTGATGGCGCATTTGGCGTGTCTTGTCTCGCGAGGCTGCTCCACCTGAAATATTTCTTGCGCCACCCACCCCCGCTCAGGTGCTTGAGAACATCTGACGCCTCGAAAGTTTTTCAGCCCGAGAAAACTAGCGATGAGCGTGTTAGCTTCGGTGCCCGGTGAAAAATTGAAATTTACGGCCAGCGGCGCCAAATTAATTTTCTAATATGTCCCGGCTGCGGAAGGAGGGCGCTCGATTTATTTCCAGCGCGGCCTTGGCGGCACATGTGCTCCGGCGAGGCGGATGCTCGGCAATTTGGCGAAGTCCACCCCCGGCGCGAGATGAATCCGCAGCCTCTCGAAAGTCATTTGCAACTTCTTGCGTTGCAGCGCACTTGACGAGCATCATCAGCTGTTTGACCCAAAAATTCGCTACCCAATTAATTCGGGCCAAGCCCGCCACCGGCTAACTCCCAAAATGCCTAACTTCACTTCGAAGCGGAGGCCGCGCGGTACCTGGGAGCCGGAAAATATTTGCTCAAGCTATTAAGCAAAATTAGCCGCGGAATTGCAAAACATTTCGCGGATCGTCCGAAATTCCATTAGAATGCCTCCGCGAGAGCAGAGCGGCCCCGTTTCGAGCCGATTGGGGACGCGGGCGCCCACTCCTCGCGCCGCCGGCCCCCTGCGGCTGTAATTAATAATGGGACATACCTGCCAGGTAATGAATTTTGGGATGGGTGCGGTGCGTTCATGTGCGTCGTCTGATTGCGGTTTCGGTGTTTGCAAGTAAATTGTTTACCTTTGGCGCGCTGATCGTTTTTAACGCCCGGACACTGTTTAATGGAGAATTATTATTCCGCGCCGACAAGAATGTGGACAAAAACGTTGTCATTGCATTAATTCGGCCGCCGCCCCTGTGCACGCGCCTTTGCGTGGGTGTGTGCGTGCGCCGGCGAGGAATTTTGTGCAGAAAATTTTGACACGTTCGTTACTAAAAGGAAATGATTAATTTAGTGGCGGCGGTGCATTATTTAAAAGTCGGGCTTTGCGCGAGGGGACTGTTTTTAAAACCCATTCCGGTTCGGGGTATTAAAAACGACTCGTTAGCTTGTAACAGGATTTATTTTAATATTTTAAAGGCTGTTTGATGCGCGCAGTTTCCAAAACAATCCCACTGTATTTAAATGGCTGCAGACAATTAATTTGTTTTATAATAAAGTGAATGCTTTTTGGCTTTAATGCCAGCCTTAATTTAAAAAATTGGCCAATCCGAGTCGTTTCACCCAGCAATGCATTGGAAAGGCATTAAACGCAAAATTAACCAAAATAAATTGCGGCGAAAGCAACGAACCAGTCTAGGACTTTATACCCAAAATGGAGAAATGATGTGATTATGAAATCACTCCGTCATCTGCCCATTTATTATTTATTATTATATGTATAAAGCGTTTTTTGCAATTTATGTCTATTTGTTTAAATATTCCATTTGTGAGAAAACATCGAATTTGGACCAGCATTACTGCACTTAATATGTAAGTGGAACAACTCTAAGAAATTTGAAATTAGTGCGCATGAAATGAGGATCTTCCCAGCTCAAATTACAAAAGTTGTCCGTAGTTGTTTTCCCCTACAATCTAGTATAATAAAACTAGAAAATAAATGAATTGCGCCGGCCTTCTTTCGACATGAAATTGCTCCCAAAAATGGATACTTGGCAAAAGGTCAAGACGAGGCAGATCAGCGGTGGCTTTCTTTAAACAAAGCAAAACGAAACTTCATTGTTTCTATCAAACTTAATTACCGCGGCCCGCAGATCACATGTGATACACGTTCCATGTGGAAGGAGGTTGCGGTCGGAGGCCCAGTAACTGACCCAAAAACTAGCCGTTCGGAGCAGCGACTTCCGCGATCTAGGCCTTCCCGGGCGCGAGAGTGGCCCGCATTCCCCTGAAATTGCTATAAACGATCGCATTACGCGCCCGAACGAGCCAATCCCGCGAAAAGCAATTTAGTGACTTTCAAAACAAAACCATCGGCATAATTGCGGACTTTTAACCTCCGCTGATAACGTGGGGCTCGCGCTGCGAAAAAGTGAATAGAAACGCGATCATCCACGCCCAAAGTAATCACAGCGAAGTCCGCCGCGCTTTGTGCGGTGCGCCGCGAAGGGGCGTGCGACTTTCCGCGGAGAGATGGACCACATCCGATGGCATTCAGCGCGCCGAACGTGGCCCTTTGAGGCTCCTCGGCGCTCCAAATTCCGTGCAAATCTCACAAGGCGTCAATCGGGCCAGGTTCCTCGGCGATTGATCGAAGGCAGCGCATAACTTTCTTCGGTGCCTTCAAAGACGCCGGTCGGCTTTCAATAAAGTCTACGCTCCAGCCGCTCCGGGCGAAACTGAAAGCAACTTTTGAGACAGAAAGCAACCAGCAGCGCCCTCGGGAGCCCCGGGCCCGCGCCATTCCCGGTTCCGGGCGGGGGGCGGGGAGCGGGAGCTAAGTAGCCTACTCGCCTGCGTTACTGCGGCTCCTCGGATTTCTTGTTTTCACGGGAAAAGCTCCGCGCAGGGGAGGGAGAGGGAAAAATCGCCGACACTCGGTCCCACGAGCGGCGTCTGTCCGTTCGATTTGGCACGGTGTGGGCACATGTGTGGCACGGCTCGGCCCGGCCACCCAAGCCAACAAATGTGGCAGACACCAGCAAACACGTCTTTTTGCTCTCGTGCAGCCATTTGCCATTTTGAGGAGCACGCAGCAGGGAAATGAGTGACTGACTTACTGACTTCGGAAAAATTGTGTGCAAAGCAGCCGCGAGGGGCAGCCACGGAAATCACATGCCACAGTGATGCCCTGGATACGCGAGCCCCACTCGAGGGTGCTCCAGTTCCGCGTTTTCACTTTAATATCGAAAAATGGGGGGAACAATGACGAAACCGGAGTGAAAAAAGCGCAAGAAGGACGGCGGTGGCGACAATCAGACGATGGGCAGGATATTGAGGTTCATCGCACGTTTCAATCGCAGGCAGTGGTCCTTCCCCGCACGGCGCGATAAAAATAGACGACTCCAGCCAGCAGGCATAACAAACATTTCCAGATTTTGCTTGCGCATTCAAAACAAATTTGTGGATATTTTCGCGCGAAGCTGGAATCTCTAATTAGAGCCAACGCGAGGCAGTGGATTGAGCCCTCAAGCAGAAATTATTGTGCTAGGCATTTCGCGAACTGCCAGGAGCAATGGACTTAAACAGAATTTATAATACTGCTGCGGCTGCTTTTCCTCCCGGAAGGAGTTCTGGATTTGGAAGACGTTCAGGACGAATGAGCTGCCCATCCAGATAGCAGAATCCCCCTATTTCCATCGCAAATTTAAGCCTAGTTCGTGGAATTTTTTAAGGAGGAAGCACGCTAATAGGGCTTTAAAAAGAGCTAGCGTCACTAGTTTAACTACATTATGCGGTGCTCAAATCCCCAATTAATTACATTGCCAGTTTGACTTTGAAAGCACGATTTTTCATTTTACGAGCTTAAGATGCACTGCATAACAATGAATGAAATCTCTGAAAATTCAAATGAGAACGTTTAAAACATCAGTAGCGTCAAAATTAGTTTAAGGCAGAATTGTGTGTTTGTCAGCGGTCGGAAGGTGTTTGTTGAGGAGAAAATAAATAAAGCTTAGTGCCAGAAACAAGCAGATAAGTTGTTCACATTAATAGAACAAAGTTGAGATCTGAGATGTATCTGAGTGTACCGGAAGGCTGCGCTCACCTGCTAATTAACAGAGCGACTAGAAAAGGAGCTGGACCGCCGCGAAAATCAATGCATCGGCGACAGCGGCCTCCGACTTGAGTGCGACCACGACGGACAGTCCAATTGAGTCGTTCCATTGCGCGACGCATCGGAAAACAGACTTGCGTTACTCTGATGTGACCGGAAGACGCACTGCAACTCTTCCAGCTTTTCATAAATTACGACCTCTGGACGCAGCCATTTGGAGCACTTCCTCGCCTCATCGGGGGTCGGAAGCCCACGGGCGCCTGAGCCGCCACACGTTCGCGCGATTTGAGGCAGCGGTCGACCGCCACCAGCGATTATGATGATGATGATGACGACGAGCGGAAAAAATGTAATTCCAGAGCAATTCGAGGCAATAAAACCGGCCGGGACAAGGAGGAGGATGCCGGCGCGGCGGCGGAAGGGACCTGAAGAAAAGTCCCCACGTCCTGGATTGGGACGCGGGAATGGCGGGGCTCGGCCGAGTGGCGCAAACCGCGGCTTGTGTGATTCCACAAGTTTTTAATTTAATTGTTGCGAGGCGGAATCGCAATCGCGGTTTGAGGTACGCGGGGCAATGAACTTGAACTAGACAAGCGGCCGCGCGGCGCGCTCCGTTGCAGAGCAGCGCAACGCTCAGGTGCCGGATGGAGCGCACATCGCAACTCCATTGCTCCCATTCAGTCGCCGGGAGTTTTATGGATATGCCACTTTTTGTGGGCTATTCAATCTTTTATTAATATTTGCCCAAGGAGGTTGCTCGGTGCTCGCATCATGCAATTTAATGCAAATGAGGGTTGCTCCGACAAAAAGTTATTTCAACAAAACCCCGCCGCTGCACCCGGATAGTGCTGATGTTTTACTATTATTGCGATAATGCGCCATTACCTAACGATTTTTCCGGCGATGGCAACGAGAACACTGCTGCTAGTAAAATGGAATTAATTTTTTTTCTAACAAGGGCACTTCCCCGGGAATTGCTTTGGAGATTGCAAAAGGTTTTGCAGCAAAACATTATCGATCCCCCGGGATTGCAACCGCTGGCGATTGGTTTGAAACTTGTGGGAGTTTTTTTCTGGTTCGAATGGGTACCTGTGGTTTTGATTCACTCATTTTTAAATTATACATATATTATTTTTATATCGAAATTTCTGCAGTGCTTTTTGTAGTTTGTACTGTACCACAATTTATAAAAAGAGGGATAGACCTAACAAGGGATCGTAGAGTAGGTACTAAATCAAAATATTTATAAAAATATTCACGAGAGCCTCGAAGTGAGGCAATTGTGCCGAGACTCAAATGAATTGGTTGGGCACCCGCAGCCTCAAGGCTCAAGAGATGCTAACAAACGTTAAAACTTAAATGGAAACGTAAAGCGAAGGAAAATTTCATAATTATATTTCTCATCAAGTAATTTCTCAACATGCCGAATTTCAGTAATAACGAAATAACTTTTTTCTGAAAGAATTTTCTTATGCATATGCAAATATTGTAAATATTTTACAACTACGAATCTGAGACGGTAACATATACGCACTTATGTTTTTTTCAGATATGCAAGCCACACAGTTGGGAAAGAGAAGATGATGTAGCTCACCTGTAACCGGGTCCAAAGTGCCAATCAAAGGATTTTATAAAACCGAGACAAAAGACTTTTTGCAGGAAGCAAGGTAAGGAGCTGCTTGTTTTCTTCTCATTACCGATTAAGACAATCTAATTCATCGACTGAGAACAAGCGCGTCCGGTAATTTATATCTCATTTGGGGCCCCTAGCTCAGCCCAGCCCTCTTTCGCGGTGGTCGAAATCACCTCGGAGTGCCCAATATTTCGGAAGGTTTTTATGCGGCGATATCCAAGCCTTTTATTTAGTCAACACGTTAATTACGCAACCATTAGCCAGTTTACAAATTCTCAGGTCGTTTGCCAGACCAAGAGCCCATAAATTTTTTCCGAGGAGAAATGCACCCAATTATCAAAAAATTGTTTCTTCTTTTTTATGCTTTTATCGGACAGAGGTAAGGGTCATTAAAATTTTTAAAAATTTTCATCGTAAAAATTAATGAGCGGTTTGGAGGACCATTCTCGGGACACACACGGCTCTGCATGCAAATGATCTGTGAAATACTCCCTTTCTCCGGACTCCGTGCTCCAACGACGCCGGTTACTTCTTGTGTGACAGAATGACTTTCTTCAAGACATCATCAAAACTCTGGGCTTTTAGATATACGCCATAAATTTGCTGTTTGTTTGATGACATCAAATTATTTCTGCCTTTTGTCTTTAATGGGTGAGAGGTTGTTAAACGTGAGCGCACGGGCAACCGCAAGGCTGTTAATTTTGTCCGGTTATGGTCTTCAGCTGCAGTTATAGGTAAAAATTGTTTATTGCTTAATAAAAGTTATTCTGGGAATTTAACGACGAAAATGGATTGGCTTTGGTGTGCCGTCTCGAATAGATGAAAGTAATTCAAGGCCTTTTATAAGGGTTCTTTTGCTTATTTTAAAACACCTGGATATGCTTTTCTGTTGTAATGAACTGTTTTATTGCGAGTTAATGGAGAGTGAATAATTTTAAATGTTTCAGTTCCAGCGGAATAGTTTGGTGTTCAATGGAAATATTTGAAAAAATATATGTGCAATATAATCTACATTCAGTGCTTAATTGATAGTAGAAAAAATTAGTAATAAGAAACATTTTTCCTCCTATACTCTACTTAAGTTGGATTTCCATTTGTGCATATTTTCAAGAACACTGCTGTGGCATACAGATATAACGAGGTCTCATCAGAAAAGGGATCTGTTTTTCCTCGTTGGTATGCGGGTCTCCAAACAGCATCACAAAGCATGTGTAATCTGTCATAGAGCAACAATCAATACCCAGTTCGGCTTTACCTGCAAGGAGGTGTAACTCCATCGCCCGAAAACATTCGCCATTATGAGAGCCCCATTTTCGAAAATTTCTTCTCATCACAATAACTCCCCGGAGCCGGGGAGCAGCATCTGGCACCTAATCCTGTCACGGTGATGTTGTCACCAACCGCATGCCCCCTAAATGTGATCCCATAAATTTTTCCACCTTCTTGCGGCCCTCAAAAATATCTCTGCAGTCTCCTGACGGATTAAATAAATGGGGAGACTCCATTAAACCTTAAAGCATGATGGAACACCGCCACGTCGTCGTTTTCCAGGCGGGGCGTCTTTAAACCGCCGAACGTCCTTGAACCTTTCGCCGAGCACAGGAAGAAATCGAACGGCCCACATCCTAACAAATCGATCTATGGCGCGGGTGGCGGGGCCAGGGCGGGACATCCCCACATCACCCGGGGAGTAATAGCAGAACCGACGCATATCAGCAATAAATCTGAATTCAATTTATATCGGCTCGACATCATCCTGGCGCTCCGCCCCGACATCCTACGCCTCCGCGGAGCAGCCCTGCGAGTCCCGCCGCCGCTCGGCGGAGGTGTGAACCGCCCGTTCTTTGATGATTGCAGGCGCCGGGCGCGGGCGGGAAATGATACCCAGCAGGGCGCTTTATCATACACTGCGAGGCGTCCTCACCTTGCAATTGAAATTTACGTCCTTTTTGCAATTTTGTTTTACTATTGCCTTCGACAGGTCGTAAATTGTGCATGTGCGGCGGAACTCCCCTGGCTCCCGGTGTCTTCCGGCGAGATACTGCAGCGAATTTACTGCCCGGGCCGAGTCCCGTGCGACTGCTTAGTTACTGCTCAAGGACTGGGCCGGGGCAGGGGCTATAACGTGTCGGCGACTTACTTACAAAAAGATCGCGCGAAAATATATTTTTTGCTACTTTTCCTTTTGCGTGCCCCTTTTGTCTGTTAATTTTTAAGGAGCCCCGAGATTTATTTGTTCTTCTCGCAGACGCTGGGTTCGGGACCCCATGCTGCGAGGAGCGGAGTTAGAACAATGCCGCCCGTCACTCCTGCCGCGCGTCTTAAGCAACGTGTGATAAACGCTGCCTTTCAGCCGGGAGACGTATTCAGGCCTCCTCCCGGTTGGGACGAAAACACACCTCTCCTCGGAACGCAGCGCCGAACACTATAAATTAAAGCGACTTTGAATGGATTCTTCGAGACGCAGCATTTCCGTCTTCTGCGGCTGGACTCCTTCGCCACGTCCCCCGGGCGACATGCAAAACTGGTTGGTTCCCGGTTCCCAGTTGTGTCCAGCCGGCCATTACAACCCGTCCGGACGGCCCCTGCTGGTCAGCCCGGCACTCCATTTGTTGTTACCGGCCCGCCGCGCGGCCCTCGCCCGCGCATCGTCTGCCGAGCGCGAACATGAGAAATGCGGCGGTGCACGATGCACCACAGCGCAAAAAATAACACATCCGCGCCGTATAAGTATCTGGGTATCTGGCAATTAAATTTATTGCAGCATCCTCCAGCACCAGTGTCTTCGGCGCCTTTTTTCGCCTGGACCGCGCTCATCTATCTTCCGAGCGTCGTTCAAAGTGTCTTCTGGCGTGCTTTGAATGTACTCGGCCCGCCGTCCCGCCCGGCCGCGGGCCCCATTTAACCCGGGCTGCGGAGCCCGAGTTATTTATACATTTTATTGGCACCAGGCGAAGAAAGGGCTTTTTGTTCCGCGCCCTTAACCCGAAATCCTGCTCCTCGAGTGGATGAGGGATGGCCCTCTTGTACCTGCGCGTCTTGCGAGGTACGCGGGTTCTTCTAATGCGAAAATTGCAAAACAATGAGATTTCCGGTTATTTCACCGCCAAGGAGGGCATTTAAGCTCCTTGGGAACCGGCGCTGCGGAGTGATGGACGACGATCGCTTTTTTCGAGAGCGCTTCCAACGACTGTTTCGGAGGACTCGAGCTCATTATTTTTGGAGCAGGACATTCTACATCCTGTCCATTGAATGAGTGATGAGGGAGTTGTGGAAATGTTGAATGAGCACAATGGATCGCGTTTTTCCCTGACGGCTCCCGGCGCAGTGCGACAGCTAAGGGTTTAGAATTAAGCGCAGCACGCTCATTAGGGCAGTTCTTGCTCCAGAGGTTGGCATGCTTTGGACCCCAGATTAATGCATTTTTGTTCTTGACAACTCCTTGCAAGGGTCAGAGGGTTCTATTAGTCTCTGTGTCGCCGGATAGTGATTTATCTGGTAAACTGTTCCGCTAAGCTATTTCGGGATTGTATATTGAATTGCATGAGATAACTTTGCAAACAATTAATGCACAGAAACTTTAAGTGACACCTACAAATGCGGCCAAGGTCTTTTGGGTTTAGGCTTATTGTAAAGGCAGAGCTGATTGCTAGTTCGTCAGACCCTCATAGCTCATGGATGGAAACAGATTAAGAGCCGACATTTCCACAGATTATGTAGCTATATAGTTTAATTAACTTTTTAAATGTTAATACTTAATTCTGAGTACGCGCATGGAAAGCATAGTTTAAAAAAAACGTGAAAATTAATATTTACCAACCAAATATCTGGAATTGATGGTGAGCTTGTATGTTAAAAAAGGCTGTAGTGAATTACAGTATGATGTAATAAGTTTTGCTAAATTATTTGCTGTGTTGGGGTTGTCTAAATTAAAAAAATTTTGAAATGTATAGATACAGGCTGTAATTTAACATTTCCTAACCAATAAAAGACGGTTAAAATTATGTGTAAGTACCTGTTTTAAGGTTTTTGAATTCTTCCAATTTAAAGTCCTTGAAAAACTTGCGAAAAATAAATTGGATAAGGAGGAACTAAGATGGTATTTTAGAGTTTCAAAGGAGCCCCCCGGTGGGTTCGTAATTCAGGCCTCATGCGGCAGATATCGCGTCGCGCCAGGTTGGCTGAGGCCACGCAAGGCCGCTGACTTCGCAGAGATCCCGGACTCCAATTACGCCCCGGCATCGACCAAAATGGTTCTCTCATATTTTCCACGAAGCGGCCACAAAAGGACTGTCAACCGCATAATAGGGCAGTTGTCACGCACGTTGTGCCGCTGCGATATGGGCACCCAGGCCCGCCTAAGAAATTCAACAGATGTCACGGCCCTCACGTTTTTATCACAAAACTTTTCGTGTACGCGCGTCGGGGCGGGCCGGCCAACCCCCACCCCGAGGGTGGATAAGCGAAAAAATGGACAATGAAAAAGCCACAACACACTGGCGCCCTGCTCACGAGCAATTACTCCTGTGAAATGCAAACCAGAGGCATAAATCGTTTTTTGTGGACGTTATTACTTGGATCATACCCTTCGTGACCACCAGCGCAATTTCCTTGGAGCAAATTGCCGGCCGGCAAAGGAACTTGTGGTGAATTTTTCCCCCCTCCCACTAGCCCTAGATACACACGTCCGCTTCATGCCCTCGGTGCAGTGGCGGCTGGACTGAGGGCGGGTATCCTGGAAAACGTCACGATGGCACGTTTTCTGGGGGATATCGCGAAAGCTGGTGGACATTTAACAACGACGATATCCACCCGACCCGGGCTCGCCGCCCGCCTCCGGGAGGGACTAAATTATTCCGAAAAGCCAAGGGAATGCTGCAGCCTTAAGGGATACCGGGTTGGTGATTTCGCCGTAATCCCATTTTGATGTTACTTTAACCCACTGCACCGGACCCCGTGGCATTGGATGTTAGCTGCCGCCGCCACTGATCTGTGCCACCGCGCCCATATGCAGATTTCCGCGCAAATTACTTCGTACAACGTGCAAAGGCCCGATGAGTGAGTTGCACATGCACCGCCGATTTGCAGGGCAATTTGGGGCGCCAGGCTCGACCTGTGTACTTTTTACATGTCCTTATTTTGCATCCTGTGGTTTTTTCCGGGAATAAAGATTGCTTGTTTCCTCTTATTTATATGAAATGCATAATGCAGTTTGTTGTCTTTAAAATATGTAAATAAAATCGCCTTACACACTGTTTTCAGAACAACAGTTTTAATTTTCTTAAAAATCCGTGAATTAAAACATCAGATCTAAGACCTAGTTTCAATTAACATTTGATATATTATTTATATTTACTCCACACGTCTTCAAAACACACATATGTGTGAATGTACATACATTAGATTCCCAAAATAACTTTTAAAAGAAACAAATTGAGAAATATCAGACAAAGGGCATAAAAATAACCATTTATCGGAAACAACGAAGATTTAATAATAATTTACTGTAATTAGAAACGCATATGTAAAAAACATACCTTTCCTATCTCGTGGTGCACTTAAATATTTTTTCTTTGATATCTGGGACTGAAAGGAAAAAGAATTCGAAATAACTTTGAAGTAAATGTGTCTAAACTAGACATGTTCAATATTCTCAAGGAAATATAATACAGAAAATATTTTCCATGAAATAAACGAGTAAAGCCGGAATAATGTTCCTTGAGACTTGTTACTTACATTTGAATACCACTGTACGTTGCAAAAGGCGCGCTAAGCGTTCGTTTGCGTTCTGGCAATAAAGCGGAAATCCATTTGGCTTAAGAAAACTTCTGTGGGAAAAATATCCCCATAAAGTTCTTTGTGCTCGTTGCGAGTGGCCCCGACTGGAAACAACAATAAAAATGTGTACAATGCACAAAGGAGTTAAGGAGCAAGGACGCGCCCCGCCAGGGAATAAGTAAGCCAATGCAAAGCAGCCACTTTAGGAAATGCTCAAGGAGCCATGAAAAATTCACCATCACCCGAACCCTATTCATGTATAAAAAATAATATCCCAGTTTTATCCGTTTTAAATCCTGTAATCCTTAGAACAGAGCCTGCTCCAAGGACGCTGGTTAGATAGGAGGCCTCCCCTTTTGTAGAGCCGGGAACAAATTTAAATTGCTAACAGGAAAAAAGCGAACGAAATGAAAATTATTTCCGATGAAACGACCTCACCCTGTCCTCCACCCGCCTTCATCCAGTGGTTTTGGAATCTTTGATTTTAAAGTGGAGGTACAAAGGTCCCAGTGCTCTCGGACGCCATTAAGCAAGAAACAATTCCGAAGCGAAAAAGGGATATGATCCTCTTTTATATTCATGTATGTGCATGATGCCGAGAGTGTGTGTAATCTAGGCCCCATATGATTCGGCTTCCCTGGGCCCTTCTAAATAATTTCAGATCCGAAGATACCCACCGTCATCCCTTAAACCTTTTTAGCCCGCCCACCCCTATACACCCTCTCAAGAACAAAGCGGAAAACATGACTCAAAGATCAAGGGGCGCGCCCCTTTCGTGGCCTCATTAAAGCATACCCAGTCAAAAATGTCGGTTTATTTTTTAATCAAAACCTTGGATTATAAATACGCGTGCAATCAAAGGAGTATTTAAATGTCAACTCCTCAATTATTGAAAGTACATTTCTTTCATCTTTATAACTTTCTATTTTATAAGTTGAACTATATCTCCATATATTTAAATTGATTTTAAAATCCTGGTTTTGTCTCAATTCCAAATATTCGTCATTTACTGAAACTTAATGTAGTGTAGACACGCATACATTTTATTATTTAAAAGCTAGGCCCAAATTGTGTGTGCAATCAATAACTATTAAGTTCCAACATTCAACAAATCTAATCTCGCTCCTCTTCTCTTCCAGGAAAATATTTCCAGAGTTGCGACAACGCGAACAAATCAAAGGAAACATGTTAGGACGAACAGGAGCGATTTTTTACGCCTACCCACTTGTCATTGCGATCCTTGCCAGCAGTGTGATTTCGCCGACGAATGGTCTTGCCAATTGCCCGCTGGGCTGCAAGTGCGACGATGAGACGCTGGTCGTGAAGTGCGGCGAGGGGCACCTCGACGTCCTGCCGATAGCCCTGAACCCCTCGATACAGCGGTTGGTCATCAAGACGAACAAAATCAAAACGATCGACTCATCGATCCAATTCTACGCGGAGCTGACCTTCCTGGACCTCAGCTACAACCACCTGAACAACATCCCGCCGAGGACCTTTGCATATCAGAAAAAGCTGCAGGAGCTGCACCTGAACCACAACAAAATCGGCTCGGTCAACAACAAAACCTTCCTCGGCCTCGGCGAGTTAACCGTCCTCAACCTGAGAGGGAACTTCATCGAGGAGCTGGAACGAGGGGTGTTCGCCCCTCTGGTCAAGCTTGAGGAGCTCAACTTGGGCCAGAACCGAATCAGCAAAGTCGACCCGAGTGCCTTCGATGGACTGGTCAACCTGCGCGTGTTGTACCTGGACGACAACACCTTGACGACTGTTCCCTCAGCAACGTTCCAAGCTATGCCTAGTTTGGCCGAACTGTTCTTGGGAATAAATTCATTCACCACAATTCCGAAGGGGGCGTTCCAGGACCTCAAGGGACTAAACCGGCTAGACCTGCGGGGGGCCGGCCTGTACAACATATCTCACGAGTCTCTGAAAGGTTTGGAAGGTGTGCGGATTTTAGACCTGTCCGACAACCGGCTGCACAGAATCCCGACTGTGGAACTGAGCACGCTCACGCGGCTCGAGGAACTCTCGCTTGGACAAAATGACTTCGAAGTTGTCCCCGAAGGTGCCTTTGTCGGGATGACGAACCTGAGGAAGCTCGACATCACCGGGGCTCTGAAACTGAAGAAAATTGAGAACGGCGCTTTTTCCACTAACACGAATTTGGAGTCGTTGACTTTGGCATCGAACAAGATGCTTTCAGAGGTCCAAGAAGGCGCCCTAAGTGGACTGCCCCATCTAAAACACGTTGTTCTCCGGGACAACGCCCTCACCACACTGGCGGAAGGGCTCTTTCCATGGAATGATCTCCACACCTTCGACTTATCTGAAAACCCGATCGATTGTGACTGCCGAATACTCTGGCTAAGAAATCTGCTGGTGTCGAAAAATTCAACGAATGACCAAGTTGCCAATGTCTTATGCGATTCACCTGAGAGGCTGCGCGAAGAGCCACTTAAGGCTGTCACACCAGAGTTATTAGGCTGCGCCCACAGTGACCCTCGGAAGCAGGCGATGATCGGAGCTCTCCTGGTGGGATCTGCAGCAACTATCACTGCCCTGGCACTCATTTTGTACCGTTGCAGGAGGAAGATCCGGGAAGTGCTCAAAGGGGGGTGGGGCAACAGCGCTCTCGGGCGTAAGGAGCGCGAGTACCAAAAGACCTTTTCAGATGAGGAGTACATGACAAGGCACCCCCACCCTTGCCTTGGAATTCACCCCACCCTCGCTAACTACCCCCACCACCACCCAAGCCTGAGACCTATACCGGTAACGGAACTATAGCTAGAAGCGCCACCACCTCCTCCTCGGGGGAGGGGGGCCTCGACATTACAACAACTCCAGGTACCAACCTCGACTGCACTTAACGGCACAAACGGAACAGCTACATTCCTCCAACTGAGTCAGGACCACCTCATGATGCAGCAGCAGCCCCAGCTCCAGAAGGCACTGCCCCAGCAACCCCCAGAGGTCTCGAACCAGAACCACTACAGCCAGCCACTGCCACCTGGCGGCGGCATGACGAAGGCCTGCTCGACGACGGACCGGCCTATCCGCGCGAACCTCGACGGCTACCACTTCGGCAAGCACCACACGATCGGCAATTCCGTCAGCCACAGCGACTACATCCACCGCAACAGCCACTACTCGGTGCCGATCGAGCACGACCGCTCCCCGTCGCCCACGCCAACGCCCCCACCGCCCGCCCTGCCCCTCAGGAACGGCAGTATTAACGGCAGTGGAACGGGACGCAGGTCCCTCACGTCACGGCACTACCATTGATCACGCACACACACCGGCGATGGCACACACACAAACACTTCGCTTGTTTTCATTGTAAGATACCTTGGACTCCGCGGGGCGGTTTGACAGATGAGAAAGAAGAAGACTTAATTTTTTAGGCAAAATCGAGTGATTTCTTATTTTTGTAATTATTACACTCCGCGCTGGGCAGCACTCGCACCGCCGAGCGCCTCCAGCGCCGTCTGTGGGAAACGACCGAGAGTGACTAGCGACTAAGCGACTAAGGAATTTGTAAATTCATTTGTACATATAAGCGATAAGTAAGGCACTAAATTAAAATATGAAATGAACTAGAGCTGAGCGCGGCTCGCGGGCCGCCTCCCAACGACTTATAGACGACACGAGGTCCAGTGATGTACATTTTAAGTTATTCCTCATTGTGTATAGCGACGGCGCAGCGAAGGCAGGCTACTGTAAATAGATTTTAACGCGTTAGGTTCTTTTGTAGATAGCCCTAAGTCAGTTAAGCGAGGCTCGCCAGCGCGCCTGGCGAGGCGACCGATTTGTTCTTTCCAAATTTCTTTTTAAGTTTTCCGCGGAACTGCAGAAACTGATCAAAGGAATATTCGATAATTTATTAAAGAAAACTTTGAAACATTTCATTTGCGTCTTTTTATTTTTTCGCGGGTTTCGTTCTTGTGGGTGGAGTTCTTTGATTTTTCGCTTTGCTTTTCGCGGGATTTTTTTTGTAGGGCCGGCGGGCGGAGGGAACATTAGACGAGTGCTTTCTCCCGTGGGATGGTTTTCTTTCGTTTGAGTTAAAAGTTTTATTTTGCATGCAGGTGAGTACTGTTATCACATAATCGATAATCTACATCAGGAAGCAATTTATTTTTTATAATTTCTATAAATTAAATTCAAGTGGTTGCGTGTGTCTAACGCAAAGTTAGTAGTCAAGGTCTGTTTTAATGTTCGGTCTTAAAAGTATCAGACACAAATCACAATAAGTCGCACGCGTTTCAAGGTCAAATCCGAAGCTTCTGCGTTTGTGGTTCCCAAGAGGTGCGGGAATGCGCCGTAAATGTTAATGGGTAGTTATTTTGTTTTTTCACAAAAGTTCGAGTTCACTATTTCATACTGAAATGTGATACTAACGGTGAACTATTCAGAGCAAATTATTGTCTTACCTCGAAAATTTTAAAAATGCGTAATTTATTCTGAAGGTTTATTGAGCTTAAAAGGAATGTATTGATAGATTATTTGTTTTTTGTGTCAAAAGGGCAGTTGCAAACTATAATAGAAAATCTATAATTTTTGGAGTAGGGGAGAATCCTTGCGACTCAGCGCAAGATATAAATATAGCTTAAAGAATAATAGGTAAAACAAAGAAAAGTTTAACGATAAATCGATATCGAAAATTCAAACTTTTTTAATACACATACATATATCTACTTTTATTTTCGCACCATTAAAACACTACTACATACATATAAAAGAAAGAATTTACAATTATTGCTTTAATTTCATTAACATCTTTACAAATGTGTTGCTACATTTTTTTAATATTTAAACACTGCCACACTGCAAATGCTTTTCAATATGTGTACGTAAACTCTTTAAACTGTTTGTGAGTGTATGTAGCAAGAGTTTAAAAATTTTATATCAGAGTTTGAGTAAAATTGGGCAGCTGCGGGTACGTGTTATAACTCTGCACATTTGCCGGAACAATTCTGCTAAGTTAAAGTAGAGAAAACCAACCCAGAGGAGCAATTCGAATTCAGCATATTTGTCATTTGTGGGTCATTCTACTGTTTATATCTGCCAAAATTAATTACTTTCGAAAATATATCGCTTTGCAAATATTTTCTCAAAATTCCAATGCAAATTTTGCTCATTAATTATATCTCTCCGCAGGGTGAGTAAACGAACTTCCAATTTTTTCCCTGTGAATATTAAATATCACCGATGGGAGCATTTTAACACAGTGCGTCAACCCACAATTTATTTTTAGTGAGTGCATGCAACTAATTAATTTTACTAAAAAAACAAGTGCACACTGTGGCGAATATTATCATAATCGATCAGCCCCGAGGAGAGTTGGGCGTGTACATAGGCCTCTACGCGGGGTTACGACATAGAATCTCTAAAAGCAATAAATCAAACTCAAAACGTAGCTCGATTATGTTTCTCCTTGTTCAAGGACTCTGGTGGATGTTAGCGAGGAACAATTTACTGGGTGTAAAACTTTTACGATTGTGTGGTACAAAAGTATAAATAAAAAAACATTTAAAATTAGAGCCTACTTCTAAGAAACACAACACTTAATACAAGGGAGTTTATACTAACGTAACGTAAAGGATATTTAACTTTTGCCTCATTTTAAGACTTAAAGAATCAAACTTTTAGTGTAGAGTAAGAGTACGACTGTAAATTAATGTAAAAAGGGCCAAGGCGCGGGTGGAGCTATATTTAGACAGATTTGAATCAATAAATATTACGAAGAAGCAGCCTAGAGCTCTTAGATATTCACGAGGAGTGTTGCAGCGCTGCACTTAGGCCGCTGCACTTGCACCTTCCGATTGTTGACATTTTCATTCACTACCTGACTCCTACGGTATAATCAGGGTATGCATGGACCGTTCGTTTGCCTCTTTCGATTTCCTCGAACACTCCGTTGAAGCACTGTACCAACGCCACCGTTCCGTTCCACTTTCTGGATTCTTTCGCGCTGGGCGCCGTTTTTTAGGATACAAATACAAATCAAGTGGATCTAATGTTCGAATCTAAGTGTCATAGTAAAAAGTCATCTCCAGGATTAGGCGTGGCGATGCCAAAGAGAATCTCATAAACCGGCTAACTTAAACGTATCTTAAAGTAGAAGGAAGGAGGGTGGGAATTAGGAGAGTAAACAAATATATATTTTATACAGCAGACTAATTGTATTTAAGCGTTACTTTCGTTCAGTCGATTGTTTTGTACATATGTAGTTGTTTTAAGGTTCGTAGGTAATAAATTGACTTTTTGAAATTTAACAGAATTTTTAAGGTTCTTGTGGATATTTTCATTGACTGTATGTTTTCGATTTACTAATGAGAACATGTGAAGAAGATTTTTTTTTAAATGATGGATAAACTGTAAAAGTAACTGGACTTAGAAGTTTGTAAAAATCAACACTAAACGATATTCAGTGGACTAAGAACTATTAAATAATTAATATTTCAACAAGGAACAACCAAAGGAAGATATAAGTGGGAAGATTTTATGAAAAATAAATATGAATTTAAAAAATTTAAACGATGCGTTTTTGCTGCTCCCGTCTCCTTAAAATGTCCTTCACCTATATTTTCTATGTACAGGGAAATATCTTTTCCAACGTCGGTTAGGTGAATTTAACTGACTTTCCCATTTTTCAAATTGTGTAATAAGCTCATTCAGGATGAACATTTTTAGATATATGCTTTTGCTGTCTCTGATTAACGTAAAAAATATTGTGCCTATGGTTCTGTGCAAAATACTTTTCGGTGGCTGTAAATTGTTATCGCATCTAAAAGCATATTCATCAATCCAGTAGGTAAAACTATATTACAAACATGACAAAACTACGGCAGAGGTTAAAACAATCTGGAATTTTACGAAAACCATTTGTAAGATAACATTCTAAAATAGTTATTTGTTATTTGATACTTTGAAATTCTGTGCTCAAAAGTTGCTATCTCCTAGTCTCGGAGGTTGAACTTACGCAATATTTCAGTGATTTGATTTTGTAAATTTAATGTATTTAAATCTCTTAATCTCTTAATCAAAACCTTAATATTTCAAAGAAAAGAGCAGTCTTCCATTTCTAAATAAAACGAAAAAAGGAACGGCCCTGCGAGTTTTGGTCATAAAACGTGACAATAAATATTTACTTGGCTTTGTTTCAATTGTGGAAACGCAACGTTCTTATATTGCATCTACATATGTATTTTATTGACATTTATTTCCTGGCATACATTGGATGAAATTAAATTCCAGGCATCAGACAAATCCCAAAACTGGGTCATCAGCTGGATGCGAAACCTTTTAAACATATCCCAGTTATAAACCATTTCGGAGTCCCTCGAAGTGTCCATTATGTGGAAGCACAAATCAAATGTGCCGCGACAGACACGCCCGCAACGCACAAATCGCAATTGAAACCTGCCGCAGCGCCGAAAAAACGGGGATCGCGGACAGTGATTTTGTCGCGGGGCCTGGCAGCGGAGCTCCAATAAATTTAAATTAAACTTTTATCAGGCCGGCGATTTTTCATTATTCCGATTTGGGCACGGGCGCAGCTATGAAACGACCGGCTATTTCATATTTTCATAAAAGTCCGGCCATAAATGCGCTCTATGGCCGCGAAGAGCCATTTAAATTTGTTTTCGCAATGGGAAAAACTCATAAAAGCGTCCGGCCCGACTAATCACTGTAGAGGCCCCGCGGCCCGCAGCCCGGTGCACGCGGTCGATTTTCTCCCGGCTCCGGGAGTATTTCCACTTGCGCCCCACCTGTGCCCAGGTACTCGCCGGTGTTTTATTGACGCTAAAGACCAATTCGAGCCCTGTTTCGGTGTTTCGACGCTCGCCAGCGGGACCAATTCCCGGCGCCGCCCGATCGGGGGTGTTGCATTCCTCAAGTGGGCCCGGCCCTCGACAGGGAAAAATCGGCCGCGTGCAAACCGAGCAGCTCCGAGTGGAGGAAGGCGGAAATCAGGGCAATTATGCTAAGTGCATTTTTCCACACTATAAAACGGGTGAAATGCAGCCGTGGCGAGCGTCGTTCCCGCGGCCGCTGTTCCCTTTTCCCGTCTTGGGGCGCAACGTGGCTCCTTGCGGCCTGCAGGTGCGCCCCAAATAGGTGCTTGCTTTTTATTTCGCCTGGATGCACTTGCGCCGCTGTTCGCAATTAAATTTATGCTGTTACAATTATGTAAGCACAAACTTTTGCGGCCGGGCGCTCCGCCGCCCGCACCGGCACCCGGCGGTAGCACGGCAGGACGAGGACGACGACACGCCGGTGTTAGACGTGAAAATTGAAAGCAAAAGCATAAGTTTCAAGGAATCAGGTGTTATTAAGGTAATTGCGTTCTGAAGTGAAGTTTGCTTTAAGACCAGCAGGTGGAAGCCATTTACGTGTTTGTGCGAAAGGCAAACACGCTGGTAATTAATGGCTTAGTTTGCCGCATCAAAGGCAGAACAGATACTTGGGAGGGAGTTATTAAGTGCGCCTGCAGTTGCGGGTGGCTCCCGGCGACCCGCTTACTTTGAGCAATTTGAGCGGAAGTCGGCAAATTCTCGCGTGTGCAATTGCTGCAGTTTCGCGAAAAAGTGCCTTAGATAGGTTACTGGAACTGGAACAAAGTTTAAAGGGATTCGCGTACTGAAAAGCGTAACAACGTATTTAAAAGCACTTAGCATAGCGCACTCAAAAATAGAAACAGTGGGTTTTTCCACATGATTTTCAAACTTCTAGTTTTCTGGCATTTGCGCCAACACTTCAGCTAGAACCTATTTTAAGTAGGGCATCATAAGACTAGAGAGATAAGTACTAGCAACTCGCAGGTAAAGTCACAAAGGAGCGGGCACTTCTAGTAGGAGTGCCGTCATTTGTTGCTCCAAATACCTAATAGAAACATTCTGCACGAAAGTATGTTAAAATATTTTGTTAACTTTAAAATATGACATGAAATTTTGTGAAAGGATTCCCTTAAGTCGTTATATATATATTTATATATAATATATTGTGTATGTCTAATGCTAATGAAGTTTTCGTAGACGGAATATCGGAAATTTAAAATATTTCATCAAATCACGTTTTCGAGAAAAATAAAGTGAAAAGTGAGAAAATGAAATTTTAAAAATTTCTTCACAAATCGTGCAGCTTCGAAAAGACTCAAAATGAAATTAAAATGAAAGTTTACCATCAGCTATAGTTATAAAATACGATTAACGTCCAACATCTACTTTAAGTTTCGTGAAAAGCACGTATTTCAGGAGACTGCTCCTCCATTGATATTATATCACTGTTTTTTGTTCGAACTAAATTCGTTTATGAAGTAAGTTATTTTAAACGCAATTTCCTAGAAGTTTGTAAGCGTTTCGAATTTTTATTTAGCAATCCACATAAAGCGGTGCTACTACGGTCTGACATTTTTTTGAAAGCTTTTCGGTAATTGACAAAATAGGACCTTTCTTATTGTTTCAAGCTAGTTTTTGTCTTGAAAACGTAATGCCATAGAATATTTTTGACTTTGGATTCACCACCACCATTATTTACCTTAACTACTCAAATTAAAAGGGGCTTTCATCAACCAAATTTTGCAGATCTGTGTAATACCCAATTAGATCACAGTTCTTATATCAAAGAATCTTTTCAATCCTTTAACATATAGGACAAGAGAATCGGTTCTTAAGTCTAAATAATTGTAATGAGTAATTGTTTCTCGGAAGTAGTGACACCTATTTAACAAAGAGGCATTTGTGGGATTTATCTGTTATTCATTGAGTGGTTTTATTAAAACGGAATTTGATAACTAGTGTTACTAAGCACTTCTCGATCGATACTTGGCTTGATAACCGATGAAGGATACCTTCGCGCAGTTACATAGCGTAGACTTTGCTGAAATGCACACAAATATGAAAACCTTTTAAACCTCATTAAAAGTAGCACGTACAGAAAAACGTACGACACAGAAATTTATTGAGTTTGCTGTAAAGATGTTGGATTATCTTGAAGTGCTCCAGATCCAAAATCGTATTTTCGAAAAATAAGCCTAACTTAGTTGAGACTGTTAACAGCTAGGAGCAGTTGCACAGCGACACGGGCGCCAATCTCCCCTCATTGAAATGATAGAAAAACGCGTGAACAGAATTTTCAATTATTCCGCCATCACCTCGTCCGCGGAGGAGGGTGGCCGTCTCTGCCGCCGGAGCACTCGAGCTCCCAGCACCCCTCCATCCAGGGGTTGCGCAGCTCTAATTCCGAAAATATTGCAATTTATGGCTTGGAAATCCTCCTGTAAATAATGAAGAGATGAATAACAGCGCCTTTGAAGATGAATGTGCCACATGTACTTATATGAGCGTTCCGGGGGATATTTGGGATTAAGAGGTCCTGGAGCACCCGGGCGAATGGATCCGGGGCGAAGTCAGCCCCGCCATGAGATATGGCCGCTTCCCGAGTGCGGTGGGTTTTAAGTTCCCGAAAGATGGATCTGGGCGTTTCTTTGCACAGCACTATATCAGGGATTTCAGGAAAAAGCAAGGGAGTCGAAAGGGTGCTCCCTATGCATTCGGGGATTCAATTTCAACTCGACGTTGCGTTGCGTGTACTGCGATCGATTAGTCTCATGATTCATAGCCCTTCCGGGCGGGAGTGGGGTCCACTCGCGCTCCTGTTCTCGGCGTGGTGGAGCATTTGCGGGGCGGTAAATTGCGTGACCCCGCCAGCACTCCTTGCCGACATTGTTTACAATTTCCGAGGATTACCCGGAAGATACGCTCGCAAGTCTGACAAATGAATGCACAAGCCGCAAATTGTAATCTCGCTCTTTATGAGTGCCTCTTGAACAGGCAAAAGCGAGGCTTCCCGCCCCTAAGGAGCCTCTTTAGATTGAAAGTAAATTGAACTCCCAGCAGCACTTTCGGAGACGGCCCTTTGGAAATTTTTCTCGAATATGAAAGGCGAATTTAAGGAGGAAAGCACCCGCCATTAGAAACGCTGCGGCGGTGGGGTCGCACTGGGGGACGCGACCGTCGCAACCGCGTATACATCGCAAATCAATAAAAGCGGCAACAATGGTGCTTCCGGCGCTATAATCATGCCGCGGAGATAAAACTTCCGCCCCCGAAAAGTTTACTGTGGCAAATAAAAAGATGCTGAAATGAAATGCCGGAGAAAAAATAATGTCAGTTTGAATTAGGAAGTGGATGGGGCGGTATGCCTCCTGCCGTCGACCGGGGGTGCTCAATATTTCAGGAGATTGCTATGCGCGAACGAAATGGTTAGCAAAATTGGGGGGAAGTGTTTATTGCGCGATATGAAACTTAAAAAGTCTGAAGACGTCGGACTACCGCGAACCAAATTGCTCCCGCGAGCATCCTATGAAAATTCAAGCGGTCGCATCATCCTACAGCGCTTTTTACTGACGGACGACGACAGTGGGGTTGAATAATTCCAGCGTGTCACTGCCGCGGGCCACCCAGGTGCTTTGGGGCTCCGCGACGGGCAGCTATAAAACGCTTCATTCCGAAAGCAGAAATTCATATTTAGCTCCACCAATCGCAGAAGCAGAAAGTTCCACGGAATAACACTTTGTTATGCAGTCGGTTTCTTTTCTTCCTGGAAGGGTGGGTCCCGAATTCCCACGTAGAAGTTCGGCCAACCCATTTAATTTTCCGCCGACCACAAGTTAATCGAATGTTTTGGGCCACTTAAACTACAATAAAAATGCTGGAAATGGGACTACTTATTTATAAGTACACATAGGGTTTCTCGACTAAAGCAGATTTACTTTAAAACCGAATTTGTTTTCCATTGGAACAATAACGTGTTAATTATATAAGCATCTGGCCCCTTAATACTCGGTAAAACAAAAATTAAAACCCCCTCAAAGAACAGCATTTTCTATTACGACAAATGCTTTGCTTGCTATGCTAGTACAATTGCATCGTAATTATCATAGCATAATGTTGCTCGAGCCGCAATCTGATAAGTTTCATAATCAATAGTTCATACACTATGCAGAGAGTAAAGCATTACCAAGAAAGAAGGAAACTGACTGTGGGATATCGGTGGATAAACTCATTTTATCCGAAGTGTCTGGTACTGAATTAAAACTAGATAAGACTTGTTGTGGCGGAAGGAGTTGCATAATTCGTGTCCTTGGACTGTTGAGGCCACAGGACGAGACTTTCTTAGACATCAGATAAAACTGCCAGACAGAAATGCTGGTTATGCTCTCGATTGGGGTCGTTACTTCTACCGCCCTTTGCCGGAACGGCTCGTTAGGGGAAAATATGCGCCGCTCAGGAAGGTTGCGGCTTAGAGAGCTGCTCACGGTGGAACGCGAAGTTATCGGCAGAACTTAGCCCCGACTGCCTCCGGCTAATTACAATTTTTTCCAGTTTTGACTCAATAAAACGCCCCGAAAGCTTTCTGCAGTCGCTACAATCGCCGGAGCCGCGAAACTTCGGAGCGCCTGACAGCGCTTCCTCCTGCTTTGTGGTCGCTGCATTATCCCGGAACGCGCCCCGCCACCTCCGCGGAGCCCCACAGAGCGTCCCAGAGATAAAGGCGAAGTGCTACGAAAAGTTACTTTCATCACTTCCTTTCCTGCTGAAAAATCCACAGGAGCTGCTCGGCGCTCATAGCACTTCATCGGCGCGGAACGCGAACAAAAGGACGAAACTCGAAAAACTTCAGATAATTTTGCTGCAAATTTTAGGGAACTCCCAGCGCCGCGGCGAGTTACACGTAATCCGTTGCGCTTTTAACGTATTTAAAGTTTCGCCGCCCACCGCGCGACCAGAGGAGCACCTCCCCCACTGGGACGCCTTTTAAAAATTTCAATAGGAGCTCGCTTTGATGGAGACGATGACCCACTTTTGTACTTTTATTCACTCGCGTGATAAAGAGCTCCTTGGCGTGGGTTCATTACGCAAGGAATTACTTCCTTCCGCGTGCGAAAGTTTTTAACGTCCGCGGGTGGGGGCGGGCGAAAGGCGCGAAGTTACAGTGAAAAGGTGTTGCGCGGATTCGCTCCTCGCGGACCGCCTCGCGTTAGTTGCCGGCCTCGAGACAGTAAATGGATTTGTGGCTAAGACAGGCCTGAAATGAGTTTTTATTGTTTTTGCTTCTTTTATTGCCGCGCGCGGAAGAAACTTTTCAATTATTGTAATTTAGGACGGCTCTTCGGAAATGAGCGAACGCTTCTCGCACTTCCCTGAGTCCCAAGTGCTTCGCTGGCGCCGTTTATTTTGTAATTAAACTTTGAACAAAGCGAAGGCATCCGGCTTTTGCAACAGCTCTAAAAAATAACTTTTTCAAAAAAAAGGAGAAGGTTCTCAATTCCAATGTATTTTGTTTTGTATTTTACGCGATTCTTTCGTCGGTTGTTAACCGAATTTAATGATTCATTTTTTGTTGAATATTCTGTTTCCCGAGCGTGGCCAATTAAATTTCAAGAAAATATTCCAGCTATTTGGGTGAAAAATTATGTGACAGTTTTCTTTAAACGATCATCCCTTTCGTTACTGATTTCCTCCTAACAGCTATATCTCATTTATGCAGTAGGTACGTTTAGAAGGCTTACCTATATAAATACAAGCAAGCTATAGTTACTTACCACTAAAATTTGAAATAGAAATAATTTTGAGACATTTCCCAAAAACATACCTTTGTTTTTCTAATTCCTCTTTTCTCGAAAAAGAGGGGCGGTGTAGTATATTTATTTGCAGAATTGAAATCTATAAAAAAATACTATAAAATCAGTTTGCTATTGCTTAGAAAGGAGAATTATATTTGTTGACCAGTATAATCTGTAACTTTTTCATATTAAATGTCATATAATAATCTAAAACTAAAACGCTGCAAAATGAATTAAAATATCTCAGATCGTATTAAAAATATTATTAGTTTTTCTTTTTCAAAATGCTTTCTAATCAGTCCAGGACAATATTTTTGTAGTCAGATTGAACGCAAGACATTTTGAGCGTGTCTACTTTCTTTTTCCTGCCTCGGGATATTTTCTCGGGAGAAAGTTGTTAATACAAAAAGAATTTGTCCCTGACGCAAATTAGGATGCTGCGGGGGAGACGCGAACGCCGCAGTTGGGGCTGCATCGCTGGCAGATAAGGCCGTCGCCCGCGGACGGATGCGGAGCGCAACGCCTCCGCCGTCAGACCCGGCTGGAATGACATGTCGAAACACATAAATTTTCCGAGGAAGCAAATTCACGTGTACTTTTATCTCATTTCGCATTTTATCCGCATCCCGTAAGCACCATAAGCCTTTTAAGCATTAGATTTGATGAGTTAACGAATTTTTCGTACCTGCGGGTGCACGGGGTGGGTGCTGCGAACATGTCTTTGTCGTGCTTTATGGACGCCAACTCTTGTTTATTTGCTTTTTATGCCCTCGTAAAGAATTTAGGAGATGCTATCGCCGTTGTGTGGGTGTCTGTGCACCGGAACGCTTTCAGATTGGCGGGATACAAAAGATACTCTTCTCAAGTTGTCAAGGTGCCAAGCGCCGGGAAGGAGTTCCCTTCGTTTTTCAGAGGTAGAATTTCTGGCCTATGTGGCGCGATTGCCGCCGGGACAGTGGCCCGTCGTTTATTAAAAGCAGCACAAACTTAATAACAGTTGGTGCGGCAATAAACCACCTATAAAGCGTTGGCATCCGTGCACCACCACTCAGAGTTCACTAATTAGGGAATTTCTTCAGGGAATGGAATTAATTCCCGAGGCAGAGGACTTCGGGGATGCTTGCCGGCGGAAGCAACTTAAAAATATCACTACTGCCCTAATTACACGTTATTGGTTTAGCGAACTTCAAGGAATTCACAAACAAGCCCGCCGTAGGTCCACTGTCTTCCAGCGGGCGGGTCCTTTAATTAAATTGCATGGAGAACCCGTGAAGTACTCGGGAAGTTCCTCTATTTATTTTCGCCGAGCATTAAAAGACGATGGCGTTGTGCGAGGCTCCATTGAAGCCCGCCATTGACTCATTATTCGGAGGAAAGCAACCACTTGGAGTGCCCGCCGCCATGCACATTTCAAATGCAACTACTTTCCTCCTCCCAGTCCCGGGGCACACCAGGAGTGCACCTGCCTGCACTTCCAGAAATTCGCACCGCCCAAGTAAAAGGGTATCCCGGAAATACTTTTCGAAAAGTTTCCAGTTGGTGCGCTCTCGCGCGATGAAATGGTAACGACCTGGCGAGGCATCAGCCAGCGTCACCAGCGCGGCCCCAACAATGTAAAACTACAAAATAATATTTTTATTCCTTAAGATTGCGCCCTTTTTTCCGCGCCCGTCCGCAAACTTTAATTGGGAAAGTTAAAATATTTTAATTAACTCGGGATACGGCGCTGCACTCGCAACTTTTGCTATGCTTTCCTGTGCCGGTGACTCCTTTCACGAAGCCGAAGATTTTTTGCGTTTTTCACAAACTTTCTCCTTGCGAGCGTTATTTTCTTTATTTGAGTTTCTTTGGAGGAGTTTGTGCATTGAGAGATTTCGGGGCTGTTATTTCCGTGAAAAATTTATTGAATTTTTCGATGTAGTGCCGCTTGATATTCGGCTGCCGGAGTCAGTTAAAAAGTTTTACTTTAATTGCACTTAACAAATCGATGTTATCGACTAGCTTGCCATAAATTTCAGTAAGCCGGAAACTGTCGCAAAAATGAGTTTTTACTTTTTAATGTTTTCATCTCTGACCTTTTTGACTCTTCTTGTTTGTTTATTATAGCTATATGTGCACAAAGCACAGTCGGATGGGAACCAATAAAAATATGTTTCCATTGAAATAAAAATAAATAAATGTAGGCATACTCAAATTGTACACACGTTTTGAAATTGGTGTTACAGCTTGAAAAATTTATATTCAAAATATTTTCATTACATAGTTTAAATATAGTATCTATTTAGCCCTAAGGGCAGTCTACAAAAATGTCTAGAGCAAAATTAATACAACGGCAAAAAAAATTAATTTAAAGCTAAAACTCAACTAAACAAATTGGGATCCCTTGTTTTATTTACATAGAATAGAAAAATAGGACAACAGGCAAAAATCCTAGAGCTCAAAATCTTTTAATTGGATGCGCTAAGCCCTATTGTAATCCCAAGGGCGGCTCATCAGGGAAATTAACAAAAATTTTTCGGGCTGACAAGACAGATCTCAACTTAAATTAAAACCTTTCCGGGTACCGGTACCCCGCAGCAGCCCGACCGTGCCGCCTCACCACTTTCAGCACGTAAATAATTCCTTGTTATCCCGGAGTTGACAAAGAACTCCAGGAATTGCTGTAATTTTTTTCATAATTCAATTAAACACTGACCAGCCCCACTACCCTCATGATGGGCTCGATGGCAGCCCACAGAAGAGCAACAATTTAAAAAATGCTGTCATCAAAGCCGGTAGGGCCCGGGAAATTCCCTTTTCTTGGCTGTCTCATTGGCATAAATCAACAAAACAATTTGCCTGTCCGGTGGCCCCGCGCCTGGCCCCCGCACAAGGGCGAGTTTTTCCAGCCCTAATTGTTGATTGCGATGAATTAACAAAAAGACCGAGCGCCCGGAGATAGCGAGATGGGCCGGCGTAATTAGTGGTTATGTCCCCCAATTACTTGGGATATGAGCCGCAGGAGTGGGCTGGGGGCAGGATCTCAGGTTTTAATTGATTTATTAGGATCCGATGTGGACAAACGAGCAGCTCACACCCCGCCCGCCGTAATAAGATTACGGCGTGACAATTATTCAATTAGACAGAGTACGTCTGGTCGGGCTCTAGCCCGGCGCTCGTTTTTCTCGCATGAGTTCGGAAGCTCTGCCGGGGACGAGCGCTATTTTGAGCCATTATTTCTGATAAAAGGCTCCACCTGGGGCGTAATGGGCCTGCCGTCGCGTTGTCCGAATCGTGGACCGCAGGGTCATCTTTATGATGAGATTTTAATTACAGTCCCGCGCACACATCCGCCGTCGATCTTCCCTGGTCCTAAAGGACAACATCAGCTCATTTTCCGGCCGATCTCACAATAAAGTGGCTTTAACAAAAATCCTCCGGCGGCCGGAAAAGAGCTTGGCGCTTCCCTGTACAATAATTGAAGAAAATTAAGTTTACTGCGAGACTAGATATCCACCCCGCGCCATTTGATACCCTTAATTTATGTTGTTCGGGTGGTCCGCTCCATGCGTGCCGGTTTGATTGGATTTCGGCCCCATGAGGGGTTAGCTGCCAGCCCCGGTGAAGAATGCTGTGGACTCGGAGCATAGATCTCCTCCTTGAGGAGCAGCTCCCTGCCGAACAACAATTGATTTATATTGGCAGTTAATTGCCACCTACCAGTCTGCTGACCCACTTAACCAGGGGTTGGTAGTTGTTATTACCCACCCTTGGGGAGGGGTGGAATGTTTACTGCTCCATTATCGAGGGCAGCACAAATCAAAAGCTTACTTCTGGATCCCGCAACTGCAGCAGTCGTAAGTCCGAGCAGCAGCCATTGACAGATGGATGCCTACTTGGGATGAAGGATTCGTCGGAATACGAGCAAGCGATGGACGGCTCTAAATATCTGAAGATTATTGGGATACATGGGTTGGTTTTAGCCTGACCCACTTGCGTTAAATTCCTATTTCGCTTGGCATTTCATTCAAATGCGTAACACAAAATAAGCATATGATTTTGATCAATTTTAAAACAAAACGCTTTAATTAAATCTAATAATAGAGATTCTAACTTGGTCCATGCAGACTTAACAATGTTCATATATAATATAATATAATTTAATCGCTTATAAATCCTCTTTGGGCCGAATATTTGTCTTAACTATAAAAGGAATTAATTTAATAAAAACAGACTAGCAATGAATTTTTACAATTTTACAATAATGCGACATTAATGTCACAACATTTTACAACGTTCGTACTATTGCTACCCGATATAAAATAGTTCACCCATCCACTTTTTGAATGTATGACATCTACAGAAAAAATAAAATATTTACTTTTCTGGGATAAAAAAAATACATATATATGTGTGTATGTATTATTTTTATTTTTTGAGGAATTTTGTTGCAAAATATGAATTTGTCTTGCTTTTTATTAATCATTAAAGAAACGTACATAACAATTTTCGTTTTCTGATTTTAAAAGTACGTGTAGTGTAATCTTTACGTTTACAATTTTTGAAACAGGTACGTAATAAGTAATTTGTTATTGTCACTGCAGTCATAATCTCTCTGGTTTTTAAATAATTAAAGTTATTAAAAAAGTTAAATAAAATGCATTTAAATGCTTGCATAATGCTCTAATTATGGCAATTCGTTAAACCTTTGAAGCGCTTAATGTTTCTAAAAATCGCGAGAGCGAATTCCAGTCCAATTATCGGATAATTAATTTCTCTAGTTGTGATATTCGCGCAACTTTTTGAATCACCCATTTAAATAATTCGCATAACACGTACCTACAGCACCCCCGTTCCACCCCAACATAGGGCGCGCCCCACAATGCCCCGGGGCGCCCCGCCCACCGTTGACAAACGAAAATTACCAATTTACGAGCAGAGGGCATACTTCCCGGGCTGGGCTGGCGCACATATTGTGCTTAATCGAAATAAATTATAAGCTCGGATGCAGCTAATTCGGGCGCAACATAATCAAAAAGTAATACCCGTTTAAGAGGGTGACGATGCCGAGCATTATCTAGTATGCAAATTACGAAATTACATGATCGCCCCTGCCAACAAATCGAAGTATGTAAGTCGGCGCGTTAATTATTCATAAATTTATTTTACCCTTGTCTCGGGTGGAAACCGAGCCGGCAGCGGGACCACCCCCTTCCGCTGCCGCAGCCGCCGTAAATTGCCCCGCCGGTGGCAATTACGCGGCACCAAATGAGGAGCACTTCAAATTTTAATGACACGCTCACGTCAAAGACTTCACCAGGACTCGCAGCGCCCCCGCCTAGCGGAACGCGCATATCCTTCGCGGGGCCCTGGACACTTTTGGGGGCGCATCACCCGAATCGAGTAAACTTTCAATTAATGTTTCTTTTGAGTAATTCACGGTATTTGTGAGCACCCCCGCCACGCCGCGACGTCACAGACGGCAGGAGCCAATTAATTTCGTCGACAAATACAACTTCCCGGCGAGTTTGAAAGCACTCATAAATCACGCAAAACTCGGCTTTTACAACGCCCCCGCCCCAGCTGCCATCCTTGACACACTTTCGGGTCTCCAGCTGAAAGGACTCGCACGGGCCCTGCGAACTGGGCCAGCCCCGAAACCTGCCCTAACCCGTTCGAGCCATCCATCAATCGATCCGCGCGGGACAGGTGGGCGCTGCAGAAAAAATCATTTGTTTGCATTTTTAAGGAACAAAGGACGTGCACGGTTCATGGAGGGGCTCAACTGTCGCAATTCCTCGAGCAGGAAGATTTATTCACGCCCCATATTCCGGCGATGCTGGGTGCTAGGGTTCCGGGATCCGGAACCGGGCACCGGCGGCGCTTTGGGCACGTGCGGCACACACTCGCTTCAACTCCGCCGAGCCGCCTGGGCGCCGAGGGTACGTCGTGCAGCAAGGATGCAGCGACCGCTTCCTGCAGGATAACGAAAAACGCGGGTTCATGCGATGAAACAAACTCCTCCACTGCCGCGCCGCAATCGACGTAATCTCTCGGCTAATACTTAAGCTACCGCGGAACTCAAATAAAACACGAAATGAGGGGATTAGGCGCAAGGAGCTTGGGCGGCTGAGAATTTGTTATACTCCATAATTCGGGCCAGGACCCGGTGGTTTCTACTTTCTGGCGTAATAAAGGAAACACTATGGAAGCGGGTCGGGCCGCAGAAGCGCATTACGACAGCACCTCGTCTTGTGGCTTCTCGCTCTTCCAGTAACTTTTATTCTAATTGTCGTCCTCCGGAGTGGAAAACGTTTTTGCACTCCAGTTACCTTTGAACAACGATCATCAGCGTGGAGTTCGTTTAAGCAAATAGACACGGCAAAGAAAAACAAATGCTAAAATAAATAAACGCGACAATTGTTGAAGTTTTGAGAGTTTGAAATTTCAGTTTTGTTAAATTTTCGATTTCACAATGATAGTTAAAGGTAAAATTTGGGACTTAAGCTAAGTTTGGGAATCACAAATCTATCGCCGCTTATTTTGAAATAGACGTTTGTTAAAAAACAAACAAATATTGTAAATGCCAGAAATATAAAAGTATTTCATTTTATTAGAACCATCTTAACTCCATAATAGTAAATTGAACACTAAGGGCGTTAAATTGGAGAAATATTCAGAACAAATGCACATACATTATGTATGTATAAATTTAGACTTCGTTCAAGTTCGCTGTTGTTTAATATCCGATGATTCGACTGCGCAATTTTTAAGCAGATATTCATTAAGTTAGAAGTAATAAGTTCAACTCCTTACTTTTGAACACTTCATGATAAAAGGGCCTTTTGTTCCAGCAGTGTTCTTCCTGCAATAAAATATATCAACTTTTTCCCTCTATCACAGCATTTTAAAGTATTTACGTAAGTATGTGGGACTAAAAATTAAAATTTAGGTCGTCATATGTTATAGTTTAATATTGTATAAGAGGTTTTTGTTTGGATGTTATAATAAGCTGCTGTGGAAAAATTTGTATGATATTTCACTTTATTCCTCTTATTTCATGTTCCGAAAATTTTATAGTTTCCGACAATTTCGAGCTCCCTCTGGCCCCAGTTGCCCCGACGACTGGGTCATTCTCTTCCCGGGAAATGAGTGCCGAAAATAACGAGTCCGGGCAGCGTGGAGGAGCTCCCGAGCGCTCCTCAGTTAAACACGTCTGCTGGTTATTGTATGCATAAACGAGCAAATACTCCGCTTGTAAGGATGAAATTTATGGCGGTGGGGCTCATCAATCTCGACAAGTGTGCGGGGGACGGGGGCCAGCGGCAAGGCGGCCGCAGAACTGAGATAAATTTCACTGCGAAGGCAGCGCCGGCCCCACCCACTCCGGCGGGCGCGCGCTTGTAGATTCAAATCTGCAGGAGCGGCGGAGCGGCGGGGCGGCAGACAAACTGAACTTAAGTTGTGGGAAGGTCCTTGGCAAAAATTTACGGGCGAAACAATTCTACCTTACACTTTCACCGGCGCGGCACGGTGGCCCGCATGCGCGCCGGCGGTGCTCCAACAACAGGAATTCTTTCAATTTTTACACCAAGAAGACTTCGCGGCCCTGGGTTGTTGCTCTAATGGAATTGGAATGATCCCGGATCGACGCGGCGCGGCGCCGGTGAGTGCGGGGAGCCCGGGACTGCCGGGACTACATCCTTTCTTCGTGGTGAATTACCTTCGTGTGAAGTTGGATAGGACTGAATTATTGGGCAATATATTCCCGATAACGGTACGTTGGGATTTTTCCACCCCCGGATTTAAGGAGGGCTGAAAACCGCCACTAAAAGATACATTCACAACGCTTCATGACTTGGGGTAGTTTCCCGACGATGCCGCCCCCGCCCAGCTAGGGTCCTCCGGCTACCCGACCCAATGAAGGAAGCAGTAACGACCTCGAATAATTTTTGAAAGGAAAAGGACTGCCCCACTTAGGGTTCGAATCCGCACTAAAGGAAAAGTTTTATGACTTAAGCTCCTTTATTTCGACAATCGGCGGCACTGCTCGCTGCGTGGGCCCGCTCCTCCAGAGTCATCCAGGCCCATAAATTACGGCGACTTAGCTCTGAAAGGGCCAATATACTTCGGATTGTATCGTAAAAACCCGAGCGGGCGCTGTTAAATCTGATACCGGAGTCTCTTTCGGAGATGTCTTTAAAACGAAACATCCCGCCGCCATATGGGAAGTGCCTCAACTCAGGACACCACTTGGAGCCCTTCGGACGGGGCTCCTTCGCCAGGACGTTCCGGTTCATGGCCGCATTAAGTGCGGCCAATTGGCGCTATTTGGCCGGCTTTGAGTGGCGATTGCTCCCCTATCAGCGCATTTATATCTCGTTAAAATCCCGGCCGCCTCGGCAACGAACTTTATAATCGTTTACCGACGGGGGCTTTATGGAATTCCACTCGAAGAAATATGCTTTTATGTTTTCCTGGGAAT
The DNA here is from genome assembly GCA_959613345.1 of Tolmerus cingulatus. Classification (NCBI taxonomy): domain Eukaryota; kingdom Metazoa; phylum Arthropoda; class Insecta; order Diptera; family Asilidae; genus Tolmerus; species Tolmerus cingulatus. The sequence goes on along the minus strand of OY390707.1, from coordinate 72,554,247 downwards.
GTGCTAAGAACCTCTCAGCCTTTACACACAATTTCTCCTTTCGATTATGTGCCGCAGCCTCGCAGAAGGACTCAAATTTACAGTGGAGCGCCGTGATATCCATAATCTTGCATTAGGACTTAGGGCGTATTATAGAATGTGCCATTTGTTGGCTCGTTCAGTACGAGCAACGGACGGAAAATGAAAATCACAGTTAAAAAATAAGCTTCATTGCAACAAGAAGATAGTAGACACTTTGTAAAGTGTGGTCAAGAACTAAAGTGGGCAACAATTTCTTGCATTAAAATCGAAAAATTAGGATTGAGTAGGTATTTACAATAAGGCGCACAGTACCACATTGTGACGAATATGAGAAAAATGCTAGAAACGTGGAAATAATGAATGTATAGCATTTTGTATTAAGAGATATAAATTTGGTAATAATATAAATACCGAAACTGTTGTTTAGTTGATATGGTAATGAGTTATGCCAACCAATCAAAATCAACGTCTTATCGTGCCCCACATTTTCCAAACTGTTCTCTGGTCTGGAAGAGGAAATTCCTCAGCTCTGGAATCACTTAAATCAAAAAGCAGAGTGATGCCCTGCAGGACCTCTTGAGTGAAATAAATGCGTTCTTCTATGCAGAGCGGCTGACCCCAAAAATGTCTCCGGCAAATGAATTATAAATTGCTCGAATAAATTGAAGCAGAGGAGCCGGGACGGGGCGGACCGGCAACTGGGCACAAAACTTTCCGAGCCACTCGCCCCTCGGTTGCCCCGGGACATCCCTCATACGCAAGAATATCTGCAGCCATTCAGGAGATCTTTTCAAATTGTCGTTACCGCAGCAGGCCAACTGCTGCTCACAGAGCAAATTATCCACAAACGATCAATTTATCTCCTTGACCAGGACTAATTTATCAATTGGTCGTGTCCTGTGGCCGGTGGACGGGAGCTAAGTGCAGCCACCGCCGCAGCGGCCCACCCCGGCCCACCTGCAATTCGGGCGTCCCGGGAATCCCCCGCACAAGACCCACATTCTGCTCGAAATTCTTAAAGTTGCTCGTCTTGGTGCCCGGACTGCGGAGGGTGGGGCCGAATGTGTTAAACTTTCCCGGGAAGCTCGGGTGGTCGACGGCCGCAGGGCGGGTGGTTCTTCCGGGCAACCATTATCCTGCCGACGAGCCAGCGCGGGGACAAATATTAATCTTCGCCGAGTATTTGAATACGATTTTCAATATTTGACGTTTTATTCTTGCAGATGGCAGTGAAGCCATTTAATCTGGGCCTTATTAGCTTTTCATGCATTTCCTGGGGCGCCCCGTGCAGCCCCTCCGCTCCAGAATTAGCTTATGTACAGTCGCAATTTGGGCCCCGGACGGTGCCTCGGCGGAATGGAAAATGCGCCTGTGGCCTCCAGCCCCGATGTCAGCACGCCCCGAACAATCGACGAGTGCTTTCCCAGTTCTGTTTGAGTTGTGAATTTAATTTTCTGGTATCCAGGAAATCAATCTTCGCCTCCTCACGACAGACATTTCCATCTAATGCGGGATACTCTTAAACCTCATTTGGGGCAACGTCGAAATCCCAATTCGGGGACTCCTCCGAGTTGGGGAGTAGGGAAAAATTTTACTTTTTAAGGCTCCCTGGGAATTCTGGGGTTGGATTGCCACCTCTTGGGGAATTTTTATTTGCTTGATTGGGTTTTATAAAATCTGGTAATTGCCGGCTTTAATTGCACCGCGCCGGACCCTGATTGATTTGGGAATTCTGTCGGGAGCCGCTTTCGAGGGGGCGACTCTGGCCATTGCGAGGCCCCGCGACCTTCCGCGGTCTGTGGATTTTTCTTTCCCAGACATTTAGGGCTGTTGACTTTCGTAATTGATTCGCTCCTTCCTCATTTACGCAGGAGACAATGGGAAAATGTTTGAGGTGGAGCGATTTTTAATGAACTGCCACATTAATTCCCGTGGCCGGCCTCAGGCTCGAGACGTTTATTCAAGGGATTGTGATCGGATTTTTGTCGTCCGTATTTGAAATTCGGAAGCTCTTACTGAGCCCTCTTATTGAAGGGGGAGTTTTGATTGCTATTTGAACAGGTTGTGATTGAAGAAGAGATGAGAAATTTGCGACACAAAGCAATCGATGACCTGAACGCGATGATTTATTGACTCAAGGCGGTGACTGAATTTTAATTTAAACCATAGAGAATAGGGCTCCCGAGAAGTCACTGGGTCACCAAGATTCCTGTAGGTTCGTACTATAGTAAAGTGAAGGACAATAAAGGTATCTGGCTTATACCCAAGGTCTTTAACTAAACTGCAGTATTCAAGTATTTGCCTATTAGGAAGAATAATTGTAAAATTTTTCTGAAATTATGGAAGCTACAGGTATGTATGTACATATATGCTAAAACGCATTACTCAATCTAAATGCATTTATGTTGATATTAATCTGTCATAAATTAAAATTATTTTAAAGCTGAAGGATAAATCAACAATTTATGAAAAGCAATAGATTATAATAATTATGTCAAAATAAGCTTCCAATACTTAAATAATTACTGCAATATACGTATGTACATGCAGAGGTCTTTGACACTCTTATACTAGTACTAAAATTATAATTCGTTCTCCTATTATTATTGAAATTTCCAACGTTGGTCACTCCAAATAATTTGATGTAAGGCGCTTAGATGGCAGAGGATTTAAGGTTATTTTATATGTCCCTCATGTGTCTTAGTTATATGCATGAGGAATATTTTCCTTCAATGCCAACGGAATGGGAACTTACTCGGCTTTAATGCGTGGTCTACGGAATATATGACGATAGAAAATTTGCATAATAAACTCATCACGTCTGAGGCTTTTGTACCTTTTGCCCCTTCGAATTGTAGGTGACTCGTCGGCTGTCGTACGCTGGCTCCTTGTTCCTATCACAAGATCTGATCTGAAGGAATACCCACTTTAGTCATTTATTTTGCGTCTACGCCCGACATTCCGCCCCTCAACTTCTATAATCCCCGGTAAGACAACATATTTATTGTGGTCCTGCCACAGACAGGCCTCTAAAACCCCAGACCTTGTTGACGAGCATCACACATCAGACGATACCAGTGCCCGTAGAATAACAAATATTTTTCTGACTTATCCGTCCCACTGAATTTATCCCCGGCAGACATTTGGATCTGTGAATGTTTGTTACGTTAATTTTCGAAAACAGTTCATGAATTGAAAGGAGCTCACATAATATGTGTATTGTGAGTTGGGCTCCTTAACATGTTTCTGGAAAAAGGAAAAATTTAATTTTGA